>CM070726.1:55890360-56490360 GCA_036346275.1 Otatea glauca | reverse complement strand
GTTCACTTGGAGTTTTGGTGACTTGGAGACTTGGTTCTTCTTCACGGGTGCACGAAGGCAGGGCCTCTCGGGCAGACGAGAGCTGGCCGGCGGCTTGGATGCGGGAGCCGGAGGGGCGGCCGGTGCGAGGCCCGCCGGTGGTAGCGTCACCACGCAGGCTGGTGGTCGTGCGAGGGACGTCGGCGCGGTGCGGGCGAGCGGCGCAGGGACCGCGCGGAGGAAGACAAGCCGGCGCCGACGTAGAAGATGCTGGAGGTCGGTAGGCACTCGGGCGCCGAAGGCAGACGGTACGGATCTGCAGGATTTTCATCGGTTATCTTTCCTGAAACAACTTATCCTTCAGCAACAACATCATAAATAAAATAGTACTTGATATCAATGTGCTTGATCTTAACATGATACATATCATTTTTGATCAAACAAATAGCACTCTGGTTATGCTAATAAATAGTAAGAGTATCCTGTTTAATGCCAAGTTCAGAAATCAGATCTCGTAATCAAATAGCTTCCTTAACACCTTCAGTAGTCGAAATATACTCCGCTTCAGTAGTAGAAATAGCGGTAACAGTCTGTAAGGATGCCTTTCAACTGACTGCAGAACCACATAAAGAGAAGATATATTCAGAAATTGATCTTTTTTATCAAGATCACCAGCATAATCAAAATCAACAAACCCAAAAACATAATTTGTCTTCACTTTATTCTTATCAAACATCAATCCAAAATTTGAAGTGCCTTTCAAATAACGAAGAATCCACTTAACTACATTCAAATGCTCTTTGACAGGATTATGTATAAATCTGCTAAACAATACTAACACAAACCATAATGGTTTTGCTTGACGTGGCATCCACGTGTGCATATTTCACCAACATGGCATTTGTATGTGCATCTACATTATCCTCATTCTCTTCCTCTTCTTTCTCCCTCCCTACTACCAAGGTTACATATACTGGGCATTGCTCTCCTCTCTCCCCTCCCTGCTATGTCTCTCCTCTCCCCTCTCCATTCCCGGCCCCCTCCCCGAGTGCAAACCAAGCTCGAAGAACAGCCGTTGTGTGCCGGTCACGAACGTCGCCCATGCACGACTGCCTCGCTCAGGCGACGGAGAGCTTTGGAGACCGCGGGCGGGGGGGATGCGCGCATGAGCAGCGCGGCTGGACACGGGGAGACCGTAGGTGGCATCGACTAGGACGGGGATGGCTGGTGATGAGCCGACGACGGCGAGGTTGACGACGCGGCTGGGCTACATGGTGACGGCGAGCTACCGAGTGACCAATCGACAAGGAGACTGTTGGAACGGACTCAGGAGGCCTAGGCGCGGAGGTGGTGACACGAGTGGCATGGCCGGGAATGAGGCAAGGCGGCTAGATGCCAGCAGTGGTGCATGGGCGTACGTATAGGCTCGACGGCGGCTGACTGCAAAGAAGGAAGAAGATGCATGTGGGCTTCTTGGGGAGGTAGTACTAACTGACTCGGCACTTGGTGTCCACGTTGCTGATGTGGATTACAAAACCGCCTCCACGGCAGGTCAAAACCACCCCGGTTTCGTTAGTTCAAGGTTCTGATTCGAACGGTTTTAAAGTTTAGGGTTGAAAATCAAACTTAATCCGAATTCAAAGTTGTAAATTGGACTCGTTCATTTTTAATACCTGGCCATGATCTGGAGTTCTTGGGGCTGCACCTGGGGACTATGACTGTCTGCCGTAAACTGGTTTTCCATTGAAGTATAGCAGACCTTCAGGGGCTCCTCCACAAGATCCAATTTTGTCGCAGCTTGTTCTCCAGTTGCTAATGATGACAGAATTGCAATGAAGTCGCCAAAGCAGAAACACGGAAGTATATCCCCACAGGACAAACATTGCCAATGAAGTACCCTTCACGATCAGGCATGAAGTCGAAAATCCAACGAGGGATTGGCTCAGGTATCACCTTGAACGTACGCTTCAGTCTCATAGCGATTAGCAACTCTGCAGATGGTAGCTCAACACTTTGATTCGCTTTGTTACTTGTTGCACGAAGTCATCACTGGAATCTTTTTTCAACAAACTTAAGGCACATCGCGAAGCCATAAAAAAAGAGGGCCCGGCCATATATATCCTGCACATTTTGTAATTAGTAACCATGCACAAATTTCGAAGATAAACATTTACATGATTTTCCATCAAAAAGAGCACCAGCTGATTAGTACTTCTTAATTTTTACCTGCTGACTGCTGTCAAGATTAATCTATAAGCCACAGGTACTACCGCAACCACTGGGCATAAAATGAATTTTGGCATCGGCCCACTAAAATCATATTCACTTATCTTAAGAGTGTGCTGTGTTCACAACTACACATTGACCATTTGTCTCTGATCAACCATTTTTCTTTTCTTCCAGTAGAAGTTCCGACTAATATGTCAACTTGAAGCATGTGGAACGTCGGCTGGATAGATAGTACAATTACCAGAAGTCCCCACAAGAGCATATGCCATTGCTAAACTTGTGAAATCTGACAGCGTCCCTCACAAGAATATCACGGCCAGTTATCCTAGAAATGAACTTGGTAGCATTGTGACAATCCACACATACCCGTAGATTCTTGACAATCCGAATAGGCATTTTCCTGTGGAACAAACGTTAAGACAAAAGCAAAAGCAACTGCAAGCTGCTCGCTGTGATGGCTGAGCATGAGAACCTTGTCAGCACCTGCCACATCATGCAGCACTGAACTGACATCAGGCTTGTATCCTTGTTCCACCATCTTATAGTTGAGCCACTCGAGCTTTTCATAAATTATCCTGGAGAATGGGTGAGATTGGTCGTCGGCTGAAAAGATGTGAACTTTATTCTTATACTTGATCCAGCTGCACCCTGGCTCCTTCTTCACTCTTGCCTATCCCTCATTCCACGCCTTAGCTGGGCAACCTCGCTGAATTGACCTTTAGAAGCATGCATGCTGCACAGCAACACATAGCTGGCAGCGTTTTGAGGATCAATCTCCAAAGAGATTCTCAGCAGCCCATTTGCCAATCTCCATGTCACCGCACAGCCTACATGCACTCAGCAATGTCGCCCATCCAGTTGCATCAGGACGGCATGGCATTTGCTCTATGAACTCCTCTGCTTCTTTAACCTCCCAGATCTGCTATACAAGTCAACCATACAAATGTAGTGATCATCCATGGGCACAATATTATGGTCCTCGTTCTGTTCTGCGTGGAATGGAACTGGAAGTAGCTGCAGCCTCTCTACAAGCCCTGAACTGCTACAAGCAGAAAGGACACCGATAAATGTTACCCCATCAGGCTTCACACCCTTAGCCAACATCTTCTCCCGGAGCAATGCGCGGCACGCCTCGGACGCCCGGGCAGGAGAACCACTGGTGGAGAAGCCGGCGATGAGCGCGTTGTACGAGACGGCGTCCCGCTCGGGCATGGAGGCGAAGAGAGCCGCTCCATGTCCGCAAGGAGTGGGCGAGCGCGGAGAGGAGGGCGTTGTGGGCGAAGAGGTTGGGCTCAGGCAGCGGTGGTTGAGGAGGCGGGTGGGGGAGGGTCAGGAGGAGGAGAGGAGGGCGGCGTATTGGTTGCACTTGCACAGAAGGCGGCCCATAGCAAGGGAAGAAAGAAACCAAGTCGAAGGCGTGTGCTTTCTTTCAGCCGTGAACCCAATCCATGGACTCTTTACTTACCTGGCCTTGAGTCTTACGTGACTTTGCTTTTCTCAAAACTAGCCCAATTTGCCGTGCTGCTATAGAGTTGTATTTGTTAGACAACTCTAATATAGTACGTGCTAAAAAATATAAATGTATTTCTTACACAATATAACAACTCTTTATATATATATATATATAGGAAGCCTTTTCCGTACTCCCAGGAGTACATACTCCCACATGTAATATACCACTTAAATGAATGCTTTATACACCTTTATCACTTTCAGTATACTCCAATAATAATTCTAATATACTCCAATGCGATATGGTTGAAAAAAATTCATCAGAGCACTTTATTTTTTTTGGTACATATGATGAAAATTTTCATATATATATATATATATATATATATGTGTGTTTGATCTGCACCATTAGAGCGAACATGATAGCTTTCTTTTCTGTTGTTTTAATAACACAGTAATAATATTATAATAAATAGATAGATAGATGTTTGCTTGTTACGGTGGGTTACGACAGTCTGTTTGGTGAATAGCTTTTTATATATTTGGTATCTATCTTCTTTGGGAAAAATCATATACAGCCCTATAAATCACTTCCTTTTTTTTCAATTGCCCCTTATAAATTAAGTTGGTTTGCAAATACCCTTCGAAGTCGCATTTTCAGGTTGTTTTCTCGTGGTTTTAATTATCTTTGGTTCTCGTTTAAATGATTTTAGTGATATCAATATTTGTTTCAATTATTTTAGTGATTCGATAATTGTAATACATGATTTCAGCATTGAAACAATATTAATGAAATGGTATATCATAAGTATTGAAATCATCCAAATAACTGAAATAAGTTTTAATATCACAGAAACAAGTATTGACACCACTTAAACGAGTGCCAAAAATAATGAAAACCACAAGAATTACTACTAACATACGTCTTAGGGTTATTACGTGCCAACTTAACTTATGGTCGGTAAAATAGAAGATAATTAGGTATGAAGGACAAATTGAAAATGTAGATGAATTATGAATTATGGAGGTGTTTATGAATTTTCTTTTTTCCCCTAGAACCATGTTGTAAAAAGGAGATATTGCGTTCTAACTAAAGAAGCTATCAGAGCAATTTGCTAAGGAAAGAGAGGGAGAGAGGAAGCATAGAAGGATCTACTATTGCATAGCAGAATTCGTTAAAGAAGAACCTAATTTGCGGAGAAGCAGTAGCTCGTTAATAATAATAAAAAATGAATAAAGTTTAGTCAGAAGTATTGGCTATTAAAAGGAGCACTTACTCCGTCGATAAATATAAGGCCTAGTTTGAATGGTTTCGTTGAAAAATATAAGACGTGCATGACGCGTGAAGGTAAAGCGTATTGATGCCATGGTTCCTCAAGAAACATGACCAGAATTGGTTCGTTGAAATTGAATGGTCACCTACCAACATGCATGCTTAGTCCTAGGTGTTCCTTCAACATAAAAAGGATGTTTGTGTCCTTCAAATTTTCCGGATCTCAAGCATAGTTTTCGACTTTGCGGCATTCAGAATCAAGCATAATTTTCCGGGTGTAGTAAACCGTCTCCCATTTTTAATTGATTGGCAGCGCTCTTTGCCCTCTTCCAAGAAAAAGAGGTGGCGCCAGTTTAAAGAGCCTTTTACGTGTAAGTATGAATGCTCATTCTTTTTGATCTAGTATTTGTTTATACTTACTTCGGTGATAGAGAGTAGTAGAAATACTCTTAACGAATCAAGTCCAAAGGAAATTCTCTGGAGCAGCTGCTACTTCACTTAACTGGAAAATATCCAAGAATTGTACAAAACTCTGATAAAACAAATATCAGAATGGCAGACCAGAAAACTGAGTTATTATCGGTACTACCTCAGTTCTCGTCTTCCAACAGCCAATTTGACTTATCAGAAAGAAGAACCAAACAAACAACAGTACACTACTGAAACCATCCATTCAGTTCAAATCCCTATCTTGATAAATATTTACACATAAGAGCAGAAATAATACTCTAAAAGGGAAAATAATAAAAAAGAAAAGTAGAGCACTTGCCAATAACAAAGGACCCGCATGCGATTGCAAAGCACTTCGCATCAAGACGCCGCGAGCTCGCTCGCCCCCGCGCCGGCCGGCGTCGCAGCCGGCGCGCGGCACGTCGGGCAGGACGAGCGTCGGCCGCCGCTGAGCCAGCGCTCGATGCATCGCGCGTGGAATCCGTGGCCGCACACCGGCATGACGCGCACGGCGTCCCCGTCCACGAACTCGGCCAGGCATATCGCGCACTCGGCCGAGCCCGGCAGCTTGGTGCCAGCCGCCGAGTACACCAGCGCCGGAGGCGGCGGTGGCGCCTCTGGCTCTGCCACAGGCGGCTTCTCCGGGTCCCCGCCCTCCGCGCCGCGCCGGCGGCGGCGGAGAAGGTACCTCACGGCGGCGTTGAGCGCCAGGGCCAGGGCCAGCGCGGCGAGCAGAGCGGCGAGGATGACGGCCATGTTGCTGGCGAAGTCGCCGGCGCCGGAGTAGGGCCCCCACCGATTGGTCGCAATGGTGCCGGTGGCCGTGGCGTTGGGCGCGGAGCGGTGGCCGTGCTGCTCGTGCGGCGCGGTTGCCATGGCCTAGCTACCTCAGCCTGCCGCCTTCTCCTGGCTAAGCCTAAGCTCTGGTTCTCCTTGGCTGGTGGCTTTGCCTTTGCCTTTGCCTTTGCTTGGTGTTTGTTGAAGAGCCTGCAGGGCAGTGGTCTCTGGTCTGGTCTGTGTCCGTGTGAGGTTTAAGCCTGAGTGCGGTGCACTAGTCACTAATAAGAGGCTTTTTAACATCTGCATTGAGATAGTACCAAGATATATCAAAAGCCTAAAAGATAAAGATATAGAGAGACACGTATTTAAAGTAATTTGGTAGTACCTTACGGTACCGTGAGGATGGTAAAAACTCTTCACTAATAATGCTATAGTTCTTTCTATGGATGGCTCGCTGATTTCACGAGGGTGGTGCTGGACCTGCTGGTGCAGGTGAAACCAAATGGAGGTGGAACTTCACTACTTTTTTGTTGGTTCTTCTGAAGCTGCTTCGACAGCAGGAGAATCCAACTATTGTTGAGGCAGCCCGCAGCCCCTTGTTTTGTTTGTAAAAAGGTTATCTTTCTTTCAAGGAGAAAGTATTGTCTTTTTTGTTTTATGGAGGAGATAGATGTACATGATTCCCACCAACCTAGTCGTGTAAAACATACTGACTGACTGTCGAATCTTGAGCAGATTAACATAGACGTCACACTCACACCACAGCGTCTGCCTTCGGAATGAAATGAGTCGACCAAGGTGCAGCTATCCTATTCCTATCAGGCAGGCTTGTGCCTTTGGGTTTGGTCCATGCACAGCAACAGCAACACACACAAGCTAGTACTAGACTGGACTAGTGGCCAACTGAAAAAGGGCAATGACAAAATACACGAGGATGGGATGGGGGACCTAAAATAATTCGGTCCTTTCAGGGACTTGGAAGAAAGCTTGGGACCTACTGCTTTTTAGACTCCGCTCCAGCATTTCACATTTCTTTCCGGAAAATGATATATATATATATATATATATATGGTAGTATGATCGATTTTCCTTTCGTATTTATTTTTCTGCTTCATTTCCCGTTTGTCTAGCTAGTGCTTGGAGCTGGAAATTAAACTGTACAAGTTACGGAAGAAAGAGAAAATTAGCCAAGTATGGACCACATAGCAGTGACTCATCGATAGTATTTTTCAATCCGGTCATCTTTGCAATGGTAATGAACACTTTGCACCGAGAAGAGATTTTATTTGATGGAACTGCACAAGAGAAAACTAGACAGTCAGTTCAAGTTAATTCTCTGCTTGCATTTTATGTTCACTTAAAAAAACCTCAAGTTATGTACACGCCAACAACACTATATATGCTCATGATTTTCACCGTTGTAAAGAAAAGGAAAAGAAAAAAAAAATCAGAAAAGAGAGGAAGCATATAACGCAACCAAATTAATCCAATGAATCGGTCGTTTTCATTTAAATTTGATGCATGACCCTCGTCCTGCATACATTGATTTATTTGTTGCGTAGGCTTCTCGATCACCCGATTCCTCTTTTCGCATTGCAAAAAAAGAAAAGAAAAGAAGAAGACCCGGCCTGATGCGAACGTCTCACGATTGATTCTAGGTAGATAGCTTGCCTGCAATCAATCATGGCCATTTGGGTTGGGAAAATCAATATGAAATCTGTCACAACATGAATGGTACATATCGCGGATGCGTTTGTCCAGAACCGGCTAGGCTAGGGATCTGCAAGTAGTGCTGCAACCAACGCACTTACGGTATTTGGCGACCACAGACTTGCATGGTTCTAAAAAAAAGCCGCTGTGCTGGCCTGCCGGTTTTCCTTCACTTCATTTCATTTGGTCATGCCTGTGGCGTTTGATTAATCCATGCATTTCATTTCCGGTTACCCTGAAGATGACTGATAAGGATGCAGCCAGAGTTTCAGCTTTCTCACAGACAATTAATTACTTCGACCTCAATTTCATTCTCTGTTTGAGCAGCAATACTACTGCAAATGCACAGAGCAACAGTTTGTCCTTGAATTGCCTTGGTTCTTCTAGCAGCCAGAATGTTGTATGTTACTTGGTTGGCGGTAAGTCAGTCACTAACTGAAACATGAGGAAATAAAGTATGTAGCAGTAGCATCCAATCGATCCATCCATCCAGTGTGTATGCTGGATAAGCAGTAAGAATCGAGCCAGTACACCTGCTGGCTTAGTGCTCATAAAAAAAAAGAATCTAGCTAGTGTGCGTTTTGCACGAGGACTGCACTAGCTGAAAGGATACAGACGGACGAGGAGATGTGGTCCGTGGACGACGGTGTGCGGTGCATCAGTGGATGCCGGCAGCGGGCATGCATCGATCACCGAATTGAAGCGAATGGCTCCAAGCAAGGACCCGCAAATGCATTCAACCCTGACTGGCCTCAAGAGATTGTGCTGAAGCATTTGTTGGAGAGCAATAAGACTTCATGCAAGATAAATAAAGATCACAATGCAATCGGCCATCGAATCAAATTAGTTTGTTTGTTTCTTTATTCAGCCTTTTTATGTTTAGTTGTTAGCTTGATTAGCAAGTTGATTAGATTTCCTGTCCATTATAAAAAAGATACGTATCCCGTGAAATTAAAAAAAATAAAAATAATAGAAAAAGAGGAAAGGAGTCAAGCTATCATGATGTAATTTTTCTCTCTCTCTCTCTATAGACTATTACTACGTTCTTCCTCGTGTTGGTACGCGTGGGTTCGTAATAAAGGACTAAAACCAACAGCATTCATGCCGACTGCTGACTGCTGCCGTATGGATCAGGGAAGCCAAACCAATGCATTCCTAGCTTAAATAATCGATTCTTCCCATTTGCGTATGCATGCATCTGAACATCTATCTATCTGATTCTGATCTGATCTGATCTCATGTAACCGCCTCCGCCTGCATGCCGCTTATTCATTCATTTATTTATTCGCATCCATCGACCATGTTCGATTGCAACAGTACAGCAGCATGTATTAGCCTCCGAAGCCTGCTCCTCTCCAACCAACCTGAAACAACCGTAAATTGTATTAACCTAAATAACGTCATTAGCAGGGATTAACAGTCATTAAATAAAATTAAACAACGTCGATTATTTGCATATATTAATTATTACAAGTCGGTACAGCTGAATGAATTGCATTCCATAAAAATTTAAATTACAAATTTAAACATCAATTACATGAATAATTAGATTGCAACGCTGAAATAAAAATTTCACAAGAATTTAAAATCTTCTTGCGCCAACTTCTTTGATAGTCTGCACATCAATAAAAAATTGCATTTATTAGTAAAGGCAGTAAATTAATATAGCAGAAAGGAATTAAGTAAAATAAATAAAGTTATAATTGCCGTCAGTCCTATATGAATTGGTATCGCTCACTAAGGTACCACATTCGTCCGGAGCCAAATCGGCACCTCTTGCGATTTTATTTAACATCATACGGCAATTATACAAACCTGTTTCAATCCATAGACACACGTATATTGAAAATATCACGTGGTAGAAAAATATTTAACCCTCAGTGAAATAGTAGAAATGGGGCACAGTCAAAAGGATAAATATGAAATACTGTGTATAAGAGACAGCTCAAAGTTCACTGCCCCTAGCCAGAAGTCCAAAGACTTCGCTTGTAAAGTTCATGCCCCCCCAAAACATATAAGGTAAGCTCCAAACAAAGCCTCCAGCCAAAACATATACCAGAACCAAACCACACAAGAGCTCATAAGCACAAGGTAAGCCAAGCACAGACCACGAACCAACAGTAAGTAAGCAAGCAAGGAGGCCAACACTAGGGAGCAAGCACACAAGAGGTCAGCACCCAGGAACCAGGTGGGCAAGCCCAAGCTCAAGACAGAATCAAGCCAGGAGCATCAAGAGGAGACAGCAACCACACTGCATCCTCTTCACCAACCCATTCCAATTCTCACAACCAGCCTGCATTTTCATGTCCCAAACCCAGGTAACCATCTATTTCCACCATGCCAGTAGAGTAGCATAGCCATAGCAATAGCAAAAATAGGTAGAAAGTGAAAATGACAGTAGAGATAGTGGTCTCAGCTAGCCAATATCGCGGGGTTGCGTCGTGCGTCCCCAATAATCCACACATGCTCCCGCCCATAATTAATTTAATAGAAATTCCAAAAGGCCCATTAGAATACTAGGAGTCACTCATTAGCAGATTAAGGCTATCGTCACGATGCCATCCTACCCACATATTGACTAAAATAATCATCACAGACCAACGAACCTTACTATTTCAATTCCAGCACAGAACACAATAGAAAGATAAAATCAATGCAAAATCACAGTAGTACCCAGGTGTACCAAACCCTAGGCATGGGAGAAACTGGGAAGCAGAGGTCGTGCGACCAGGGTCAAACCGAAAGGAGGTAGACCAGCACGACCTGAGGGAAAGAGGCTATCGCAGGAAGGCGGCCGAGCCGGCCCAGGGGACGTGGTGGCCAGGGAGGGGTGAACGAGGCGTCGCGGGAGTACCGATATGTGGGCCAATGATGCTACATTCTTTGAGCCAGCCCAGAGCCAAATTGAGCCCAGACAAGGGTTATACCTGTTTAAAGAAGGCGAGGACTTCTTTGATACTTACTCACCAGCTTGCGGATCGACCACTATTAGAGTACTACTGTCTTTGGTGCCTCCTACGGTCCGATCATTCATCGGATGGATGTAAAGACGGCTTTCCTTAATGGAGAGTTGGAAGAGGAAATCTATATGGATCACTTTTTGATGGATTTGTAGTAAAGGGTCATGAAGGAAAAGTGTGTAGGTTGTTGAAGTCTTTGTATGGCCTTAAGCAAGCACCTACTAGCGGTGGCACGAGAAGTTCGACAGAACTTTAACATCTGCCGCTTTGTTGTGAATGAAGTCGACAAATGTGTGTATTACCGCTATGGTGGAGGTGAAGGAGTGATTATGTGTCCGTATGTTGATGACATACTCGATCTTTGGGACGAACCTTAATGTGATTAAGGAAGTTAAGGACTTCTTGTCCGAAAACTTTGAAATGAAAGATTTGGGAGTAGCGGATGTCATCTTAAACATTAAATTGTTAAGAGAAGGTGCGGTGGGATTACTCTTGAGCAGTCCCATTATGTGGAAAAGGTGTTGAGTCGCTTTGGCTATAGCGATTGCAAACTGCTCCAACGCCGTATGATCCAAGTGTCTATTACGAAAGAACCAACGAATAGCAAAGGATCAATTGAGATATTCCCAAATTATTGGTTCATTGATGTATTTAGCTAGTGCAACAAGGCACGATATCTCGTTCTTCGTGAGCAAACTAAGCCGTTTGTTTCAAACCCGGAGATAATCATTGGCATGCTCTTGAGAGAGTAATGCGCTATCTAAAAGGGACATCAAGTTATGGAATTCACTACACCGGGTACCCTAGGTACTTGAGGGTTATAGTGATTCAAACTGGATATCGATCTTGATGAAATAAAAGCCACAAGTGGATATGTGTTCACATTGGGTGGTGGAGCTGATTTCTGGAAGTCTTGCAAGCGAGACCATCTTAACGAGGTCTACAATGGAAGCGAACTCACGGCATTAGATACGACCTGTGGAAGCCGATTGGCTGCGTGAACTTGTGAAGGACTTAGGTGGTTGAGAAACCGGTGCTCGCTATTCTTTTGAACCGTGACAATCGACGGTGATTGTTAAGGTGAAGCGATTCCAAGGATAACATGAAGTCATCAAGGCACGTTAAGAGGCGGTTGAAGACAGAAAATGAGAAACTCCGAGTTATAGCGTTGGACTATGTCCGCACGGCTAAGAACTTGCGATCCTTTTACAAAGGGACTATCACGGAATGTGATAGATGAAGCATCGAGGAGATGGGCTTGAGACCCACATAAAGTCATGTCTTAGTGGTAACTCATCCTATTTGATCGGAGATCCGTGAATTAGGATGTTGAGACAAGCTAGTGATCGGTCGAGAGGAGAGTACTACAGACTTAGTCCACTCCGTTTGAGATGCAATAACTCTCCTATTCGTATGGGCAAAGTTGGTTATACCTTAATGTATTCCGAGTGGCTTTGATAAGGAGAGATGTTGTCCTACTGAACATCTTATGAGGAATACACCTATATGAGTTCGATCGCTAGTCACAGCCTATGAGATTGGGTGATCTCTAGAGGCTCATGAAAGGCTAAGGAGTATGACTTATAAGCTCCAAACCGAGGATGCATTTAGCGACCAAGTATCGATAAAGGATTTTGGTGAAACTTGTTCGCACAAAACTGTCAATTCAAGGCATAGTCCATTGTTCGGTTGTGGATGAGTGTAACCTTTGTTCTAGATGGAAGTTCAACTTATGGCTCCATCGAAAAACTGGTATATCAAACTACATTGAATCGAGAGTATTTCAAATGCGCCTTTGAAATTTGGTGGGGATTGTTAGATTATTATGGGATGGCCCATAATTAATTTAATAGAAATTCCAAAGGCCCATTAGAATACTAGGAGTCATGAAATTGGTTTAGTACCATATGGGTAATTGAGAGAAGGTTTGACCAACTTAAATAGTTGAGTTGTGTGTCTCTCAATTAGCAAGGTGGAAAAGGGTAAAGGTCGTGTGCACACGCATGCGCTGCAAGCCGAGCCGAGCCGAGGCGCAGGCGTGGCGTGTGCGTGCGCGCAGCGAAAGTCTTGAAGTCGAGTCGAGTCGAGTCGAGACGAGACGAGAGGCGCACGCAGCGCTTGCAGCGATCCGGACGTGATGTCTTTGGCGGGGCGGTTTGTTTTGCCGTTTGAGAGTCAATATGACCGAGAATCATGATGATTAATGTGACAAGAATCGCCGCCGCGATTCGTAACGGACGTGGTTGATGGTCGGCATAATGGTCGTCGCCATCGTAACGGCCACCGAGTTGATGGTCGGTAATGGCGGCTCCGCGCCGCTGCATGTCGCGAGGCTATATAAGGAGAGCCACGGTACCGTGCTTTTCAAAACTCGCAGGACTCTCCCACGCAGACTCCATTCATCCTTTGTTCTCATTGTCCTTTGCATTCCCCTCTGCTTTTGCGCGCACAAGTAACAGAGGAGCAGCCCTCTAACCTCGCCTTCTTGAGATCTTGCTCGAGATAGAAGGCCGATAAGGTTTTGGGGAGCGATCACGCGATCGCCGAAGGTGTTCTCGGAAGCGCGTCGCCTTTGCATCGCCTCTTCATCGCACTAACGCTTCATCGCAACAACTCGTGATCGCCTACTTGACCGTCATGGCGAACGAGAATACTCTGCGCTGTGCCAACGGTGGCACCGCTCAAGGGTATATTAACTTATACCGTGTTTTATTCATGCCGATTTCTTGTTCATTAGTCTTTGCGTATGAGATAGATAATTTGTTATCTAGTACCTTTGGCTTTGAACAAAAAATGCATCTTTGTTTAATCATGATTTACGTAATTCTGTGGATTAAAATATTGAGAAAATTCCTAATATTTCCAACAAAATAATCATCACGGACCAACGAACCTTACTATTTCAATTCCAGCACAGAACACAATAGAAAGATAAAATCAATGCAAAATCACAGTAGTACCCAGGTGTACCAAACCCTAGGCATGGGAGAAACTGGGAAGCAGAGGTCGTGCGACCAGGGTCAAACCGAAAGGAGGTAGACCAGCACGACCTGAGGGAAAGAGGCTATCGCAGGAAGTCGGTGCCAAGGCGGCCGAGCCGGCCCAGGGGACGTGGTGGCCAGGGAGGGGTGAACGAGGCGTCGCGGGGTGGGCCGGAGCCAGCCCAGAGCCAGAGAGGGGAGGCTTAGGCGAGGCAGCAAGAGGCCAGATGGGGACCGGGAACCGCGGCGGCGGCCCAGGCGTGGCCATGTGGCACGAGAAGGCGGCGGCCCAGTGGGCTCGGTCACGCACGTGCGAGCGAGCTCGCCGGGAACTGGGCGCAGCCAATTCAGGCAAGGAGGAGGATCGGAATTTTTTTTTATTTAATATTTATTTTTATTCTTTTTTTCAAAACTATGCGTCCGAATGAAAAAATGACAAAAATGCCCCGTCGCCCGTGTATGGGCGATCGCTTCATACACGCGATAGCCACCGCCACCGCTAACGCCTTAGTTAGCGCTTGCAGGGCCCCCATCGCCTCTCAGGGCGACGCGCCCCTTTCTGCAGGCAGCAGGGCCAGCTTGTTTTTTTTAGTTTTGTTTTGTAATTACTATATGCTTTTAATATAAACCCGTAACTTTTGTTAGAGTGTCCAAATTAAATGAAACTTGTTTCTAAATTTAAATTTTGGAATGAAGAATTAGAGTGTAAAATAAAATCCATGTGTTGTTTGCAGAAATTTTTTTATTTGAGTTCGAATGCTAGGCTCTAACTGTGGATTGTGAAGGAATTATAATGTGTGTTGATCCATAATTCATGAAATAAATAGAATAAGTTACTACAACCTTATGCACTTCATTTTTGCAAAAATATCTAAATATGATTGCATTTTGAATAAAAGATGGCTAGTTTAAACCCTTTATAACAATCATTGTTCAAGCAGTTAGAATAATATCTGAACGACCTCAAAACTTGATGAAACCAGTTTTGTTGCATTCTTGGGCTTGCATAGGTCACAATTATGTAAAAATATTTAGATGTCACTTTAGGTTGCACTATTTTATTGTTGTCCGAACATGCAATCGGTAAAACATGAAAATTGCCGTATCTTTCGCAAACGATGGTAAAACTCGATGAAATCAGATATGACGAACTGAAAATGCTATAACCTATCTCGATGGAGAAAAATAACATCATTTGGGACACCTGGAGCAGTAGGACACATACTAGCCCTCCGGACAGTGAGCATACTCTTGAAGGTTGGGCCGCACTGTTTATTACGACTTAAAACTAAAAGGAGTACCACGAACAAGGAAAACCAAAGTTAACACTGTGACGCCTATTGAGTGCTTGAGGCCACTTCCCATTCGCCCATGCCTCGCTGGGCTTCTCCGCACGTCGCGCGCCTCTCTCGTTTCTCTCTCTCTCGCCTCCTTCTCCTCCGCTTCCTTCCTACATGCCTCCTCGCGTGCGGCATCGCACCGTTCTTGAAACCGCCGCGTGAACTCATCTCACGGTTGGCTTGGTCAAGAAGCCGTTGGTCCTCGGGGTTGATCTCAGTATCAAACCATCGCTCAAATTCACACAAGCGGAGGTGATCGCATGAAACGTAAATTAGCAAAGTTTCATTCACAAATATTATGTAACCCGCACGATTGTTACCATGCGGCGATCCTTCGAGCTCTTCTCCGTGGATCGAAGGCGAAGGCGGCACTTCCAATACCTCCTCTTCCAAGTTGAAATTTCCAAGAGCGACAAGCTCGCAAAGATCTCCGACATACACATGGGCGCTGACACCCACGAGGTAGGAAGAGATCTTGCACGCTAAATTCCTGGCATGCACTCGCTTCTTCCTTTGCCTTCCCTTACCCTTTGCACTTGCACTCGGCATTTTCGATTGATGCTCACCTCTATTCTTTCTCCCGCTGTTCTTTGCGAGACCGCTTGTGAGAACGAATGTTATAAAGGCGATATCGCCGGGTATGGGGCGATCGCCTCATATTTGGGCGATTGCCCCATGTAAGGGCGATCGCCTCACATTAGAGCGACGCCTACTAGAGGCGATAGGTGCACCAAACGTTGGTGTGTTGTCACGTCGTGTGGCATAGGCAAGCAATGCATAAATGATTTGAACAATTTATAGTGATAACGCTGTCATGTTACTAACTCGAGTTATACAATGTGTCTTGAACGTAAAGCCATTAAAAAATACATCCGCACAACAAGTCAATCACGCCACGCTTCCTAATCCGCCGTGGGGTAGGTGAGTGGCGACGGACGGACGCCCTCCTAGGCCGCCGCGCGCAGCGCGAGTAGTAGCGGCGCGGCGAGGCCAAGTCTGTGGCGGCGCACCCGAGAGCCGAGAGGGTCGAGGTAGTCGGTCGAAAGGTACTCCTCCGTGTCGAACTCGCTGCGTCGAAGGCTCGCCGAAACCACCTGGGGTCTGGCTGGGCGCGGACGAGGAGGAGCCTCGCAGCCGGCCGCTTCACCGCCGCCGCGGGAACGAGCGAGGAACCGGCGGGTAGGGCGAGGCGCAGAAGAGCCTCTCCACCACTGTCCCCACCGCCGCTGCGTGGAGCGTAGCGAGGAACCGACGGGTAGGGCGAGGCGGAAGGAGCCTCGTCACCACCACCGCCCCCTGCGGTGCGTGGGGCGTGACGGGCACCGTGGGTAGGGCGAGGTTTGGGGCGGCGGACGTGGTGTCTTTGCGTCCGCCGACGTCTCGCGCCTCGGCAGTGGTAAGCGAGCCAACCGCCTCACCGAGCGAGGACCCGACCCCAAGTCGTCTCGGACTCGACGGTGGTCACCGTATGCCCCCTCTAGGCGCGTCAACATGGACACGACCTCCACCTCAATCTCCGCCAAGAGCTGAGTCCGCATGTAACGCCGTTGGCATTACGTAAGTTACATGAAAAAGACGTGCCCATGTAGGTTCGACAGACACTTACCGAGGCGTTGTCCTCCGGGACATCCGTGAAGGGTACGTGTCCGCCATCGATGCTGCCGCGGCGACGACGCATCTTGGTGTGTACCCCACCGAGGCGAGCGCTGGGCGAACCACTCCATGTATCGATCGTACATGTCATGGTCGACGGCCGGTCTCGGTGACCTCTCGCCGAGTCTGGCGTCCCACCGCAGGCCCATGGCGCATACGGGCGCGAATCGAGCTCCACCGCAAAGACCCATCCGGTCATCCGCAATGCAAAAACGAAGTACGCGAAGACATTAATTTCGCAAAGACGCGAGTAGTAGGATCGAGGCAAGTACTGTGAGCGCCACGCGCGACAACGTGACGAGCGGCAAAGGAAAGGATCGAACAGCCGAATCGCCGCAAGACTCGGTCGCGGGAGTACTCGACACAAAGGTCAAAGACGAGCACCTTACGGGTGAGCCAAAGGCCTCATCTCGCGTGCAAAGCACGGAGACCCGTGGAGGTGCTCGGGCGTGGACGTCGTGACGCGGTGTATGGCGCCCACCGCACGCCTCGTCGTGGAGGCGGTCGAACTCCGAACGAACTCTGATAGGACCTCCTCACCAGAGGTGCGCGAACCTCCGCCGCGAGGAAATAAGAAATGGCGAAGGTTATTCAAGTGCGTTAGTGGGAAAAGATACGAGGAGCGACACGCCGCCGGACCCAGAGTGGCCCATGGTGGGCCGATCCACCGGTCGTCTCCGTAAAGCTCCTCGAGTACGGTGTCGTGTCAACAACGAGCCCGCCGACGAGAAGCGCTCCCAAGACCACAATCGGAGGAGTAGGACGCAACCGACATCGCCGCGTCGTGCTCGCTGAGAGACGCGTCGCCGCAGACCTCTGACGTCGCCGCAAGCACACCGAGGCCCACGACCACCGCATCACCCGCTTACAAGGGGGAGTTAGACGTGTTCGCTGAGACGAGATTGAACCGAGTGTGTTACCTCATCCACCGGGGTGTCGGCGATGCCGGGCGACTCGATCGGTGACGGTCCACCGTGTTCCCGTGGGAGGACGGAACATCACCCAACCGAGCAACAACAGGAGGTATGCCTCAAGTGGCGGGCCACGCCCTCCTCCGCGCGCGGTGGAGAAGGTCACTGCAGCGTTCGCAACAAACATTATCGGCAACTTGGCGCTTCTATTTTAATTTCAAAGAAAGAGGTACTCACCGTGAATCTGGCACCACGCCTTCGTCGGTCCGTGGCGCCACCTCCCTAAGGAAATGGTAGGGGCTGCCGGGGTGCCGCCGCACTCGATTTAAACGCGGACAACTCGGCGTACACGTGTGACGAGGCGTCGTGCGCGCACGCATCGCGCGGGCCCGCACAAGGAGGCCTAAGAGGTACGACACGCCCCGCAATGCCGGAGCCATCTCTCGCGCGGAAGGTGGAACGTGTGCGTCTCCGGTCTCCACCGGTCCACGAGTGTGGCAGCAGGACCGGTCGCATCAACCGGCGCGCACCTCCTTGCCCTCTAACTGGCGATCACCACCCACCATCCTACAAAGAGGAAGTAAGCCACCGCCGCAACTCGCATGTAGTTAGAATTGCATTCACAGGTAAGTATGTGTACGTAAAGAGTGCAAGCGTTCGCAGCTTACCGTGGAACCCGCGTGGGTCGATGCGCGGCGGCTCCTGGCACTCGAGGTCGGTGGCCCTAGCACTCGGTTCTCCTCTGCGGAGTACCTAGACGGTGGGTCGATCGACGGTCACGCCCAGCACTCGAGTGGCAAGGTCGCGCCATCGTGGCTCATTACAAAGCAAATACAACAGATTTATCGGTAATTACATGTGCACACAAAATGAAATGCGAAATAACGAATTGTACCATACTCAACAAACAATACAACCGAAGTGTGGAGAGCAAAAAAACTCGATTGCAAACATACGAAAGACAAAGACATGTTCGACGAGGCACACAACGCCGAGAATTACATTATCCTCGTAGGTACTAATCGGGACATCGGAGAATAACATGATGCGAACAACAACTTACTAGTACATTGAAAATTACATCGAACATTACAACGTATATTACAGACTTACCGGTCCATTGAATAATACAAGATGGGAACAACATGCAAAGTTACATTATCGCGGTTGCGACGCGACGCCTCGCACTCGCCCATATCGTTCGAACGCGCCTTGTCCTTCGACGCCCGACCTTCATCTTCAACATTCGGATGTCCGCACCCATCGATGGTCCGGAGAGGGGCTGTTGTGAACGATCCATCCACTCGCACCGTACACCTCATGATGCCACGTGTTGAGAACGCTCGCTTGTAGTAGTACGGGAGATGAACGGACGACGTGATTGATGCGTCTCGCGGCCGCGCAATGACGTGCGAGCACGCGCAAGTGCAAAGCAGCGTGGTTTCGGGCAGAGCACTCGCAATCACCGCCGAGTATGCATGATGGAAGTCCTCTCCCGCTGGCATCCTGCGACCTCGGCCACCGCAGGCACGTGGTATCTCCGCTCCACGCCACTCTCGGTGTAACCCGATGTGTCGCGCTTTCTTGTTTTCTTGGACATGTAGGTAGACACAACAGTTGAGTAAGACAATCGATTGTCCGACATACATGCCGCGGAGGTCTTGTATCGCTCAATGAAATATCTCGTGTCCCTAATAAGACACCTCAACTATACCCACGATGGAAGGCATCCGTGCCTTTCATTACCTGGCTTGTAAATCTCCGCCAGTTCGTTGTCATGATCCCATAACGCGAGCCGCCTCGTGCGGCGTAAGGACCATTTCTCCAAAGGCTCATGTCGATCCAATCGGTGAAACTCTTTATCGGTACGCCTACGCCGAGGTTTGGGGGTCTGCTTGCCAGGCGCATATAAGGTCGTGGGGTCCTCTCCTTGCTCATGGTACACCATCGGGTTCCTTGATGAACTAGCGGTACCTCCGGGATCCATTGATTGCTTCTTCGTTAGTTCGCCCAACGCCTTCCAAAGCGCGCCGAACTTCCTCCGTTGGTTCTGTTTGCAGCACAGCGCTGAACATGTTCATAAGCTCCTTATTCCCGAATCGACGGAAAAATTGGCACCCATGTGCCTCATGCACCACCGCTCCTCGATCCGCCACTTTGTCGCTCCCACGACGGCGACCCTTGTTGCATATCCACGATCGCCTTAGCACCTCGCATGTCTGGCCATGGATGACACAAACATCGCTGCCGAGAACAACCGCCACTTCACTCTTTCAAGGAACCGCATCAGCTCTCCGTGTTTTCTCCACGAATGCCAACGCAACCGTAGAACTGGTTGTTGGCATCCACCGCGATCGCAGTTAGAATCTGGCCCTTGTACTTCCCCGTGAGGAATGTGCCATCCATGCAAAGGACCGGGCGACGTTTAACGCATTTATGCATGCGCCAGGCTAAGAATGCACGCTGCAATACCCACTTCCGGTGCACGCACCACCCGCAGGAACTCCGCAAGGTCGATGGATGTACCGGGTCCTTTGTGCGATTGCCCCGAGCAAGTGGGAATATTCTCGCATAAGCCTCGACGCCCCAACCGTATTTCCAGAGTCGTCTTTTGCTCTCCATGCCTTTGCGTAGCTAATCTTGCATCAAACTCTCTCCACTACCGTGATAATAGATCGAGGTCGCAGATGGGGATTGTCCACGATCCGACCATAAACACATTTGCCACCCAAGTGGACGACAGATTGCGGTGTCCCCGCCCGCTTCTTCCAATTCGCAGCTATGCTCCATCACTATGGAGCATTTATGCTCCATCACTATGCCCACTTCCGAGAGACATTGCCCAAGATTTCACCGCATCCATCACAGCCTCCTTGGTATGCATCATTGTTAGGTCTTGCGCCATGGGCACGAATCAACTACGACTTCACGTCGTAGTCCTTCTTGCTGGACTTCACAACCTCGAATTGCCGCCGAGAGACATTGCCCAAGATTTCACCGCATCCATCACAGCCTCCTTGTCTTTATATACGGCCCCTCGTCACCTCGCTCTCACGATACTCCCATGCATCAATGTTCCTTCATTCATTGTTAGGTCTTCGAAATTGTAATTGGTCCACGCACCGGGGATAGGCACCCCAGGCGTTGTCCTCCTCGCCGGAGTGCTCACCATCGTGGACTTCCTCATCCGCACGGTCCTCCTCTTCCATCAAGTCAACAATGTCCTCCACCTCCCCCTCGTCGGCCACCTCGCGCCTCCACCGCCTCCTCCTCCCCCGGTCCCTTCGTCACCAGCCTCGTGCTCCTCGCCTCGGGCTCCTCGCCGCCTTCCTCTTCGCATCCTTCTACATTTGATGTCCCTCCGCCGTAATGTCCACCCCGACATCACGAACTTGCGACACCGATGGAGCTACCGGTAGCTTGTGTTAACAACATGAGCGCCAACCCGCCTACGGCAAAAACCAACATAACTCCTCCATGTGGACGCCGAGTTAACAGAATCAACTCTCCGTAAAACGGTCTTGCGCTCGGCTACTAATGCTCGACCCAGAACCAACAGATCGGGCATCCAAACCGAACATCCGAGACATCCACTCCAACAAACCTCAGATGTCCTATCGCCGGTCGCATATGCCCTGCACGACTCTTGAAAATGATGATAGATCCACCCCATCCGCCCCGTGCTATCTCCCCATCTCCATAAAATATTTGGAAATACAATTTCTCCGACATGTCGCAACGTCCGACGGAAAAATATTACTCTAAAATACAATACATCTCGAAATTTCTAAAACTAAATAGTACATTAAAGTTCTAAATATGAATCATGACATTAAATTTCTAAACAACACTATTCGACAAATTGTAAACGCTACACAATCCTAAATTTTCTAAACACTACAATAAATTTCTAAGACTAAAAATAAATTTGTAACGCATTTAATACTATACAATCAAATTTCTAAAAACTAAATAGTACATTAAAGTTCTAAATATGAATCATGACATTAAATTTCTAAACAACACTATCCGAGAAAATGTAAACGCTACACAATCCTAAATTTTCTAAACACTACAATAAATTTCTAATACTACACTAAATTTGTAACGTACTTAATACTATACAGTCTTCAAATTTCTAAAACTAAATACTACATTAAAGTTCTAAATATGAATTGCGACATTAAATTTCTAAACAACACTATCCGAGAAAATGTAAACGCTACACAATCCTAAATTTTCTAAACACTACAATAAATTTCTAATACTACACTAAATTTGTAACGCATTTAATACTATACAATCCTCAAATTTCTAAAACTAAATACTACATTAAAGTTCTAAACGCTACACAATCCTAAATTGATCGATATTACATGCTACATTAGAATTCTAATGACAAAACAATTCTACAAGATTTTCTAAACACTACAAAATCGTAAAATTCCTAAATAATAGATTTATAAAATTTGTAAAAATACCTTCAGAACGATTTAATCGACTTTTTTTCCTTTTCTTCTTCTTTCTCTTCTTCTTCTTTTTCTTCTTCTTTTTCTTCTTCTTCTCTTCTTCTTTCTCTTTCTCTTTTCTCTTCGCTTGCTTCGCCTCATTGGCTGCTGCTAGAAAGCGAGCGGCTTTTAAAGTCCGCTGTCGCGCCCGGCTCGGCGACGCCTGCTCTCGAGCATGGGGCTACACACACGACGGGCGACGATCAGGAACGGCGCAGGCATATCGCCTAGAGTGTAGATAGCGATCGCCCATACACGGGCGACGGGTGCTAGTTTTGTAATTTTTAAAATCGGACGATAGTTTTGAAAAAAGAATAAAAAAAAATATTAAATAAAAAAAAATTCAGGAGGATCGGAGGCGGCCTGGCCGAGGGAAGCCAGGGGCACGGTCAATGGCCGGCGTCGACGTTGTAGAGCCGGCCGGTCGGGGGAAGAACCAGAGAAGAGAAGGCCGGGCCAAAAGGATAAGGCTTCGACCGGTGGAGAAAGAAAATAAAAGGAGGGAGAAAATAAAGAAAAAGGAAAAAAAATAGAAGAAAAAGAAATAGAAAAATAGGAAAAATGGTAAAAATTTTGAAACACGCAAAAATAAGTAGTTAGCTGCAGAAAATAATAGCAACATAATTGTACGCTAACAATCGCACAAAATAACAGCAACTAATAAATGATCAGAAAAATAAAATAAGATAAATAAAAACAAGAAAAATTAAAATTTTGATAAATCAGCTAAAAAACATAATTATATGTATCTGTGCAAGATTTAAAATAGATTAAATCAGATGAAATCTATTAAAAACGTTAATTTCAGTCGTGGAACCAATAAATAAAGCATGCCGATATAAAATAAAATAAAGTCCTAAAAATTGCAACGTAAATTTTATAAATCTTAAAATAATAAGAAGTGCAGGTTGGGCACCTTAAGACATGTAAAAACTTATCATCCACTAAATATGGCATTTATGTAATTTCAAAAATTAAATTTAATTGGATCGCGAAATATCAACCGGGTGAATACACATATTTTGATCAAAATCCAGGCAAGCACCCATGACCATGTTTAATTAAATATCAGTAAATTATTTGGAATATATGTGATATCACTGGTGCATGGTAAAATGTTGTTTTAAGAAAAACATAAATCAATTGTTTGGATATTGGTAAACTGCCGATGCAGTTGTGAATGTTGACTTGGCTCACCCGACAAGTGAAGTCGGGGTGAGGTAAATATGTGGTGGGTAGAGGGTGCCATGTGTGAGCATTGCCGAAGGGGTCCTCTACAGGGGTTATGATATAAGGATAACATCACCACACTTGGGCAATAAGCTGTATTAAATCGTATCAACCATAGTGTGTGGAAATGATCAGAAAATATTGTCCTATGATGGTGTTGTTCTCCACATTGGGTAAGTAAGATGTGTGAAGCTGGGATACGCCGGAGGCCCAGTAAGGGACACAGATAATAACCGGTGTTGGCTATTGGCGCTATATTTAAAGCCATGAGATGGGTATCTCCGGATTTTGTGATGGAGTTCAATTGGCCACCCCATGTCTTAGTACCACCGATTCGTGTTGTAGCACAACTGGTAGGTGGTCAGGGTATACGAGTACCTCAGATTTTGTGACAGGTACAATTGGCCATCCCATGTAATAGTGCCATCGAATTGATATAGAGTACAACCGGTAGGTGGTTAGAGTTGGAGATCTAAATACCAGAATAGTGATAAACATTCTGGGTTCTTGACTGCGGTCGGGTTCGCTATGGGTAAAGTGGTACAAAACCCGCGAAGGGCAAAAATAATGAATTTATGCCTGTCTCCTGGATTGGAGGCTATGGAAGTTAAATCTGCCTTATATACGAGTGCTAGTATTAATTTTATAAATAAAAATTGAAACACAAAATTTTCTTAATAAAACCTATTTTTAGAAATTGGTCTTGAGGAAAGGATTTGTGGTATGGAGCATATTGTTATTAACGCTTGCTTGGTATAATTCCTTCTTTTCTTAGACTCTGAGTACTATGGATGCACCTAGGAGAAGTGGTTAGCTAGTCACCTGCAGGATCAGGGTGACGAGGAGGCGGAGGACTACCTAGAGGATTGGGTGGAGTAGTGGCCCCTACAGCAGAGGCCCTCCTTCTCTAGTGTATAATGTGGAATAGATGTTATATTGAGCTTTTTGTTATAAATATTATGATAAGACAAGTGAAGAATTGTAAGATGGTACACTGCGTGTTTAGAAATGTAATAAGTTTCTAATTGATGTTCTGTTGCAACAATCTGAATTCGATGTATTAACTGATAAAACGTCGGATTCGCTCGATGTTTTGTTAGCTAATTTGCCTAGATCAGTGTAAATAACTCAAGATTAATAACAAGATTCTGTTATTATCTTGGGTTAATTACTACAGGGACATCGGGCACAGATTATTCGTTTCATCAGTGAATTAAGAAGCCACTGCAACCTGCATGTCCACTCACCGGTCACCGCTATGTCATGCCTCGCTCGAACATATATTCAAACTATAGTATCAGCAATTCAGCGTGCATGACTGGCTCCTACAAGTCGGATCCCCTGACGTAACTGTCTGAAGAACACGAAAGAATGTATATCAGAGATAACTCGTATAGCACTGGTGCAACAAAGTGAAAGTAGCAGCACAGTTGTTCCACAGTAGCAGCAGCTGCAGCTCGATACTATCTACTTAATTCTTTCCAGAGGCCTGAAGAAGCTAGGCAGTCGATCGAGAAACTACCATGCATACCTGCAAATTAAGTATAACGAACGTCTCCATCACCTCGACCCCTCTCTCTCTCGCACTCATAGCTAAGCTAGAACAGTTAGCGAATCCTTTTTGTGGTTACATACTTACATGTGTGGCCAGAACCGTACGTGAGTGAGCCAACAAAACAGAACTGATTCCATTCCATCATGGCAATTGGCAAATAATACAAGGAAAGCACCAGTAGCAATTGGGCACGCAGCAGCAGCAACTTACTGATGCAAATGCAGTAATGCATACAGATCGCAGAGAACTGAATACATGCATGCAGTCCGTCCGACTTGTCCTGAAAATGTAAAAAGTTCAAAGATGGTGCTAGGCATTGAGACAAAGATGGTGCTAGGCATTGAGAACAAGCTTTCTCCGAAAAGTACTTAGGTCTTCCAACAGCTACTGGAAGACTAACAAATCAGAAATTTGAGCCTGTCGTAGAACGGGTGAGAACCCAAGTTCAAGGATGGAGCTAAAGAAATTTGTCTTGTGCAGGGAAGGAAGTCTTATTGAAATCAGTGGTACAAGCAATTCCAACCTATCCAACGAGTTGCTTTGAATTATCAGTTGGAGTTTGCAAGAAATTAACTACTTGTATGTTAAAATATTGGTGGAAGAGTTCGCTTCATAAGAAAGGGCTGTACTGGCAATCTTGGGATAAAATGGTTGTGCCTACATCAAAAGGGGAAATTGGTTTAAGAGACCCGATGGCTTCAATTATGCGATGTTGGGTAAACAAGCTTGGAGGTTGCTTACCAATTCAGGAAGCTTGTGCGCGCGAGTGTTGAAGGCGCGCTATTATCCCAACGGAGATAATTAAATGTGCCATTACTTGGTTTATGATCACTTTGCACTTGTTAATCTTTCGGGTTGTTTCATCCTACCCCCTTTAGCAAGGGATTTCGTCCATGAAATTCAGCTCACCTAAATAGATGTGGGTAAGCTTCACAAAATCTGACCTCTTTTTTCCACGTGGCTTTCTCCAGAATGCGGTTCTTCTAATGAACCTCACATAATTGGATGTATCTTATGACATTAAGGATTGCTAGAGATGGAATGTTCTGAATATCTATCTGTTGGTCTCTCTGAATTTGAAGTTGCCGCGATTACCCATGTGGGCATACTTACACTCAAGAGTTTTGTTAACAGCACATTCCAATTTATTTTGCAACCAAACATTCTTTGGAAATAATTGAATGTGTTGCTCCTCGATCAAATAGGACAAAGCCAACGGATGGAAGAATGGAAAGCATACCCGTGACCACGACGGTGGCTTCTTCTAGCTGATTTGCCATGACACAATTTAAGCTAGCGGATACAACTGTCGGCGCTCCACGAGTTGGTTTATTGGGGGAGATGGAACTAGAACCTGCTTGGCCACATCCCGTCATAGGCATCGGTTCATCGGTTTTGGTTGAATATTCGTCCTAACTTTTTAGCCGGGTAGGGACAATTCATCTGGTGATGTCCTTTCTTGCCACATTTATAGCAAGTAAAAAATTTCTTTGGACATGTGTTAGTATAGTGTGGCCCTGCGCAATTGAAGCACTTAAGAGATGTATTTGGTGGGTTGATAATGGAATGCCGAGGTGGTGGAGGTGCAGCTATCCATGATTGAGGTAGAGGATTTCTATTTGGCATTGGTGGCCTAAAAGGTCTATGTTGGGAAAAAGCAGATGATTGAATATCGAATTTGGCCTTCTTTCACCTTTCCAAGTTCAACTGGGCTTGTTCATTTTCATGGATGGTGGCTCGGTTTGCTAAATCTTGGAGTTCTGTGATTCAATGTGTGGATAGGTGCATTTTGAGAGATGAGCTCATTTTTTTTCTTGAATCTATATATCTTTTTGGCCTCAGTGTCTACTTCCTCAGGGGCATAACGGGACAACTCATTGAATTTGAGGAGATATTCGGTTACTTTTCTATTCCTCTGAGTTAGGTCCCAAAATTCCTGTCTCTTAATGTCTATTTCACCCTGAGGGTCATGAGTATTGCGGAATTGAGTCGTGAATTCCTCCCAAGAGATGTTCTGCTTATTTGCATGCGTACGACAGAAGTTCAGCCACCATGTTGCGGTTGAACATGTCAGTTGGTACGATGCATATTGTACTTTCTCCTTGTCAGAACAGCCAACGATGTTTAATTTCTTTTCTATGTCCTGAAGCCAATCATCGGCTTCTAGGGGTTTTGTGGCTCTGGCGAATGTAGATGGACGTGTTTGCAGGAACTCTCTCAAGATGACTCTAGTTCGGGATTGGTGTTGGTTTCCTGGAACTAGGTTGGTGAGAAGTGATTCCATGAACTGGTTCTAACTTTCCTATGCCTCCTTTCTGGATGTTTCTAAATACTGCAAGACTCTTTCTAGTTGATCTAGGTTTTCAGGTGTTCTGATTGTACAAATATTACCTCCCTGTGGTATTCGAGGCGTGGTTTCCTGGACATTGGTTTAGTTAAAATCATGAAGAGGAGTGGTTTGCCTATTATTTTGATTTGGAAGATTGTTCGAAGAATCTAGCCTAAGGGTCAGGTCTTGCTCTATAATCCGGTGGTCTAACATCCTGCAAAAGAGATATATTTTTGTATAGTTTAGTCAATAACCCTTTTTTTACTGCATGCATTGGTTATGTGAGTCATTTTTTATTTTGTTCTGAGTGATTTATTCCATTTCATTTGTAAGAGGAGTATTGTTCATATTTGAATTTCTTTCTGTAATAATAATATTTTATCTGGGATTAGGCTGGACTGTTATGATTATCAGCATTTACTTATAAGGAGAGAAGTATTTTTATTCGTTGGAGGGATTATATTTCTGCTACATGTTTTAGCTTTAGAAAAGGGAAGTAGAATAGTTCGCGTTGCTCTCTTTCGTCACTCCATTATAGAATTAACATAATACCATCTACCTAATCATCACAGGAAATAATATAAAACAACAAACAAAGAAGAAAGTAATAAGAACGATAAAAGAAACCTAAGTGTCCAGACACCCAAAACCCCTTGAGAATACACGCTCGAACCGCGCATGGATCCACGCATCCAAGCACGCCACAGACCATACATCCGAGAACATTACCTAGCCTTAAGCCCTATCTCTAATTTTTATAATTAGTAATTCACACACATATATACATCACATCTTACAATAGAGACTAGCATTGTTTTACATCTGGTCTTTAAACAAGCAAAATTGTAATTAATGGAGGATTACATGGAACCTGTCTAACCTATTCTAGTATGAAGATATTAATTACAATTGTAATGAGGAATTTGAACATGCAGCTATAAATAGATAATTGTCGCAGAATAGAAAGAATTATACCATTTCTAGTTTCAGTTGTACAAGTTAAGGAATTTTCAACATGCTGATAGCAGAAATAAACATGTTAATATACTAACATATCATTACCCTACATGTTCCGCACATGCCACAATTTCATTCATTATTATCATACATATCAGTAGTTATTCTAATCCTGTGATATATGGCATGTGAAATTTTTGTACACTATAGTCTAATACTCGCATATTCAATTAAGGCATGTGAAATTCTTCCTGTTGGCAGGATAGGAACATTTCAAACATATAGCATTCAAACATAGCGCTTCTTTCAAACAAATAGGACGCTGCTAGGGTCTCAGATTACAGTCCATCAGTCTCATTCACAGTGTTGGAAAGATCTTTTCCAAGCTTCTTGTGAATAGGCTAGTCCCCATCCTCAACGACTTGGTTCCCAACAACCAAAGCGCCTTCATCACAAACATGTCCATTCATGACAACTTCCTTTACACTAAAAACCTCATCACCTCTCCATACAGGAAAAAAATCATGGCGCTCTTCTTTAAATTGGGCATAGCCAAAGCGTTTGACTCTGTAAGTTGGGAAGACCTTCTAGAACTTTTGCAGAACATGGGATTCGGCTATAGATAGAGAGACTGGATTGCGATGCTCCTCGCTTCCTCCTCCTCGAGAGTTCTCAATGGCATTCCCGGTCCGTCAATACCTCACAGGAGAGGGCTTCGACATGGGGATCCTCTATCGCCCATGCTATTTATATTGGCGATTGACCCTTTGCAATGGCTTGTAACCAAGGCGCCCAGGGAGAACCTCATCACACCGATTCCATGCCAGGAGGCAAGGCTCTATATACTCTTCTACACTGATGACACAATAATTTTTGCCAATGCAGACAGACAGGAGTTGTAGGTCATTCAAACCATTCTGACCTTATTCGGAGGGGCCATAGGTCTGGAGGCAAATCTAGAGAAAAGCAAAATATTTCCCATAAGATGCAATGACCTTGATATGATGTCCATCCTACAAGATTTCCTGGCTAAAACAAAAAGTTTCTCATGCAGGTACTTAGGACTCCCATTGTGTAGTATTGGGCTAAAAAGAACAGATATGCAGCCGCTCATTGACAAGGTTTGTGCCAGACTTGCAGGATGGAAGGGGAGACTACTCTCTAGAGCAGGATGACTGGTTTTGGTTTACACGGTGTTCACTGCCCTAGTGGCCTACCATACGATAGCCTTCCCATTGCCAAAATGGGCAACTAGAAGACTCGACAAGCTAAGAAGAAACTTTCTTTGGAAGGGTGAACAAGATTGCAACAGAGGACATTGTTTGGTCAACTAGACCAAAGTGTGCAGATCCAAAGGACTACGAGGTCTTGGGGTAAAGGACTTTACCAAATTTGGGCGCGCACTCGGCGTTTGTTGGCTATGGTACGAATGGAAGGAGCAATGCAGGCCATAGGTTGGGATGACTCTGTCGTGCAACGAGATTGACCACATCCTGTTTAGTGCGAGCACTACCATCACACTGTGAAGCGGTGCAAAAACAAAATTTTGGACTTCCAAATGGATTCATGGGACATCGTCAAGGGATTTGGCCCCGGAGTGCTTCCGGCTTGTGTGGAGGAGAACATATAAGGGAGTGCCACGACAATATCCTCTGTTTCGGAGTGGTGGTGGTCCATCATGAAGAACATACCAAAACAAAGGAAAAGGGAGATTGACGCCTCGTAGTCTATGCTTTTTGGAACATTTGAAAAGAAAGTAACAACAGGATTTTCAGTAATTCTTACCGCACAATTCAAGACGTATTCGCTGCTATCACTCAAATAGGCTAACAGCTCTCACACCTAGCTAAGAGCGCCGGAAATAAGGACCAGGGAAGTAGATACACAGGTCCTACCATTTCAAAAAATAAATCAACTGTCGGTATGGCTGTGGTGTGGAGGTGGAGGAAGCATAACCTACGTTGTGGACCAGCATGAATCGTCCTACCCTTCATATGCAAAGGATAAGTGAAGACGGCATGCTCTCATCTTCAGTTGTGCAGTCCTTATCCAAGATGCCATGTGCAACATGATGTTAGCTTCTATGGGTTGTGCATTTTCAAAACCGAAGAACTGCAATGCCTCATCCTGCAGCAGCGGCCAGGATCGGAGTGAGATTGGGACGAACCGGGTCTCACATTCACCATTTTTGTTTTTCCAAGCGATGCCATAGTTGCAAGCAGAGATATCACTCACTAACACAGAATTTAGTTGTGATCCAGGTAGATGTCGTTCAGCCCTAGTCACACAGTGCTTTCACACCGACCACCAAATGCTGCTAATTTACTAGTTAGTTGTCCATTTGGTGACTTTACAGTGTAGCAACTTCTCTAATTACTGTCATATTATTTGCTCAATGCTTTGGCAAAGCTGCTGCCCGGTTTGTTAAAAAAAAAAATGTAGCATTATAGATTGCTCTGTCAAGTTTCCAACGATTCGGGTCATCCGTTCCAAACCAAGCTAATCTACTAGATGAAATCAGATCACTTCCGAGGACTTCTTATCATATCCTCTCTTCGGCGAAAGCATTTTATTCGGCAGAAAAATGCATGCCATAGCCTAAACTTAACTGATGGACCATGCTCGTCGAGCCTTTCGGATGCAGTATATTCCTCAACGCAACCGATCGATTATCAAGACACAATGGCAAGCAGATTTCGACATCTTCTCTCTCACTTTCGACCCATACATCCTCCTCTTCTTCTTTTCTCCACAACCATTTCCATCATTTGATAAGAGTTTTTAATATCTTTGGTACCACCAGATTACTTTTAAACTTTTATATCTCCTTGTATCTTCATCATTTTAATTTGAGACTTTTTTTTAATATTTCTAGGAGATACTAAAATTTGCATGAGTAGTATCTCACAAGAATGGTAAAAAGTTTCTTAAATTTTTAGCATCTCTCGGCAATAGCTCAATGTATATTTTAAAGATCCTATGAGCTCTCGGAAGTGGGGGAAGCCAACGGAGGGCCAAAGAACCCTAAGAAAGTTTTGTTTTAATAAAAATACATAAACTACAAAAGTAAATTAGAATTATCAAATTCTAAAACTATAATTCAAAACTAAAGTTCCAAACTAGAACTTTGCTATTTGTAGTTTCATATCTAGAGACAAAAATTACGAAAATTACTAACACCAAAAAACATTATACTCTATATAGCCTATGCATTCCAAACGAACCGTGCACAGCACGGGTTGATGACTAGTTTAACAAGTTTGAGGCCCATTTGAAACACCTGAATTTCCTGTAAGCAAATCAACATATATATTTCTTCGGAAAAGGTAATTTTCTCCACCAATTCCTTTCTTTTCCGGTATGTCACGCCAGCCCCTGCTTTTTTTCATTTCCATATTGCCTCGTATAACAATACACTAGGTTATAAGATGGGGTGATGTGCTTTGTTACAAGTAGACAAATATGAACACAGCAGGTTGTAATCGAAAATTCAAAGCCATCCAGTTACATGATGAAATAGGGTTGAAGAAGCAATTCTGCTTTTCTCTTTAGTGACGCTGATGCACAGCAAGAGTACGAGTAATTTCCAGCTTCAACATACAAATTAAAGACCTACCTGCAATAGAGCAACAAAGGCAATCACCAAACAATGCAACAAAAGTAGAACCGGCAAAATATCTTCACTTGCACTTACACAGCTTGACCGATTGCATGAGTGTTACAAAAGAAGAATCATATATATACTTGCATGCTGTTACTGCCTTTACAAGAAGAATTTCACCCTGTCATCCTTCTTCATGGCATTGTACACTGCTTGGACCTGCAACAAAATAGTGTAACCCATAGTGTGCATGATAAAAGATTGCACTGTCCTACAACCCTATAACTACATAATTTCGCTCACATGGTGCAGTATTCCATTTGCAATGTAAATGGAACAATAGGGTACCTGCTCGCTTGAAACCACACGAATAGGTCCAATTTTCACAGAAACATATTTCCCCTTTGAAGACACTTTCTGGGATATTTGACCTGCACAAGCAAAGTCGAAAATCTATAGGAATCAAGATAGTTACCAAAAAAAAAAATTTAAAAGGCACCAGAAAGAGCCAAACATTTAACTGGACGAAAAAGTAAGAAAATGGGGGGAACTGCTCCGTTCCAAACAAATATATAAACAATATATTCTTGACAACACCTAGTGCTTACACTTTCTTCCAAATTAGATGGTGGAAAATAATATTTCATGCATTTAATGCCATGCAATCGCCAACAAATATGTAAAAACCAAGCCAAACATGCTAAAGAAAAATGCTTTGCAATACTGAACTTGCTAATGGCAATCAGCTCTCTACTATATATGGAAGCAAGACCACCACAGATGCCATCTTTATAAATTTCACCCTTTGTTTAGGGTCCTACTGGTTGTGACAAGATTCTATAGCCTCTTTCATGTTCCAGTTCAAATTACATGCCTTAGGCATTTATAATCGGTATTATATGGAATTTACAGAACACTGCCAATGTAAAATTCAGGTAAACGCACCAAAATCATTTTCATCTATAGTTGCACATTCTACTTTCATAAGCATATTTGCAATGGAAATGAGAAGTTCGAACACCAACCTTGGGAATTCCTTCTTGAAGTACTGATTCGACTGCAACGAACATTGACTGGACAAAATCATCACCTCCAGTACCAATTGCAGTAAATCCTCTAACTGTAGGGTATGAATTTACCAATGAAACAAAAGAAAAAAGTGATTTTCGTCATGCTTAAAATAAAATCCAAGAGCAGTTTTCTAGTATTGAGTATAGTGCAAAAAGCAGTACACAGGTGGATCGGAGGTTATAGTAATGTACTTACTTGTGCAACTTAGAGCAGTCGTAGCATTTTTGTGGCGACCCGCATAATTAACTCCCGGTAACAACTGTCACCTAGAGTTAACTATACGGACCTCAGCACAGTAACTAGCAAAACATCGGACATTCCGATGCTTTATTATTTACTACACTGTGAACAGAGTATTGCAGCAAAACAATAATTAGAGACTCATACATGGAAACTTTATTTTATTCCATTAGCCACGCAGGCTATCTTACATACCTTATCTTACACCAATACATAATACAGCAAAAGACAACTAAACCTCCTATTTCTTGCCGAATAGCTAGCGACTGGCTGACTAGCACGGGCATAGGATCGGCTATTACTACTACTCCTCCTGATAGTAGTAGTAGTAGTAACCGTCCTCCGGTAGATCCTGCTCCAGCGAATGATCCTCCACCCAGGCCTCGGAGGATGATCCATGGATCTCACCGTCTAAGCAAGGGGAAGATTAAGCAAGGGTGAGTACTAAGTACTCAACAAGCGATAATAAATATGAATGCAGTAGATGCGTTTCAAAATACCAAATTTTCCCATACACTCCACCTACAAACCCTTCTCCTTCCAAAATACCCTTTTTCTAAATAATAGACTTTAGTTTTAGAGGTTGCCAGTTTTATACTTCTAAAAGACACTACTAATAATGAGGATGACTTTTGTAGTCTCTAATCCAAAAGACTGGCTTGAATTCAAGATTTTACCCTGCGCAGGTTTGTACCACTTTACCCACAGTGACACCCACAAGAGATGCCCCAGAACGTTTATCCTATTCCGGTATTAGTTCTCCACCCTGCACCGAGTATGGGGTACACCACCCCTAGGTTACCCCACCTCTCATACAGCTTGTACTGCATCCCGCCAAGAAGATCGCACTCGCATCCCGCCAAAGAAGCACCACCGGGCTTCAAATATACCGCCCCGACCAACTCCTTTCCAATCCCCTTGGGTCATACCGGCATTTCCCAGCACGACTATACATTATTACCCATTGTGGAGAAACTAATACCATCCTAGGACAACATTTTCTGACCGATTTCACACACTGTGGTTGGCACCAAATTACAGTTCATTGATCAAAAATTAGTTTGTTATTTAACCTTATATGCTAGCCTACTGTAGAGGACCCCACCGGCGACCACCTCCTCATCGGCGTCCTCTACCCTTCCATTTAACACACACCAACACATTATCCACATATACTTTCCCATCAACCCCTCCAATCATTCATTTTCCAAATCTTCTACCAAACCATCCATTCCATCAACCCACGCTTCCAAATTTACAATTTTCATTCAAAAGATAATTTTCCATGCAGTGATGATACCATAATTCATAAAACAGTAAAACAGTTAATAAAAATATGATCAAAGAAAAATACTTGCCTGGAATAAACTCGGAAGGTTCGGCCTCGCTCGAAAATAGGTTCAGGTCGATCTGCGGGTTCTGATCTGGTCCTGAAAATTATACTACATTAATCTACTGCATTTTATTAATATGAGTAGCACTTCCAACCTTTCAGTTTCAGCAGTTTTATCATTTCAGCAACTTTAGTATTCATGTTTTTATATGCATGCACTACATTGATATTTATATTTCTTTTGTATGCCTGATGCACTTACTAATGCTGATGATGTATGCATGCAGGTACCGCTCCCATTACTACTCCTCTTGCCTTTTTATACTCCACCGGCCAGGTTGTTCTTTGGCTGGCCGTGCTCACTTCTCTGGCCGAAGCCTTGGCTTCAATCACTCGGCTGACTACTACTACTCTTCTCACTACTGCTTTATGCCTCTTCTGCTATTTGGTGACTTCCCCACTCGGCTGCTCTTGGCTATTTGGCCGAAGCCTTCTTGGCTTCCTGGCCGCAAACTACTACTACTACTACTAATTCACTTGGCTGGAGGTCACTCGGTTGGCTGCTGCTCTAGCTAACTAGTACTACTTCTCCCTCTCTTCCGGCTCTTTCTCTACTGGAACCGAATGGCTGCCTCTCCATTCCTCTCTCTATTTCTTCCCCCATTCGGCTGCTCCCCTAGCCGAGCCTGCTACAGGCGCATGAGCTAACCCTAGCTCATGCAGAATAGGAGAGATTTGTGTTTTCTTTGGTTTTTGAGTTTTCTCTGATTTGAAGCTACTGATTTCTGGATGTTTGAAGCAAGACAATATTAACAGGTAAGGGTCTATGATAGAAATGGGTTTGAGCTCTAGGTTAGGGGGCGAGGATGTTGGTACTAGCTAGCTAGGGCGCTCCTCGCGAGCTACCGGGGCTCAAACCTTTTGAGACCAAGATCTATGATGAATCCAACACATTCTGAGACCACTTTCTTCCCCATTTCTATCTTCTGCTACTAGCCTTCTGTTACTACCATTCTAGTGGCAGAAGCTTACTTGAGGTCCTGCGATTTTTGGTTTTTGAGTTGAGGAAGTTGTTGGCCGATTGAGTTGAGGTAGAGGATGAAGATCTTCTTCTCCTAGCTCCTTGACTGGCCTCCTCTTCTTCTTGCTCTTAGCCGACTGCACTTCCTCCCTTGATGCTTCTTGATCTACTCGGCCAGACTGCTTGCTGGTTCCTTGCAAGCCTTCGGTTCTTGGTTTGCTATGGAATGAGTGTTGGGCCTTGGTTGGTCTTGCTGGCTTTGATGCTAGGAAGGGGAAATGGTTGGCTTGCTATTGGAAATGAGAAGTGGCTGTGCTTGAGTTCTTGCTGCCTCTGAATATGGCTGTAAGGCAGAAGGAAAAGAGGAGGGCTGTGCTGCCTTGGTTGTAACGACAGCAAAGAAAAGAGCTGAGACAAGGCACTCCTTTCAAGACCAATCCTATCTCCTCAGTGCTGCACTGCCATTTACCATCTGCCCTTACTATTTTACTTCTTACTACTTTACCATTTTACTGCTCCATTCACTTACCAAGTACTGAATTACTGTATAACTTGCAACTTCTCTTTTACTGAGTTACCACATTACTTCTACTCTCTCACTCATATACTGCCACTTCACTTGATGCTTCCAGGTAATATACATGCAATGCTTATGACTAGTGATGCTCGCTAATGTTCATGCTTAATTACTTCCCAATGCATAATTACTACTAATGATGATGCTAATGCTATGGTTATATTTAATGATGCATGACTAATGGGGGATTAAGGGGGAGGGTCTTCACAATTTTGCACCAAATGTCATGACATAAGCTATCTCAAATGTGCTTGAAGTATGCGTTCTTTCTTAGTATTTTGTGCCATGATAAGCTACTATCTACCTCAAAACTCATGCTCTCAGCAAATGAGTACTGACGCTAATAATGACTGCTAGATTAATGATAAGCTATAGCTGCAGGATACTGTGTGATTTTATATGACGCTAGAGGGGATACATACGTTCCCATATTTCAAGTTGATTTTAGAGGGACTATTTACATAAAAAAGAATTGGAGCAAAATAACTCCCCAACAAATGCAGGGTGCTCAATCAGTTGCCTATTGTGAAAGAAAGAACAAACAGAAGCTGAAGTGATCATCCAATATAGAGACAGGGCACCTGCTTATCCATTCATCGGTTGCATCATCTGTCACAGTACCACCCATGATAGCATTTGTTGTGCGTGCAACCCTTCATTTAGAGCTCGCCACCTCTATTTTAGAAAATGAAGAAAAGAATGTATAAGTGACTGAATATGTAATAGCCTCTAGAAAATACTAGTAATTATTTTTGTGCCTTCAGATCAAACAAACAAGAAAAGCATGTGACAGCGTATAATGACGAGCACATTGAGCAGTCTATTAGGTACATATAACATGTAGCAACTCACCATTATATTACTTGATAGAAAGGCACTGAATTTATCCTGTGCTTTAAGTGCACATCATGCCCTTCTACTGTTGTACATTAAGCAAGCTGGATCTGCTTCAGTGTGTAAAAACCATTGTTCTAAATAAAGGCTGTTAAAGCTTTGCAAAAGGCCATTTACAAGGTAAAGGTAACCCATCCGTTACGTTAAACTTATACAGTTTAATGGGTGTTAAAAGTTTACTAGGGCCGTTTTATAGTATAAATTTCTGTTTCTTGTCAGAAATCATAGCACGGAACATCTATTATGAAGCATTTGGAAGGTATAAGTTAGTCAAATCTTGCCCTTTATACCGCTGCCATGAACAATTGCTGGGAGTTTTGTTCTATGTATAGGAAAGATGCATTAGATGTACTGTATAAATAGGTATCTAATCATCTGATTTTAAGTACTAAAACTGCATACAAGGCCGTGTAAAAAGCCGTTTACCGTATAAACAGTGAAATATGAGGTGACCCTTCGTTAACTGTTTACCATTATTTAGAACATTGATAAAAACTTCCTATACAGAATGTCATATCTTACTTGCTCTAGTAGATCTCAACTAGTCCCTATTAGGGGTGCAATCGGAGCGGATACGAACGGATTTCGTTCATCCCATATCCTATTCCAAATTTTTTCTCAGAATCGGAGTCGGATACGGACAGTGCCGGATTTGAATATGAATGTGGACTATCTCGGTCACGAATACGGAGCGAATACATGTCATTCCGAATACGGTTAGTATCGGCCACGAATATTTAGTCGGATAATGTGTGAAAACAGAAACCATATATATGGCACATATTATGATCAATCAACCATATTATATATCCAAAATGCAACTCCATTAGTAGATTGACTGGTAGATTTAGGCCCTGTTTGGTAGAGCTCCAGATCCCAGCTCCACCTTAGATCTGGAGCTTGTAGGCTAAAATAAAGTGAATTAAATTTATATTTTTAGTCTAAAATGTAAACAAGATGATCCACTTAAACACTCTTAATGCACCTACAGCTCCAGCTCCATAAATTTATGGAGTTAGGAATACCCTACTCCACCAACTCCAAACACCCCCTTAAGTACATCACTCGATAACATGGCTAATTAAGCAAGCATATGACCGGGCTAGTTAAACCAGTATAAAGTAGTAACTAGCAAGTAGCATTGTAGCAAGTCACAACCCTCACAACTTAAACTGTTATATGGCCCAAAATTCAACTAGCCATAGTCCATAGCCAAGTACATCACTAGTTCATTACATCACAGTAGGGATGAAAACATAACGAAAATGATCGGTAACTGGCTGTATCGTTTCCGTTTCCACATTTTTTACCTGTAACGGAAATGAAATCAGAAACCCTGAAAAAGGATACGAATAGTGATGGAAACGGATGCGGAACGGAGCGGATACGGAAACGAAAGTGAAAAATTCCATCCAGGTATGTTCCCAATTGTAACACCCTAAAAATTTGCAAATTCTTTAATTGAGCATTTGATTTGGATTTTATGCATTTTTTTCTGAATTTTCAGCATTTAATTAATGATTTTTCAGATTTAAATAAATAATTTATTTTAGAAAAACAAAACCAAAATCTTGCTAGAAATAATTTTCATAAGTTCAAAATGTTATAAAATATTTTTGAGAATTTTTGAACTCTATTTGATATTTCCTATAAAGCAATATATATTTCTGGTATTATTTAAATTAGAAAACAGAATTTCCGGTTTCATTTATACGGAATTTCCGTTTCTATTTCCGTCGGAACTGGCTCTCCTGTTAATATTTCCATTTTCAACAAAAAGTTTCCGTTTCCGTACCAACATTTTCCGTTTCCGTTTTTCTCCGGAACGGTGAGAAATTCCGTTTTTGTTTTCAACCCTACATCACAAGATCATAATATAGGATTGGATAGGATAGTAGCACAAGGTTGTCTACCTTACCATACCATTCAAACTTAACTAACAGAACCAATCATTCAACAGTTTGATTTGAGTGATGAGAAGATTTAGGTGGATCAAACAAGACTCAGCATACACATTTGATTTGTACAAGACAAAAAAAAAGAGTACATCTACATAACTGAGGCTTGACTGTATATTCATCAGTAGTCTCTCCTACAATTTGCCGTGGAATAAAATATATTTATCCAAAATAATAGCCTAAAAATGTTATAATGCTACTTGACTTGTAAGTTGCAACCGGGCATCTGACTGGTATAAACATGGCTAACTTTGCTGTCCCAATATAGCTGGGTTCAAAGTCTTAATACCTACTTGGAGGTCCTAATGCAGAGGCCATTGTCACACAGAACATATACATCGGAGACTCACTACCTCATACGCAAGCAAACTCTACACATTTGTTTGTGGTGCAGAACTCAACCTACCAGAGGCAAACACTGAACTTATATCCACATTGTTAATATAACAAGGAGTACAGCAACAACAGAGACCCTAAAACCTTCATCGTTTCGACAACCATGCAGGTTTGACATGAAAATTCACGGGCCCTAATTAAGCAACCCAATCCAAGAAAGAGCCTAACCTCCACTCAGAATCGTCCCCGTAAGGCGAGCAGTAGACATATCCGATCTCATCCTTGTCCACGCAGTTGAACATGAGCGCCGCCAGCGACGCGAAGATCCCTGGGGCGACCCAAAAACAGCATCAGTTCCAACCAATCCAACAACAAGCGGCCAAGCCCCAAAGCAAAGGTCCTAAAGGGGAGCTTACCGGGGAGGTAGTGGAGGAAGGAGACCTAGACGGCGCTGCAGACGACGGCATCGACCCAGAACCACCAGCCCGCGCCGGAGACGGCGCTGACGACCCCAGCCCAATGATTCCCCACACCATCGCCAGGTTATCCATACCCGCTCAGCTAGATCTGTGGTAGCTTGAGGGTGGGAGGCAGGCAGGCAACCGCGAACCAGAGTCCTCGAGTTGGAGTTGGATGGAGCAGCAGCCTGCAGCCTGCAGCCTGCAGGCGAGGGAGGCCGTCGACTGCGCCGATCCGAAGTTTGGATTTTGGGGATTCCTGATTTTGGGTTAGCCATTTAGGTTTGCTTCCGATACTTGTCAACGCTTGTATTACTAAGTTCTTCAGTAGCGTTCATCAAATTTAGTAAGCATTTAGTTTGAAACTAAATTTTAATAAGATTCTCTTCTCTTTTAATTCTCTAGTTCATTTTCTTATCGATCTTTGGACAGAATTTTGGTAGACAATTTGATGACCAAATTTTGGTAATGCTAAATTTGGGTAAATTTGTCATCAAACCAAATAGACCCTTATATTTTGGATATATCTGAATTCGGCGGATACTTTCATTTCGAATCCGTTTCTATCGATGTCCAAGACCTTGGATCTCTTAACCGAGCTTACGTAAAATTTATAAGATGTGAGCCCCTCGATATCGAAATAGAGACAATGAGAATGCTTCTTTATTAGCTAAGCGGCCATGATAAAATATTCTAAGTACAAGATGATCTACGTGGTTACAGAGGGTTAATATCATATTACAGATGATGTTTGATGTCAGAATGTGGAATTGTAGATGTTGCTAGATATCTTCAACAGCGTGGGTTGGCCTCCTATTTATCTTTGACGAAGAGGCGGTAGTTGAATTCCAAAGGGTGTCGTATAAGTGGGAGATGCCTTCCCGCCAAACGATGTCTTCTCGTCAAAGGGCGCATTTTCTGATGATAACTTCTAGGTAGTTACGTGTTTCTGTCAGATAATTGTCCGCACGGAGACCTGTGCGGGAAAAACCGCTTGTCCCCGATCAGCAAAAGTTGGTCGGGTGGCCATTTCACTGGTCGGCGATGACCAATGTGAAGCAGGAGTTTGACCATCCTTAATTGAACTGGTCAGAGATCTAATTGTTCAAATAGGGATGGGCTTTAATATGTCATGGGCCTTAGGTTTTACGGGCCCATTTTATCAACGCATGGTCACGAATTTATTATAAGGGCCTGTAACATCCAATAAAATTTAAAAATATGAAAAATAAATTTTTGAAATTTAAAAAGGAATTGAATAAAAATTTCAATTGGAATCAAGATTTGGATTTTAAACAATATCTTTTCCTCCTTTCTTGCATTCTAATCTTAAAGAAAAGAAAGATTTCCTTTATTAAAACTATTTCTTACAAAATAAATTAACTATAAAAATGAATTTGAGATGTGATCTTTAATTTGAATTTTTATTTTCTGAGTTCTTTGAATTATTGGTTTTTCTTGAGTTTTTGCATTAAAAGAAAAAGTTATATATATTAAAATGGTAAAAAGTAAAAAGATAAAAACACAATAGCAATAAAAATCTACAAAAATAATATTAAAATATTAGAAACCGTCATAGCCCTTGTCATGCTGTCAAAGATAATCTGAATACATGAAATAAAAGATTAGATATTGTAATCATGTGAAATGATATCAATCAAAGAGCATGTCAGATTTTTGTAGAAATCTTTGGAGCTTATCTGAAGCCAAGATTTTTAACATGCTGATATAAACTCTATCCTTATCTCTGGTAAAAACATCAGAAATTAAAAGTTATATTTGAACCCTTTAAAAATTCAAAAATAGAGAGAAAATAATTATGAAAATAGTAATGTCAGAATTAATGAAATTAAAATATCAAATATAAAATCCAAAAATTTTATAGAAGGTATTTAATGCCATTTCAGATCCTCATAAAAAGTTTCATAAAATATTAAACTTATTTTGATCCTTAATTAAATAAAAATCAGAATAAGCAGAAAATAACAATTATGCATTGTCAGATTTTTATCAATAATTTTTATCTGAAAACTTTACTTGACTCTCATATTTACCTTACCGACTTACAGAAAAATCTAAATAAAATCTTGAGTCCATCTGTTAACCCAAACCGTGATTTTTTACCTCGTGCTGTCCAGAGTCTTCATGTGTTTTGTCGTATCGTTTCACTGCTGTGTGGGCCCAATCTGCCAGCTGTTCTCTTGCCGACTTCCTCCCTGCCTTCATGCCCCCACCTGTCAGCCCCTCATTTTTTCCCTCGCCTCTTCTTCCTCTCAACCGAAGCGCTCAGCCTCCCTATTTTTCCTAAGCTCTCCCGATGCATTCAGCAGAGTCAGTTCAACGCATCAACGCTGCCCTTGATCATTCCTTGCCACGTTGAACCTCGTGTCTCTCGCACCATACCTTGTCAGCATCACGTCGCCTCTGTGCCGGCGAGAGGTTTCGCGCCGCTTCACCCAAACAGCACAGAACCGAGCCGCATTTCTCTCTTGCGTCCAAACCCTGCACATTGCCGCTTAAGCCGGGTATAAATACTCGACCAGAGCCGCATTTAGACCTCTCTACTCTCTCGATTATCGTCAAAGCCGAGCGACCCAACCGAAGGGCTCTTTCTTTGTTCTGCGCACGCTCCAGAGACAAGGCAAAAGCGAAATAAAGCCTCTGGTGAACCATGGACCAATTCATCCTTTCATTAGCATCCTAAGTATCTAAAGATCGATATTCTTTACTTTATTTCAGCTCTCGTTCGCCGAGTTGAGCTACCGCCGCCGCTCTTCTTCTTCACGGCCGGCAACCGGTGGCAGCCCCCTTCAGTTGATCTCTGTTCGTGATAAGAGGTAAAATAGAACCCCTACTCCCCACTGATGCTATTCAAGCCCTCAATTTCACGAAAGAGAACCTTAGCGAGCTCCACCACCTTTCACCCATGGCGGCCGTCGCCCCCTCACTGTGGTGCGCCAACTCCGGTCACCGCGACACCACCCCTGCATGCGCACGGACCTCCTGAAGCTCACCATGCTACCCATTCGCCGGCGGCGAGCTTTGGTGTTGTCTCCCCTACCTCGGGTCGCCGACAGCCGGGTCCCCCGTTTCAGCCTCTGAGCCGCGCGCTGTCTTGCTCCACTGCCGCGCTAGCCCCGCATGTCAGTCGCGCATCTGCGTAGTCCCCCTCTGCCATTCGGTTTTGGTTGGTAGTTTTAGTGGAAAAATTTTATTTGTAATCATTCACTCCTCTCTGATCATCATTTTCGGTCATTCGGGAAGGCACGAGGTTTCATTAATCACGAACGGAGTGAGAATTGCAGTCATTAATCACTTATCCCTCCTAACAAAGAACAAAGTAAAGTAAAAATCCTCAAAACTAAGAGAGAGCTCCCTGGCTTCATTTAGAACGCAGACTACCGGGGACCGACTCCGGTCCCTTGTGCTTCAAAATGAGACCAAACTCTGGCAATCAGTTTCTACAACTTTATGAAAACCTTGTTGCCGTGCAAAACGAACACCATCGCGTAACGCGCGCGAGGGTTTCGATTACCTGAGGAATATCGATTGCATTGCGACGTAGGGCGTAGAGCAAGCCGCTACAAAAGCACCCCGATCGATCATCTCCAACCACAGCTCCAGTTCCAGCCATGTTCGAGCTTGGCTGCACCGCTCTATCAATGTTTACTTTCACCCATCCCGGGCTGGCTAGCTTCTTCCACGGCCATTTCTGAACAACCGCTTCAACAAGCTGCTTCTCTTGGAATTTCCAATGAATGAAGGGTCTCATGCACAAACTCCACAGACTTATGAGGATTAATTAAAGCCCATTTCGCCATGTGTCCATCGGTTTCTCGATAAGCAAATATTCCATATAATTGTAATGACCACCGGGACAGCTTTATGAGATACCAACTAGGAGTAGATCTGAACATATATAATAATATATATCCTTCGCCCATCGGCCCATGTATCTGGATGTAAAGCCGGAATTTTAATACGAAAGATACCCTTTGCCGCCGCCAAAAACATTCTGGCATGTATGTGTGAATTCAACGAGAGCATGTAGCATAGATGCCTTACATAACATGCACGTACCTTCTTCTTTGATGTGCCGGTATCGCAAGTTCCCTTCAGTCGGCAAAATTCCTCTTCTAACTCTCCACCAGAAAAGCCAAGTGAAAGATGACGTGTGTAATCGCATGGATTGTTCTGAGGGAATACCAAAGATACACTACAATGTGTTATCGTACATTCAAATCGCGATAGAGATTCTATCGCTGATTGAAATAGCAACAGAATCTCTGTCGCGATTTGGATCCACGACAGGTGGGTATAACTGTTATTTTTTTGACATATTATTTCTGTAATTTTTCATTAAAAATATATTATTTAAAAAAAATCGCACTTTGACTTACCTAAACCACTTAAGTTATCCCCGTGGTTTTCCAAACCATCTCAATCTCCAGTAATAGCCAAATTACCAATTTGCTCCACGACCGATCGTTTCCTTCCACTCGAAACATCGCCCATGCTTCGTCATCCACCATGTAGCCCTAATGACTTCCTACCAAGCCTCTCACGCATTCGAACTCCCTCGAACCATCCTCGCTGGCAAACGGGCCCAAGTCAATTGGCGCACCACATGTCTTTGTCCGCTTCACCATGACGGCACCGACTTCCTTGACCGTTCTAAACCTCAACAATTCCCTGGCCTAATACCGGTCCATGCTGTTGCTTGTCATGTCCATCACCAGTGCTTCAGTTTCGAAGCTCGCAACCACTTCCTAGCCTCAATCAATTTTCAGCATCCCTTGACCGTTATAGACCTCAGATTTCCTAGCCTAGTTCCAGTCTCCTCCGCCTCATCATGACCTAGCTCAAGTCATGTAACCAACACAGACAAGTAAACACGTCACGTAGCACTATTCACAAAGATATACAATAAACATTACATAACCAAGACAATTCACAACTTCCTGACAAAGTCGGTACTACCGCCAACCTGAGGCCGGTAGTACCACCATGGCTGAAACCAATTTGCACACTCTGAACTAGGACCCGGTAGTACCGTAACCCCGGTACTACCGCTCTTACACGACCAACAATGCCGCTCATGCTCAATCTAGAGAAACACTACTCTGTAAATAACTACCGCCTACTAAGGGCAAGTAGTACCGCCTCCTAGGGGCCGGTAGTGCCACCCAACCTGATAGCACCTTAATTTGCTTCAAATTTAAAGCAAATTCAAATCAAACTCAAACTTAAGCACCATAAGCTCAAACACTGTCAATTACTCATCACACACATAATCATGAATAAACGTCACATCGTCTTTCACTTCCCTCAAACAAAATAACAGAAATAGTTTCCATGTTCCGCATCCTTGTTCCTGCCGACAAGAAAGTGAGCAGAAGGAAAATCTTAGTGGACAGAGTCCATTAAGGCATCATCAGTAGTCTTGTAAAAACAGCTAACGCGCGCATCAGGTACATCATGCACACATCAAGTTCATTAGAACCCAGATTCCAGGGAGCCATCTGCATGCAGTGTATCCTTCATATTCCCTCCATACCGATTACACGCATCATCTTTCACCTGGATTTTGAGCCTGCCCCTGCAGCTGAGCTACAGGGAACTGGTACTAGAACCGGCCTGCATGCAGGCTGAGGCTGCAGTAGTCCTCATGCGTGGTGGTAAAACAGTTTCCTGTGCCCCCTCTACCGCCTGCAGATTCCTCCCTTCCCCTTGTTGGCTTTCTCTTCTAGGAATCGACTGACTGACGGCGACTCGCTTTACCCCAACCAACAACGTGCCCGTCCACTTGGCGGTGCTGCTCAGCTCAGGCCTCTGCCAACGCCATGGATGACAAACTTAGCCCACCGCTGTCTCGATCAGGTCTTGTAGTCTCAAATGGCCTTGTCACCTCGCAGTGATCATGGATGGATCGAGAGTCTGTCGCCGTCCTCGGTTGTGCCTCGATCCATGGGGCAGTTGATCGACCATTTCACGCTCGCAAGTGCGACGGGGATCCGATATCGTTGCTTGCGCATGCATTTCTCTCACAGATTTGCCGTTTGGTCTGACTGACCAATCATCTTGACTAGCCTGCTGTATGTTAGTTTCTTGGTGAGTGAACTTGTTTTAATCTGTTCAATTTCGCGAGCCTTTGGGGATTTCATCATTTGATCGAACAGCGAGCGGGGTCGGCCATGCGTTAATTGCACATGCAGCTTGAGGGGGCCCTTGTGGTTGGACGTATATGTACACCTACACACGGACTGATGCTGCGACACAATTTGATCGAGCTCAACAGTATTGCACTGCAAATGCAGGGGACCATGAGTGGCCACAGGGACCCCTTGCCTTGCCTGTTCATCGCTCGCCAAGTCGCCATGCTAACTGCGTGTCATCTCACTATCTCATCAGTCATCGGCACGTCGAGTAGCTAGCGTCCATCTCAATCTTCTTGTTTGTTTCGATCGGATAAGATCTCCTGACTCTGTCTGTAAACGCCTTTGCGAGGCAGGCGTTCGTTTCGTCGAGTGGCCTCCAGGCCGGTTGTGGATTACAGCTGTGCTTGTTAGTTTCTTTAGCATGGACCCTAGCTTGTCTGTGCAGCTGATGAAATGGCTATAATCTTATGGTTCTATGCTTTGTGATGTTCACCAATCACCAGTACACTTGAGATGCTCTTTCATCAGTACAACAGATTCAGCTTGTCTCCAAAGACATAAATGAGATATATCTATCAATATATGTATGTATACTAATTAGATGCTTCTGTTGAAACCCCTACGTTAATTCTAGAGGTGAAAAAGCTAGAGATTCTAAGATTAATCGAAACAAGAAAAATAGCTAGAAAATCCCGTGTTACTTTTAAAAAAGAGACCCTTAGCTTTGTACGGCATATCTTCCTGTTGGGCGTGTACGTACCAAAGGACAACTCAGAAATAAGAAAATGAAATGCATCTCATTTCTTCAACGGGTTTTGTCCTGTGAGGGGAAAGCTAACCGGCTAGTTGATCATCTGTTAGTTTCTCTTTGTCAGGTTCCTAGTTTTGGATCATCTATATGCATGTTTCCCTTGGATATGCATATTCATGTTACTGATCATTGTTCCCATATTCTAAATCTTTCAAAGGCCGACACCAAAATATCAAATTACCGAATTTGGAATTAATTGGCTACAATTCTTGCTTTTGCAACGCCGACTAATATATATTCTTCATAAGAACTGCACAGATTGAAAAGAAACTACAGTTAATGGGTTATGTTAACTACTACAAAAAAACTTATATTAGACTCCTCATGACTGAAACCGTCTGTGATGAGGTGTCATTATAGACGATTTTTTTTTGCAAAAACAGTCTGTGATGAGTCTCGAGCATATCACAGACGATTTTTGGCTAAAACCGTCTGTGATACAGGGCCACATCACAGACGGTTTTAACCAAAAACCGTTTGTGATGAGAGGCGCACATCACATACGGTTTTAGCCAAAAACCATGTGTGATCTACCGGCTACAAAGCCATCCATATCTTTGTTCCACGCGCAAGAGTCCCAGCGTAAACCTTAGCATCCTTCGCTCGTGCCTTCGCGCAAAAGTCGCCTCCTCTGCCCGCGCCTCCGCCTCCCTCGGGCCGCCTCTACCTGCGCCTCTGGCTCCCTCGGGCCGCCTCTGCCTCCCTCGGGCCGCCTCTGCCTACGCCTTCGCCTCGTCTGCCTCCCTCGGGTACGACTACGATCATTTAACCATCGGCGCGGGGAGCGATGGCATGCGGGCCTCACGCGCCGCCTCCTTCCTCTACGACGCCTGCTATGTCATCTGCGAGATGCCCTTTGCCACCGTCGCGTACTGGTGACCTCGGTGGCACGTAAGCGAACTTCCTCCCTCCGCCCCTATATTTACTCTTCGTATGTCCAGTCGCAACTTTTGATCCGCAGGAATGTTTGTTCGGAATTTGGATTACGTGTTTGTAGCCAACACGCTTTTGCTATTAATATCCTGTAGATTGAATGTTTTGCCGAGTATTGTTTCATATCCATGATTGGGCCACCCAGGAATAGAGCATGTTATTGATTCAGATACAGCATTGGACTTGCCTTCAAGTGTCCAATTTTACCATGACTTGGATAGCCCAAATTTAGCTAAGTAAATTTTAATTTGGGCTATCCAACTCATGGTAAATCATGGTAAAATTTAATACTTAGCTAAATAATGATGGTGTAGCTTGGTGTGTATATAGTTGATGGATATTCATTTCTATGTGAGTCTGCTTCTACCGTATGTTGAAGTGTGTTGACTAAAATCCTTTATTGTATTCTGTTCATTACATCTTAATATAGTGTATTCATTACATTATACAACTTTAGACAGTATCTTGAATAATAAGGCATATTGGTCTATATTTTTATATAATCTTTTTGTTTCAGAGGGCATATCATCTAGTGTGACAAGGGCATTGTAAGGCCCCCATTTTTGGTAACGATTACCAATAATGGGTACCATGTGCATACAGTACTAGTCCTATGATTAGTAGCTAGTACGCACAAATACAAATTGATATCACAGTCATGCATAAGCTTTATTACACAGCGGAAGCAAGGTTACATAATATTTTTACAATATCAAAAGTAAAACTGCAGTAGAGACAACTTCTTGTAGTATGCCTTTTTAACCCATTGTCCCACAGGCAACTGACAAGGTAAAGCCTTAGAAAAATTCATCGTTAAATCCCCCGAATCCTGCATCAATGTATGAGTCGTCGGGGTAATCTGATTCTTCACCTAAAAATATCAATATAGGCAAGTTGAGTACTTACGTACTCGCAACGTACTCGCAAGACTTTTACAAATCCTATAATATATGCAGGTCATTTCAATGGAAAGGCTATTATGGTTAGTTTGCATGAAGCCAGTTTGAAATATAAATATGGAATAATAGATTGTAATAAAATTTACATAGAACCAGATTAAATAAAATGATAGAATGTAAGTACGAGTAAATGAAATTTCGAACCTGGGTATAATGACCATATCCAAGAATCATTTCTACTGACACACAGTAGAATTTACCGACACACGGTAGAAACCAGATTTTATGAAAATAAGCAAAACTGCTAACTATGTGATGACTTTACCAAGTGCCCATTACCGCGAGCGCGGCTAATCGATTAGTTTTACACTCTGCAGAGGTATACAGCTTTCTCCACAAGATATGACTAACTCTTTCAGCAATCGATATTTGCACACTTCCTTTGGTGTGCCGCAGAGAGTCATGTTATAACTGTTACATTATTTAACCCTGACTTTGCACCAGCACGGTGACGATAAACCCATTCTGTGGTGGAAGAACTCAGAGCATAGAAATGATGGAACTCCCCATAGTATGGCGTACACCGTTATATTGGTAGACGTTTATTTCATGATCACCTCAGTGTGGACGTCCCGTCGAGCAATTCATTAAGAAACATCTCGTACTAATCTGGCCTTCCAAGATCAAAGCCAGTTTTAAATAACTTAATAAGTTAGAGCTGTCCCATTCCAGCACTTGTGGTTGTATGATAATTCTTGGCCTGAAAACAACCCATAGTTCGGTCCTTAACTCGACACGGGCAATAATCTCCCCCTACACTACGTGTAAAGACATGCACTCCCGGCTATTGCCAATAATTGCCGCATCTAAATCATAGTTTTATTTTCATTTTCCATCCAAAATACCAACCATAAGAAAGGTCATACCTATAAAATGTCATATCCAACATTTTAACTATATCAAAATTTTAAGTTCATTTGAGCATGGCTAAGCAAAATACTATGTGTGAGTAACCCAAATTGACATCAAATAATGTATGCACTATTCTAGAGTTATCAAGGTTCATAATTTCATACTTATCAAGGAAGTTCTATGTAGCTACAGGTACAACTACTATTACCCGTAATATAGCAGACTTTAATAAAAATAAAGTATGCAGTAAAACATTTAATGAAAATATTTATAAAGCTGGGATCAATATGATCAAAGGGGTGCTTGCCTTGTTGATTCTCCTTGACGTCGAACTCCTGGCCGTCGACTATATCGGATTCGTCGGGTTCTACACGTTGTTCGACAACACATAGCAAATACAAAATTTTAATAAGGCCAAAAAAATCAGATGGAAATATTCAAATAATTTCACAATTCAGTAATGGCTGCAGGGATTATTCATTCTTATTTGCAATTTAAAAGATTTAATCTGTTTGGATCATTATTGCACCATTTTATCACATATTTAGCAACTTAAAATTTCTTATAACAAACCCTAAGTATTTTTACATATTCAGGTTCCTAAGGTTACAAGGAGTCTAGCAAAATTTATTTTACTAAATTTGGTGGTCATTTGTAAAAATTCCATGTATGACATATTTCTAGCTCTTTCTTTAAATTTGAATTTAAAATTTAAATAAAATTCAATTTTGAGATATTTTTGCATATTCTGAATCTACATAATTTATCATGAATTTAAAATTATTTCATCAAATTTGTATTTAAAATGCGCAAGACATAAGCTATTGAATATTCTAGGTTTTGAAAAATACTAAAAATCAGAAATATGCCGAAAACAGAAAGTGCGCTTTCGCGAGGGAAATGCGCTTTCCCTTTTCGGCTGGCGCCGGGCCGAGGCGCTGACAGACCGACCCCATCTGGCAGCGAGACGCACGCGTGCTGAGCAACCGACACGCGGGTCCACGCGGTTGTGCGGCGCATGCGACTGACATGCGGTGCCCGATTGCCAGTGACACCGGGCAGGGGAACTTCAACCGAAGCTCGCCGACGGCGAGGGAGGCCCGGAGAGGTGGAATGGATTCCACTACGAGCATCAGCAGGCTCGTGCGCATCCATGGACGGTGCTGGTTTGGCCGGTGAGGGTCCGTAGCGGCGTACCATCGTGTGCGAGCGGCGGCGGACATGGCCGTAGGCGAAACTGCGAAACTGAGGCTTCGCGTGCTTGAAAATCACCAACAGCAGCATCAGTGCATCACGAGGAGTCTATTTTGCTACTTGTTCAAAAGGAAGAGTGCCCGGAGATGAGTTCTCACCGTGCGCGGTGGCGACGGAGGAAAAAGCTCGACGCGGGTGCTCGCTGGGGAAGAAGGGTTCCAGCCGAAGGCGGAGAATGACTCCTGGCAGTGAGGGGAGACTTCGGTTTGGATGGTTCGGGCAGAAATTGACCGTAGAGGCTTAACGCTGTTTTCCCCTTTTTCGGGTTTCGCTGGAGCTGGGAGAGATGAGGGAAATGCGGCGGAACGAGGCGACTGGGGAAGAGAGATTGGCAGGCTGAGACGATGGGTGACGCTTTTATACGGTCGCGGAGTCGGTTTGGCGCATAGGGCAACGAGGCGGTTCGACGGGCTGCACTGGCGTCGGCGCGAGAGAGCAGAGAGGGAGAAGAAGGCGTGGGAGTTTGGTTGACACGTGGGGGCGAGCTGGCAGTGAGGGACACATGAGCTGGCTGGCTGCCTGGCCGGGCCCACTTGTCAACGAGAGGGCAAAAGGAACTCAGGTGAAGGCTCTGGACAGAACGGAATAAAAATAGAAAATTTGGAGGTCAAACAGCTGAGGAAAATTATGAAAATTTTACCACAGGTCGTAAAGGTAATTAAAAGATTCTGGTAAAAATTTCAATGTTTTATGATTGGTGTAGAATTTTAAATAATTCTAACAATTTAGCTTTTACTTTTCTGCCCATTCGGTTTTTCATTTAATTGATGACCTAAATGAAGTTAATATTTTATAAAAAATTTTATACAAGTCTTAAATGGTATTTTAAACCTTATTTAAAATTTTCATATTTTATTTATTAATATTTAATAATTCTGACATTACTATTTTCCATTTTATTTCTTCACTTTTTTCGAACTGTTAAAATTATAAAATTAATCATTTAATTTTTAATATTTTTAATGGAGGTAGGCACTGTACTTATGTAGGCAGGATAAAAATCTCAACTCAGGATAACTTCCTGATAATTCCTCAAAATTCTTTTACCTTCTGCCCTGATTTTCTTTTCACTTTCTTTTGCTTTGATAAATTACATTTTAATTTGTCCAGGTATTCCACTGACTTAAACTGGCTCTAGAGAGCCCTAAGATTTTTATTCTGACTTTTTTAGATTTTTTTTGACTTGGCATTTTTACCTTTCTACTTCTGCCATTTTACTATATCTTTAATTCACTTTCTTTTATTAGAGAAATGCCAAAATAAATTGTAACAATTAAGGAAAAATCATAAATACAAGAATAACTCACATAAATATTTTGGATGTTATATTTCTCATTTTTATTAATTTTGGGTTGTTACAGACATATCACAGACGGTTCTAGGCTAGAATAGTCTGTGATGAGCCCTCATCACAGACGGTTTTAGCCTAGAACCGTCTGTGATTACCCCTCATCACAGTCGGTTCTAAGATAGAACTATCTGTGATGTTAATTCTCACTGACGGTTCAAAAACCGTCTGTGATGACTTATTCTCATCACTGACACTTCGATACAGACGGTTCACAAAACCGTCTGTGATGTGGTTTGTGAACCGTTTGTGATGTACGGTTGTCCGGTAGTGGTTGTAGATTACATCCTAAATTATTTTACAATTTGTGTATCTTCTCTTTCCGAAAAGCATCACATCTATAAGCAGATAAATTTATTTTGCCAATTCTGTTGTCGCTTAACACTACCATGTTAATATTTGCAATCTTACGGTCTGTTAAAAACATAATAGAAACTCTCAAAGAATGCTGTCAAATAGCTACTGTTTTGCGATTTCTCTACCGCGGGGATGAACTTTCGTTACAATAACAACAATTCTCTAATATTGCTATGTCGTCAACCATGACCAGATCTCAGCTTCACATGAGATCTGAAACTTGTAGGCTAAAATAAAGTGCATTAAATTTATATTTTTAGTCTAAAATTTAAAAATATGATCCATCTAAACACTCTTAATATACTCACAGATTCAGCTCCACGGATCTAATGGAGCTAGGAATACCCAGCTCCACTAGATCCACGGATCTAGTGAAGCTGGAGCCCTACCAAACACACCCTAAGCATTCTCAGAAAGAGATCGGCGAGGGCGTCATATGCAAAGAAACTAAACCGTCATGATGTTTTCTTCCCTCGTATAGTCCCATGGCTCGTGATGCATACATGACAATCAATGTGCTTGTTCTTGAAGTTTGAATTTGAAAAGGGTTAAAAAATTTGAGTATCTTTATTTTGATTTGATATGATCATCCTTTCAGAAAGGATTATCCGGTCGGTTCGGATTATCCAGTTGGATCGGGTCATCCTTTAGAAAGAGTGTATTGAAAACGTTGTATGTATCCGATCATCCTTTTGATCAATCCGATCATTGGAACAGAGAGGTGTATTATTGTCCTTGTACGTATCGATCATCCTATGATTAAAAGGATCCTTTGGATAGAGAGCATGTCTTCAGGGTATTAAGACAATTCAAAGTGTTTCGATTGGGTTGGTTACTTTGGGGTCTTTACACCTTTTTAAGATGACTTTATAATGATGCCATTGATGATATTTTTTTAGCTTAATAGTAAGTTGTTTATGATGAGACCATGATATGAATGTTTTACTTATGTGGTGAGCAAAATTGGCAAAATGGTAAGCATGGATGGCTAAATGACTTTATGCTTTTAGGGTTAAGTGCATATGGTTGCATGGTGCATGTTTTTGACTAATGTGAGTCAAGATGTGAAGAACTTGTGCCTGGACACTATTTCTTGATCTTTGGATATGTAGGTGACTTGCAGTCAATTATGATTAATAGCAAGGAGGACCGATAATTGGTTGAGAGAACCAAGGTTCAAAACGGTTACGGATGGAGGAGATGTTTGAGCTCAAGCAAGGCATATGGTGGACAAGTATGTTGAAGGTAAGGTTCGGGCGATGGTTGCACAAAGTGGCTTGGTGGAACCAGAACAAGAGAGACCTGCCGACACGAGGCAAGCCATTAGTGAACCTACTCGTGTTAAGCATGGAGATTGCTTACAAGTGAAGGATGTGGCTGGGTTAAGATATGTTTATTTTGGTACTTTGCCAAATTCCGAAAAAGAGAAGAACTTAAAACCATGAAGCTTAGGAAAGACGGTTTAGGTCATAGAGAAGATGAGGATCAAGATATAATGGATATGGGCTTATGTGCTTTAAAAAGTGTGCACAAGAGTTGTGTAAGTGATACTCGTTAAGATGTGGGTTTGCAGGTTTTCCTATGTGTGAAGTGGATAATATCCACTATAGGTACAGCTTAGGTTCCAATAGAGAGAGGGGTGGTGTTTGCCTCCTCTATATAAGAGAATGATGTAGAGAGATGAATCTCATCTCTTTAAGCCTTAAGTGAGTAGCTTGTATTAGGAGTAAGAAAATTTATCTCTTCTAAGGAAGCGATTATAAACCTCTATTCTCAAATAGAAATAGATTCTTCAAATTCGTGTAAGAAGTTATGTTCTTGTTTAACATGTTGTTTTCTTGATTTCGGTATTATTTGTCTCTTCTTTTCTTCTTGGTTTTGTTTGTGCCAAGGATGTATATAAGCTATGGATAAACCTTTTGGAGGTCAGATCTCATCTATCTAGGCTTCTCTCTTAGCAAATCCTTGAAGGTGCTTTTGTTTCGTCTTGCTTTGGATAAATCTTATCCCATCTATGTTCATGAGGTTTTGGTTTGGGTCCTTGTATTCTTAGGCTTGCTAGGACGTGTGGGAATTGATCCAAGGTCAGCTTGACCATTATTTACCCATGAACAAGTCCTAATTGCATGTTTGATGTTGTGCTTGGTTTCCTAGTTCTTGATTAGGGTTTGTTAGATCTACTAATATTTCTCCATCAAGTTTCAATTTTGATTTACCTTTTGGATACTATGATGGGTGAAGAACATGTATACTTGATTCAAAGTTGATTGAGCACCCGAGTGACAAGTTTGATTCGATTTGGTTTGAGTCAGTGTTCTTTCAATCTAATTGGATCATCCTTTAAATAGTTTTCAGCTAGAGTTGGTTTAATTTGTTTATCTTGGCTCCTGCTCTATGAACTAAACCGATGTGGTTATGTGAGAGAGATTCCAAATGCAAAAGGCACTGCACATGGGCAGCCTTTGCTAGCTATGTTTTGTTTTCGCTCCATGTCAGTACTTTTCAAGAGATTGTTCATCTCAACCCCTGTCTAGTCTTAGATTAAAGCAATGAAAGGGAGCACCTCCCCTGAATCCATGACGCATAACGCAACAATTATTTGTTACTACTGGCAGCATAATGTTCATCAGTATTCCAAATTATGGCACTTTACTCTACCAGCATCGCTGGTTGAATAGATTGCATATACCTCTGAATTATGTACAATTTCTAGATAATTAAATTGCAGAAGATGTCGTTAAACTTGTCCAGGTGTGCTACTTGTATCCTTCAACGTAAATTTTAATTGAACATGTCCCCAAGTGGTACAATTAAACATGTCAAGGACGTAAGTAGTACAATTAAGCTGCTTCAAAGGTTGGTAACTTGGTATCCTCCTCGTTACTTAACTAACAAATAGACCTAAGTGGCTAATTAAGCAAGTTGAAAGACCTGTCATGATAGAATTCTAATTCCATATATATATATATATATATATATATATATATATATATATATATATGTGTAAAATAGTTCCATACACCTCGGAGTACGTACCCCCACTTTCAGTATATCATTTCAGTGATGTTGTTATAATTATAAGATACTAGTACAGTGCCTGTGCTAACGCTATAACGGCAGTACACCCGCTTATCAATTAAATGAGAAGATAAGTATGAATACAACACTTAATAATAAAAGAGAAATTTAGAATTTTAAATGAATTTAGAAAGAAAAACGGAACTAAATGGAGGTCGAATGGGTAAAACGGGCTCCCAAAAGATTTTAAATCAAGAAAGAGAAAGAAAAAGAATTTTCGATTTTAGATTATTTTCTTTGTAGCTTCCACAGAGAGCACAGCAGGTTTCTAGGCTTGGCCAGCAAGGGGAGGAAGGCCAGGTGTCCCACGGTCGCAGTGGGTCGGACTGGTGCGGCGAGATCGCTGCACCGGCGCCGCTGGGAGGAGTCACGGTTATGTGAATTTCACGGGAAAGATAACGGTGATGGCTTGGGTTACCTCCAAAATCCGGCGAGCTTTACAAGAGGGAGCACTTGGGGATTTACGCAATGCGATGGGGTGGAGGAGAGCTCGCAGGCTTTTATAGCCCCGAAACAAGCATATTTATGGAAACCATAATTTGGGATCAAATCAGATTGAGAGGAAATTTTGACAATAGAGCACGAAATTTGAGGAATTAACACCATAGATGGAAAGAGGAGATTTGGTGCAGGATTGATAGAGCTTTGGAGCTTCTTTCTTGCTTTAATGGAGGGAGGGAAGAGAAGAAGCTTCTTTGGTCTGGGCTGCAGCTAGAAGAAGCTAAAGGTGAGTTGCCTTCATTTTTTTTAAATATAGAAGGATTTTTGAAAAGATAGCACATTAGGTTAAAAATTCTAGAAAAATTCTCAAAAAAACTTTCGATTATTTTGTACTTAATAAAATTATTTTCAAAAAAATTTAAATTATAAATTTGCCGAGAGCACGCGCATGCGCGAGGTCGCCGACCAAAGAACCTCGCCGCGTCGGCAAAGCCACCGATGACGACCGTGGAGCCATTGCGGACTGCGTTCCCGGCGTACGCCCCATCTCCGGTTTCCTTTTCCAAGACGTAATGTATGGTACTTTTCTTTTCCGGGACGTTTGTTTCCTTTTCCTTGATTCCAAGACGTTTGTTTCCTTTTCCTTGTTGATCTTTGGAGGTGAGGAAAGGTCATTGTGGGCCACAGGATGATTTGGAAAAATATGTAAAATAAATCTGCGCTCGCCGACCATTTGGATCCGCAAGGAAAAAGATAAAATTAAACAGATGCTTTCGCCACTACGATTTGCGAGAAAAATTGAAAAAATTAAGCAAAGACTCACGCATCGCTGGTTCCTTAGATAAAAAATAAAAACAAAAATTCAGCGCTCTCCGTGCACTGAAATTAAGCTCTATAGGGCTAGATCCGTAAAAAAGTCTCGAGAAGGTTCATATTCGGAAAAAAAAAATGATCACAATGCCAGGACAATAAAAAATTCAAGTCTTGTTTCCTTGCATGCGGATCCTCTCTGTTTATTTCCTTGTTTGATTCACACTCCTTCCAAATATGTAGTACGTACAATTTTGGCCAGTAAAAAATTCAAGTCTGATTTCCTTGCATGCGGATCCTCCTTATTTATTTCCTTGTTTGATTCGCTCTCTTTCCAAATATGTAGGTGGGGGAGGTCTGTTGTGGGCCATAGGGATGATTAGACACACTAAATAATGGTCATCGGATGTGGGTGAGTAAAACTGAGGAAAGATCTGAGACGTTCATTTTGATGAATGCAACTTTCTGGAGACGTTTTGCTGGGTGCACGAACATTGGGCCATCTCTAATGAGGTGCATTATTTAGGGTAGACGTAGAAAAAATTGCTTAGGTGCATTATAAAGGAGTATAGATTTCAAAGTTAGTTCCACGAAAACTTTCATCAAAGTCCACCCTTTATAGCATAATTTGTTTATATACTCTTTTTACATATGAAAAAAGGGTACATAGCAAAAAAATAAAGGGCTCCAATGAATCTTTATCAACCATGTCGCATTGTAGTATCTTAGAATTATTATTGGAGTATACCGAAAGTGATAAAGGAATGTAACACGTTCTTTTACGTGGTATATTAGAGGTAGGAGTATGCACTCCTGAGAGTATGCAAAAATGTATGTATATATATATATATATATACGCGCTGGTCGTACTCGTAACCCCAGAGAAACGTGTCCAAACCATTTACGGACACCCGCTTCGTGTGTTATTTTGACATGTTATGCCCTGTGCAATTTCACTCGGACGAGTATCCTGGCACGACATGCCTTAACAACACAAATAAGTCTTGTGCATCTTTTCTGCGTGTGTTTCGGCGCTCTAAAATTCATTAGCATAGTAAGAGCATTATGTAATCAGACTTTAAACAACATTGGTACATATTATTGCGAATATGACAGATGAAGCGTATTATTGCTTTGTTTACCTTAGCCTATGTCTAGAAAGAAAATTTACTAGCTCCACCAACAAAAAGTATAGTGAAGTAGTACAAAACAACAAATCATTGCAGTTATTTAGCATGAAAAGGGGAAAGTTTTACTCTCCATCTATATAGATTTTACTATTCATATACTATAAACTTTTACTACTAAATAGACAATATATGGTGCTGAACTCTCTGCATGATAGTAAAATCTATATATACGGATAGTAAAATCTATCTATACGGATAGTAAAATCTGACATCTAACCGCAAAATAAATGTTTTATTGGCGAGACTTATATCATTTTGTTCCTCTCGTCGTTAGTAAGTTACCGGTGAAAACCTTTTGTAAATCGGAGCTGTTGATAAAAAGTTATGGCTAAAAGAAAAAATAAGAATCGTGTACAAATTATGAAACACATTAACTAGTTGGTCTGACCACGTAACTAGGGCAGTCCGTTACCCTGATTAGTATGTTGTATGGCTCGATCGGACTGCGTTAAATGGTCCGAGTATACAATAAGCTATTCTACATGCAGGTACAGAATAGTGTATATATATCGGTAGCGTTATTCTACGTGTGCGCGCTGTGCTGCCTATTCTACGCGCGAACCGTATCGCTGCGATGCTCCGGCCAGAGAACCGCATACAAACCATCCCGTCTGTGTGGACTAAACCAATCGCTAGTAAAATAATGGATGACCGTACTTTGTACGTGAATCTTGTTTTATTTTATTTTGCCATATCTTTTTACTAGCAGTTTCGATTTACAATCGGTTTTCACCAGTAGCTTGCTGACTACGAGAGCAACATAATAATACAAGCATCGCCACTAAACATTATATATACAGTAATTTCTATTACCAGTCGAAAAAATTATTGTTTATTAGCAAGACTTATATCATTCTATTGCTCTCGTTATCAGTAAGTTACTGGTGAAAACTATTTGCAAATTGGAGGTTTCGATAAAAAGATATAGCTAAAATAAAGAGAAAACATATTCGTGTACGGAGTACAAAACACATTAAGCAATCCAACGGACTAGTAACTAGCGTTCATAGTTTGTACATAAATCTAATTTCTTTGTTTTAGTTGTAATTTTTTATTGACAACTCGGATTTTTAAAAGGTTTTCACCATTAGCTTACTGACGACGAGAGCAACACACTGATATAAGTCTCGTTAATAAAGGCTGTGTATATCGAAAGTAAAATCTATTTATACCGATAGTAAAATCTATATTTACGGATAGTAAAATCTGATTCATGCGATGAGACTTATATATCCGTGTTGCTTTCATTGTCAGTAAGCTACTGGTGAAAACTGTTTGCAAATCGGAGCTTCCAATAAAACGATATGGTTAAAACAAAGAGAAAACATATTCGTGTATAGACTACAAAAATGCATTAACTAGTCGGTTTGACCACGAAATTGATGCAGATTGTTGAATCAATATTACTATCTGTTGGGCACGTATTATATACTCTGTTGAATCCATATTACTATATTAGAAAAATGTAGTTACAACGTGATCAATGCGACTAGTAATCCAACCCATCCATTAATGCCCAACAAGTAGTAAATCTGTGTGACAGTAGATTGTACATTAATCTTGTTTTCTTTTATTTAGTCATATTTTTTTTTACTAGCAGCTCCAATTTATGATCGAATTTCAATAGTAGCTTGCTGACGACGAGAGCAACATAATGATACAAGTCTCGCCACTAAACCTTATATATAGAGTAATTTCTATGACCAGTCGGAAAAATTACTGTTATTAGCAAGACTTATATCATTCTGTTGCTCTTATCATCAGTAAGCTACTGGTGAAAACCATTTGCAAATCGAAGCTTTCAATAAAAAGATATTGCTAAAACAAAGAGAAAACATATTCATATTCAGAGTACAAAACTCATTAACCGACTAGAACTGACTAGTAAGTACATGAATCTAATTTCTTTATTTTAGCTGACTAGAACCTATTGAGTTGCCTGCACCAACCAGTTCACCCAAAAGCTTAAGTTGATGAGGAAAGAAGGGCAATTCACTTATACTTCAACACTCCCCCTCACGTATAGACTCACTCAGGCCTAGGACGTGGAATAGAAGTGGACTGCAATTATTTTTTTAATTGCGTCAACCAGGTCTTGAACTCGAGACCTCTTGGCTCTGATACCATATTAATTTGCATGCACCAACCAGTTCACCCAAAAGCTAAGCTTTTGGGTGAACTGGTTGGTGCATGCAACTCAATATGTTGAAGTATAAGTGAATTGCCCACATTTCCTCATCAGCTTAAGCTTTTGGGTGAACTGGCTGGTGCATGTAACTCAATATGGTATCAGAGCCAAGAGGTCTCGAGTTCAAGACCCGGTTGACGCAATTAAAAAAAATACAGTCCATTTCTATTCCACGTCCTAGGTCTGAGGGAGCCTACACGTGAGGGGGGGTGTTGAAGTATAAGTGAATTGCCCACCTTTCCTCATAAGCTTAAGCTTTTGGGTGAACTGGCTGGTACATGCAACTCAATATGGTATTAGAGCAAGAGGTCTCGAGTTCAAGACCCGGTTGGCGCAATTAAAAAATAATAATTGCAACCCACTTCTATTCCACTTCCTAGGCCTGAGGGAGCCCTATACGTGAGGGGGAGTGTTGAAGTATAAGTGAATTGCCCACCTTTCCTCATCAGCTTAAGCTTTTGGGTGAACTGGTTGGTGCATGTAACTCAATAAAACCAACTAGTAAGTACACGAATCTAATTTCTTTATTTTAGCTGTAACATTTTATTGACAGCTCCAATTCATAAAAAGGTTTTCACCATTAGCTTACCGATGATGAGAGCAACACAAAGTCTTGTTAATAAATACTGTGTGTATCGATAGTAAAATCTATATTTATAGATAGTAAAATCTAATTCATGCAGTGAAACTTATATCATTATGTTGCTCTCGTCGTCAGTAAGCTACTGGTGAAAACCGTTTGCAAATCGGAGCTTCTAATAAAAAGATAAGGCTAAAACAAAGAGAAAACATATTCGTGTACAGACTACAAAACACATTAACTAGTCGGTTTGACCACGCTAACTGATGCAGAGTGTTGAATCAATATTAATATCTGTTATATATGTATTATATACTCTGTTAAATCAATGTTACTATATCAACAAAATGTAGTTACAACGTTAAATATATATAATAATCGACGCTAGACCAACGCGACCAGTAATCCAACCCATCCACTAATGTTCATCGACTAGTAAATCTATGACTGTAGATTGAACATGAATCATGTTTTTATTTTATTTAGTCGTATCTTTTTACAAACAGCTCCAATTTACGATCGGTTTTCACTAGTAGCTTGCTGACGACGAGAGCAACATAATGATACAAACCTCGCCACTAAACGTTATATAGAATAATTTCTGTTGCTAGTCAGAAAAATTACTGTTTATTACCGAGACTTATATCATTCTGTTGCTCTCGTCGTCAGTAAGCTACTGGTGAAAACCATTTGTAAATCGAAGCTATCAATAAAATGAAACGGATAAAACAAAGATAAAACATATACGTGTACAGACTACAAAACACATTAACCGACTAGTAAGTTTGTTCCTAGTTTGTACATAAATTTAACTTCTTTGTTTTAGCCGTAACTTTTTAGTGACAGCTCCGATTCACAAAAGGTTTTCACCATTAGCTTGCTGACGACAAGAGCAACATACTGATATAAGTCTCGCTAATAAACACCGTGTGTACCGATTGTAAAATCTATCTATATCGATAGTAAAATTTGATTCATGCGGCGATACTTATGTCACTGTGTTGCTCTCGTCGTTAGAGCTAACGGTGAAAACCTTTTGTGAATCGGAACTATCAATAAAAAGTTACGGCCAAAACAAAGAAATTAGATTCATGTACAAACTAGGAACGCAACTTATTAGTGGTTCTGATGATGGGATGCATTAATTATTTATTTTTGGCTGTCGTGTACACATTTTAAGTGATGCGACGCATTAACTAGTTAGTTTGTCCAAGTAACTGGGGCAGTGCGCTGCGCTAATTAGTGCGTTGGAAGGCTCGGTCTGACTAGGTTAAATAGCCCAAAAATAGAGTAGGCTATTCTACAGCATCATATATATATATATATATATATATATATGGTACATGGTTTTGTCGTAGTGCTTCTGACGCGAAGTCCATGGGTAGCATCAACATACATACCCTACTGATTCCCAGAAATCTCAGAACTAACGGAAGGAAAAGAAAAGAAAGAAGCTGCAGCAGTACAGTAGAAATCCTTTCTGCCGAGTGCAGACATCTTTGGCATCCACTGACGGAAGTAGGAAATTTCGAATAGATGTGTCTCTACTGATCTGCTTAGTGTCACGCTAAGCATCCACGCCGTCCATTATGCTGGCCCCTATGCCTCTGCGACGCTTGCCGTGCCGCCCCCTTGTCTCGCTCTGCTCTCCCGCCCGACGGCCCGAGCCGCTTGCCACACCGCATGCTTGCACGTCGCCTGCAGTGCTGCTCGCCTGGCCCTCACCGCGAGCCGCCTGCACGTTGCCTGCCGCGATGCTCACTCGGCCTATGCCTCCCTCTCGATGGCCCGAGCTGCCTAACACGTCACCCGTGTTCGATACAGATTGTCTTGCAAAATTCCTTCTTTTTATGTGTGCAAACTTGTTTTAGCACATTCATTTGTCACACCACTCAAAATGTATAGTGTAGAAATTTAGGTTTGCATTTCCCTATGATCCTACCAATTCTATCCACCACCAAATTGGAAACTTCTTAAGTTTCAAGCTCGCGAAAGTCCAACACATTTCCCAGTCCTACTCCTAGATTGTTGACTGCCAACACATTTCCATGTTTGGCATTTCAAAAATAAGCACGATATAAGCACAATTTGAGCAAAGCAATAACTGACCTAAACACTCTGGAAATCAAACATAGAACAACCAAGAGCTTGGCATTCTGGTAGAACACAGCCCCTCCATTCTGCGTCGAGAAGATGGACGCCACAAGGAGATGGGGTATTGCGATCTCCACAAGCTGCAAGCACAATCACACAACAGATCCATCAGCAAAAAAAATAGCCAAATCACGAGGTCAAAGTCGAACTAAGAACTCACACTACTGCGGCACCGACGAGGGACGCGAAACCGGCGAACACGACCTAGTGGTCGGCGGCGACAAGGACCCACATTCGCCTGAGCGCAGAGGCCGCCGTCGCCCTGCTGGCCTCGGCACGCTTGCCCCGTCCCTAGCCGCCTCGCCGTCCTCGAGCCTCCACTAACTGCCGAGGGAGCACATTCTACATTGAGAGGGGACTAAGAGCAGTTGTACCGAGTCTAAAAATTTTAGGAACGTCGAGGCATACCCGACACCCTAGTTTCGCCTCTGTTGGCATCGGAATGATAGCATCAACACATTGCACGCGTATGGCATCTATGCATGTCTTCTCTTTCTTCTTGCAGGTTGCACTATTCATTAGTAAGAGTTTACTTTGTGACCGTGCAAGAAACAGCTAATGGTTACTGTATCTACTCCTGGCCGTTTACATATCTAGCTATCACCATTTTTTTTTCTTTGACAAGGCTGCGACTTGTCTCGAATTCCTGACCTATGGCGGCTGTGTTACCATTCTGAGTATTTTTACCCGGAGTCTTTCATTTCTACAAAGAGGTAGGCTCAACAATTGTTTTTACAGGAAAAAAAAACTAATTATCTAGCTTGGAGATCCTCGTCTGTCCTGTTTTCTCTGTTCTTGAATACATATTATTTTAGCTTTTAATCTTTATTTCCGAATATATATCATTATACAATTTCGAAGTAACTTTTTACTTTTTTTTTCTCATTTATACCCTCTCCTTTAGTTATTCCTAATACCTTTTATCACCATGGGCTAGAGTAAGATACATCATCTAAAGAACAATAAATGATCTAATGAACAGGGACAATATAGTCTTTTGTACATATACTTTGATAAAAGTGTAATATTCTAGAATGACACGGAGTGTAGAACTAAACAAGTGCTAGCTAGTACTCCGGCTAGCACATCCGAATTGTAAAGCACTAGGTTAAAGCTAGCTTAGCCCAACTGCTAGATTCCCTTATCTTTTCAGGCTGGAAACGATGGAGCCAACAACATCAAAGCGAAAAAGGAGAATTAACTTTAACATCGATCTATCTTCGATCCCTAGCTACCTTGACACATGCATCAACCAGAGGATCTGAAGAAGCTGAATTAATTAACACCAAATTAAACACTCACAGATTAAACAACAGCTATTGCTAATATAAGCAATAAGCTAGTGTGAAGAATTACAGCCACAGTACGCGAGCGCGGTATATGGTGTCGTGCTACTAGCTTACAAGCTGAGGAGACAGACGACGACGACGGCAACGAGGAGCTAGGGGTGGAAGTGCTGCATGCAAGCGTGGCAGGTAATCTCGAGAGCAGCGGAGCCTATCCGGCGCGCGGCGGCCATCTCCTTCATGCGCTCCACCTTCTCCACCTCGCCGCGCGCGCGCTCCCAGATGGCCCGCGCCCGCGCGAACTCCCTTTCTGCCAGCTCGAGCTCCCGCCGCGCCAGCTCCATCACGCGCTCCGCGTAGGCCCGCTCCGCCGACGCCAGCCGGGACTGCTCCGTCGTCTGACGCTTCAGCGCCTGCACGTCCGCCCCGGCTGGCGCCGCCGCAGCCTTCTTCTGATCGGTCGGCGGCGGTGGTGATCCAATGCTCATGGACAGGCTCAGGTCGAGCTGCGGGTGGTCGGAGGGGCTCGCGGCCTCTCGAGGAGTGGTCGTGGGGAGGAGGAGAAGCGGGAGCTCCTTCTCTATGTGTTGGTGCTCCATGGCCGGCGAGAAGAGGGGAGTGGGGGGGAGCATGAGGTTGGCCGGGGCGGTTGTTTTAGGCTCGATCATTTGTTTGGGGGCTTTTGTGGATCTTTATACGATATGAGAAGAATGGCCGTCGAGTTTACCATAAAGCCCTTAATATCCGTTGGTGCAACTGCCCAGCATGGTAGTGGAATTAATTAATAATGCAATCCACGAATTAATTAATTAATTAAAATGGTCTAACTTAATGTCCGGTGGACGGCCCAAACCCTAATAACAAACACTTGCCCTCACATCACATGCATGCATGCATGCAGCACCTCACCGGTGCGCGCATTGAGACTAGCCGGCCGGCCGGCCGCTAGCTAGCCCTCTTCCCTCTAACGCTGCAAGGAGCTGATCGAGCCACCTCCGCCGGCCGCGCCTTGCTACGGCGCCGCTGCATGCCACCCTAGGCCTGAGCCGGGTCTGCATGCCCACATTGCCATCATATATATCCATATCTCGGCCACCGCCACCGCCACCGCCACCGCGTCGTATTAATTTCTGGGCTGAATGTTTCAAATAATTTTCCGATTGAAATTAAAGATCTAAATTAATCTGGGGTTAAATTTTGGATTTTTGAGCTGAAGTTTGCAATTTCGAGTCGAACTTTTAAGTCGAAAGGGGACGATTATAACTTCCTTCGGAGCTCAATATATAATATCTATCTGGCAATTATAACTTCCTTTAATTTAGGATCTGTACAGTCTCCTTGCGCGTCAACATCTTTCTTTTTTAGGGAAAAGCACCCTGATTTATGCTACGAGAGTAAGCATCACAAAGTCCATAGATTTACAGATAGCCCCAGCCCCGGGACATAAAAAAAATTACTCCTACACGTCCCGAATAGATGAGATTTTAGGATTTTGCACTTCAACCAAAACATATGTAGAAACGATCAAATTGCCCCTTCTTCATTAGCTCACTTATTGCTCTTCGATAATGTGTGTTGCTCTATTTCACAGTAATAAATAACATTGAAATAATGAATGGTAAGGGTATGCAAAGAAAAAAAGTTAAAAGTTATCTCAAAATTGTAGAATAATATGTATTTAGAAATAAAAATTAAAAGCTAGAATGATATGTATTCAAAAATGGAGGAGTAAGTCTGAGAACTATTCTCTCCCTTCCTTGTCAATACATTGCATGCTCGGCGTAAATAGTAACTTCACCGGAGATTAAGGAGAGACATTGGGGATTTTGGTGACGGCGGACAAAGGTTCGTGGATCGAGTTTATAACCCTCGAGATGGTGACACGTGGCATTATCCCGCGACATCATTTTTTGCTAGACATACACTTTTGCTTAAAAGGTTGCTAGTAGTTCGTCTGCGACCTTGGCTTTAGGTATCAGCCGATCGACCAAATCGAGACACAGACCATAAATAGTTCTCTCCGCTTTTGATCCATACTCTCCTTTGTGCATTTTAAGGTGGGCAGTGGTTTAGGATGCGATAAGGGTATGTATAATAAGGCCATCTTAACTTATTCTTAATATGTCTAAATCAGTTTTGTCCTATGTAAAAGAGTGAGAAAAGAGAATAGAGAAGAGATCTGCCTCTTATTTAGTAGTAAGCATTGCACGAGAGTATAAGTAGATTAGTTATGTATAATAGAGAAGAGATAGTTATGCATGGCATCTAGAGCCAACATTTAGAGATAACTATTGTACAAACTGACTTTAATACTTACTCTAGATGACATAGATGGGAGATGTAATAAGCAACTGGTTTTGTTATTGTACTTACTCAAACGCTTTTGAGCTGGGAGAAGCTTCTTACTGACTCGTACTCCCTCCGTCCTTGAAACTAAGAGAGAGAAGCGTTCAAATTGTGTCCTTCAATATTAGGGATTGAGAGTTCTCTCTCCTTAAATTGTGTCCTCAAATTGTGCCCATGCATGCAGATACACGCAGATACATACGACCACACATATTCCAAAACAAAAATACGGCAGGTCATTCTCTATAATCGTGATTAATTAATGTATGCATGTTGCCAATTAATAGAGACACAATATTAAATAGGGGCATTAGAGTCTTTTGATAGAAACCATAATCTATCCTAAAATTTCTTCTGTCCTTTACTTTTCAGGACGGAGGGAGTAGTTAATTGGTGGGGCATTAATTAATGGTTTATTACCATAGCCATTAGCTGTGATGTTGGTTTCATGATCCTAGCTAATAAATATCTATATTTACTTGATATTCTCTGTATGTATGCATTAAATATAGCACTTAGAGATAATAATTAGTGGTAGTCTAATTATATTTAATATCTTTTTAATCTATGTTTTGAGAGAAAATATGTAGTGTAAACTTGAAAGAGGTTAGTGCTTCTTAGGGCGGAAAAAGATGGAAGAGATTAGGAGAGAGGGGCGAAAGCCAGAGGAATAAAGGTAAGACGAAAGTGAGAAAGATCCTGTTGCGTTGAGGCTGATGGTGGCCAAAGGTTTCCGTTGGAGTGCTGCAGCAGGGCTACAGTAGGAGACATGATACATAAATCATTGCCCCAGAAGAGCCGGTCTCTATCCCAACACACACATACTCACAGTGGGAGAGAGATGGGGTTACCTAGCTAGTGGAGAACACAAGTGCATATATAAAGCTGACTGAGGTTACAGCTGGGTTTACAATATCGAATCGAGCTTGAAAATCTTCTCTCTCATCGATTTCGAAAATCGTCAAAAATCACTAGAAACCGAATCGTTTCGAAGTCAAACATACTCTTTGAACTCGGCAGTAAAAACCAAATCAAAAATCGACTGATTTTCACCGATTTTTGATCGGTTTTCTTCGAAAAATCATCAAACTAAGCGAAACAATTCGGAAGCCGATTTTCGAGCGATTTTCACCGATTTTTCGACTGATTTTCCACGCATCAAATTTTCTGAATTTTTTTTAATTGGATCAGTTTATCGAATCAGTTTGGTACGATCAAAAATCGCGATTTTGGAACCCGGGGCTAGAGCTTACCCATACAAAACATTACATGCATGTATGATGTATGCAGAGCTGCATCGATCAGCTCTGCCCTGACAAACATGCTCCTTGACCCCCCTCAGCTTTTCTCCCCCACGGAAAGCAACCAGCTAGACTCCATCGCTAACAACTCACACTGCATTTCGATTCGATTCGGTTTGTTGGATCTAGTGCGTGCATCATTCCCCTTTCCGATTTTGTTAATCACTAGCTAGCTGGCTAAAACTTACCAATTGAAATGGCTACTGTATATTGGTTCAGCAAATTTCTTTCCACTGTGTAACTGATCGAGGGTGAGGACTGGAGTCACCGGAGACAAGACGTGGCGGCGGGACACACGGGCATCCGCGAGTTTTAGTCCTCATGACGCATGCGAGATACAACTACTTGACCAAGGTTCTGAACTCAAGAGTTCGTCGATGATTGTAACGTTCCAAATTTTGAGCCTTCTGATTTTTCCCTCAATTTTTCAAATTTTTGCAAATCAATCTTATTTTTCCCTCAAGTTCACAACAAATCAATTGAGGTAAATTTTAAAAGATGAAATGAATTCAAATCAATTTATTTGAGTTCCAGAAATTCAAAAGTAATTTTGAGAATTTTCTAGAATTCTTCCGAATTTATTTGCTATTTACTTTGGCATTTCTTGATTTTCTAGAGTTTCTTAAAAAAGAAAACCATTTCTTTTCCCAAAATTCCGTGGGTCACATTGCACGTGGCCCACTCCCTTCTGCGTCGTCCCTAGCCCAATTCCTTGGCCCGATCCTCTTTTCCCCTCGGCCCGTCTTCATTTTCCTTGGCCCAATCCCGCGGCCCGGCCTGTTCGGCGCCTGCGCCCGTTGATAGGTGGGGCCCACCTGTCAGCGGCATGCTCATTGTCCCCGTGGAGGACTCCGCTGCAGCGCTCGAGTTCCGCAACCGCCGCTGTGAAATCCGGGCTTCCCTGTGCCGTATCCGGGCCGGTCTCCTCGTCATCCAAGCCTATTTAAGCGCCGCTCTCTTTCCCCTATGTTTCCCATATGAATCTGCCGCTCGAAGCCCAAACCCTAGCCACTATCTTCCGTCGTCGTGCCATTGGAGCTTTTTCTCGCTGATCTCCACCACCCAATCCAGAGTCCATTTTATCGCATCTTCAACCGCAGTCGGGCCATCTTCCCTAGCTCTGGCGAGGTTGCACCGTCGCCGGGTCACCGGAGCTCTGTTGCCGGCCAATCCAACGTGTCAGCCAGCGTCGCGAGTCGTGCCACATGGGCGCCACCTCAGATTTGAAAGCTGACACGTCAACTGCGTTGGCCATGCCGTGCCAACGCCGCGTCAGCTACCACATCTGCCCTAAGCCGCTACGTGGCCCCCACGTCAGCATGGTTTGCCACATCAGCACCTCTCCCTTCCGGTGAACCTGGTCGTCTGTGGTCTAGTCGCTGATACGCGGGCCCGTGCTAGTGGAATTTCCTTTTTCTTATTCTTTTTTAAAAATTCTGAATATTCCCTGGGCTGCATCTTAAACATTATTCTCTCTATTCTTTTTTCTGATTTTCTTGATCCGAACCACTTTTGAGAGCCCTTTCTCCTCCATTTGAAATCCAAATTCGATGATTCAAATTCTACCTACTAGTGCCAAATTTGCAATTTTTGTATTTTATTTGAATATTTTTAATCATTGTGTTCGCTTTTCACGTGTAGACCTCGTCGCCGGAGAAGCCCCGCTAATCCAACAACCAGAGGTAGAACCAGCCGTGTTTAGCGAAGGCAACTCTTCCTTGATCATAATGATCCCAAATTTTAAAAATTCTTATGTAGTTTTAAATTATTGCATGTCTACTTTTATGCAATGTTGTAACAGCCCAAAAATGAAAAACAGTATATAATAAAATGGAAATGAATATTTTGGATTAAAATATATTTATTTCTGGATTTTCTTGATGTTATTGGTTTTATTGGATTTTCTTGGATTTATGTTTTGTATGAACAATCCAATTAATAGAATGATCAAATGAAAAATGGTAAGAAGGTAAAAGTAAAAATTATAAAAATTACCATTTGACCATGACCAATCTGGTAAACCAGTAAAAATACTTAGTAAAAATCTTTAGTGCTGAATTGGAGCAAAAATAAATATCTCAATTCTTTCTTTTGACTAAAAACAGTAAAGTTTGAATTAATCCAAAACAATAGAAATTGACCAGGAGCCCCAAAAATTACCAAAGAACCCTTAGAGCAGTAGTTACATCTGGTAAAAATCTCAGCAATTTATCATGTCGGCAAAGCCTCCTAAAAATTCAAAAACTGAGGCTATTAAAAACAAGAAATCTTCATGTCAGAATTTTTATAAAATATTCACTTGAGTTTTTGACTTGAAATTTTTATGGAGACATCCGTATGACAAAATGAACCTCCCCAAAAAGTTTGGAAAATAATTAATAATTTTTACACCTTTAAATAAATAGAATTCCGAAATTCAATTTCTGTACCCGTCCACAGTGTCAGAATTTTTATAAATTAACCATAATGTATTTTACTCTGAAAATTTAACTGAACGCCGAGGACTACCAGATAAACCCAGTCAAAAAGTTTGGAAAATTTTCAAAGTGATTTGATGGTAGTTTAATGCCCACATGGGAGCTGTCCCGGCCAGAGCTATCCTCTAACTCGTTTTCCCTCGCTGACATGCGGGCCCGGACACTGCAGTGAATTGGCGAGCTGGCAAGCAGCGTGGACACTTCCTCTCGCTGCTCGGTGGGGCCGGACCCACCTGTCAGCCTCCCCCTCCGCTGCTCTCGCCCCTTTTCCCTCTCACCCGAGGAGAGCCCGATGCATCGCGAGACTTCGCGCTCTCCTCCGCCTCTCGGCCAAATCCGCCGAGCCCACGTCTGCGAGTCACCTCGGCTCGTCCTTGGCCTGCCCACGCCACACCGTGGCCATACCCGCTGTCCCGCTGAAAAATCCCGTGCCAACTCGCCTCCACGCCGCACCGAGCCGCCGCAAATCTTTTCACCCATTCACACCTGTAATGCTATCCAACTTTGGCTATAAATACCATCTGAGCGTTGCTTGAGGTCCCTCATTTCTTCATCCACACTGAGCGGAGAGCTAGCAAATTGATCTCTCGCTCCTTGCCATTTTCGCAGAAGAAGAAAAAGGGGATAGCGAATCAAGCTCATCCGGTAACAAATTGTGCAATTGGTCCTTCCTAGAGCTTCGCATGCCCGGTGGGATGTTGACCAACCAATGTTTTTACTTGTTTTGGTGTAGCCCACCTTTTCCGCCGCGTTTCTTCCAGACTCCGCGATCGTGGCGACCACCTCCGATGCTTCTTCGCCACGCTAGCGGTGAAATGGGTCTCCTTAGTTCATCGGTGCTTACACCGTCCTTGCCGGTGAAAATATGGTCGGCGGCAGCCGTGGCTCGTTCGGCCAGTAGTGCCGCCGCCTCTACGGTGGCGACCTATTTTCCGCCGCTTCGGTGAATGGGTAGTGTCCTAGGACCACCTTGTCACCGTGGTCTTTGTTGGTCCTACCGTTCGCCGCGACCGGACTTAGTTACGGCCGGCGAGCCTTGACAAAACGCTCGCTCGGTCGACGACGGGGCGGGTGTCGATCACTCGGTGGGATTCTGCGCGTGTCACGTCTCGCTGGCAAGCGGGCCCAACCGTCGATCTCGTGCCGCTTCGCTCGGGTGCGCCAAGACGGTCATTGCCGGCAAAGGGCCGACTGTCGATGGTGGCGGGCGCGTTCAAACGCCAATAGCGCTAAAACCGTAAATACGCTTTCCAAGCTGAAACGTATTTTGGCATTTTAGTTAATTTTCAGAAACCGAGCCACTTCAGAAGTCCATAACTTTTGAATCATCTGGCCAAAAATAGTGAAACCAATTTCTAAACTCATGAAAAATTCCGCAGATTCAGAATATGCAAAAATATTTTGAAGATCATCTCTGGAAAATTTTGAAATTCAAATTTGAGTTAAAAGGCTAAAGATATGCTCTATACAAAATTTCTGTAAATAAATATGGAAATTTATGAAACTAATTTTTCTAGAATCCTTATATTACCAGGAACCCAGATATACAAGGATATTTAATTTTCATGCTTATATGAATTACTTTTTATTTAGGCTTTGTTTCCAATGCACTAGCAATTCAAATATTTATAATAAGATTAAAGGAAATATAAAAGAAACAAAAGTTTAATTATAAATAGCAAGATGGCAGTAGCATAGTTAAGTTTGATTAAGTAGGAATTTTGGGTTGAATTAACTCTAAAGCATGTAATCATTATGGTGCCAAATGCACTCACACATATATATGTATATATATGTGCTTTGTAGGTTAAATAGCTAAAATCTAGTTTATTTGATTCAAGCCATAAACAACCTAACAACTTAGCTTGATAAAGAATTTGTAGTTAATAAATTTGTATCACCAGAACCTTCTCAAAAATCAAGTATAAATCTAATTAGCTAGCTACCAGTTACAAATTATTTAAAACCTTTTCTATGCAAATCACTTAGGGTTAAGTGTTTAGCGTAACCCTTAATTAGTGTCTAATTCTTTTAATTCAAATAATTTTAGCATCTATAATTCGAAGTCATAAATACTAGAATTCACAATTTTAGCCTCTTGAATTCATAATTTTCAAATAAATAGTCCATATGAAAAACTCATAATGTTCATTCAGGAAGTATTAATGTTTTAAATGCATAATCAATTACCTCGTGAAACCTTAATAGTCATGATTCAATCCTCAAAAGGATAACCCTGTTTTCTGCAGTTTTTCTTTATTTGACTTACTGTCTGTCTTCTTTTCGCCCTTTTCCGAATTTGGATATTTATTATTCTTCCGCTTGATCGTCGTGTAGAGTCCGACGTCCTCGAAGAGGAAGACGACGTCATCGCCGATCCAGATCCAGAGCTAGACAGCGAGTTGCAAGGCAAGCACCTCCTTGAACATGTCGAGCCTAATAATTTACCTACACTATGTTGTTTTTGCTTATGTACAGTGCATCCGGATAGTTCTCCCTAAAAATGCTAATTTGGGTTAGAACAGGTAGTTAGTCCCTGTAAATTATGGTTTGCCTCAATCAGTATGAACATGTGAACCTTGTAAGCCTTAGTGGAAAAGCTAGACATGCTTAATGTCATTTTGGGTATAACCGTTGGTATAGAATATCTGCTCAAAGCTGTAGATCGTACTTTCAATCTTTTCAACAAATGTATGATCCTTATTTGGGAAATGTTGCTGGTACTTTGATTAAAAACCCAAAATAAAACTATGGTTTTGATGCGGGCGATTAATGGCGATGGCCGGAGGTGCAGAGGATTTGCACGTAGTGTAGGGTGGAGTATCGCCTGTGTCGGATTAAGGACCGAGCAATGGGACGCTATAGATCCAAGAATTTCGTACAACCACGAGGGTGGTATGGGACAGTCTTAGCCTATTAAGTTGTTTAGGTGTGGCTTTGCATCTAAGGAAGGCGGAGAATCTTGCACGGGCATTCCGCTTGGTTTGTCTGTAGGGGTTTCTACATACCAATGCAACGGTACGCGCTGGCCGTGTAAACGTGGTGTTGGGTGTAAAGTGAAAGGATCCACGTCTTGGGTGAGTGTTTCATTTTCATGGCGAGGTCAAACGTCCCGGCTGGTTCAAAGCCACATCTAGATAATGTAACGGCTCTGATGATCTCCTTGCCGACACACCAAAGGAAGTGTGTAAATTGGCCTGGCAAAAGAGGTTGATCATTCCTTGTGGGTAAAGCTGTACACCTCTGCAGAGTGTAAAACTAATCGATTAGCCGTATCCACGGTTATGGACGCTTGGTGAAGTCATTCCAATGTTAGAATGTTTTGGTACTTTTCTGGAAAAACTGGGTTTGAAAAGGAAACCATTTTGCACCTAGCTCTTTGGGTCAAAGGACAGACTCCGGGGGTCTATGCAGTCGGGTAGACTGGGTTGAAGGACTTGGATTTTTGCTTATCGCTTTATGTTTCAAATGCTCATTTGAAAATGCGGTGTTTTCAATTTATTATATTGTATTCTTAAAATGTTTATGCAACTGCAAAATAACCATTAACCTGCCTTGATTAGCTTTGCATATTTACTTAAATGCATCCGCCAAACACTATAAGTCTTCTTGAGTACCAAAGTACTCAATCTTGCATCTATTGTCTCGAGGACGGCTGCAAGCGCCTGACGACTTTTACTTTCATGCAGGGTGCGGATCTTTTGACGATGAGTTTCCCTAGGTTTGCCAAGTCAGTTGCCTGAGGGTTAGCGGGCAAACCACGTGGCTTTTGGAGTTCTAATTTCCTCTATTTTTCCATTTGTTGTAAGAATTTAACTCTGTATAATTATTACTGCTTGTAATATATGCCTGTCAAATATTTATCTTGTGGTTGTGATATGAATGTTGTAAACATGTGAGTGCTAGCCACTGATCATGGGACTAGTACGGTAATCACATGGAGGTTCCTGTTTGCAAAAACGGGGTCTCACAAATGTGCTCTAAATTCAGTCATAAGGTTTAGTTAAATTTTCAAATTTGTTATGACCTCCTTAGCATTGATCATGGTGTACCCTTGTCGCCCTAGATGGTATTATCTATTTTATTTAGTGATAATTAGTGGGGTAGCATAATACAGTAGAATTGCTTAGTCCAGCTTAATTGCTTTAGTATTATGCCATTATTGGGAATTGTTACAAAATCTTGTTTAAAACCATTTGTGCAGTTGCGGCAATAGGTATTGCCGTTGTTTATTAAATAAATTAAATGGAAAAATGGTTTAGATCGGAGACTTCGTAAAGTGATTGTTCTTCCCTAATCAATTAAGGACGGAAGATTGTGTTATTTTAGACCGAGCACTATTGTACAATATTTCAGATCGAGCACTACCGTACAACCACAAGTCTATATGGTATGACCTGGCTAATTAATTTGTGTGTCACGTTATTGGCTTCGACAGTGGTGGAATGTGGGTGTTGGATGGAGATAGTTTTTCCCACACACTACTACAGAAATGGTCATCTGGGTTGGTTCTTTTTCGTCATCTAGGTCGGTTTTGGTGGCGATACAAAGTCCTTAAACAGAGATGATGAGCGGCTATCACGGTCGGTTTTCGCCTGATAGAGATATAGCGTTATCTGTGACCGACCCAGAAGACCTATTATCTCTATCGGTTTCGAGCTAGAAACCGACAGAGATAATTATGAATCTGTATTGACTTCACGATCAGAACCGATACAGAAATCCTTATATTCTCTATCGGTTCATAGCGTGGAATCGGTAGAGATTAGTGAATTATTTCTATCGGTTTCTCGCTCGGAACCGATAGAGATTGCACATCTCTATCGGTCCTAAGCGTGGAACCGATATAGAAAAATCCTATGCATCACCTTTATAGTATATTCACATTCATAGTATATGCAAACTCACAGATTGAAAAAATTCACAGTATATTCACAGATTGACAGTATATGCACAATTAACAAATTCACAGTATATTCACATTCACAGTATACTCAATGATCGATAAATTCACAATATACTCAATGATCGATAAATTCACAGTATATTCACATTCATTGTATTGTCGACAGTCTACATACTCAATGTAGAAATCAGTAGCACAATCCTCTAACATAACTCTCCTCAAGCAGCCCCAACGTCCCAGTAGAAGGCTCTTTGCTCCCAAGCAATTGCATCTAGAGTACCACAGAGATTGCCCACTGAACATACTCAATGCAGAAATGAGTGGCACAATCCTTTGGTAGCCTTTTTCTTGTAGAACTTCTTAGCACAAGAGCAGTCTTTCGTATCATTTTTATAGCCAACTTTTATCTGAAGTATTTCCTGCTATGTTACAAGGATACAATAAACTAGTTAAAATATTAACAAGCATACATTGAGAAACAATATTATTTGATAGATCAAGACAATGAGACCTTAGGGCTTTTTCATGTCTGCCATTATATGTGTTATAGCTTTCGCAACAGAGGCTTTTCGGTTCTTCTTGTAGTTCTACAGCTCCAGCACAATGCCCATTTGTTTGACACCAATAAATAATTGACTTTCAGTCATATCTCTTAATCCATACAAAAGAGATCATTTTGTTGTAAAAATAGGTTATCTTGGAATATTATTAGTTACCATGTTGAATTAAATACTAGAAACCTCTATAAGCTTAGCTTTGGCTTCTTCCAATTCTGTGTTCTCCCTGCACTCCTTAATGATGAGAACATGGTTAAGAGATTCAATATCTTGCGATTTGTGATCTATGTCTTTTTTTTTGTTTCATCTCATAATTTTTTCTGTTAAGTCAGACTTTCCCTTCAATTGTTCTATCTCCACCTCAAGTTTTCATTTAGAATCAAACAGTTTTTTCATGTCATCTGCCTTGTTTGTAGGCTCTATTTTATATATGATACTTGATAATATCAAAGTAAATATACTCATAATTAGGTAATTAAGCATATGCATGACAATTAACATTAATAGAGGCATACAACTAGCAATCAAGCTCAAGTTGATTTTAAGGTATTCTCAGATGTCAAGCTGCCTTAGAAAGGCCTCCTTGCCACTAGACATCAAGTACTTCCTATATTATTCTAGGGTTATCAAGGTTCACAAATCCATACTTATCAAGGAAGTTATATGAAACTACAGGTACAACTACCAATACCCATAATATAGCTGACTTTAATAAAAGTAACGTATGCAGTAAAATATTTAATGAAAACATTTATAAAACTGGGATCAACATGATCAAAGGGGTGCTTGCCTTGTTGATTATCCTCGACGTCGAACTCCGGGTCGTCGACTATTTAAGATTCGTCGAGTTCTACACGTCGTTCGGCAACACATAGCAAATAATAAATTTTAATAGGGCAAAAAAATCAGATGGAAGAATCCAATAAAAACAATTACATAAGACGGGTATGGTTTCAATGTTATGTTATTTATGACTTTATGTGTTCATGTTAGTTGATTACATATTATATACATAGGTATGCATTCTTTATCAACTTGGCTTAAGCAATTAATGATTCTTGTTTCAGGAGCTATTACTTTTCTTTGCTCTACCATTATAAAAGACTAAAAACATATCTTTTATTGGTTCAATTAAGAAGCTAGAATTATCACATTACTTACTACACATTTAATAACTTGAATATTTCTTACAGTGAACCCTAAGTATTTTTGCATATTCACGTTCCTAAGGATACAAGGAGCCTAACAAAATTTGTTTCAATCAAATTGGAGTTTATTTGCAAAAATTATATGAATAGCATATTTTAGTCTTTCTCTTTGAGTTTGAATTTAAAATTTAACCAGAGCTCATTTTCAAAATATTTTTTGCATATTTTGAATCTAAATGATTTATCATAAATTTAGAAATTTATTTCATCAAATTTAGATTTAAAATGCGCAAGATATGAACCATTGAACATACTCGGGTTTGAAAAATATTAAAATTCAGAAAATTGCCAAAAAAAAAAGGGAAAGTGCGCTTTCGTGATGAAATTGCGCTTTCCGTTTCTGGGTTGCGCCGGGCTGAGGCACTGACGGGCCGAGCCCATCTAGCAGCAAGGGGTTGCGCACCGCGATCGACGCTACGGTTCATGAGATCGCCGCCGCAATGGGTGACCAATGAGACCCTCAAATCGTATTTGCGACACACCGGCCGACTACCGGGCCCGAAGCGTTCAGCGATAGCGCAAGCCACTAGGGCTAACAAGCGGTCCCGCACGGTAATGACACATATGCACCGTGCGACTGCTAGGTGGGCTCCGCCTGTCAGCGACCCGAAACCGGGGATTGGTTCCAAGGCTCGCCGGCGGCGAAGCATCACCGGAGGCGACGAATGGGTTCCACCATGAGCTTCAGCATGCTCATGCGCACACGGGGGTGTTCGTGCAGTGGCCGGGAGGTAGGTCGCCACCGCGTAGGTGCGGCGGTAGCCATGGCCGACCAGCGGTGGAGCAAAAACTCGGGTTCCCGCCATGCATTTTCACTAGCATGAGTATCAGTATGCCATAAGGACTCGATTTTTGGTTCTTATTTGAAGAAATTGTTACCAGAGAAGGGTTCTTACCATGCGCGACGACGACGGAGGAAGGAGCACGGCGTGGTGGATTGCCGGGGAAGATGAGTTTCAATTGAAGCCAAGGATAGGTTCTAGGGGTTATGAGGAAGCTATAGGCTTGATGGTTCTAGAGGTGGTTCGACGACGAGCCTGATCTGGGGTAGGGGGGTTTCTTCTTCTTAGTTGGTCGCCGAAAGTGAGGGAGACGAGGGGAAGCGAGCGGCAGGAGGCACGAGCGGAGGATGAATGAGTTGCTTGCTGCGACGTGCGGTGCTTATATACGACGTGAAGTCGGTTGGCACGAGCACAGCAAGCGGCGTTGAATCGGAATGGCTCGTCTCTGCGCGGGAGAGATCGAGAGAAAAGAAGAAGGGGAAAGAAAGAACGGGAGAGGCTGACGTGCGGGGGTGAGCTGTTAGGGAGAGGTCGGCAAGGAGACTGGCTGCCACGTTGGGCCCACAAATCAGAGAGAGGAAGCGGCAGCGCTGACGAGAGTTCTGGACAGGCCGAGGCAAATCTATTGGGTTAAGCCACCATTTTAACCTGTTTATTTCTAAAAAAATTTATCTAGGTCGGCAAGGTAAAGATAAGAATCATGTAAAATTTTTAGGTAAAAACTCCTGATAGAAATTTTATTAAAATTATGACAATGGGACTTTTGAATATCTGTCGGTTCTGATTTATATTTAATTGATAACCAAAATGAGGTTATAATTTTATAAAACTTTTTATGAGGATCTGAAATGGTATTAGATAACTTCTGTATAATTTCATAGTTTTATATTTGATATTTAAATTTTAATAATTCTGACATTACTATTTATAGTTTTATTTATTTTCTATTTTTGAATTGTTAAAATTACAAAATATAATATTTAATTTTTTATATTTTTACCATAGGTAGATAATGTTTTTATGTCAGCATGGTAAAATTTTTGACCCAGGATAGCCTCTGGAGAATTCTATAAAAATCTAACATAATCTGCATTGATTTACTCTCACATGTTTACACTTTGCTTTTATTATATTTTAATGGTTTAGGTCACCTTAACTGCCATGAGCTGGGTTCTAGAGTGCTCTAATATTTTATTAGGATTTTTGCTGATTTTTATAGACTTTATGTTTTTACCTTTTTACTTTTACCATTTTACTATACCCCTAATTTACTTTCTTTTATTAGAGAAAAGCCAAAAGAATTTATAATAATTCAGGAGAAACCAGAAAATACAAAAATAAATCATATGATTACTTTTGATATAATATTTCTCATTTTATTAATTTTAGGTTGTTACAACAGTAAGCACAATGAGCATGAACATATATCTAATAGCACTTAATAAATGATACCAATTGAACTAATCAAGTATTACATGATGTAAAGGATTAGTCCATGTTGTCACAATCAGTCTAACCAGCCTAACTCTTCATGGAACAATGCCTCCTCATGTAACAGCCCAAAGTTTAATAAAATAAAAAATATAATATCAAAAATATTCATGTGATTTATTGTTATATTTTCTGGTTTTTCTGAATCAAAGAAATTCTTTTTGGCTTTTTCCTATTAAAAGAAATCCAAATGAGCTATATGGTAAATGGTAAAAGTAAAAAGGTAAAAATCCAAAATCAGTAAAATTTATAAAAATCTCAGATAAATCCTAGATCCATCCAAGATCCTGTTTGTGCCACTTGCACTGATCTGGATCAATAAAATAAATTTAAAAGACAAAGTAATCATGAGAAGATAACCACAATCTGAACCTATAAGATTTCTTCAAAAGTTATCTTAACTTAACCTGAGTTAAGAATTTTACCTTGTCGACATTTTAACCTTACCCATCCCTGGTAAAAATATCAGAAATTTATTCCTGAATTTGGTAATTTTAGCAATTCAAAAACTGACAATCAGAAAAGCTAAAAATTACAATGTCAGAATTATTAGAAATAAAATATCAAATATAAAAATCTAAATATTTTTCCCAAGGTTAATAATACTACAAAAAATAGTCTCAAAAATTTTCATAAAATAATAAGCTAATATTTACCCTCAATTAAATAAAAATTAGAATGAGCTGAAATTGGTAACAGTGCATTGTCAGATTTTTAGAAATATTTTTATTCATCATTTTTATTTAAAAATTTTACCAGACCCTTGAAATTTTGTTTCTAACCTCTGTGAAAATTTTCATAAAATCTTGAGCTTATCTGTTAACCCAAACCCTGGTTTTACCTCAACTTGTCCAAAGATTTCCTGCGATTTACCCTAACCTCTCACTAACAAGTGGGCCCGACTTGCCAGCTGTCCCTCCCTGCCGACTTCTTCTTCTCGCGCTGATAGCCATGCCCCACCTGTCAGTCTCTCTCTCCCTTTCTTCTCCGGTCTTTTGCTCTGTCTCTCGCCCGAAACCGCGCCGCCTCTCCGTTTGTCGCCTTCTCACCGCAACTCGTTGCCCGAGGTTGCCGCCCACACCTTACCTGGACACGCCACTGCTACCTCGACTGACGTGCTCACTCTCCCGTGCCAGAGCATGGCCGCGAACGCTCACGCGTGCCGCCATTTCTTGCCCGCGTCCAAACACTGTGCCGCACCGCCTCATTCGCCTATTTAAGTGTCGCGAAGCCACTGCTATCACTCGTGCACTCTCCTGGAGCCCGCAAAATCAAACCGAACCATCGCAACACCGCCAGCCTCCATCTTCTTCCACAGCTCAGGCGAGCACCGAAAAGGAAAAAAACAGCTAATCTCGCCCTCCGCCAAACCATTCCTCAAACGATCACGCCTGAAGCATCCTCTTAACACACAGAAGCTTTCCCTAACCTCAATTAAGGGTCTTCTTCCCCGGTGAACCACCGCGCTAGCTCCTCCGTCCGCCGCCACCCCGCGCACGGTGAGAACACCTCTCCGATACTTATTTTTTCGAATAAAAGCCAAAACCCGACTCTTTGAGACTCACTGATGCTTACCTTGGTGATATTCACGCTCGGGAAGCACTAGTTTTAGTCACCTCACCGCCGACCATGTCCGCCGCCGCCCCCTCTCGGTGACACGCGTCTCCGGCCATCACCGGCCACACCAGTACCACCCCAATGCGCGCATGGACGTGCTGATGCCTAAAGTAGAACCCATTCCACCTCTTCGGGCCTCCTTCGCCGGCGGCGAGCTTCGATCGGAGCTCCTCTACCCGGTGTCGCTGGCAATCGGACCCCACGTGCCAGTTGCATGCGTTGTGCCAAGCCACTGCCATGCAGGCCCCGGTTGTCAGCCACTCGCGCGTCGCTCGGTCAGCGTGGTCTCGCGCGTCAGCCGCATCATGCACAAGCGTCCCGCTGCCAACTGGGCCTGGGATGTTAGTGCCTCGGTCCGGCGATGGCCAAAAACGGAAGGTGTCTTTTGGTTTCAAAAGTGCACTTTCCCTTTTTGGCAGTTTTCCAAATTTTCAGTATTTTCAAAACCGAACACATTCAAACTTGAATATCTTTTGAACTATCCAACCAAATGAGGTGAAATAAATTTCTAAATTCATGATAAATCATGTAGATTCAGAATATGAAAAATATTATGAAATAAACTCTGTTTGAATTTCAGATTTAAATTTAAAGAAAGAATTGGAAATATGCCATTTATAGAATTTTTACAATTTAGCTCCAACCGGAATGGAACAAATTTTGTTAGACTCCATGCTCTGTTAGGAACCTATTTATGCAAAAATATTTAGGGTGTTCCTTGGAAAATACTTAAAATATTGCAAATGGTGAATAAGTAGTCCAATATTAATCCAAATAATTTTAGAATTTAAAATATGAAAATTCAAAATAATAAAACATATATATATATTAGTAGTCTCTGGGAATGGTAAATAAAGATGAATAATTCAAGAAAATAAGATTCATTAATACTAAAATCTATTAGGAGAACATTCATGTAACATATAACTAAATAATCAACACGCTATATAATCATAATTATGCAGTTGCTTTTATTTGGCTCTTTCGTCTGATTTCTTTTTGGCCTCATTGAAATTTATTATTTGTTATGCAATTATTATACGACGTGTAGAACCCGACGAATCCGGAGTAGTCGACGACGATCAAGAGTTCGACTACGAGAGCACCCCCTTTGATCATATTGATCCCAGTTTTATAAATATTTTCATTAAATGTTTTGCTGCATACAGTACTTTAATTAGAGTATGCTATTTTAAGGGTATTGGTAGTTTTACATGTAGATTTATATAACTTCCTTAATAAGTATGGATTTGTGAACCTTGATAACCCTAGAATAGCATAGACATTATTTGATGTCAGTTTTGGGTTACTCACACTTAGTGTTATGCTTAGCCATGCTTGAAGCAACATAAAACTTGGATATGATTAAAAATGTTGGAAATGACATTTAATGGGTATGACCTTCTTTATGGTTGGTATTTTGATTAAAAATGAAAATAAAACTATGGTTTTGATGCGGGCAATTATTGGCAATAGCCGGGTGTACAAGAGATTTGTACGTAGTGTAGGGGGAGACTATTGCCCGTGTCAGATTAAGGACCGAACTATGAGTTGTTTTCAGGCCAAGAAATGCGTACAACCACAAGTACTGGTATGGGACAGTCTTAACCTATTAAGTTGCTTAAAACTAGCTTTACACATTGGTAGGCTGAAGCGGTGTGTACGCCATGCTATGGGAAGAAGTGGGATAAATTGATGTGTTCATCATTTGTCGTACTAGTCGTCGATCTTCTGCCGCTGTAGGTAGAAGTGAGATAATTTGATGTGTGTCATCACTTGTCGAACTAGTCACACATCTTCTACTACCATAATATGGGTCCATCACCGGGCTGGTGCAAAGTTGGGCTTAAGTAATGTAATGGTTATGCTATGACCTCCTTGTCGACACACCAAAGGAAGTGTGTTACTGGCCTGGCAAAAGGGGTTGATCATTTCTTGTAGGTAAAGCTGTACATCTCTGCAGAGAATAAAACTAATCGATTAGCCGTACCCGTGGTTATGGGAACTTGGTAAAGTCATCACATGGTTAGCTATTTTTATTTTCATAAAATTTGGTTTCTACCGTTTGTCGGTAATTTCTACTGTGTGTCAATGGAAATGGTTCGTGGTTATGGTCAAGATACCCAGGTACCTGAGATTTATTTATGCTTATATTCTATTACTTTCAGTATTAAATTGCTTTTACTTAAATTCCATTTTGCAATCTACTATTCAGTATTCACATTTCAAATTAGCTTTATACAAAACAACCATAAGCCTTCCCTTTGAATTGGCTTGCATGTATATTTAGGTTTTGCTAAAGTCTTGCAAGTACATAAGTACTCAACTTGCATATGTTGATGTTTTTAGGTGAAGAACCAGAATACCCCGACGATACTTATTATGACGCAGGATTAGGGGATATGAACGATGAATTTTACTAGGATTCACCTTATCAGTTGCCTGTGGGGATATTGGGTTAAAGGCATACTACAAGAAATTAATGTGTCTCCACTGAAAAGTATTACTTTTGGTATCGTAAGAATATTATGTACTTTGCTTCCGCTGTATCAATAAAGTTTGTGTATGACTGTGACATCAATTTGTAATTGTGCGTACTAGCCACTGATCATGGGACTAGTACGGGAAGCACATGGTACCCATTATTGGTATTTATTATCAAAAATGGGGGCCTTACACCTCACATACAAGGTTCCTAAGACAAGTAAATTGTCTAGTCCCTTTGCAATAATAGTAAAGAAATTAATCATAGGGAGATGATTATACTCACAAAGCACCAACTGAAAAGTCAGTGCAACTAACACTACTCAGCGAGGAGGCATCGATGATGTGCTCGAGAAGGAGGAGATGACGTGCTCGGGGAGGAGGAAGCGGCAACGTACTCGTGGGAGGTTCTGATCTCGGAACCGATAGTGATGATGTCGGCTCATCGCTATCGGTTCTGAGGGCAGACCGATAGTGATGTTTTGCACTATATTTCTCACCTACGCCGGATTATATGTCACCATCGGTTTTTTCCTAAAAAGTCGAGAACCGACTCAGATGAAGAGATAATGTTATATCATTCTATAGTAGTGACAAGGCGTAAGAGGGGGCTTTCGACTGGGTAGATGGAACCATTTGGCGGTGAAACCTTAGCAGGCGAGGTTAATGGCGGGGTTGTATATTGGAAAGGACTTGTATATTGGAAAGAACTTGAGTGTGCGTGGATAGTAAATATTGTTCACATCTTGTGGGTAAAACTGTTCACGCTCTGCAGAGTTAAAACTACTTAAATAGCCGTATCCACTGTCAAGGGTGGGCAAGGTGCACTTTCACATCATAGTTTTCTGGTTTTGTTTTGAATAAAAATGATGGTTTGGGACTCCGTGAGTGGTTGGAGCCCTCATGTTATAGTGTGGTAGTTGGAGCCAGTCGGGTGGTTGGAACCTTCATTAGTTGTCTCATTAATTTTAATTATTGCAACTATATTTGGTCAAACAATGCTTTATGAAATTATTAGTGGTATTTAAAGTTAAAGCATTGCTTTACGCTAACTGAGCCATACTAAGCCTTCATTTGATTAGCCTTGCACATAGTTATCATGCATTTATATTTTCAAGACTTGCGGAATACGTTGTGTACTCACTTTGAAATATTCAAAATAGTTTCGATGGAGGAGATCCGGATTACTAGGAGACATTCCCCCATTCAAATGCCTATTGGGCGAATGGATGGGCTTATCTTGCTGTTATTTATTTTGTTTTCGTTGCTACTTCGTTGAACTTAAGACCATGCGGCCGTTTATTTGTAATCGATGGCCGTGAGGCTGGTACTTGTTGCTTAATTATTATTATTTGGATTCACTACTACACAAATATACATCACAATCGGTTCTTTTTCGTCATCACAGTCGGTTCTAGTGGTGACACAAAGTCATGAGACAGAGATGAGGCGGGCATTATTACAGTCGGTTCTTGCCCGATAGAGATGATATGGTCATCTCTATCGCTTCTTATAAAGAACCGATAGAGATGAACATACCATCTCTATCGCTTTTTTCAAAGAACCGATAGAGATAATACTATCATCTCTATCGCTTCTTATAAAGAACCGATAGAGATGATCAGATAATCTCTATCGCTTCTTAAAAGAACCGATAGAGATATCTAATCATCTCTATCACTTCTTTGAAAGAACCGATAGAGATGAATATACTCATCTCTATCACTTCTTATAAAGAACCGATAGAGATGAGTTCATCACCCTATCGCTTCTTTCAAAGAACCGATAGAGATGACCGTCACATCTCTATCATTTTCTTGTGAGAACCGATGAGATGAAGGGGTGTGGTGTGCTATCACATTCTAATCGGCACATATTCCACACAATATGCACATATCACATTCACACGTAAATTACAGATAACATATCACATTCAAAGAACATGAACACTTTGTTACAACAAACACATATCACATTCGTTAACAAAATAGAACGTAAACATGCTTAACCATAAGTACACATGCAATCGCATCCGGTCTAGTAGGAGCTTTTGGGATCTCTAAACCGTCAGTCCTCCGATAAGCATTCTATCCAGTACCACCGCATAAGTGGTCTCAGATCTTGTTGAGTGCAGGTTTGTCTACACTCTTCCGGGGATAACGGTATGCTACAAGATAGAAACGAGTGCTCTAATTTGAGTTTTCAAATTTTCATGTGAAAGACTAATTGTATATGCATGTACTACCTTAGGGAAACGGTGCGAGCCGACAATCAAGATCACCATGTGTTGCATGACATACAAACCACAACGGTCGTCACGCTCGTTGATGACACTTGTGAAGAAAGAAAAATAAATTAAGAGACAAAGAAAATATGTCGAAAATCTAAATCGTATATATGATAGCCACTTGTACCTTGAAGTCGACATACTCGACTTGGAGCCCTTTTTGTCGTCGTGTGTCCCTCCCGCTTGACGTATTCCTTGAAACCCCTATATACATTGGAAAGATGTCGTTGAGTAAAAAATAATGAATGTAGTTAAATACGAAAATGTTAGATAAGAGTGGTGCACTTATCGCTCCAAAGGAGGCTTGATCGCGAGGCCATCGGTCTCTTATCAAGCGAATTAAAAGTGTACACTTTGTTGTCGCTCGGAAGGAGCACGAGTAGAACCCAATGGTTGCTTATTAAATGGTATGCAACAAGAAAATAAGTTCACATATGGTTTCAAAGTGTGTAGAAGTAATTGAACAGTGAAGTAGTACTTACTCGTGGTACGGAATAGAATGAAGCCCTTCTTCGACTCGACTTGCAATGCCCTCTTGATGTAGCCAAGCAACCCATTCCGGCTGAAGCCTAGCCATCGTCGCGGACACAAGCTCGTGGTCGACGAACCCAACTAGTTGTCGATTCGTCACGACCACGCCTCATCGCCTCGCAACTCGCATTGAATGTTAAAAGCGTAATGCAAAATCCTATGGAAGTCATAAGGTCGTGCAACGTGGTGCGATACTCACGGCGATTCGTGATCGTCATGAGAGAAATATCGATGGCTATCGGTTAGTGCAGACGGAAGAGATCCTCAAAACTAATCGGGAATGTCCCATCCTCCTCGCGGTGGAAATGTCCTTTCGTATCTAACATTGAAGTCGACACGCCGCTCTCTTTCGCTTTGTCAATGTACCATCCATGGAGTATCGAGTCCATATGCCTAGAGCGCTCAATTTCTTCGGGAGGCGAAGGGGCTTTCCATGTACGTAGGCCTTAAATTCATAAGGCTTCATTGTGATCTCAGGCCGGCTCTCCTTTACGGGCGAAGGAGTCTCCGAGGGCGATGGGCTTTTCATGTACCTAGGGGGCGCTGTGGCCTTTGTGAGCCTAGCCTTTTAGCAGAGGCTCTCGGTGGTTACGTGGTTGTCATGCTAGTCCTTTTATATACCACTCAGACTTTGTGCGTGGCTCGTCACGATCGTGGGAGCAGCGCAGTACGGTAGGAACCTACAAAGCACGCACATAATTAAGTAACTTGTTGCAATACTACCGAATGGTACGAAGACGTGAGGGATGTTTACCTTGACCAAGATCGACGCTGTCGTGGGCCACTTGATGAACAACATCGCGCTTAGCCCGAGAGTGGTGATGTCTTCGTTAGGGAGAAACTCGAGCACATGTGATAAGAAGGCTTCGTGGACGTAGTCCACCGACCTCATGTAGCCCTTCCCCAAAGGTCGACCATGCACCGTGTCGGTCTCCTTGCATGGAAATGCAACCCGCGTGCGACCTCAACAGAAATCCGTCTTCCGTCAGGGTGAGTTTGCACTTGGTAGGCGCCTGCAAAAAGTGCGCAACTTGAGAGAAAACATATGAAGAGTTACCTCGCACCATTAAGTAAGGCAAAATTAATTATTACCTTCAACTGGGACCGGACTTATCATTTTGGAACCATGACTACTTGGTGGGGGCACGGGTTTCTCTGATGGCGGGGCATCCGCTCGACTGGGAGATCATCGCCATCATCTCGGCCCTTAGGCGCCCTCACGTGCCATCATCTCCACCTCATCTCCTCCTCACGTGCCATCATCGCACCTCATCTCCTCCTCATCTCCTCCGAGATCTCCTCCTCACCGCTCCCTAAGCGTGTCCTTGAGCGCCCGCACGTGCCTCCCATGTTCTTGATCCGTACTCTAAGCAAGATCTTGGAAGTAGGACTTCTTCAGATGCCCGACCTGCGGCAAGCACCCGCCCTTATGGTCGAGCTTCCGATCGCGATGGATAGGATGTCATTTGACCCTTGGCTAAGAAAGGTCCTCTGCTCTTTCCTCCGCTTACCTCCTCCCGCAAGAAGCGAGTACGAATTAGATCCGAAATACGGAGGAATGGTCTCATTGCAATGTAGTAAGTTTGATATCTTACGATGGTGGAGACGACTTGCGCGGTAGTGGGGTTTGGTACTACCGGTGCCCGTCCGCGGTTTTCTTTGTCCTCGCTAATACCTACCACGTGTCCGCTCCTCACATATGTGCGAGTAAGGCATCGCTGTCCCGGAGTTGGCGCACTCCTCGGCTAGTCGTGCCCATTCTGCTTTCTTCCCTTTGTAGCCGCCTGAACCGAGGTGGTGTGCATACGTGTTCAGCCTTTGGGTAGCAGCGTTCTTCGTCTCGGCTCCTCCGCTCGGGCGTACTCTTGATCTCGTGAACTCCTCCCAAACATCGGAGTCACGAACGGATACCTCTCGAATGGTGTACGGCCTTTCAAAGACGATTCATTGTGCATGTAGACCCCGGCGCCTCGAGCCACACCCATCCTCTTCAAGGCGCATCACCTTTGGCATTGTTTTCATCCTCCTCTTCTATAATCCATTTTCCTTAACCTCGCCCCACAACCGGTTCTTACGCTCGACGCTAACCTCCTTTCTCTAATCCTTAACCGTTATGGGAACTCTCTCCTCACCGATTGCTCGAGGAATGAGCGGTATCGCCCTTACACTTGAGAGGACCGCAAACGCCCGTCGCATTGAAGTGGAGAATTTGCGCGTTCTCCCGTGGCCCCTTTGCTCGGTCCTCGGGCCTTCCTCACCTTACTCGGCCCTTCGACATTTCGAACCTGGGTCGGCTCGACACTTGGAAGTTGGCTGCGCCCCTCAGGAGCACCTTCTTCTCTTTCTGGCGATGAGCCGATGCTCTCTAATTGCGACATTTTGAGTTTTCCTATCTACCATGGACAAATATTTGACATGGGAGAAAGCAATTCGTAGCTATTATGTGAACTTGATAATAAATCACTGTTCTAGTATATTGCAGTACATTAACAGAGGAAAGAATGATCTTCAAGAAAAGTTCTACAGGAAAATTTCGTAGCTATTATGTGAACTTGATAATAAATCATTGTTCTAAATACGTACGAACGATAACTCCTAATCTCTACATAGGTTTGGTCCTAATCCCATTCGAGGATATGTGGTTCGGGCAAGTTCCTGAGGCGTTGTACAACTCGGAGAAAATTTGGTAGCATCTCATTGCTTCCGGATACACGCCTCGACAACCTGGTCAAGAGGGTGTGCATCCGGAGAACACCAGGAGACGCTACCGAAATCTACTCTGTGAGTTGTACAACGCCTAAGGAACTTGCAAGAACCACATATCCTCGAACTGTCCAAAAAACGTGGACAATTCGAGACTGCTTGCTTATAAATATGTCATTACGGCATATTTATAAATAAGCACTCTCGAACGGGAGACGTAGGTTACGCAACCTAAACTCTTAACATATGCCGAGTCTGTACACATATGAGAAAGTAATGAAAAAGCATCGTAATATTCATGGAAACAGGATGAGGAACATGTATATCATGAATAATTGAATGTAGAGGGCAACCCATCAATTGAATATATAATGGGAACAGGATGATGAGATTTCTATGTGATAAATAGAACCCCCACTCGGTCAAATGTAACCCCCACTAAGTCGACAATTCTTTCTCATAACAAGTTGAATGTATCGAACATCCTAACCTCTCCTCTCTCAAAAGAAGAAACTACAACCGCAACCAACTAATTCATACCAAGAAAAGAGTGCCCTTGTCCTTTTTTTTAAAAAAAGAAGAAGGTAGCCAGAACGCGGGATACTTTTGCCGTATTATCACCTCGAAAGACTAGCATCATGTTATCAATATTTCACTATAATGTGCACACAACTGACAATCTAGTCCACTTCAATTCCAATACACTATTGCAGTTTGCACCATTTACATCAAAGTTATCTATTTCATTGCAACGATGTCCCATTGCACACACCCATACCAAATTTGCATTTGGCGCTCACAGCTTCTATGGCAAGCATGATACCCATACTAAATATGCACACACCGACCAAGCGCGCCTTTTCTTCACCGCAATGACAAGCTCAAACTGCAATCATTGTAGCATGGCAGAACACTCACTGGCGAGGCGGGGCGTGAAGCGGAGGGGCGCGCAGCGTGGGGGGGCAGAGGGGCGAGCGGGGTGGAGGGGCGGCGTCTGGCTGGGGCAGAGGGGCGAGACGGGGTGGAGGGGCGGTCGGCGGAGTGGGGCGGGGGCGGCGAGGTGGAGTCGGGGCGGAGGGGCGGGCTGGCGCAGTGGGCCGGAGGGGCGACGAGGTGGAGTCGGGCGAGGCCGAGGAGGCGGATAGGCGCGGGTGGAGTAGGGGGCGGGGTGGAGTAGGGAGGCGGCGGGGGGCGGGGTGGAGTCGGGCGTGGGGGAGGGGCGGGCGTGAAGGGGGAGGGGGCGCGGCGGGGGTGGGGCGGCGTCGGCAAGTGGGGGCGGAGGGCGGCGGGGGGTCGGAGGCCGAGAGGCGGGGGGGGTGGGGGGGGGGGGGGGGGGAGAGAGGAGGGGCGTGGGGGGGAGTGGAGGCAGGAGGGGGCGGGGCGGGGAGTAGGTGGCGGCGGGGTGGAGTAGGGAGGGAGGCGCAGGTGGGCGGGTGGAGTTGGGGCGTGACCGGAGGCGGTGGGTAGGGGCGGGGGGGAGAAGTGAGGGGCGCCGGCGGAGGCGGCGGGGCGGCGCTGGCCGATGGGTGGCGGCGAAGTCGGTCGAAGGGGGAGGAGGCCGAGGGCGCGGGTTGGGGCGAATCGGTCGGGAGTGGGGAGTAATTAGGTAGCGTGGAGTCCAGGGGCTTGGATTCCAAAAAAAAATATTACTATCGGTTTTCTGAAAAAACCGACACAAACAACTTAATATTACAATCGGTTTTTTAAAAAACCGACACAAATAACTTAATATTACTATCGTTTTTTTAAAAATCCGACACAAAAAAATCACATTACTATCGGTCTTTTTAAAAAACCGACACAAAAAAGATTATAATACTATCGGTTTTTTGAAAAACCGATACAAAAAAATAAACATCACTACCGTTTTTGGATCAAACCAGACAAAAAAAATATATTACTATCGGTTTTTTGAAAAAACCGACACAAACAACTCAATATTACTATCGGTTTTTTGCAAAAACCGACACAAATAACTCAATACTACTATCGGTTTTTTAAAAAACCGACACAAAAAAAGTAACGTTACTATCGGTTTTTTTAAAAAACCGACACAAAAAAGATTATAATACTACCGGTTTTTTGAAAAACCGACACGAAAAAGTAAACATCACTACCGTTTTTGGATCAAACCTGAGAAAAAAATATATATTACTATCGGTTTTTTGAAAAAACCGACACAAACAACTTAATATTACTATCGGTTTTTGCAAAAACCGACACAAATAACTCCATACTACTATCGGTCTTTTAAAAAACCGACACAAAAAAAGTAACATTACTATCGGTTTTTTTAAAAAACCGACACAAAAAATATTATAATACTACCGGTTTTTTGAAAAACCGACACAAAAAAATAAACATCACTACCGTTTTTGGATCAAACCTGACCAAAAAAAAATATCTTACTATCGGTTTTTTGAAAAAAACCGACACAAATTGAAAACATTACTATCGGTTTTTGTACAAAACCGACACAAAAAAGATAATAATACTATCGGTTTTTTTTATAAAACCGACACAATAGAATATTACTATCGGTTTTTGTATAAAAACCGACACAAAAAAGTACAAATCACTATCGGTGTTTTACTAAAACCGATACAAATGTTGTTCAATGCACTATTTGCTTTCCTGACAAACCATGAATTCTGAACTTGCAAAAATATCTGATCAAAGAGTGAAAAGGCCATAAATTTTGCAAACATAGTTGGAATTTTTTGAAATTTTGCAGGAACGTACTTTGTGATACTACAAAACTATTCCAAAAAGGATTCTGGAAAAAAGAGTTAGCATTGAAAAAAATAAGCCCAAAGTCACTTTGTAGACTAGATTTTTTGTTCAAAGAGTCTCAAAGTCAAATCTTTCTCAAATGAAGTCCGAGTATTTTGAAAATTGCGAGAAATGATTTGGTGTGGAGTGCCTTCTTTTTCTTGCTTCAAGTAGATGATACATACCACAATCCATTCAAAATAATTTGCAAAAGTTTCATAAGTACGCGTAACCTTTGCAAACACGAAACTACAGTTATGTACAATACAAACATTTCAAACAAATAGCAACTGATACAATGATGCACTCCTTTTATTTGCAATACAACCCTTCCTGATGATCTACACGCATGTAATTTCTTCCATGTGTGTCATCGTCGCCACTAAGATAGGCCCCATCCGCAAACGGAGGTATTTCATCGAATTGGTCGTATTCTTCTTCATCTATGACATTTTCGACTCCAACGATCCGCCGCTTGCCATGAAGGACGATGTGCAACCTCGGATTGGCCGGATCACGCACATAGAAGACCTGATTTGCTTGCTATGCAAGTACGAATGGGTCATCTTTATAGGCGAGTCTGTTGAGATCCACAAGAGTAAAACCTCTCTTGTCGACCTTCACTCCATGTAGGAGTCCCACCCACTTACATCGGAACAATGGAATTTGGTATATTCCGTAATCGAGCTCCCAAATTTCTTCGATCACCCCGAAGTAAGAGTTCATTGCCATTGAGGATCCTCCTTTCGAGTGATGTTCATCGGAAAAAGTATCTATGCTTACACCACTGTTTTGAACAGTACTCTTCGCATCCTGACTTTCAGTGTAAAAGGTGTACCCATTAATATCATACCCCTGCCATGTCTGTACATTAAACCTAGGTTCGTCAGCCAACCATTTGATAGTCTCACTAACAGAGACCTCCGCCCTTTGTTTGAACCATGTGAGAAATCTATCGTTGTGTTCTCGCATGATGGGCAAGTACCACAATACCTTGACCGGTGCACCTTTAGTGACCTCTTCACCCTCGTTGCCCCGGCTCTTACGCTTCTTGTCGTTACGCTTCTCCTTTTGTTTGTACCGAGGCACACCGCAAACTGGACAAATGTGCAGCTCCTGATGTGCGTTACGGTACAAGATGCAATCATTTGGACATGCATGTATCCTTTCTATTTCCATTCCCATGGGACATAGTAGCTTCTTCGCTTCATAAATGCTTGTTGGCAACTCGTTTCCCTCCGGAAGCAGATCCGATAGAAGAACTAGAAGTGCATTAAAACTTGTATCTGTCCAACGGTGTTTTGCCTTCAGTTCGAACAATGAAAGGACCGAACCTAACTTAGTGTATTCTGCTTTACAACCTGTGAACAGTGGTTTCGCATCGCCTTCTATCGTGCTTTTAAACTTTCCAAACTCTCTTTCGTGTAATTACCTCCACATCCCTAACATTTGCTCCAAATTCTCCTCCTCAAACATATCAAATTGCAACTCATCATCCGGTTCCACCGTGTCTTCATTGCATACCGGTAGGTACTACTGTCTCCCGTGATGGATCCAACACGTGTAATTCCTCACGGCCACGTCGAATCGTGGTCCTCAATTTGAGTGAGTTGTTAAATCTTCTCGATTGGTGCAATCAATGCAAGGACAATATATGAAGTTTACACCCTCCTCACCATGTCCTCTTCGCAATTTTTTGAACTCCTTAACACCCTCCAAATTCAACACTCACACGACCTTTTGCATACATCCATTCCTTACGGTTCATCCGCAATTAAACTTCACCCAATAAATTATGCACAAACCGGAGCGACAAAGAAGCTAGTTATTTGAAATATTGAGACATCATTTGATTAATATTACCTTTGCAAAATAGATGATAATTTCTGCAACATATATGAAATATGTACTCCGATCGATACCTAGATTCTTCCCTGGTTTAGAGCTTCCAATTTCCTAGATAAGAGACATACATTTTTAACATGAACAATGATATCAAACAATCTAATTATATAGTGCAAGAGCCTCTGATCTTTTGACTACAACGAAACAATACAAGGGTATCAACGATGACTCCTAATCTCTAAATAGGTTTGGTCCTAATCCCATTCGAGGATATGTGGTTCGACAAGTTCCTAAGCCGTTGTACAACTCAGAGAAAATTTGGCAAGATCTCGGCTATTCTCCATATACACGCCTCGACAACAGTCAAGAGGGTGTGTATCCGAGAATACCAGGAGACGCTATCAAATCTCTACTGCAGCTTGTACAACACACTTCAGAACTTGTCCGGCACATATCCTCGAACTCGCCCAAAGAACGTGGACAATTCGAGATCGCCGCTTATAAATATGCCATTTCGTTCGGTATATTTATAAACAAGCATCCTCGAACGGAGACGAGGTTCCGCACCCTAAACTCTAGCATTCATCAGTGTGACAGCAATAATAATTCCATATTAACATCAAAGCACTACAAATTAAGATAATTAAGTACATGTGTACATGCTTGTGAAATGAAGGGTGTGAAATCTGATAGGATATACACAATACCAGTGAAATCTAAACTTTCTTCGCGACATATCAAAATTACATAGTGCAAAATTAAAGGGGTTTGAAGGAATGCTCACATTTTGAAGAAAACCACAAATTACGCAAAATGAGGGGAAATCTCCTCAAGTTAGGGCTTCAAATTTACCCTCTTAATACCCACCCTTGAGGATTTCAAATTTTCTCACCCAAGTATTGCTTCCAACCACAGAATATGAGCTATTTTTTCTGGTGGCGGCGGAGAAACCTCCTCTGGAACAATAACAGAGAAGAGTTCAGTTCGAGTGGTATAAATAACCTAATGAGGTACATCACTATCGGTTCTCATATAAAAAGCGATAGTGATGTGATCATGCACATCACAGTCGGTTCTTACAAGACAAGCGATAGTGATTATCATAGTCATCACAATCGGTTTCACATAAGAAGCGATAGTGATGAGCACGCACACATCACTATCGGTTCTTATTTAGAAGCGATAGTGATGATAATCGCACATCACTATCGCTTCACAAAAGAACCGATAGTGATGAGCACGCGCTCATCACTATCGGTTTTTGTGAAGCGATAGTGATGTTTATTATCATCACTATCGCTTAAATAAGAACCGATAGTGATGCAGACGCGCTCATCACTATCGCTTCTTATGCGAACCGACATGATGATAACGCACATCACTATCACTTTCGCATAAGAACCGATTGTAATGTTTCAGTGCTACATCACTATCACTTCTAACCTGAGAACCGATAGTGATTATGATTAATGCCTCTCCTAAGTCATCTATTACAATCGTTTCTTCCAAAAAACTTAAGAACCGACACAGATGAAGCGATAGTGATGTACCATTCTGTAGTAGTAATTCGTGATATGGATGTGTTATCAACGCTATTACCGCTGTGTGTACTAGCGTGTTTCTAAACTAGTGCGGTTTTACACAGAGAGCTCGAATTTGGAAATCCGGTTCCGATAATGATACAGATAATTGGAAGGGAGTGGATCAACTGCTCATCTTTCCATAGAGACTGCTATAAACAGTGACCGATAAATGTGCACAGGAATGATCTTCAGATCCAGTGAAAAGAAGTTTGGACCTTACTTCCCAACACGTGTTGGTATGCAATGGACTTCTCAGATTAAAACTCAACTGGATGACTTCATTAAAATATGAGTACTTCGCCGCATTTATAGCTTAGCTAATTAAGCTTTGAAAGACCTAGATAGTGCATAAAATTGGACAGGGCAAGTAATTAGAGGATCCGATATTAAGTTAACCTTGTTGCATAATAAATCGTGACATGTTGCAGTTTGTGAAATGTCAATTAGGGCTTGTTTGGGAGCGCCCTTCCCTGCCGGGATCTCGGTCTGATCCCGTGATCCAAAATCCCCGTGGTAAATGTCTTCGGGTTAGTCGAACCAGCCATTTGGATGACAGAGCAAGCTCGGTTCCTTGGGCCGATCCCCCTAGTTTCCACGGGAAAAAAAATATCACCTTCGCACACAGGGAACTTTTCCCTTGTGAACTCATCTTGCGTCACGATCTTCCTCCTCCTCTTGCGATCGATGCTGCCGCGCGCCTCCCAGCTCTCTCCACCACTGCGCTCCCCCTTCCCCTCCACCACCATGTGCCTCCCTCCCTCCGCCTCCACGCCGCCACCAGTGCCTCCCTCCAAATGGCGACAGAGGGTTACTCGTCGTTTCAACTGGCGACAGAGAGTCTGTCGTGAGTTGAAACTGCGACTGGCTATCTCTCGTCAATTGAAATAGCGACCGGTAGGTATATTTGCAAAAAAAAAAAATGGCATATTATTTCTTTAATTTTTCGATAAAAATATTATTTCAAAAAAAATTCCCTGCACATGTGTATTTTATTTTGTAGTAAGTCTACTTTGCACTGAGTAGTAGGGATTAACAGACAAGAGAAAAAAAACGCGGGTGCAAATTAAGCAGTATTGCTGTGCCGAGAGCCGAGAGCCGAGAGCTAGCTCTATGTGTGCTATGCTATATATCGTTCTTTCTCTCCAGTCTCCAGCGTGTTCGCGCGCACGTATCCACCCCCGGCCCCGAGCGCGCGTGTCAAACACAAGATCAGAAGGAAGAAGCTACGGTGAATTCTGTCCTCATCTAGGCCAACTACGTTACATCGATCTGTCTGCTTGCTGCATGCTTAACGTTAACAAATTGATCGTGCCCGAGTCCAACTCCAACATATATATATATGTAGTAGTAGTACGTACGTACTATAAAATTAACGACGAGCAAGCATAAGGTGGGGTGGGGGCATGCAGCAACTTTGTCCCATGCAGATGCGATCGATGTGATCATTTCATGCAGGTTTGTGCCAGTCCGTTAGTGATTGGGGTCACCTCAAATCTTTTTCTCGCCACTATGGGGTGTTCTCTAGGAGCACAGATCCATAGTAATAAAGTTTTCCCGAGTAGTAGAATTTTTGCAACTTTGATGCATGCCAGCTGCCGTACGGCTCAGTGGCTGAGTACCAACCACTACGTAGCTCAGGCAACCACACACGGTACACTGCCACTGACGGACAGACACTTTTGGTAGGTTGACATGCATCCAAAAATGATAACTTAATTATCACATATCCATGTACTATCATTTGTGAATGCATTTGAATTTGAATTCAAAACATCCAACAAGGATTACCAACATGTTTTTTAGCCGCGCGCATGCATGACAGAGATATATAGTGGAAAAGTTGCATCGAAAAACTAAAACAAGTATTTGCAAACCAAAATTTCCCTTTTTTAAAAATGATTACCTATTATGGGCCGGATATAGTACCAGGTAGTGTGAGTTATATGATTTAGAACTGCTAAGAGAAAAGAGAATATGATAGAAATTTTCACAAAAAAAATAGAAGAGAAACATATAGCCCTTAATTTAGTGGACTCTAATTTTAAAGGCCTAGATTTGACAGTTGTCTTATAGGTACGTGAACTTCAAAAAAAGAAAAGAGAGATAATAAGTAGCACTAAATTTGCTAGGCGGCCTACCACCCAATCCTCTCTTTCACACGAGGAGAGAGAGAGATCTCAAAATAAAACCGTGCTAACTGAATATGAAATCAAATATACATATATCAAATGTATTTTGTTTGCAAAAAGGAATTTTAAAATTTGGAGTTGCGCAAAGAAATCTCTATACATTATACTGTACTACACACATTGCAATTGCGTGGGTGTACCGGCTAATTAATACAATTGTCCCATAAATGTCTTTTCCTAATTAAAGAGCATGTGTAAACCTAGCTAGGCCTGATCAACTAGCCCCTGTAGCCTCAATTTAGGCCTGGTCAATTGTACGTGTAACTACCGACGGATGAAAGCCAAGCATGGGCCTATTTGGCTCTCATGCACTTTTTTTTAAAAAAAAAATTTGTCCTCTTTCAAATAAAATTATAAATCTAGCTCTTTCTTGATCACGAAAGCACGGCTAGACAATACCTGTCCTCTACCACAGTAAGTGGCCGGGCACCATAGATGACCTTTTGCTGAGCTTGGCAGGAAGGGGTACCGCGTTACCCAAGCTCAGCAGGAGGGAGTACCGTGGTATTCGGGCTCGGCTGGAGGGCACATGTGGAGCTCGGCCATCTGATGTGGTAGGGGAGCACGATAGATGATACATGTCGTCTATTAGTGTTTATGCGGTTAAGAAGGAGACTATATTTGCAATTTTATTTGAAATGGAGTCAAAGATTAAAAAAATTGCAAGGCAGCTATATACACACAGTTCTCGATGAAAGCATGCAATGGGAGGGAATCTTGGGGGAAGTACACAGATATATATAGATCAAATTGTGTGGGGGACATATATGTACAAACCACCGCGCCGGCGTGCGTTGTGACGACGACGGGTCGATGCGGCGGTCCAAATTAAGTACCCGCCGGCCGGATACCATGCATATAGGTTAGGGCCCATCCTCTCGTAGTTCGCAAGTGCTTCTCGTTAGCATCACCTAGCTCCACTACTAGTGCACACCATGCATGCATGCGTCACGTATAATTAATTAATGTATATATATATATATATATATATATGATGCACTCAGCCACTCACCTCCTCTTACATTTCGCATTAATTCGAGGTTGAAGGACCACCTACGTACAAAAGCCTAAAGACCTCTCCTCTCCTCTCAGCTGCCCCAGGCTAAGCTAGCTCTCGCTTGCAGCTTTCTGCACATGCATGCACGCATTCAAGCTTGAGCCTTGTCCTTTGGGCCAAGGAACCGAACGGTTCATATCCTTTGCCTACCTTGATTCAATAAAACATACGAGTATTCTGGCTTCTTCTTTTTTTTTTTGGTCTTTTAGTTCAATTTTTTTGTAAGTTTGGTTGATTCCATGCGTCCGAATGGAATTGTAAATCTAATCCCCAATCGCAATAAATGCAAAGATGAAACATCTAGGGAGTTGAACCAAAATTTCCAAACTTATCAACCACAGAAGAACCAGGAGGTAAGGCATGCCCTACCATAGTATGGGAGCATCGCCGTTCACCTGTCGTGGTATAGGAGCGCGACAGGTCTATCTTCTATGGTGTAGGAGCACGGTAGACGACTTACGCTGCTTCCGCAGTCGAAAAGTGGTCAGATTTGCAATTTCACCACTCGAAAAGTGCATGTATCCACCGCCGGTGCATCGTAACACAACTAGTAGCTATGGCCGATGAATTGGGAAAGAGATCCAATGCAGTCCTGTTGTGATCGCAACTTTAGCAGTTATATGTGGGTGTTGGGTCAAAAAGCGATGGTCCAAACTTCTGGAGTACTATAGCTGAACACTATGACGCGATACAGACTGTTTGTTATTGTAACAGCCTCTAAATTAATAAAATAAATAAAAATGAATTAAAAATCTTTTGTGTATTATTTCTTTAATTTCTGAATTTTCTGAACTTATTGGATATTCTTTTGGCTTTTCCTTAATACAAGAAAGTGAATTAAAGAATATAGTAAAATGGTAAAAGTAAAAAGTAAAAATGCCAAGCCTACAAAAATTTACCAAAGTCATAATAAAAATCTAAGGGCTCTCCAAAGCCAGTTTAAGTCGGTGGAAGAGCTGGATTAATTAAAATAATATTTAATCAAAGTAAAACATGTGAAAAGAAAGTCAGGGTAAAATGGTAAAAGAATTGTGTAAAAATATCTGGGAGTTATCCTGGGTCAAGATTTTTACCTTGCAGACATAAGCACAGTGTCAACCTCCAGTAAAAATATAAATAATTTAATAATTCATTTTATAATTTTAACAATTCAAAAACTGTGAAGAAATAAATTGAAAAATAATAATGTCAGAATTATTGAAAATTAAATATTAACCATTAAAATCTTAAATTTTTAAATAAGGTGTATAACACCATTTCAGACCTCCATAAAAAAATTTACAAAATATTAATTTCATTTCGAATATAAATTAAATGAAAAACAGATTTGATAGAACAGCAACAGCTGCATTGTCAAAATTATTTAACATTCTACATGCATCATAAAATGGTGAAAATTTTACAGGAGTCTGATAATTTCCTTTGGGTAAAAGTTTTATAAAATTTCGAGTCATTTTAACTGAAGAAACCGCCGTAACAGTCCCGTTCTGTCCCGAGCCTTCGGCCGAATTCTTTTTCTCCTCTCGCTGACTTGTGGGCCCGACTTGTCAGCCAGCAGAGCCAACCGACCTCGCTTCCATCTGGCCCCCGCGTGGCAGCCTCTCGCCCGCGTCTTCTTCTCCCCCTCTCTCTGTGCTCTCGCGCCGACGCAGCTCACCGAGCCTTCTCGCACGCCAACACGCCAAACTGACTCCGAGCCCAGTATAAAAAGCGTCGTCCTCGTCACGACTCACCTGGTCGTCTCCCTATGAACCCCATTCTCCGCCTCTCCCGCTCTTCTTCTCCAGCGCCGGCAAAAACCCGAAAAGGAGAAAACCGCCAATCCGTCGCTCTACTCAATCCTAGCCCAATTCATCTGAGCTGAAGCACCCTAACACCTCCAGGAGCTCACCTTCGCCGTCGGTTCTAGCTTCCCTGCTCCGAAGAGTCGCCGCGCCCCGTTTCTTCCTCCGCCGCCACCGCGCACGGTGAGAGCTCTGCCCCTTCATCCATTCTTCAAGGTTATTGATGAAATCGAACCGTTGAGGCATGCGAATGCTTGTAGAGGTTCACATGAACCTCGGGGATCGTTGCCGATGCCTCGCCGCCACTCGACCATGGCAGCCACCGCACCCCGCACGGTGACGCGCCACTACAGAGCACCTCAGGCCATCGCGCCGCCACCGTCGTGTGCGCGCAGACGCCCTGAACCTCAGGGTGTAATCCATTCTGCCTCGGAGGGCCTCCTTCGCCATCGGCGAGCTTCGCCCGTAGCCGCCGCCGCACCCCGCCGGTGGAACCTCCCTTTCCAGCCACCTTCGGTCGCCGCGCCACCGCCCAAGTGTGCGCATGGGTCCACTGATGCTTGTGGTGGAACCCATTCGCCGCCAGCGGTCTTTGGTTCGCCGCGGCGAGATCGCAGATCGCGCCGCCCGCTCTGGTCACCGCTAAGCCGCCCGAAGCCGCCAACCGGCCGGCTGAGCGTGGATCGCTAGTGTGGACCACTGTCGATACCACCACGCCACATAAGCGCATGGACCCGCGTGTCGATCATACACATGATGCGCCACCACGCTTATCCGGCTCGGGTATCGGCGCCACCACGGCTTCACCCGAAAAGGGAAAGCGCACTTTCCCAGTGAAAGCGTACTTTCCATTTTCGGCAGTTTTTTAATTTTCAGTATTTTTCAAAATCTAGAGTATTCAAATTTGAATATCTTTTGAACTAACTATCCAAATTTGATGAAATAAATTTCTAAATTCATTTAAAATCATGTAGATTCAGAATATGCAAAAATATTTCTGAATTGAATTTTATTTGAATTTTTAATTTAAATTCAAAGTAAGAGTTAGAAATATGTCATACCTGAAAATTTTGCAAATGATCACGAAAATTTGTAAAATAAATTTTGTTAGAATCCTTGTAATGTCAGGAACCAGAATATGTGAAAATACTTAGGGTTTGTTATAGGAAAAATTTAAGTTATTAAAAATGTGGTAAAATAATGCAATAATGATTCAAATAGATTAAATCTTTAAATTTCAAATCAAAACAAATAATTCATGTAAACATTTCTGAAATTGTGAAGCTATTTTATTTGAATATTTCCATATGATTTCTTTTTGGCCTTATTGAAATCTGGTATTTGTTATATGTTGCCATACGACGTGTAGAACCTGACGAACCCGGTGCATTCGACGAATAGGAGTTCGAAGTTGAGGAAAGTCAACAAGGCAAGCAATCCCCTTTGATCATATTGAACCCAGTTTTATAAATGTTTTCATTAAATGATTTACTGCATACTTTATTTTATTAAAGTCTGCTATATTATGGAAACTGGTAGTTGTACCTGTAGTTTAATAGAACTCCCTTGATAAGTATAGATTTGTGAACCTTGAAAACCCTAGAATAACCTAGACATTATTTGATATTAATATGGGTCACTCACATTTAGTAACTTGCTTAGCCATGCTCAAATGAACATACAACCATGACATGATTAAAAATGTTGGTTATGACATTTCATTGGGTATGACCATTTTTATGGTTGGTATTTTTGTTGGAAAAATGAAATTAAAACTATGGTTTAGATGCGGGCAATTATTGGCAATAGCCGAGAGTGCATGTCCTTGCACGTAGTGTAGGGTGGAGATTATTGCCCGTGTCGAGTTAAGGACCGAACTATGGGTTGTTTTCAGGCCAAGAATTATCATACAACCACAAGTGCTGGTATGGGACAGCTCTAACTTATTAAGTTATTTAAAACTAGCTTTGCACTTGGAAGGCCGGAGTAGTACGAGCTGTTTCTTAATGAATTGCTCGACGGGACGTCCACACTGAGGTGATCATGGATTAAACGTCTACAATATAACGGTGTACGCCATACTGTGGGTAGTTCCATCATTTCTGTGCTCTGAGTTCTACGCCACAGAAAGGGCTTGTCGTCACCGTGCTGGTGCAAAATTTGGCTTAATAATGTAACAGTTATAACATGACGCACACCAAAGGAAGTGTGCAAATATCGATTGCTCAAAGAGTCTGTCATATCTTGTGAGGAAAGTTGTATACCTCTGCAGAGTGTAAAACTAATCGATTAGCCGCGTCCGCGGTAATGGACACTTGGTAAAGTCATCACATAGTTAGCCGTTTTGTTTATTTTCATAAAATGCGGTTTCTACCGTGTGTTGGTGAACTCTACTGTGTGTCAGTATAACTGGTTTTGATTATGGTCATTTTACCCAGATTCGAAATTTTATTTATTCGCACTTACTTAATGTCATGTTTACTAATCTGCTTTTAAGCAAATTTTATTACAATTCTGTATTTACATTTCAAACTGGCTTTCTGCAAATTAACCTTAATAGCTGTCCATTGAAATGACCTGCATGTATTTTAGGAATTGCAAACGTCTTGCGAGTACGTAAGTACTCAACTTGCCTATGTTGATGTTTTTAGGTGAAGAATCAGATTACCCCGACGACTCATACGTTGATGCAGGATACAGGGAATTTAACATGAATCTTTCTAAGGATTTCCCTTGTCAGTTGCCTGTGGGACAATGGGTTAAAAGGCATACTACAAGAAGTTGTCTCCACTGCAGTTTTACTTTTGGTATTGTAAAAATATTATGTAACCTTACTTCCGCTGTGTAATAAAGTTTGTGTATGACTGTGATATCAATTTGTATTTATGCGTTCTAGCTACTGATCATGGGACTAGTACTGTATGCACATGGTATCCATTTTTGATATTCATTATAAAAAATGGAGGCCTTACAGTTATCTCGATCGGATGATCCTAGCTACCAAAGACTGCTTAGGTACAGACGAACCCTTTCCGATGAACTGAAGTCCCTTGACCCCTGCTGCATGGTCTGCTTTGTGCTCATCTTTGGGAAGGAAAAGCACCTGCAGGCTGTATGCAGGCAGCACGAGAAGAACGAGTATTAAGTTTACTAGCAACTTGGACGCGGCGTGCCACGCCGCGGATGACGCTCTCCACACGAGAAATTGAGTTTTTTTTTCGGAAAAAAAGGCTTAAACGTAATGGTAAAAAAAAGCGAGGAAAAATGTATATTTTTTTCGGGAAGAAGGAATCGTACGTTTTTTTTCCGACGGCAAAGGATCTAAACGTAATTTTTATCACAATGGTACGGACAAGACAGGGAGCACTATTGTATACTATGCTCTAGTGCCACTCCTAGGAGTTTGTGGCTGCATGCTTCTTAGGTGTTTTCGTTGTCGTATTATGATCTGCCACATTTTTAATGATTTCACACGCGCGTACAAATCTGGAAGAAAAAAAAAGAATCCTCGTCTTTTAAATGGGTCCTACTCCTAGTGAATATGGTTCATTCCCGGCCAGTTGTCCGAGCACTGAAACTATGGGCCAACAGGACTGAAAAGAAATCGCTTTTGCCCCTAGGCCAATTAATATTCATTAGGAAAAGGTTCACCTTTTTCACAATATAAATTAATCCCTCCTTTCTCTTTTCCATGCCGTTTTAGAATGCACGTAACTAATTAACCTTATACAACTTTGAGTTCTTCTTTCAATTTCAACTTTCTCGTCTTGTCTATCACCCACTGTGTTTGTCCATCAATAATTTTTTGGGATTTTCAGATATTTCCCATTTCAAAGGTTGGCGCTCCATGATTTGCCACGGTATAGATTGTAATTGTTCTAGACAAACCATTATTTGCCAATTTTGTCATTTTATAGTAATTTCTGTGGTTTGAGTCCTGTGGAATGACATTCAAGCCCCTCCATCATCTCTTCTAGCTCCCCCTTCTTTTCCCTTCCCCATCCTCTCTTCTTTTTTTTTTTTTTTTGATTCCCTCCTTGCCATGGCACCACCACCCGTGGAAGATGCAGGACGGATTCGGGGGGATGACGCGGTACGAAGGATTTGGGGTAATGTGGTGGAAGATGCTGGAAGGAATTAAGGAGACGTGTCCAAGCGAGGCGCCCGACGAATGGGGCACCACAACGTGTGTGATGGCAGAGCAGCAATAGCTTGGATCGAAGCGATGGTGCACTAGGCAATTCAGAGTGGCGGTGGCTGAGCTCCGACAAGCACGCAGGTAGCTGGTAATGTGACTGCCGGAGGAGCTTGTGGAACAGATGACAACGGCAGTGGTCGCCGGACTTGGATATGGCGTGCGGGCCGAGTGCCGTGACTTTTGGATGTCCTTGCGGTGCGGGTACGATGGCTGTGGGAGGCTGAATTTGGTTCAGCTTCTAAAGGGAGAAAGAAGAGGAGGAAGGAGAAAGGAAGAGGGTGTCGGAGAAGGGCAAAAATGATATTTCAGATGGTGGGACCGTGAGAAAATATATAAAACAGCGAATTGAAATATGTAAAAGTCGGTAATTCTTTTCTTTTTTTTTGGCTGGCTACTGATCCCATCCGCAACGAGAAATGGAGGTCCGAATTAATCCACCCGAGGCCGGCCCACATAAAATTTGATGATTTGGCGGGATGGAGCGGGACTGAAAAATCTTAATTTGCGGCCTTTTGCATTCTTGTACGTAAATAAACAAACTGATACCGGCCCGGCCCGGCCCGGCTGGCCGGCCTTGGTTGGTGTAAATTAAGTTTGACGCTGCAAATGCAAGGTACTCCAGTCAGTCGCATCCAATGATCCAAAGTAGAGATGGCCAAATGGGTCGTGTTTAATGGGCCAGCCGGAGGAACGCCACTGTAGGCACGGCCCAATCGTAAACGGATCGTGCTGGTATGGCCCGCGAGCCCGTGCCGTGTTTGGACCAAAGACTCAGTATGTACGGGCGGACAAGACGGACGGCTGCTTAGCCCATTTAGTTTGAAAAATATCTGTTTTATAGCTGTTGGAGGATTAAAAAATTTGAAAAAAAATCTACATATTTCGGATTTTTCTAATTATTCTAAACATTTCCTATTTTTTCTGATTTTTTTATTATTCTGCATTTTTTCATACTTTTCCTATTTTTCTAATCTTTTATAGTTTTTTTAAAATTTTTTACGCTAACGGGCTACCAAGCCGACCTGGCCCGTTAGACCCGCGAAGGATCGGGCTGGCCCGGCCCGGCCCGAGAGGCTAACGCGCTGTGCCTAGACCGCCACCTTGGCATGTGGGCTAGCACGACACGACCCGTTTAGTAACCGAGCCTAAACGGGCTAGGCCGGGCCATGCCGCCCGTTTAGCCGTCTCTAATCCAAAGTACGTAATAAGTACGTTGCACTTGCACCTCACCTGAGCTCAGATCTCATCAGCCCATGCCAACCTCCTACTACTACGTAACAGAAATTCAGATTAAAATTAAATCGGCATATATGAAAATATTTTACAAGGCCGGCCAATAGATCTAATATTGATGCTAGCTAGCTATTTCGATGTAGCAAATTTATGTACTTTAATATACACGTATCGCACCCAAAGATTGCATAGTACAGCTTGTGTCTTTACTTGTGGTATATATTGTACGTCCACACTCCACAGTCTCTAGGTAGCTAGTCATGGAAAGCCCATAATTAAACTAGCTAATGTTATTTTTTGAAGGTAAACTAGCTTAATTAGTGCTGTCGTCATTGCTTTGTGCAGAAAGATGAAACCGGTGCATTTAGGTGCGATATATTGACCGCACGTACGTATGTTTTGCACACAAGTTGCTAATGATGGCCTAATTAAGGAGCCGGGTGTACATTATCACGAAATTTCTACTTCAACAAGTCTTGAATTAATTTCGTCGATGCCAATTAGGCAAAGAGGAACCATAGCTGGAGTCACCAAACAACTAGGAGAAGTTGCTTCCGACAAGAGATTGTCCTATAGTATATATCTGTGTGGCCGGTACCCTTTAGGATCTTTTTTTTTTAAAACGAGATCGAAGAGATGAATACAAGGAGCAATTAATCAACCAACAAGCACCATCAACTAACTACAACAAGCACAGGAGGAAGGAGAAAGTTATTATAACCATCTGATGTAGAAATTAATCTGTATATATTAACGAATTTAAGCATATATTACAGCTAGCAACAATTAACTACAACCTTCCCCGGCCAACAAAACTGATCAGGCTTGCCAAAGTACGATCCCGATACATCCCCTCGATCCCTGATGGCCTATTCATCGAAGTTCTTCCCCAACTTTTCTTTTTCATCTTGTGTTGTGCTTGTGCAGTAATTTCCAAGCACTGTTGATGGATCAGCTCAACTCAACAACACCAGCAATACCAACACCATGCAAGTATACTCGATCTTGTAGAGCAAGTAGCTAGTACTAGTACTCCTGAAGGAAGGAGACACACACACACACAAAAATATAAATGTATATATAACACACACATCGATCTATCGTACGTGTTTCTTCTTCACCTGCACCTTTCTCCTAATAATTAATCCATCAGTTGTAGTCTCCTCCTCGCCCGGGCGCCGGCTTCTGCTGCCGGACGACGAGCCGAGCGGGGAGCGGCCTGCTGGTGCCGGACCCTCCACAGCTGCGGCACGGCCTGCGCCCCGACCCGGCGCACGTCCCGCAGCCGACGTCGCCGTCGGACCAGCGGTTGCAGAGGCACTCCACTCGCCCGCTGCCGCCGCACGTGGCGCACCGCGGCCGCGCGTCCCACCTGGATGCCGCCGGCAGCCCGTCCCCCATGGTCCGGTTGGCCATCGCCACCCCCGCCAGCATTCCCAGCCCCGCCGACGCGATCACTATCGGCCCGACCATCCTGACCACCGTACGTAGAACAAACAATTAATCCAAGTAGCTTAATTATCTCTTGTGCACTGGAGATGGAAGAAACGAAAGGAGCAGGAGGAGGAATAGTTTCGTGGCGCAATAAACGTATAGACGACGAGGTGGGAGCGGAGGAAAATAAAGATTTGGGCGCGCGTGTGGCGATCTTTTTTCGCCGGGAGGTGGTGGGGTGGCCTGGTGTTTTTTTTGTGGAGGAGCTAGGCTGCTACGTATAGTACGACGACGACGACGGCGGCGTTTTTGTGGGCGGAGTGCGTCGATTTTATAGGATTTTTTTGCGTGGCTGCGTCTGCGTGAAGGGAGGAGTTTGCGTGGCGGGTGGATTTTAGTGCGCTCGTTGATGTCTTTTAATCACTGATTTTAAGGTCTATTTGGAAAGCAGAATTTTCACATAAAACACTACTTCAATTAATTAATTGCCACACAAACACAATGTACCGGGAAACATTCCCGTGTTTCAAACGCGGTCCAGAGAATCCCACGGTTTATTCGAATCAAGATTTTGATTTTAAACAATATCTTTTACCTCATTTTCTTGCATTTCAATCTTAAGAAAACAATAAGTTGCAATATTAAAACTTTTCATCTAAAATAAACAAACTATGAAAATAAGTTTTAAAGGTGATCTTAATTTTAATTTGCATTTTCTAGAATTATTTGTTTTTCTTGAGTTTTTGCATTAAAAGAAAAGTCATATATATTGAAATAGTAAAATGGTAAAGGTAAAAATATAAAAATAAAATACAAAAAAATCTGCAAAAATCTTAATAAAATGTCAGAGCACTCCATAATACCCCAGAATTGTAATCATGATTTTTGAGATAATCTGAAAATAATAAAATAAAAGTTAAGATATGATAATCATGAGATAAGATATTTGATCAGATCTTGTCAGCAGGGCTTACCTGAAGCCACTACTTTTACCATGCAGATATAAGATTCTTATATAACTCTGGTAAAAATATCAAAAATTAAAACTTATATTTGAAGTCTTTAAAAATTCAAAAACAGAAAGTAAATAACTCTGAAAATAACAATGTCAGAATTTTTAGAATTTAAATACCAAAGTTAAAAATATGAGCGTTTTACAGAAGATAAATATTATCATTTAAAACCTTCACAAAAATTTTCATAAAATATTAAACTCCTTTTTAACTTCAATTAAATGGAAATCAGAATATGCAGAAATCGATATCATGCATTGTCAGAGTTATTTAAATTTTTATACAGAGAATTTTAACCATATATTTTTACTGGATAACAAAACTTATCTTTCTGACCTGCATAAAAAGTTTCACAAAATCTTGACCTGATTAGGCAGCCTAGACCATAGCATTATTGCGTCCTATCTAGAGACTTCAATTGAGACTGCTCCTTTTACTCACCTACAGGTGGGCCTTACTCTTAAGCTGGACCTAGCCGACAACCCTTATCACTTGCCGACTGCCAGCATTGCCCCACCTATCATCCTCCTCCTTCAGTCTTCTCTATTCTTCTTCCTTCTTCCCTTTCTGTCTTCTCTCGCGCGTAGAGACAATAAGAGCAGCATCGCCTCAAGCCTTTGTCTCACCTGCGCCGCAAATCGCGTCGCCCAAAGCCATCCACATCACCTGGCACTCCTCTGATACTAGATTTCCTCAGCTGTTGAGCCATACCCTGGAACAACTGAGAGCTTCTACCGCAATCCTGATTTGTCGCCGCAAATCCAAGCTGCATTCAAACACTGTGCTTACCGACTCATATGACTATATAAACCACCAACGTGCCATCTTAAGTAGCGTTAAAATTCAAGAGCAATACCCCTCTGCCTTAATCTCATCTTCCCTGCACCTAGCTTCCCCATTTCCGATCACTCCATTGCTCAAACAAAGCTTTCGGCCATCCTTCTCCCTAGACCTCCGTAGCTCAATTCCTCGCACCCGAAGCCTCCTCTCAAACTCACAAAGCAAACCTATACACTAAATTTAGAAGGCCTCACCTGTAGCCCTGCCGACGCACTTTGTTTCTTCTTCCTGGCTGGCCGATGGTGGTAAGACACTACAGCTCATCCCCAACCTCATTAATTGACAAAATGAACTCATCTTGATGTCTTGAAGCTCACCCTGCTCTCGCCTGAGCTCGCCGCACTCTTCTTCCACCGCGCGGCCACTCGGCCATGGCCACCGCCGCCCCTCGCGGTGGCGAGCTATTCTCGGTCACCACCGATGGCTGCAAGTGCCACCCCCGTGTGCGCAATCGCGAGCTCGAGCTAACCATGCTACCCATTCATCCTCTCTAGCCATGTTTCGCCTCCGGCGAGCCAGAAAACGAGCCCCTCTATTCTCTGTCACGGCGTAGAGGACCCGGTCGATCAGTCTCTGAAGCCAAACTGTAACAGCCTCAAAAATTATAAAATAAAAAAAATGAAATAAAAATCTTTTGTGTATTATTTTCGAAATTTCTGAATTTTCTGGATTTTCTGTATATTCTTTTGGCTTTTCTTTAAATGCAAGAAAGTGAAACAAAGAAGATAATAAATGGAAAATGGTAAAAAGTAAAAATGTTAATTCAACAAAAATTTACCAAAGTCCCCATAAATATTTGAGGGCTCTCCTCAGCTTGCTTAAGGCGGTGGGCAACCTGGATTTATAAAAATATTAATTAATCAAAGATAATCATGAGTAAATATCTCAGGGTAAAATGGTAAAATAATTTGGTAAAAATATCTATAAGTCATCCTGACCCAATATTTTTATCTTGCCGACATCAAAACAGTATCAACCTTCAGTAAAAATATCAATAATTTACTAATTAATTTTCAATTTTAAAAATTCAAAAACAGTGAATGAATAATCTGGAAAACAGTAATGTCAGAATTTTTAAAAATTAAATATTAATAATTAAAGTCTGTAATTTTTACATAAGGTGTATAATATCATTTAAAAATGTCATAAAAAGTTTTGTAAAATAATCACTTCATTTAAATCGCAAATTAAAAGAAAAACCGAGTGGGCAATGCAGCAACTGTTGCAATGTCAGAATTTTATAAAAATATGCATGCATCATAAAATAGCTAAATTTTTCATGAGTCTGGTAATATCCTTGCCGACCTATGGTAAAAATTTCATAAAATTTTGCCTTGTTTTGACCGTCAAAAACCCCGTTTTTATCCCGTTCGGTCGTGAGTCTTCTCGGACTTCTTTCGCTCTCGACATGTGGGCCCGCCTGCATCGTTGAGACACCTCAGCCGACAGCCGCTGCCCACCGCGCCCATGCGCGTCGACCCACCCGTGTTCTTCTCCCTCTCCTCGCTCTCTCGCGCAGAGACGCGCGCTCTCGGTTCTTCAAGACCGCCGCGCTTAAACCGCCTTTGAGCCCATATGAAAGGCACCCCTCTCGTCGCAGCCGACCCAGCTAGCCTCTGTGCCAACCATTCCGCCGCTGCTATTGTCATCTTCTCCAATTCCGGTGAAAACCCGAAAGAGGGCAAAACCCCAAATCTTACGCCTCGATCCATTTCGTCCCAATTCATTTCACCCGAGGCTCCTCGTGCCTCCGTGAGCTCATCCGAACCCCATCCGAAGCCCTTTCTTCCCGGCGAGCTTCTCGCGCGTTCTTCCTTCGCGCCGCCAAGACGGTGAGAGCCTTCCTCCTTCATTCATTCTTCAAAGCGATTGATGAAATTGGTTCCTTGAGTCGCGCAGTGCTCATCCGAGTGAAAATGAAGCTTGGTTAGCTATAGTTTTGCGTCGCCGCCGGCCATTGCCGCGCCGCCCTCGCCGCGGTGGCGTGTCTGCAGAGCCCCTCGAGCCACCGCGCCGCCACCAAAGTGTGCGCGACGGATGCCCTGAACCTCGGTGGAACCCATTCCACCCGGAGGGGCTGCTCGCCGGCCGAAGCTCCGCCAGAGCCGCCACCGCCCTCGCCGGTGGAATCCGCCTTCCGGCCGCCTCGACGGCCGCGCGACCGTCCACAGGTTCGCACGGATCGCGGCGATGCTCGAGCGGAATCCATTCCGCCATTTCCAACGCCGGATCGCCGCCGGCGAGTTCAAACTCGCCGCTGACCACGCTGGGACACCGCTAAGCGGGCCCGGCTAGTCGGCCGCATGACCAAGGCGTCGATCATTGCGGGCCCCACTGTCGGTCGCATGAGCAGCAGCGATCGCGCGGGCCGCGTGCCCGACCTCGCGCCTCGCCCGGCGGCTGGCCCGTAGCGTCGATGAAAGGAGCGGGGATGTCGCTAGAGGGGTGAATAGGCGGATTAAAAACTTTATAGCTTAAATGCGGAATAAAATTTGCGGCTAAATAAAATCTCCGAATTTCTGAACAATCCGAGTGTCCGGATACTCAATCCGGATACTCGGATAGTCCGATCCCGAGGTCCTAACCCGAGTGTCCGGGTTACTCAATCCGGATACTCCGGATTATCCGGACTGTCCGGGGTATTCAATCCGGATACTCCGGATAGAGGACTTCGAATGGAGATTTTAAATCTTTGCAATTTTCAACAATCTACTTGAATACAAAAGATCTAAATGATGTCGGTACACGAGGCATAGAAGATCCGGAGCCAAACACAACAAAAGAGTAGATCGGGCAATTTCAAGATTCAAAACAAATGCTAAAGCAAGAGAAAGAAGCAAACTTGGAGACGATGATTTTCACCCAAGTTCGGATCCTTGAGGGATCCTACGTCTCGTTGAGGCGGCTCGGTCACACTTGAGCCGGGTCTCTTTCAACCCTCTTCCTCCCGGTGTTGCACAAATGCACTCGCCGGTCTTCACTCCTTTGATTCCTTCCCTTACGGAGGCGGAACCGGCCTTCACAAACTTCCCACTACCAACCACACAAAGCTCGGTGGCTCGTAGGCGACCTCCTAGCCGTCTAGGAGTCCTCAACCTCCAAGAGTAACAAATGCTCACGAAGAACAAGCTTGGAGATGAAATCAAGTGCTCAACCAACTCAAATCTCACTCCCAATCTCTTCCCAACCCTTCTCACAAGGGGATCACTTAGATCTAAGGGTAAAAGCTCCTCAAAGCCCTCACACACACCCTCAAAATCCACTCCAAAAGCTTCACCAAAAGCTCACAAAAAAGAGAGGAAGGGCTATAAATAGACCTCCCCAAAACTAGCCGTTGGGGTGGTTGCGCACAACCGAGTCTCGGATTTCAATCCGATACTCGGATTGACTGAGAAAAGGCTAACAGAGAGACTCAATCCGAGAGTCCGGATGAATATCCGGATACTCCGGATGATCCGGATAGTCCGGACTAACTCCGGATAGTCCGAATCAAGACTCGAGCAAACTGAACGAAAACGAGCATAACTTTTGACTCGGACTCCGATTTCAGAGATTTTGGACTTTCCGAAAGCTAAGAACGAGGGCTACACAAAGAACAAGGTCTCACTATCCAAAACTCAAAGGATAACCACAGATTTCACAAAGAAATCAAGAGAGACCTACAACCCTCACTTCTCGCACTACCAACACCACTCTCTTTCTAAGATTCACAAGGATGGATCACTTGAGCACTTGACACATCTAAAAGTCATTCGACATCGCATCCCTCTTAATAGTACGGCAATCCTTAGACTCAAATTAAATCAAAGATAATATAAGTCTAGAACTAGTCACTTGCCGTCTTCTTTCTTGATGTCGATGCATGAAGACCTTCACCATATAATCGATGACATCTTCGCCTTGTCCAACTCGACTCGATTCACCTCATGAGACTCTCGTCCTATCAACCTTGACTTGATCATCCTCTCGACGATCTCCACGCCAAGTTGCTCTTGACTTAGTCCTCACTCTTGGTGACACGCCGTCTTGTTGACCTCGACTTAATGATCATCCTCCAAGATACCTTGGTCATCATACACATACGGACCTAATTCTTTCCAAACTACTCATGAAAGACATTAGTCCCAAAAGCTCAATAGATATGAATAGAGTTGATATTTGTGAACAGTTGATTACAACAAGTGTTTCATATAAAGAAGCACAACACAAAATAGAAACACTTGACATAAGAAATGTTCTCTACTAAGTGCATCACGATGAATATGTAATTGATCTATATGCACTAGAGAGATATATAATTGCCAATATGATGAATCAATTAAATCATGGCAAGGATCACAGACTTTACTTAAATGAAGCACATGATAGAATATACACGAATTGTACATGTGCAAATAACATTTGGAGTAAGAGTAAATATGTGATCCAACACTAGATAAACTTCACTAAGAGAATTGCATGAGAAGATATACAAATAAAACATGCATGCACCAAGTCAATCTATAGCAATATGAAGTTTAACTCTAGTTAATACATGCATACCATAATGAACTCAAATGAATATATATGCACAAATAAATATGACATTAACCAATGTGCATATATATAATCAACATGCTACTTGGAGTTCACTATGCATTTGCACGAAAGGAATGCAATAACAAATATAGAATAGATACCAAAATTGCATACCTTATCTTTGCTTAACTATCCCATTTGATTTTCCTCTAAATAGATGAGACGATACTCAACTAGGCAATAACAAGTTAGTCTCATAGCAATATAATCATATTAGAGGTTTGTCATTTGCTAAGCACTAAGTTAAGCATTTACTTAATTTACATAGATTGTCATTATGAGTGTTTGTCATTAATCACCAAAATAACATTCATTAATCACCAAAATAACATAAGTGCCTAGATGCACTTTCGATCGATACACATGTGCGCTAATCCTTTGTCGCGTGAGCGGCCTATCAGTGGCCTCGTACAGTCCCGCCCGAAAAGGGAAAGCGCGTTTTCCCTGTGAAAGCGTACTTTCCATTTTCGGCAGTTTTCCGATTTTTAGTATTTATTCAAAACCTAGATATTCATTTAGCCATAACTTTTGAATCACTTAACCAAATTTGATGAAATAAATTTCTAAATTTATATAAAATTCAGTAGATTCATAATATACAGAAATATTTTTAATTGAATTTTATTTTAAATTCGAATTCAAATCCAAATATAAGGTTAGAAATATGTCATTCATGAAAATTTTGCATATGAACTCCAAATTTAGTAAAATAAATTTTATTAGAATCCATGTAATCTCAAAAAGCAGAATCTGTAAAAATACTTAGGGTGTATTATAAGAAAATTTTAATTTATAAAATGGGTAGCAAATAATGCCATAATGTTTTAAATAAACTAAATCTTTAAATTGTAAATGGGAACAAATAACTTATGTAATCATTCCTGAATTTGTGAAATCATTTTATTTGAATATTTCCATCTGACTTCTTTTTGGCCTTATCGAAATTTGGTATTTGTTATATGTCGCCATACGACATGTAGAATCCGACGAAACCGGTGTATTCGATTTAACAGGAGTTCGAAGTCGAGGATACTCAACAAGGAAAGCAAACCCTTTGATCATATTGATCCCAGTTTTATAAATATTTTCATTAAATATTTTATCGCATACTTTATTTTGTTAAAGTCTGCTATATTTTGTAATGGTAATTGTACAGTAGACTTATAGAACTTCCTTGATAAGTAGAAAATCGTGAACCTTGAAAACCCTAGAATAGCTTAGACAATATTTAATGTCAATCGGGTTACTCACATTTAGTGAAATGCTTAGCCAAAGCTAAATGAAGATAAAAGCGTGACATGATTAAAGACTTTGGACATGATATTTAAATGGGTATGACCATTTTTTGGTTGGTATTTGGTTGGAAAATGAAAATAAAACTATGGTTTTGATGCGGGCAATTATTGGCAATAGCCGGTTGTGCATGTCTTTGCACGTAGTGTAGGGTGGAGATTATTGCCCGTGTCGGATTAAGGACCGAACTATGAGTTGTTTTCAGGCCAAGAATATTCATACAACCACAAGTCTTTGGTATGGGACAGCTCTAACCTATTAAGTTGTTTAAAACTAGCTTTGCACTTGGAAGGCCGGAGTAGTACAGTGTTTCTTAATGAATTGCTCGACGGGACGTCCACACCGAGGTGATCATGGATTAAACGTCTACCAATATAACGGTGTATGCCATATTGTGGGTAGTTCCATCATTTCTATGCTCTGAGTTCTTACACCACAGAATGGGTTTATCGTCACCGTGCTGGTGCAAAGTTAGGTTTAAATAATGTAACAGTTATAACATGACTCTCTGCGGCACACCAAAGGCAGTGTGCAAATATCGATTGCTCAAAGAGTCGGTCATGTCTTGTGGGAAAAGCTGTATACCTCTGCAGAGTGTAAAACTAATCGATTAGCCGCGTTCGCGGTCATGGACACTTGGTAAAGTCATCACATAGTTAGCAGTTTTGCTTATTTTCATAAAAAGTGGTTTCTACCACGTGTTAGTCATTTCTGCTGTGTGCGGAAGGAAATGGTTTTGAGTATGATCAGTATACCCAAACATTCGTGATTTATTGATGCTTACATTCTATCACTTTCAATATTAAATTGCTTTTATTTAAATTCCATTTTGCAATCTATTATTCGTATTTACATTTCAAACCACTTTATGCAAATTAACCTTATTAGCCTTTCATTGGAGCGGCTGCATGTATCTTAGGATTTGCATAAGTCTTGCGAGTACGTAAGTACTCAACTTGCCAATGTTGATGTTTTTAGGTGAAGAAGCAGATTTCCCGACGATTCTTACGTTGATGCAGATACGGGAATTTAACGATGAATTTATCGAGGATTTTCCTTGTCGCTTGCTGTGGAACAATGGGTTAAAAGGCATACTACAGAATTTGTCTCCACTGCAGTTTTACTTTTGGTATTGTAAAAATAATATGTAATCTTACTTCATTGTGTAATAAAGTTTGTGTATGATGTGATATCAATTTGTATTTGTGCGTATTTAGCTATCGATCATGGGACTAGTATCAGATGCATATGGTATCCATTTTTGGTATTTATTTATCAAAAATGGGGGCCTTACACAAACCGAGACCACTCATTGCCATTCGAGACCCGGCTGTCAGCCGTTGTGTCGGGACCCGGATTTGCAAATCCGAAACCCTCTGTGTATACTGCACTAGTCCAGGATCACGCTAGTGCACACAGTGGAAACATAGATGAAATACCATTCCATACAACGAATTAACTAGGGAGAAGCAAATTATTATTAAATAAAGCAAACGACCTTATGGTCAATGTTTACACCATTACGCCTTAAGGGCTTAAGAAACAAATACTATTGCAGCGGAAAAGATAACTTGAGCCATTCGACATGCCACAGGCAATCGTCTGGGGAACGCCTTCCTAATCCACGTAGTCTTCATAGAATTCCTCCTCATGATATTCATTATCTCCTTCAACAACTGATCAACAAGGGCATAAAGTCGTGAGTACAAAGGTACTCAGCAAGCCGTAGAGAATTGATGCAATATATTCATGCACTGCTTGACAAGGATGGCTATATGTTTCATTTGCAGAAAGCAATAACTTGAATTGAAATACAATAAATAGATTGAAAGCATATTTATGAAAAGATAAATAAAATATTGATAGATCAATGATAGACAACAAAATAACAGTGAACTCTCCGTTCACATCCCAACAATTCCACATTCCACATTTTATGAAACACTCTATACCCCGTGTGAAATTCCCGGGCTTGTCCATGCCCGCGGACGCGGCTATTCGAATAGTTTTACACTCTGCAGAGGTTGTACAACTTTACCCACAAGACATGACCATCTCTTTGTGCAATCGATCTTAACACACTTCCTTTGGTGTGTCGCAGAGATATCATAACAAAGCCTTTACAATGCACTGTCTAAACTCGGTACTGCCCGCTAAGGTTTCGCCCCTTAGGGTCCCTCTCGCACCTTGCGAACCTACCCGTCCATCCCGGAACCCACACCACCAATTGGCAGTACTCAAGGCTAGACATTGCAAATTAATCAGCTAAGTCTGTCCCATACCAGACTCGTGATAGTACGGTTAGGCCCAGTTCAATGGCGCACAAGATTAAGTCCTTAAGTTGTCTCAGGTAAGACATCCACATCCCAATGTGCTAGAAAGCACCCACTTTACTGCACGATCACTTGCCCGAGGGAAAACAATTCGTTCAAACAAGACCAATGGCAAACCCCGCCATGGTACAACAAATTTTACAACAGTGGCTAACGGCCACGATTCAATATCTCATTAAGTCAAGATTAACATTATTCAATATGTGACATGAATCCCAACGTATATCTAAGCATGTCTAAGCATAGTTACGTAACCCAATATTGGTATAATGATTATGTCCAACTAGTAAAGTCCCAACCTAGGTTTAACAATGGATACATGGCATCCCAATAATCAAGGTGGCATCATATCAACAAGGTATACATCTACTCCCATTAAATAAGCATTGATACACAAAATAGCATGCAATTGTATAAAATTAAATTACTTTTGCAAACATAGGATTAACATGATCAAAGGATTACGACTTGCCTTGCTGATCTAGTGCTGAGTCTTGATCTTCGAAGTCTTCGTTCGCTCCCTCAGAATTAGCGTCTACCGGAAAAGAAGCAATGAAACCAAATAAATACCAAACAGAGACTCAAACAAGCTCAAAACTGAAAATAAATGGCTCTGGAAGATAGATTTTGATTTTAGTAAAATTTAGAAACTTGAATCGCCTCAATCGGAGTTCGTATGAGGGAGAACGAGCTTCTGGAAAATTAAATTCAGAGAAAATACAGAAAATTAGAAAATCGGAATTTCCGGATTTACTTTTGTACTGGAAAATCAATTTATTGCGCAATCGCTGACGTCATCCGGAAATTGGTGGACTGGGTCCACGGCTTTGTCCGGTTCACCGTGCACCCGGTGCACGGCTAACGTCGGCGCTTGCGTCGGCAAAAGCGAGAGGTGGCAATGACGCGTGGCGCCGACGCAGAGTCGACGTGGATGGCCACGCGTCGCTCATCCGGCAACTTGACCAGATCGGACAGCCAGGAACCAAGGATGCGGCGGAGACGTGGCGCCATCTGGTGCACTCGTAGGCGATCGGACGGTTGGGGACACGGCTCGGGCGGTGAAGGACGTGGAGCGATCAAAGCCGCATACCAACGATCGAACGGCCGAGGCTCGCAGCGGGGAGCGACGGCGAAGCGGCGGCGCGAACTCACCAACAACGGAGAAGAAGACGCGGCCAACGGCGAAGACGCGATGGATCGGGCGCGGAACAAGGTGGATTCGGACGAGGGTGACGCGGGCGGCGCGAAAAGGCAAACAGCGACGGCGAAGACGCACCGGCGGCGAAGAAAGAAGCGGCGGAAGGCTTCGGGTGAAGGCACAACTCCGGCGAGGTCGCCCGGGCAGAGGACGAGGTCTCGGGTGGTGAGAAAGAGGGCAGCAGATGTGGGGCGAAACGGGGATCCTCGGGCAGCGCGCGGCGGCTTAAATAGGGTCTCGGGAGGCGTGTAGAACGCGGAGTCCGAGAACGGCGGCGGGACTCTGAGCAGCAGCTAGGGTTAGGGTTTCGCGGGCGCGGCGACGTGGCTGCGTCGCAGCCACACGCGTGTCGCACATCGAGCGGCCGACGCGAATGGTGGCCGGGCAACTCTGCTGAGGAGGTAGCGAGCCGAGTAGAGCCGGGGCGGGCGAAGCAGGCAGGAGGAGAAAATGGGCCGCGCGGATGAAAAATGGCCCGAGGGCGTTTTGAAAAACAAACACATTTTCTGATTTAAGATAAATCCAGAAGTTCGAATAAATGCAAATAAATTCAAATAAATATCAAATAAATTCAGAAAAATCCCCAAAAATACATAAAAATTCCTTGGAGCACAATGAACCCAACTAAAACTGAAAATCTTTAGTTTGATGAATAGTTTAGTCAAATTAAATCCTTTCATTAATGGAAAATTCAAATTAAGCTAGAATTAATTCAAGAAAAATGCAAATGGTTTATTTTTGAATTCAACATTCCAAAACTCAAATTTTGGGATGTTACACGTTGTCTCCCACAGTTGAGTCGCTGCCGTATGGGCCCGGACCGTCAGTGCCTTAGCCCAGTCACAACCCAAAAACGGAAAGCGCCTTTCCGGCTCAAAGGCGCACTTTTCGAAAGAGGCAATTTTCCTGATTTTCAGCATTTTTCTAAACCTAGCATATTCATTTGCTTATATTTTATGCATTTCTAATCCAAAATTAATGAAATAAATTTATAAATTCATGATAAATCATATAGATTCTGAATATACAAAAATATTATGAAAATAAACTATGTTTAAAATTTAAATTTAATTTTAAATAAAGGGATCTAAAATATATGAAAATTTTGCAAATGAACTCCAATTTGAATGAAACTAATTTTGTTAGAAACCTTTAATCCTCAGAAACCTAAATATGTAAAAAAATACTTAGGATTCTATAAGAAAACTATTTAAGTTATATCATGTGGTAATTAATAGTTCGATATTAATTCAAATAATTTTTGCTTCTTGAATTTGATATTATAAATAAATTAATATATAAATTATACATCCTCAATTCATAAAATAAATAAAGGTATTTTTATAAGACAAGTTGTGTAATTGCTTAATCAAAAATTGTTAAGCAACATATAAGTGTAGGTGTGTATATAACCCAAATAAAGGAGGAACACGTAGATTATAAAACAACCTGACCCTAAAGCCATACCTGTATTATGTAATTGTTTTTATTTGGTTTTTCCATCTGGTTTCTTTTTGCCCTTATTAAAGTTTGTTACTTGCTGCATTTCCATTGGACGACACGTAGAACTCGATGCCATTGATTTTATCATCAATGTCAGCTACGACAACGACATCATCGTAAACATCAATTAAGCATGGCAAGCACCTCCTTTGACCATGTTGATCCAAGTTTTATAAATGTTTTATTAAATAATTTCTTGCATACATCATGTTATTTAAACAATGCTACTTTGTGGGTATTGGTAGTTATACTGTAGTTTCATAGAACTTCCTTGATAAGTATGGATTTGTGAACCTTAATAACCCTAGAATAAGGTAGACAATATCTAATTTCATCATGGGATTACTCACACTTGGTAGTCAGGTTTAGCCATGCTTAGCAAACTTTAAAATTTCAATATGGTTAAAAATGTTGGGTATGGCAAAATATTGGGTAAGACCTGTAACATCCAGAAAAATATAACAAAATGAAAAATGAATATTTTGGAATTGAATATATTTATTTCTGAGTTTTCTGAGAATTATTGGTTTTTATTTGGATTCTCCTTGGATTTATGCATTGTACGAAAAGCCCAACAAATAGAATTAATAAATGGAAAATGGTAAGAAGATAAAGAGGTAAAAGTAAATATGGGAAAAATTACCATGAGACCTTATTCATGCTGGTAAACCAGTAAAACCATCTAGTAAAAATCCTAGGTGCTGAACAGTGAAGTCAGAATTAATGAAAAATATTTGAAACTTATCTGGAGCCACAAAAATTACCATAGCACCCTCAAAGCAGTATATACGTCTGGTAAAAATCTCAGGAATTTATCATGTTGCCAAAGCCTTTTAAAAATTTAAGAACAAAGGCATTGGGAAACTGAAAATCATCATGTCAGAATTTTTATAAAACATTTGCTTAATATTTTGACTTGAAACTTTTTATGGAGATATCCATAACCCAAACTGAACTCTAATAAAAAGTTTTGAAAATAAATACTATGATTTACACATTTAAATAAATAAAATACCGAAATACAATTTTTGGACAGTACACAGTGTCAAAATTTTTATAAATCAACCGTATGGTATTTTAGCTTCAAATTTTACTGGACGATGTAAAATACCCCGCGCCCAGCTGTCAGCCGCCGTTTTCTTTTCCCCTCTCTTCCTTGCCTCTCTGCCGATCGAGCTCGCGCACGCCGAGCCTTGCCACCTCTGCGCCTCAGCGCAAATCTCGCCGAGCCCGCACTCGTGCGTCGCCACGGCTTGTAAACTTATTTGCAAATAACAAGTCAACACTTTGCAAAATCATATTTTACAACTAAACCAAGCTTAGCCTTGTGATGATCAACACATGACCCAATCACAAGCTAAAACACCAAAGCATAAGCTCTCTATTTGCAACACATGCAAATCCCTAGCACCATGCAAACAACCACAACAAATTCAAGTGCATGAGCTCTCTATTTGCAACACATGCAAAACTTATCTCCAAGCAAAAATCAAATCAAATAAGATTCAATTAAGATGCAAGCATGAGCACCTTTATTTGCAACACATGCAAATACTTAGCTCATACAAAATCCAATGCACAAGCTTCACCTATTTGCAACACATGCCAAATGGTTAGCTTCATGCAAACACCAAACAAGAGAGTGAGCTAGAGTGAACCGGATTGAGTTCATCAACACATGATGAAGCTCAAGCTAAAAGACTCAACCCCTCTTAATAGTACGGCAACCTAACTAGCAACCCGATCTTTCATCCAAACACCGAGACCGGTAAAAGACTAGGAACACATCCTTAGCCCTAGCTAGTTATACCTTTGCCTCTATCGATCCACTTGGAGTTTTTATGATTTTCAATCATCTTCTCGCCAGGATCACCTCTTCTTCTTCTTGGTCATCAACACATGATGAACCTTCTAGCTCTTCTCTTTACTTCGGGATCACATCTTGAAGCTCATCAACACATGATGACTTCTTCTTCTTCCCGAATCTTCATTATCTTGGACTCAACCTACTTCACAACTCGTAGAAGATTGTTAGTCCAACAAATACGGTTGTCTCAATCATCACCGCACTCCATTAACACATAATGGATACCTCCAAGATCGATTGTGCACAACCCAAATCAATTTGAATGATTAATTGTTGTCTAGAGTATTTTGATGCAACTAATGCTTCATTATACTCAAGAACTTTTCGCTTGTCTTTAATCAACAAGGAACACCATCAACACATGATAAAATATCCTTTTATTGATTGAAAGACAATCGAACTCAATTTAAATTTCATTTAAATTGATATGAGTATATATATAACTATACAAGTTTCATATACTCAAATGATTGTTTCAAAGTCTTGATCCTTTATATGTTATTTAGCAATAAGACATGGATCGATACTATTGAAACAACAAGTTAAATTATAAACTCCTCCTAGATGTGTGCATTCATGTAGTATATGAATTAGGAACATAATGCACATATTTGGACTAAAGCAATGGGAGAGTTCATACTTTAACTTGAATCCTAAGTATGCATTAAGTCAATAGAGTAAATACAAGTGCATACCTTAGGTTTTTCATTTTTCATCCAAATATGAGACTAATAAGAATAAGGCTCAATTAAATATGTTAGTCTCATAATGATTAGATTTGTCACTAAACAATGATTAAACATTAATATTAAACCAATCACCAAAACTAATGGAGCTTGAACTTACAACTGCTTAAATTGTTTTAGCCAAAATAGCAAATCATACTGTATATTGTTAGTAAAAAAACCCCACAATTAATTAATTAGTCCTTGCAGCGCAACACAGATATACATCAATAGAAAACCAGTACTTAGCCACCAAAAGTTGACATATATATATATATATTTCGCACTTCAAACTTATTTGAACTATTTAGTAAACTAGTTAAACGTGACATCTAAAAAATGTCAAAATCTCGTGAATAATAATAACTTTTCCCAAGCTGATGGTACATGTATCATTCAAAACAAATGTGCCATAATCCATTGGGTTTTTTTCCCAATCAACACACCACCAAAAGTTGATATATATATATATATATATATATATATATATATATAGGAAGCCGAAATGGGGCACCATGGTGCCTGGGCACCATGATTTCAAATGCGCAAATTCAAGCTATATTCGAGTATAATTTTCAAAAATTTCAGTTTTAGGGTATATACCCATCTATAACAATTCAAATTAAACACATACCTTTGAAAAAATATACTCGAATTCAAAGATTTTGAAAGAGTTTGGATCACATGCTTTGCTGATATATATATATAATCAGCACATACCTACAACCAAACTATCATCAAAAAGGGAAACTATAGTTTGAATTTTAGTTCAAACTTGTTTGAACTAGTTTGTAAATTGGTTAAACTCAGCATCCTAAAAATTTCAAAAAAAATTGCATGAAAATACATAGGAAAAAATATCCTTTTTAAATCATGGTGCCCAGGCACCATGGTGTCCCAAGTAATTATACTATATATATATATATATATATATATATATATATATATATATATATAAGAGAGAGATCTACAGTAGCTTGTGAGTAAAGTGACTTGAATATATTTCGCAATTCAAACTTATTTTAATTATTTAGTAAACTAGTTAAACGTGACATCTAAAAAATGTCAAAATCTCGTGAATAATAATAACTTTTCCCAAGCTGATGGTACATGTATCATTCAAAACAAATGTGCCATAATCCGTTGGTTTTTTTTCCCATCAACACCACTGAAAATCATTGACTTCTTCAGATTTTTCACTAAAAATAAGAGAAAAACATACAGCATTTAGCTAGCACGCGGCAGCGGCGGACAAGGGCCATGCATGGCGCCGCACTGGGGGAGAGGGCACCGCCGGCGGCGCCGGGTGCCCGTGATCGGCGGTGGCAGCAGGCGGCGGGCAGACAGTACTGAGCTTAATTAGGGCGTTGAAATGGTGTTGGTCTACAGATAGATTAATTAATTGCCAACATTTTCGTCACGAATATTAACCGTACGTCCACATCGCTCGATCGAGGTCGATCAGAGCATTTTCTTATATACTAGTTGATTAATTCTAGTGCAGGATCTTGGCTAGATTAGTGCTGCCGTCATATATGAATCGGTCAATTGATCCGATGGCTGGGCCAACCATAAACATTTGAGAGATGTCATCATCACCCAGTTTAATTTTAGTCCAATCCGCGTTGTTAAAATAACATGAGAAAATTGTCGAGATATATGTAACCAAAAGAAAAAGGTGTAGTATTGTTGCCATGGTCAGAAGGTACATCATCGATCAGAGGAAGCTAACTAGCTGAATTATATTACGCTATAGAATACACGGCAAAAATAGAGAATCAAAAGAACGGACACCCGGATTTAACATAGAAAATCCTTTTATAGAAAAATAATAATGGGCACATGAATATAGAAATCATTATATGAGGAGATATTACAAGTACAGGGAACTACGGCGTATCTAAACCGTGCGATTATAGAGGTACATATATAGGTCATGTATCAGAGTCCCGAACAGAGAAGAAAACCGAATCAGAGTTGGATGATGCGCCGGTCGGTGTCATGATTGACACATCTTGGCATGTGTGCCACTCAGGTCCACATCTAGCACAGTGTTCAACACGGACACAATTACGAATTTGGATCACACTTTAACAATGTCAACCTTGAGATAAATTCCTCGTCGAAATATAAAAATCTCCACAAAACAAGTATTCAACAACAGACTTGTGCCTCAAAAATCCGTTGACTAATTAATGTTCAACAAGAAAGACCGGAACAATTTTATCCAAACATTTCTTGCGAAGCAAAATTGAACAAATCACTAATAGATTCAAACACACAGCTATCAATTAAGCAGACAAACAAATCTGGGCCTTCAATAATTTGCAATCCCAACAAAGTCTGAGTCTGTGCCATTGACTTTTTGAAACAAATGCTCAATCATCTAACGATATAAGCCAAAACATCACATATGACGCTAGATAGATTGCGAAGAACTCATCTCATAGAGTCTTGACATGCTCCACGGAACACATAACTCGGCAAATAACGCTCATTAAAATATAACAACTTGCGTGTGTTCATCACATAGGTCAAACTGTCAACTAAAAAAAGTAATTGAACATGACATGGTCAAAATTGCTCCCGTAAGATTATCTGAATGAAGGGATCTCACTGTGCTGTCAGTGAAGTAGAAAGTACTGTAGATCCCTCAATCGAGTTGTGACAGCTAAACAAATGTTGTAATATCTACGCGAGAATAAACTCTTGCTTGCACTTATGTCATTTGTCTTAAACTGAAATTAGAGCAAAACCTTTACTATTGGATAGCAAAACTCTGAGGAGTATTATGCTAGCTATCATCAAGGTGTCATTAACCATTTGAAATTGAATGTTGCTGAAAACCTATATAACGATCAGCTTAATTAAAAGTAAACCAATTTGCAATATATTCAAATGGTGAACGAAGCACCAAAATTTAGTTTCCCCACAACTGATATTTTTTTTGTTATTTTCTTCTAAAGTCTTCTTGATCAAAACGTAGCCTAAATGAACGACATAACATTAATTGATGTGTGGAAAGTTTGCAGCTTCATCACCTTAGACTCCACATGTGCATTTTGCTGCAATAATCAGGAGAAGACAACAGATCGTCATAGATATCTCCAATGATTAATCATGTATGGATTCTACCAATGATAGACATAACTGTTTAAGTTGGAATGAACTTAACTTCCAACAAAAGCAATTAAAATAGAGTTGACGAACGGTCTCTTGATTCGAAGAAGACAATCGAGTGATCAGGTGGTAGATCTTCGATGAAGATGGTGCAGCACGAAGTCTTCGTCTGAGCATGGCGCCGACAATGCGAGTGATGGTTTTGACGGAAGTGGTACGTACTAGACGTCTAGACTAATCACCGGACCGAGTAGAACGCTCGAGATGGTGTGGGTGACACGGAGCCGAAGTCAAGTCATGGAATAGAGTAAGAACTTGGTACATTGTTGTGTACGCGAAGCAACGATGATCGGAGTTGCTGATACGATGCACGTAAGTAGCTATTATCATTGATTACCTGGTAGCCTTGGAAATTTTGAAATACAGTACAAAATACGTTTCGGTATTACAATTCGATATAACACGTTTGTGTATTTACAAAAAAACTCAATCATACCCGAAACCTAAAATTTCGGTTAAACTTACCCGAAACCTCATATTTCGGTAACAGAATAAACGAAAAATGAAATTTCGGGTATGGCCCCCACCCCATACCCGAAATCTGAAATTTTGGGTATGGGGTGGGCCGAAATTTCGAGTATGATGTGGCACAATCAGCAGCACGGTAAAACAATAAAAAAATAAAACGAGGACCCAAACGACGTCAAAAAATTTTGAAATTTTTTGTAGAGATTCCTAACAAATCAATGATACTCCCATACAAATTTTATATTATTATAATATGTTAGGAATTTTTAAAAATTTAAATATTACAACTATCCCGATAAAACGCTAACCGACAAGTTTGAACCCAATGAAAAGTGAAACAAACCACGCTATAAAATTTTGAAATTTTTTGTCTATGGTTATTACGAATCACTAATGTTCCCATAAAATTTTTATATCATGATCAAGCTTTATGAATTTTTAAAAATTCAGACGGTGCTACTGTCCGATGTGGCTTTTATCAGGACAGTAGCACTGTCTGAATTTTCACAAATTCATAAAGCTTGATCATCGTATGAAAATTCTATAGGAACATTAACGATGCATCATAACCATGGAAAAAAAATTCAAAATTTTATAACGTGGTTTGTTTCATTTTTCATTCGGTTCAAACCTGTCGGTCAGCGTTTTATCAGGACTGTTGTAATGTTTGAATTTTTAAAAATTTCTCAGATCTTATAATATTCTGAAATTTTTATGGTAATATAATTTATTTTTCAGAAACCTCCAAAAAAAATTTAAAATTTTTCAACGTCGTTTGGGTCCTAGTTTTATTTTTTTAATAAATCTGCGAATTCCGTTCGCAGGAATTGCAAATTTTTAAAAAAAAATCCAGCGAATCAACTTGCAGCCCAAACTGCAGGCACCTCTAGCTCCTCATCACCAGCAAATCAAATGAGACGGTACCTCGCATCTAGGGGGTCCCGATTCCTCTCGGTGATCCGTCGTCTTGGAGGATCTTCACGGCCTCCCGCCCGCAGCTACGAAGATGCTCCCATGGACCCTGCTCGTAGCTCACAGACCAGACGGTCCTGCACCAGCCGTCCCTCCGGTGCTGACGTGCACGACGCCGGACGTCGTGCATCCACATCCCACGCATGGGGCCATTCATCGCGACGTCATTCTGTCCCCCCTGTTGAGGTACCAGCTAAGGCCTTTGCACAACATGGCGAGGCCGGAGATTTCGAGTTCGACTTCATATCCGCCCCTACCTTCACTGCTGGACTACTTGGTGTGCAGCAACATGGACCTCCTCCCTACGAGACAGGGACCTCACAGGCAGCGGCTGGCGTACTGCATACGGCTCCCCTAGGGACAGAGGATGCAAGTGCGTGGTACAATCGGATCCACGCGAGCGGAGGGCAATACACATTCCAGCCGGGCTTCCTTCCCCAAGACGAGCATTTCGACGTACCGGCAGGCACGGGGAGGCATGGGCCATCACAGGCCGCGGGACAAAGGCAGACACATGCCCCAGAGACGTACACCCCAGAGGACTTCACCAGAAGGCAGGGTGGACGGCGCAGAGGGAGGCACTGACGATTTTTTTATAGCTGTGTATACTGTATTGATTACTTTAACCTAGCTGTCATGTCAAATAACTATTGTATGGTCAAATTTGAAATACAGTGTTGTCGGCTAGTTTTCTCTCGACTGTGTTCAAGTTAACAAACAGCATCCATCAACAATAGAACATTGCAACAAGTCTTAACAAGGTACATCAGTAATACATAAAATTTTAACAAGTCCTACCGTTACCCTGGACTTTTATGCAAAAAATAACTTACGTCCGGTTCAATTTGTACTAAAACCATATTTGAACATCAAACCATCAAGCACTTCAAAAACATCACCAGTTTGACGATCACTCTGTTATTAATGGATATTATCTTCAACAAATTGTTAGGAGTTAATATTTTATCCACACCGAACACTCAGTGAAATAACATGTTTAGATGACAAATTATAGAGTAATAGCCCCGAAACATCCTTCGACATATATACTACCATAATATGCAGAAAGATTCTATTGTAACGTTCCCCGTATGATCATTTAAGCCTTTTCAATGACAGATATAATAACTCGTCTAAATACTAAATGTTATGAAACTAGCTCGCAAAATAACCCTAAGCGTTAAGCTTTCTGAATATTAGAAATATTGAAGCATTTTCAGGAGCCTGTAGAATAACTCGTCGAAATGCAAACCTAATGCAAAATAGCTTACAAATGATATTTAGGATATGTACTACTGCATTCTAGAAAAATATTTTATTTACAACTTGCCGTTCATCAAAATTATATTAGTATAAAACCCTTGGGTGATGAGGTAATTCATACACTCATGTGTTTGCCGATTTTGTACAACAGACTTTAATGCTATATAAGCCTTCTCAGCAATGAATACAATACCTCAGGTAAGCACTAAAATCCATCAGCATTACAATATCTTAACAAGTCTTAGCAATATCCATCAGCATTACAATAACTTAATGAGGCTTAACAAGTCTTAGCAACATCCATCAACATTACAATAACTTAACAAGTCTTAGCAACATTACAATATCTTAACAAGTCTTAGCAACATCCATCAGCATTACAATAACTTAACAAGGCTTAACATTAAAACAGAACTAGAACACTCCCGAACCATCACTATCAATGTCGATACCCTCATCTTCACAATACTGCCAATCATCACGTTTACCCTCGTCATTGCTTTGGTAGTCATAAGGAAGACACAGATCAGGGTCTACATCCCCTTCAGGCTCTGCATCCTCTTCCGGCTCTACTTCATCTCTTTGCATCGATTCACGTGACTGTATGGCAACTTGCTCAAGGCTGCGAGCTATAGCTTCGATATCAATCACAAAACCATTGTGTACATTGTCACATGGACATGTGTCAGGACTAAAATTGTCTTGGGCAATTTTGTTAAGGTCAGATGCGATGCACTCTATTTGTTCCACTGTCCATGCCAATCCTTTACTGAGCTTCTCTGGATCCTTGTCCATCTACAAGTATTACAAGTGTGTAATTAACAAACCTAAGTGCTGATTAGCTGTCATATAGGTTTCATACCTGACATGCATAAGTAGAATTTCTACATTTAAGATCAACAAAGGAACCTCAAACATCAAGGCTTACACTTCATGCCATGCGTATCTATTTCTTCAACACAGTAAGCTTGCTTATACAATCGTGTTAGCAAAATCGCTTGCAGGACGCAAGTCCCCTCGCACAAATCAGCAGCAGACCAAGGTCGCATGAAGATGAAGGTGGAAGACAGCAACAAAGTGATTGTGGGGGGGTTGAGGTGAGCTGTTGACCTCCGACCAAGAGGTTGGCCCCTAGGAGAAAGGGGAACATGCAGCGCATGAAACCCTTCCTCACCTCTGGCGGAGGGGCTTGTTCGAGCGTGCAAGCTCTATTCCGTTGCAATTCCGAGTTTAAACCTCACATCCAAATCAAGTTAGGGCTCATACCTTGCGGATCCGGTCGATCCCGCGGCACCGGAGGTCAAAGAGGTCGATGGCGAGGTGGATCTGGTCGACGACGAATCCGGCGACGCCTCCACACCGGATTTGCGACGGATTGCTGGAGCGGTTGCCTCCTTGCAGGTTCGTCGCGGGTGCGGGAGGCAACGATCCTTGTATGCAATGAGCAGGGAGAAGCGATGGGGAATCTCTCTCCGTCCCTGCAAAGATGGGGAGGTGTTTGGGGAGTCTGATGGAGACGCACCGGATAAGTAAGGTATTTACAGTGATTCATCAACACTGCATGACCTATCACCCATCATTAAAGCTGCACGACCAGTCACTCATCATCAAAACTGCACGACCTGTCACTACACATCATCAAAGCTGCATGACCTGTTACCCATCATTAAAGCTACTTATAAAGGAGAACTCGCTGCCGATAGAGGCACTGTTGTGCAGTTGTGTAATTGTCTTTACAAAGCTGCTCTGGCTATTTTCTCTGCGTGTCGTGCAGTCGACAAATTTTCAAACCGCCCAACGTTCCCAAGCTCTCGAGGGCCGCCACGTGTCTGGACTCGCGCCCCACCTCCACCGCCCGCGCACGCGCGGCTCCGCCTGCCGCCACGTTGCCCCGATCCCCCAGTGCCCTCGCTGCAGCCTGGCGGCAGGGAATCTCACGGGCGATCATCAAAATGTTGTGATTTGCATATAAAACTCGCTAGCAAAATAACCCTAAGCGTTAAGCTTTCTGAATATTAGAAACATTGAAGCAATTTTGGCAGCCTGTAGAATAACTCGTCTAAATGCAAATCTTATGTAAAATAGCTTAGAAGTGATATTTAGGATATGTACTACTGTATTATAGAAAAATATCTTATTTACCACTTGCCATTCATCAAAATCCTATTAGTATAAAACCCTTATGTGATAAGGTAATTCATACACTCATTTGGCCGATTTTGCATAACAGACTTTAATGCTATATAAGCCTTTTCAGCAATGAATATAATACCTCAGCTAAACACTAAAATTCATGAAATTAGTTTAGAAATGCTAACCAAAGTATAGATTACCATATTCAAAACAAATAACCTTATTTCATCATGTTTTTCATGTTATTCTTAGTAGCTGAACAACCTTAAGTAATAAGCTTTCCGTAAGCTACAATATGCATAAACGAACTCGAAAATAATGAAGAAATCTATATTTATAATATTTATATCAAAGCTGCACGACCTGTCAGTACACATCATCAAAGCTGCATGACCTGTCACCCATCATCATAAAAGTTGCACGACCTGTCACCCATCATCAAGGCTGCACGACCTGTCACTACACATCATTAAAGCTGCACGACCAGTTATGTCCCCATACCCGAAATTTCATGTTTCGTCAAAGGCTGGGCGACAGGCTACATGCAAGTGTTTGGATGGTGGTGGCAAAGAATCTCACGAGCGATCATCACGCACCGAAAGCCCCGACCGAACGAATCCTTCTGAGCTGCGTCCTTCCTTTCCCTTGCTATAAATCCTTCGCGATGGCATTGTAACGTTCACGACAGCAGAGAGCATGAAGGCAAGGCAAGGCAACCAGAGAGCTCGAAGACGAGATATTAGTTCGTTGGTGTTCATAGTTTGTTGAAATTTTCACAAAGTTTAATTTTTTTATTTATTTCATTCGGGATTCTAATATTGCAGGTAATCTTTAGGAAGATTTATTGCTACATTGCTCTAGCTTTATTGACCTTCGGTACAGCTTAGAGAAGGTTAGTTACAAATCATCATGAGTGTATATTATTTTTGTGTTATTAAGGTATTTAGTACATTAATAGTGCGATATTTGCTACAAATGGACATGCCTGTTAAAATTTATTTCGAAGAACGGCCTGTAGTTTTGCACGGGAGGGTCATGAGCATTGATAACTGTCTGCACGTAGATAGCACAATAGAGACCCCGAAAGAACTCTGGCAGCTCAAATCACATGTCATCGCTCTACTGCGTGTGAACCTTGAGACGCACAGAGTTCGTTTCGATGGGGTTCGTCCACGGTTTGTCCCCAACAGCCCGATGGTTGTGTACACGCTCTTCCCGCTACGGAATGAAAGCGCGTGGGCTTTGTATGCAACATAAGCGGGTGAAGAGAACTTTGAGATAGGAGTATACGTGGAGATATTGCCACGGCACCGGCCTCGTAGAGGAGGCCTCTACCTCCCGAGCAGTAGAACATGACATATCACATGCACCACCTGAACCAGCAATTGTAGAGGAGGGAGCATCGGGGGGAGGCGAAGAAGAAGCTGAGGCGGCGGAGGTGGATGGGGAATGCATGGATGATGAAGACGGCGGAAGCGGGGATGAAGAAGCGGCAGACAATGATGACCCAACACCGGCTATACATTACTTCAGGGCCATCGGTCAGCTGGATTGTACCCTAACGGATTACAGTAACATATCCGCGTGGGGGTACTCCCAGAACGATGTCCAAACCGGACAACGGTTCCGTAACAAGCTGGAGGCTATTCACTTTCTTAGCAACTATGCTGTCATGACAAGACGGGAGCACACTCGTCTCCGATCGGAGCCCTCCTCGTACGAGGTTAGGTGCATGAAGTACCCGGATTGTCCATTCTTTGTACGAGTTCACAGACCCAAGCACGAAGACTACTTTGTCATAAGTAGAAATAGGCCTCATACGTGCACGGAGGAGTCCGTAAGGAACATGAGCCGACTTGTGGACGCGAGGTTTGTAGCCCAAATCCTCGTGTCCATCGTTGGAAGCGACATAGGGATGACTCCCCGTAAAATTATGGAGGAGGTCCAGGCTAAAACTGGGATGGTCATCACGTACCATACGGCTTGGAGAGCGAAGTAGAAGGCATTGAAGATGCTTTTTGGGGGATTCAAGGAGTCTTTCAACTATGCCCCTAGGTTGTTACAGAAGATCGCCATGACGAACCCGGGCACTCAGTTCGCAGTGGCCGATGAGCCCGTCATACTAGAAGATGGGTCCATCAGCTCAGCGGACCGGTACCTCATTAGGATATTCTGGTCATTCGGTCAATGCATCGAAGCTTTCAGGTATTGTAGACCTGTCATATGCGTGGACGGGACATTCCTGAGTGGGAAGTTCCACGGACGACGCCGACGCACTTTCGCGCCGATGCAAATAACCAAATCCTCCCGGTGGCGTTCGCTCTCGTCGAGAGCGAGAACAATGACAGCTGGTTATGGTTCCTGACTCTACTCAAGAGCCGGGTCGTCGGTAGTCGGGAGCGCGTATGCGTTGTCTCGGACAGGAACAAAGGCCTCCTCCACGTGTTGGATGTCATGCAAGACAGCACGTCCTCCGAGACTAGCTGGCCCGATGTCGAGAGAAGATGGTGCATGCGCCACCTTGGTGCGAACCTGTACACAAGGTACAAGAACAAGGCCCTGGTCAAGAGATTCAAAGCTATGTGCCTACAGAACCAAGCACACAAGTTCAACGCGATATGGACACAGCTGCACGAGACCACACGGAAGATGATGGAGGACGACCAATCCCAGGAGCTGCAACTCCGTTCGCAAATGGTGGGAGGCCAGAGCATGGTTTCTCGGACTTGACCCACCTTCAGCCAGTGGATCGCGGGGAAGCCAGCGGAGCGGTGGGCGCTACTCCACGACACGAACGGAGCGAGGTATGGACGAACCATAACTTAACGCAAATCATTTCACCTCCTTGTATTCATTTCCATACAAGCTGACAAACACCATCATAGGTACAACGTGATGACAACGAACATAGCGGAGGCGTTTAACAACGTCCTGAAGGGTGTGCGCGCTCTTCCGTTATGTGCACCGCGTACGCACCCAGAGTGGAGAAGATGCTCGCGGAGAGAAGGAAGAAGGCGCACTTCCACCGTACAAGGATTTATGACCTGGGGATGAATAAATTTGAGGTTATGTGCAAGCGCAGACATGCATCCGGGTATCTCGCGGGGGACACTGTGCAACAGTGTCAGCTAGGGGGCGAGCAAGTGACGTGCACGTGCAACAAGCCGAAGCTTCAACACATTCCGTGCTCCCATGTGCTCGCCGCATGTCGCGACATGGGTGGGAACGATGCATCACAGTACATCTCGCCTTACTACACCGCGCATGCTTTGAAGAACACATGGTGTCCGAAGATGAGTTCGTTCACAATTGGAGCGAACTACAAGATTATGGAAGACCCAACCTGGAAACCATATCCCGCGACTAGACGCACACAACATGGGAGGCCAAGGGGCACCAGATTGCAAGGTGACATGGACGTGGCTGATGCGGTGGTTGGTTTGCGAAAATGCAAATTATGTAAACAACCTGGACACGACCGTAGGAGGTGCCCCAATCAACCCAGTATGTAGTCATTTGGCTATGATTATGTGCGAAATGTTCTCTGCCACCCAATGTATCATGTTTAATCACACTTGTGTTGCCAAATTTGAAATAAATCGATGCCAGCTTTCTCTGAAGTTGTCTTTCCTAATTTATTGTATATACTAGTCTTATCAAATCTCTCATGTGTTGTCATCTTCATAATACAGTGATGCCAGCTTCATCTGAACTTTCGGTGTATGTGCCCTTATATATGTTCAACAAATAATTTAAGTGCTTCCTGGGAACTATTCATAACATGAGTTGTTGCCGACTATAATACTTAGGGTTATTGCACTAGTGGAAATTAGATGCAAAGCAAGGTGTAAATTAAATATTTTTCCAGAATATGGTAGTGCATATATGAAAGATCAAATGTGGTCCATTGTTCATAAAAATTCCATTTAGACATGATATTTTACGGGCCGCTGAAAAGGCTAATACTTAGGGTTATTGCACTAATGGAAATTAGATGCAAAGCAAGGTGTAAATTAAATATTTTTCCAGAATATGGTAGTGCATATATGAAAGATCAAATGTGGTCCATTGTTCATAAAAATTCTATTTAGACATGATATTTTACGGGCCGCTGAAAAGGCTAAAACACATGACATGAGTTGTTGCCGACTATAATACTTAGGGTTATTGCACTAGTGGAAATTAGATGCAAAGCAAGGTGTAAATTAAATATTTTTCCAGAACATGGTAGTGCATATATGAAAGATCAAATGTGGTCCATTGTTCATAAAAATTCCATTTAGACATGATATTTTACGGGCCGCTGAAAAGGCTAAAAAACATGACATGAGTTGTTGCCGACTATAATACTTAGGGTTATTGCACTAGTGGAAATTAGATGCAAAGCAAGGTGTAAATTAAATATTTTTCCAGAATATTGTAGTGCATATATGAAAGATCAAATGTGGTCCATTGTTCATAAAAATTCCATTTAGACATGATATTTTACGGGCCGCTGAAAAGGCTAAAAAACATGACATGAGTTGTTGCCGACTATAATACTTAGGGTTATTGCACTAGTGGAAATTAGATGCAAAGCAAGGTGTAAATTAAATATTTTTCTAGAATATGGTAGTGCATATATGAAAGATCAAATGTGGTCCATTGTTCATAAAAATTTCATTTAGACATGATATTTTACGGGCCGCTGAAAAGGCTAAAAAACATGACATAAGTTGTTGCCGACTATATTACTTAGGGTTATTGCACTAGTGGAAATTAGATGAAAAGCAAGGTGTAAATTAAATATTTTTCTAGAATATGGTAGTGCATATATGAAAGAGCAAGCAAATCTGGTCCATTCTTCCTAAAAATTATATTTAAACATGACATTTTACGGGCTGCCCAAAAGGCTACAAAAATCACACTCTCCCTGATCTCAGAATCGCACTCTCTCTGATCTCCCTCCCCCACCATCGTTTTGCAATTTCTAAAAAAATAAATTTTTTAAATAATTTCAAATTATTGATTGCCCGGACTTTTATTGCACACATTTATCAATACCTAAGTTCAATGACAGTTGCCCAGCCACTTCCTCCAAAAGAAGTGTTTTAAATATTTTTACAAATTTGAATTGAAATTTTTCACATGCAATAACATGATTTTGCTAATCAATTAGTATCGTCATACTAATTATAATTCTGCCTGTGAATAGTAAAATCCAGCTAACGGGCTTCGCGGGATCATTTTATTTCTTTTCCTGCGAATGGATTCAGCTGGAATTTTTTTTATTTTTTTAATCCGCAATTCCTGCGAACTCAATTCGCTGGAATTTTTCTAAAAAAATTCCAATTCCTGGGAACGAAATTCACACATTAATTAAAAAAATAAAACTAGGAGCCAAACGATGTTGAAAAATTTAAAATTTTTTGTGAAGGTTTCTGAAAAATAAATTATATTACCATAAAAATTCAAGAATATTATAAGATCTGAGGAATTTTTAAAAATTCAAACATTACAACTGTCCCGATAAAACGCTGACCGACAGGTTTGAACCGAATGAAAAATGAATCAAACCACGTTAGAAAATTTTGGATTTTTTTCCATAGTTATGATGCGTCACTAATGTTCCCATAAAATTTTCATATGATGATGAAGCTTTATAAATTTGTAAAAATTCAGACAGTGCTACTGTCCTGAGAAAAGCCATATCGGACAGTAGCACTGTCTGAATTTTTAAAAATTCATAAAGCATGATCATCATTTGAAAATTTTATGAGAACATTAGTGATTCATAGTAACCATGGATAAAAAATATCAAAAAAATTTAACGTGGTTTGTTTTATTTTTCATTCGGTTCAAACTTGTCGGTCAGCGTTTTATCGAGATAGTCATAATGTTTGAATTTGTAAAAATTCCTCACACATTATAATAATCTGCAATTTTTATGGGAGTATAAATGATTTTTTGGGAACCTTCACAAAAAATTTCAAAATTTTTTGACGTCGTTTGTGTCCTAATTGTATTTTTTATTTTTTTACCGAGCTGACTGTGTGCCACGTCATACCCGAAAATTGAGGTTTTGGGTATGGGGGCCCACCCCATACCCGAAATTTCAGATTTCGGGTATGGGGTGGGCCCCCTACCTGAAATTTTATTTTTCGTTTAAAGGTTAACCGAAATTTCAAACTTCGGGTAAGCTTACACGAATTTTCGGAATTTGGAAAAGACTGTGTTTTTCGTAAATACGCGAACATGTTGTACCGATTTCTAATTACGGACCGATTCTTGTACTGTATTCCAAAATTTCCGGTAGCCTTCCGTATGTGAAAGTACGTAGCAAAGGACTGCAGGATTTCTGATACACACTTTGGTGTACGTGTGTTAATGGAGTGCAATGATGATTGAGACAACTATGTGTTTCGGACTAACACTTTCAATGAGTTTGAAATAGGTTAAGTCTAAGGTTGAGATGGATAAACGGTACAAGTACGTCATCATGTGTTAATGAACTTCAAAAGAGGATCTCAAAGCTAAGACAAGGGGAGTTCATCATGTGTTGATGAACAATATGAAGATTTCGACTTGGAGAGAAGATGATGGAAATCATAAAAGCTCCAAGTGGATGTGCTAGAGGCAAGGTATAACTAGCCAGGACTAAGGATGTGTTTCTAGTCTTTTAGCTCTCTCAGTGTTTGGATGGGAGACCGGGTTACTAGTTAGGTGCCGTACTATTAAGAGGGGATAAGTCTTTTAGCTTGAGCTTCATCATGTGTTGATGAACTCAATCCGGTTCACTCTAACTCACTCTCTTGTTTGGATTTTGCATAAGCTAAGTATTTGCATGTGTTGCAAATAAGGGAGCTCATGCTCATTTCTTATTGAATCTTAATCGATTTGGTTTTTGCATGGAGCTATGGATTTGCATGTGTTGCAAAAGGGAGATAGCTCATGTAATTTGGTTTATGTGATTTTTGCATGGAGTTAAGTTTTGCATGTGTTGCAAAAGGTGAGAGCTCATGCATTGGTGTTTTAGCTTGTGATTTGATCATGTGTTGATCATCACAAGGCTAACTAAAGTGTATGATTTTTCTATTTATAAATGTGTTTTGCAAATAATCCAGAGGTTATGGTTTTGATCATAGAGCATGTGTTGGCATTTGCAAATGTGTTTTGCAAAGTGTCGGGATCATCCTTACATGGCTAGGGGTTTGATCTCATGGGTTCTCAGTTTATTTGCAAATGTGTTTTGCAAATTGTTTTAATCATGATTTGATCACCAAATTGCATAAGATTTGATCCTATTGACTCTTGCTAGCTTGTAGCCATGCTCTTCATCAAGTCTATGTGAGGGATTTCGAGAAAATCATAGTTTGGACTTGAGTGACTACATTGGACTTTATGTTTTGTGATATTTAAAAATATATATGGTTGCTTAAATCTTGAGAAATGGTGGAGATTGTAGCCCTCGTGATAAGCTTCGCATAGAATCAAAGATCACCTAAATCGAAGTTCGGAGTAAAAAAGTTATGAGCGATTTAGTGGCTGTAACAGTGATAGCACCGCCTAGGGCGGTACTACCGGCCCAGAGGCGGTGTAAAAACTCCAGAGAAGTGTTTTTTTGGTTGAAATAGCCGGTGCTACTAGTCCTAGATGGGCGGTAGCACCGAGGTACTGTAGCAACGGCTAGTTTTTTGGTGTTTTTAACGCACGAAAGTGACCGTTGGCCTGGAGGTCGGTGCTACCGGCTCTAGTAGGGCGGTAGCACCAGGTTTTACTGATTTTTGAATATTTTGCCCCCAACGACTAGATTTCTTGAGGTGCTATAAAAGGGCCCGAGTTATAAGGGTTTTGCTGCTGCTCTAGCACCCATTTGAGGTATTCTTGTGAGAGCAAAACCCTAAGAGCTCATAGAGCCATATTTGAGTGATTTGAGATGAAATTGATTTAAAGTTTCTTGTGTAGAATATCTTTGGTGTTGATTTTCTTTCTCTTGAGCTAGTGTGAGCCTGTTCTCTACATTGTGCATGTGTTGCACTTTGTGAGTAAGGAGAGAAGCCTCTAGTTGCATGTGTTGCATCTAGAGAAGGATTGAGCACCTTGTGCATGTGTTGAACTTGGTGAGGATCAAACAAGAGGCTTGACTTGTTACTCTTGGTGTTTGCCGACACCTAGACGGCGTGTGAAGGCGTCGTGCACGGTGATCTTCTCAAGGAGATTGTGAGAAGGTCCGGCAAATTTGTGAAGGTCGGAGCTCACCTACCCGGAGCGGGAAAGAACTACCACTAGTGGAATCGAGGCGAGTGCTCAATTCGTGGAGCCGGTCCAAAGACGTTTGGGCTAGTCTCAACGTGGATTAGGGGAGATCGGCAAGTCTCCGAACACCATGGTAAAACATCGGTGTGTCTCTTTGTGTTTTCTTTCAATTCTCTATTTACATTGTTGCAATTTACATTTCTAGAATTAAATTGCTTGATTGTCTTTAGAATTATATATTCTTGAGTAGAGACATAATTAGCTAGTGCACTTAGTGAGCCTAGTTGATTTAGCCTTTAATTTGTCAAAACCTTAGCTTATCGCTTCCGCATTGATTATTGTTTAGGTTTTGACATAGAGATCAATAGAGCGTGTATTTAGTGAGAAGAATTTTTAAAGCCGCCTATTCACCCCCCCTCTAGTCGGCATCCTCAATCTTACAGAGGTGGAGACACTGGTGAAGCCAACCATGACTGTTTTCTCCTCAGACGCAAGCATGTGCTACAACGTTGTCGGGAAGATGGTGATTGTTGGGAGATTTGCGGTGGTGAAGCACTTTCACAAACCCCGACCTTCGACGGTTTATGACAGAGATGGTGGGGTGTAACATCCACGATGTCGATGGCCTCAAGGACCTACTATGGTTCTTCCTAGCGCTCAATGACTAGCGCCACCTTCGTGACATCGTGGGCTTTGTGGGTGTCTCATTGCCCGCGTAAGCCTTTCCCGAGCTCCGCAATAGTCCACATAAACACTTGCGGCCAATGTGCAACTAGCTCGCATTACCTCCCACTTGCATCCTGATATATATATATATATGCGCTATTCTTCAGCTCACATCGCCCAATTTACGCAGTTTGACTGAGATGAATTACCCACATTTATTACTTGCACATGGGTGCATGGACAATTTATTACTTGTGCATCATCTATCAACGTCGATGGGTTGGATTACTGGTTGCGGTGTTCGAGCTTCGATTATTTTATATATTGAAAGACCATGTGGAGGTCTACCCGAGTTTTGGTTTGGTCGAGTAATACCCCATCGGCTTGTGGTCGAGTGACTCGAGTAGAGTGAGAATCGATAAGTATCGAGTAGGGTTACTCGATGCTCGATATCGACTAGATTTTAAGCAAAGTGGGCAATGCTATGTGATGTGTTTCTTTGTTTTTAGAGGTTGCAGGATGACGGTACTAGGTCATGGTGAGACGGAGGATGAGCGGGACTAGGCGAGGTGCGCCAGAGGTCCAGAGGTCGAGGATCGATAGAAGATGATCGGAGACGGAGTCACTGCGAACCTGGAAGATAAGAAATGGATGAGATGCTAGCTAGAGAGTTACTCGGATCAAGGAGGGCCGGCGGATCGTGGTCTAGGTGATAGAGTAGCGGGTCTAGTTAGCAGACCTTGAAAACCCGGTGTTCTTGTTAGGTTTCGGGTTAGCCCATGTAAGGTTGTGTGTGGGAGTCATCCTAACCCTTGATGGTGGTCCTTAGGCGAAGGATCTCATCTAAGGGTGGAGGGTGACTCGAAGGTAGTATAAATAAAGGGGGGGTGGCCTTCCTTCTCTTGAAGGTTTTAGAGGTTTTTGCTCCTTCGAGCTTTTTGCATACTTTGTTGTGAGGCTTTGTAAACCTCCCTTCCAGAAATATAAAACACTTTCTATCATGCTTGAATTTACATTACGCATTAAATTCAGCAACTTACTTTCAAACATTTAAATTCCGCACTTACATTCTTGTAATCTACTTATACGTAATTTGGATTTGCCTCCCCTCCTTCTACTTTCTATTGCCTCTTATTTGGAAGGATCGTTGCGTTTTTGTTGCAAGAAATCGATCTTGTGTTCTTGAGTGATTCATTCTTGTAGATCTTGTTTGCGGAGATTTTGACTTGAGTTCTTGCTTGCTGTGATAAGTGGGAGGTTATCCAAGATCATCTTGACCATCAAAACCTCACGAGTAAGTCCAAGATCAAGTTCTTGTGTTTTGCTTGAACTTGGTGTGTTTTTCCTTCTAGGGCAAAAAGGTCAGAACTTTGACACCAATCCTTGCGATTGAAGGTTGGAATAAGTTCCTGACATCCTTAAGATCACATTTACCAAGTTTCATGAGTTTTTGTTCAACCGATCAAAAGATTCCTAAAAATTTGATTTTAAGTCGTGCTGTTTTCAGACTCTATTCTTGCTATTGTATGTGAGTTCGGTGCAACCACCCATTGTGCAGTACTACCAGCCTCCGGTGCAACCAATCTCCCTACGATAGCACCGCCCATACAGAGCAGTTACTCCTTCCCATTTGCTCCTTTTGATTTATTTGTCTGTGGGCTTGATTGGATCATTTTGAGTAGGGAAAATTTTATTTAGGAACATTCACCCCCCTTTGATCACTATTTCGGTCCTTCAATTGGTATCAAAGCCGATTTTGCTCTTCCATAGATCTTGACCGATCTCAAGAGCCATGGCGATGGACAAGTATTCCACCAAGCCTCCTATTTTCTTTGGAGTTGATTTTTCTTTTTGGAAGTCGCAGTTGGAGTCATACATCACTGCCCAGGACTTCCTGATATGACAGAAGGTGAAACTCCCGTATGAGGTTCCTGCTGATGAAAATGTCACGACCGGCAATATGGCTGACGTTGAGGCAAACGCTAAGGCAAGGAACATCCTCATATAGGGTCTTAGCCGCAGTGAGTATGATAGGATTTCTCACATCCGTTCTGCTTACCAGATTTGGGTGACTCTCGATGCTTATCATGAGGGCACTACCCAAATCAAGATGGTGAGACATGACCAATTCAAACGTGATTACAACAAGTTTGAACAACACACTGGTGAGAGTCTTGATGAGTGCTTTGGTCGTTTTACGAAGATTTTGAGCGACCTCCAAGTAGTCGGTTGTTTATACCCTGACTCGGATAATGCTCGATATTTTTTGACCGCACTCGATCTTCGGGTTTGGGAGATGAAGGTGACCACCATCAAGGACACCACCGACTTGTCGACTCTAACCCTTGACGGGCTTTATTCCCACCTCAAGACTCATAAGATCAATGTCGTCTCTCGGAAGATGAAATCTCAGTCGATGGCTTTGGTCACCGATCCCATTGAATCTTCTTCTTCTGATTCTTCTGTTAGTTTTTCCCTCTCCACCCTTTGCGAGCTAAGCGATGACCAACTGGATTCTCAATTGATTTTATCATCTATTACATCAACGTTTACAATCACCATATAATATTTTACTATAGGGTCGACAAACAGAGCTAAATTCTTGTTCTGATAGTTCGCTTCATTCCGGTTTAGTAACATCTTGTGTAATAGCTAGTGACGTGTTATTTTCTGAATAGTAAAAGGCAACATATATTGTGTAAACCGTTATTATCGTGTAAAATATATGAAAATCACATGTACAAGTTTTTAAAAATTCTCAAAAAAAATTACTATAAGTAGGGGAGGTGAGATTCTATGTCCCTATAAAATTTGAAGATCAAAATCAATCTAATTTGAAAGATATGAAATTGACAAGCGCTAATCATTGATGAATAGTGAATTTGTCCTTTTTCATATCTTTTAAATGCGACTGAGTTTAGTATTCAAATTTTACAGAGCTGTAGAAGCTCACATCCCCTACATATGGTAATTTTTTTAGAATTTTTCAGAACTCGTACATATAGTTTTCATGAACTTTTATTGCCAAATGACTGATCTATTTAGGATTTCCTAATTATACTATATGATAGTAATTTCTAGTCGTAGATGTAGTAATTTCATGTTATAAAAATAGTAATTTCTTTTACCAGTCAACAAAATTACTTTTTAATAGCGAAACTTATATCATTTTATTCCTCTCGTCGTCATTAAGCTACTGGTGAAAACCATTTGCAAATCCGAGTTAACAATAAAAAGATATAGCTAAAATAAAGAAGAAACAGATTCATATACAAACTACGATACGCATGAACTAGTTGGGTTGACCAATGCATTAACTAGTAACTGATTCGGTAGTAATTGCATCTGTTGTTCTATAGTAAAATATATTCGTGATTTACTACCAAATTGCTAACAATAAGTACGGTGTGCTTTGCATCCGACCGAAATGCAGAATAGGTATTCTACGCTTAGGAGTAGAATAACGCTACCGTATATATATACACACACCGTTTCATCTTAAACAATACCTAGTCTGGATATATGAAAATTGTATAAGTAAATTTGTTATGAAAAATATTTTCATAATATCACACTTTCATAACTTTTTTCTCGAAAATAAAATAATAAAGTTCAGTGATCAAAGTAGCATCTCACTGACATTGAAAAGTAAAAAATGACCTCTTTTTGAGATGTGCTTCAATGCTTTCCTTTTATTAGAGTTGCATAAATATTAAAACATAAATGAAAGGTAGATAGTGATTACTTACCCCTTCGTTTGTTTTAAGATTTATGCAACTCGTATTAGGAGGGAAAATATTGAAGCACTGCTCCCTTTTTTATATATATGACATCAGATTTCTATATACAAGACATATGAGATCTTTTATCCTGATACCAAATACCAAAGCAAAAACACCAAACCGTACAACTGAACACAAATGTGGTATGTCCGCGACTTTCAAGAGCACAAAACATTCCTATGAAAGAGATAATGATCATCCAAGAAGAGAGAGCAGAAGAAGTATGCACATTAAAGTTTGTAAGGGAACAGATCACCTGGTATTAACAACAACCGATTCAAATCATATCCCTCCATGCCAATCTCATCAAAGTTTTCCCTCTTCAATTTGGCATATCAAACCATAGTGATGGTGTTCTCTCTCAGTGCTCCCTTCCCTCCATCTTGCGACAGGACGACGAATCGGCTACGGCCGGCCAGCATCTGCTCCCGGAGGTTCTTGATCGCCTGGTACCTCTCCGCGTCCTCGTCCAGATCCCTGGTCCTGTCGCTGCACCCATCGTCGTCCCTCTGGTCACCGTCCAGTTCCTCGCCAATCTCCAGCGATCGCCGGTCGAAGGCGGCGCCGGCCCACGGATCGGCGGCGCATTCCTTTCCCCTGTCCGACACTGAAAATGAGCCGTGTCTCGATGACGCATTCTTGGACGCCATCATCTCCTTCGAAGCGGCGGTGTAGCTCCAGCTGTAGTCCTTGCTGTTGCCGTCCATGTTCAGCTCGATGGAGTGCATGTCGCTGCCTTCTGAGTCATCAGCTTCGCACTCGGCGCCGCCGCCGCCTTCTTCGTCTTCGACGTCGTCGTCGTCTTCTTCTCCAGTACTCTTGCTGACAGCAGCATCACCAATGCCATTGGCACCTTCAGATGCATGAGGTACTAACTGCAAGCTGTGATCATCATTGGCTTGGTGTTCGTCTGCAGCAGGTGATTCTTGCTGATCCTTCTTGGTGTCAAGGAAGGCCTCGAGCTCGCTGCGGAGCTGCTCGACGACGGCGTTCTTCTCCTCGAACTGGAGCCGCGCCTCCAGCAGCTTCATCTGGACCCTCTCCTCGCGGAGCTCGTCGGCGAGCTGCAGCATCTCCCGCTCCTTCTCCAGCTCCTCCTGCGCCCTCTCGGCCTCCCGCCTCATCTCCTCCACCTGGCCCCCGCCCGCACCGGCGCCACCCCGCACGAGCTCGTCGCACACCTTCTCCATACGCTCCCTCGACCTCGTCTCCCGCTCCAGCTCCCTCTCCGCCTCGGCCAGCGCTGTGCCGAGCTTCGCGTTCACCCTCTCCGCCCTCCGCCTCGACCGCCTCTCGCCGTCGAGCTCCGAAACTATCACCTTCACGGTGGCCGCCACCTTCTCCCTCTGCTTGCTCTTCCACGCACGCATCTCCTCCGCCAGCTGCTTCTTCAGTAACCCAGATTCGTCGCCGCGGCGCCTCTGCTCTTTGACGAGCTGCTGCGCGTGAGCGCGCGCGAGATCGAGCTCGGAGTGCAGCGCTGACAGGAGCGACGCCGTGGATGGGTTCAGGTCTCCCGGTGCCCAGATGTTGGCGAGAACCTTGACGAGCTCTTTGGACGCGATCAGGCTGTTGTACATGTCCTGCAGGTGCGCCATTCTGTCCCCTGAACTCAAGTCCTGGGCGCATGTGTGCGCCTGAAAAATACATGGCACAAATTTATTACCAACTTGTTCAGATACTGCATTTCGTAAATTTACTCAATTTTTTTTGTCTGTCAGATGGTCATGGAAACACGCTTGTTGATCCAAATTTCCATTTTAAGGACTAGGGAGGAGTACTGACAAAAGACATGGTTTGATTAGGTGCCCTTGACAGACAATACAGTCACAGCTGAGGCTGTCCTGGCCCTCTTCTACAACTGTTCTACCAATTGAAAAGCAAGTCTCAACCAACCTGGACAACCGCCGAATCTGCCATGCCATCTCAAGGTTTCAGAGAAGATGGTTCCAAGTTCCAATTAAGAATCGATTAATCTGCGCCGCCGCCGACACACAGACCTAGCTGCTCAATGATTAATGCCTCCCCTAACAGCCTAGACATGAGCAGAACAGCTTTGGCAGATGGATAAACAAGTCGGGTTTGGTAAAGCCTAGCTCGTAGCCTGTGGAGGAAGTGGACAAAGATGCATGTGCCTATCACAAGGCATCCTTGGAAATGCAAGCGGTGCTTATGTCAGTCTGTAGTCTGTACTACAATGTACAATCTATGCATGAGGTACCAAAAAGATCAGAGATAGGTGACTCCATGAATAAGCTTTGGAACTCATCAGCTCTTCAGAAAAATTAGCAATCAAAATTCAGTCAGGCGGCACATTTTCAGATATTTGACCTACTGATGGTGAGATTCTTACTCTATATAGTATCTAAATGAAGAAATTAGAAAATAAGCAGTTGCTAAAAATAATACAATCCATGAGTGATGTGGAGAATGTAAGGATACTATTTCTTGTTAATTGGTTGACATGTTTTCTTCAATCCATCGAGGATATGAATCAGATAGTATTGTTGCAAGAGGCAAATGAACAATATGTACAACAAGAGCAGACAAAACATTCTGAATTTCTGATGCTAACTGATTGTACAGATAAGGAAATTCAAAGCTACCTCCATTGTGTTGCCATTGCTCATCTTATCTGAAAACCACTGGCCATGGCCATTGTGCCAGCTCCTATCTCCATCAGCCTCCAAAACCTTGCTCTTCGTTCCTGACCTCTTTGAGAGCTAAACCAAAACAACAATTTCTATAAACAATTGTAGAAAAAAAGGGATAATGACACAGCACATCACGTGATCGGCGACACTCACTTCCACCGACGCACAGCGCCGGTGAGCCGAGCTCCGGCGCACAACCGCATCCCTTGCGATCTCCTCCTCCTCGAGCAAGCCACCCTTGTTCAGCTGCCACAGAGCGTTGACGAGCTTCCGGGCAGACACCGACGAGCGCATCCCGTCGGTGAGCCGGTCGGCGTTGCCTTGCCGGTTCCAGGACGACTCGGACATCTTCCTGCTCGAGCACGGCGACGAGCCGCCGCCTCCCCTCCGGCCGAGCAGCACCACCCCTCGCTTCAGCCTCAGCTTCCTCAGAGGGTCCGACGCGCCGGACGACGACAGCGCGCACCGCTTGCGGATCTTGGTCGGGAAAGGTCTGGTCACCTCAGCACCTCCATCCACATTGCGCCTCAGCATTGCAGTCTTGTACTCGGACTTGCGATTGTGCTTGTTTCTTCTCGTCAAGAACGATATGGTATCAGTAAGTGATCAAGAACTGGTTGTGATTACACGAGCAATGCCACATGAAAACAAGACTAAGAACAAGAAAAAGATGGATGGGTGAGGCGCTAATTATGTTCTTGGATTTACATTGGGATTTGGATTTGCTTTTGCTCAACAGTGAGGGATAGCAACATCAATGTGGTCCTGGTATGGAATCAAGAAGCAGTACTTGGATGGAAGCGGCTTTAGTGGAAGGAATAAGAAGCAAGAACTGGAAAAGGAAGACGTGACCCTCACACTTTTAGGAGAAAAAAAACTAGGATCTCTCCTAATCTCCTTTGAACAGAGAAAGAGGCCATGGAATCGCCTCTCGCGCGAAGAGAGAAAAATTCAAATATATCTAGCGGAGTGAAGCAAATACGCTTAGTTCGTCGGCACACTAGTAAATATGCTGGGTTCTTACATTGCGAACAGATAAAGAGATATGCGCAGCCTACTGTAGGACCACAGGTTCAAATGAGTTCAACTGTCTAAATCAAGGGGAAAAGGAGTACGAAAGACAATCAAGAAAATAAATCTACATGGAACTTTGTGCCAGAACTGCAGACAGTTCAAATACTAGTATGGCCAATAGAAAGAAGATCTGCAGAACACTGTAATGCTCAAACAGAATGCAAGAAGTTGAAAGTAAAAAATGCACCAAGAACTTGAAATAATCGACGTATGAGGAACAAATAAAAGATACCCATTAAAGAGGAGGAGGAGGAGGAGGATCAGGGAGCAGGAGGAAGGCCAAGTCCTAGTTGTGAGTTGCAGCGCTTAATTCCTCTACGCCATGATGGAAAGAGCCGGCATTGCAGCTGTTTGAGCAGAGACGGCACACGAGCGGGGAAGGAGGAGACAGGATGATGGGCGTGTATATGGGGTGTGGGGATGTGCAAGTTCGTCCTTCTCTGCAGATTGAGGGCAGTATGAGCTGTCTGTCTGTTGCATATGATTGGAGATTGAACATGTGTGCTTCTGTGTTTTTGTGATTTTTCTGTGATGAGAGCCGAAATGGCTTGACCTGGGGAATTAATCAAAGAACCTGAATGCAGCCTTCATTTTCCTAATCCACTTTGAGTAAGGGCGGGTACATTACATACAAGTTCACTGAACGTCAAATAGCCAATGAATCTGGACCGGATTGAAATAACAAAAAATTGCCAGTTTAGCTTTAGGTGCCGGTAATTTTAGTTGCAGTTTGTACTCCAAATGCGTGTTCAAGGATGAGTAATTAACGATACCTGCCTTTATATCTAAATACTTAATTTTTTTGAATTTTTTTAATAATATTACAAAAATAATGCCATGATTTTTTTTTTACAAAAATATATCTATTTCATTTGATGATACAGTATCGCGATGTCTGTTTTGTCGCTGATTGAATTGACAGACAGATTGCTTTATCACTTTTGTATCTGGCCGACAAGCTGATGCTTCTATCACCAAGTGCCCTGTCACCAATTTATTCGGCGTTACAAGGTCTGTCGCTAATTTGTTCTATTGCCAATTAAAAGTTTTATTATTTTTTTAAGAAAGCTAATATTTTTTTGTTGCTTCGAGTTGGTTAATGGATGAAGCTCAACGTATCATCACAGTAGTCCAGACGGATATCCGTAGTTTAGGACTTGTTCAACGGACATACGACACGATGGTGTGTGTTTAGCGCTGTGCATATGTATAGTAGATAAATACAGTTCGATAAAATACTTTTTTTTAATATGGTAATTGAATTGTGATATCAAATAGAACTTTGGTTTGATATCGATAAATACTGTAATATTTTGGTTTGGTATTGGTACTGTTAAATACCATATTTACCAAACTAGGGTGAATTATTCTTTTTTACTTGTCGTTTTGGACATCGATACAGTTTCTAGTACACACTTTTGACCATTACTCTATCTAATTATATGTTAGTAAAAATTATTACGCACATTTAACTATTACTTTGACTAATATAGTGATATCATTTCCATATGAAACTATACTTTACACACAATTAACCATTACTTTATCTAATTATACATGTATTTTTTTCTATTTTGATATTCGGTTTACTCGTGGTTTTTTAAAAAAACCATATCTCAGAAGTCAAATTTTTGACATATCATACTAAATATCGTATATCGATCAAACTAAGTTGATCAATTTGGTTCGATTTGTTTGGCACGATTTTTTCAGTTCAATAAAACCATGCACAGCCCTATGTGTGTTGAAGAATAAGTAGCAGCGCCTACGGCTTCCTGGCTAGTATCGTTTTAGGAGCAAGTTTCTGGGCGAGTTGGTCGGAGCGCTTAAACAAATTATTATTAGAGTTTTTTTAGCGGTAACTAAATTCAACACGGTTCGTTTTTTTATCCAATAGATCAGATTAACCAGTATTTATTCATATTTTCTCTGATAGTAGAGTAGTAAGAATAACATTCACAAATCAATGGTTAGATCTGATTTCTACTGTTTACCATATACTACTGGTATAATGCACCGTAAAATTTGTCTATTCTTAGTTGTTTACTAATCCGACATTAGCCGTTGCGTGAATAAAAAAAAAAGAATTCATGGTGCACATGGGGAAGAAGCTTTTGTTCTCCCACGGATGGAAGGTCAAGAGAAGCAGGGAACGACGCGAGCATGTGGTCTTAGATCTTAAGGGTCTGTTCGGTAGTGCTTCAGCTTCAGCTCCGACTCCTTCTGATTCTAATTTTCTGAGGAATTAGGAGTAGTCTCTAAAAGTGTTCGGCTATTGGCTTCAGATTCTTAAAAGAGGGGATTCGGGAGAGAGGGAAGGGAGGAAGCCATACCTGGGCGCAGATGGGGACGGCGAGGCTCGACGCTGGCTCAGAAGAGAGGGGCTCGACAGCACAGGCGGGGACGGCGGCGCTTGAGGCGGGCTCAACATGGGCTTGAGGTGGGGACGGTTCGGCGGCGCTCGAGTTGGGGACGGCAAGCTCGAGGCAGGGTAGATCGGCTGCGCTCGAGGCAGGGAGGCAGGGCTCTAGGCGAGGAGGCGGGGCTCGAGGAGGGGAGGCGTTGATTCTTGCAGGGAGCTGCCTCTAGGCTGCTCCTGGCCTCATGTGCATTTTGGAGAATTGCTCTGACTGCTCCTAAGAATTCGCGCGAGAAAGCTGAGGTCGTTCGGTAGAGCTCCAGCTCCTTCGGACGAGAATCTGGAAGCCAGAGCTCTACCGAACGGGCTTAAGAAGTGCGAAGCAAAACCAGAGCAGAGCAGAGCAAACATTCATCGAGCACTAGCTAGTCCTTCGCGAGCATGAGGTCGGATGCTAGAAAAGTGATCACATCAAAAGGTATCACTCTTGTGATCTTCGCATTGCACATGCTCAAGATTCTAGATCTGGGCTCACGCAACTCTATACAACAATGACACGAAAAGTTAGTGAAGAACCGAAATGACGATCAGAGAAGGGTGAATGATCCCAACTAAAATTTGCCCTCTTTAAAGGAAATCCAGCCAAGACTCTTTTTTAAACACTAAAGAATAGAAGAGCAAAATCTTGGTCTTGAATTTGCTCATAGGGTTTTGATGATCAAGGTGATCTTGGATAACCTCTCACTTGTCACAACAAGCAAAAACACAAGAATCTCAAACGCGATCTACGAAGAAAGAGTAAAACAATTGAGTTCTTGCAAAAAGATTGCCTAGATGATGAGGATATAATCTAAAAAGATTCATCCATCAATCATACATCCTCGGCACAAGCAGGTAGAAGGAGGGGAGTCAAATCCAACTTGCGAGAATGTAAATTGCAAGAAATTAAATTGTGGAATTTAAAAGCAAGTAGAAGGAGGGGAGGCAAATCCAACTTGAGGGAATGTAAATTGCAGAATTTAAGACACAATGTAAATGCTGAAATTAAATTCAGAAAAGTAAAGAAGTGAAATTTTATTTCTTTGGAGGAAGGTTTACACAGCCTCACAACAAGGTGAGCAAAGCTCAAAGGAGCACACAAAACCTTCAAGAGGGGAGAGCTACCCCTCCCCCTCTATTTATACTACTCATGACTCATTCTCTACCCTTGGATGAGTTCTATTTAGCCCTCAAGTAACCTTTTCAAGGGTTGAGATTGATTCATCCTTTACCCTTGGATGAGTTCTACTTGCCTCTCAAGAAACCTCATTAAGGGTTAAGATTCACTCAGCCTAACTTGACCGCTACTCTATGTTCTAAACCGCAATCCAACGGCTCTCTTTAATCCAAACAGCCCCAAGTTAGCATCTCAACTGTTCCCTTGTTTTCTAGGCTTACAGCGACTTTGTCTCCGGTCATCCTCAGGCGATCCCTGACCATCCGGACCTCCGACGCACCTCGCCTAGTCCCGATCATCCTCCGCCTCACCATAACCTAGCACCGTCATCCTGCAACCATCAAAAACAAGGAAATCCATCACATAGCAATGTCCAAAATGATATACAAAAATTATCCAATTACTAAAAATAAATTAGATTCCTAACTCAAATACAGTCAAATACTCATCATCAACATAGTTAGACCTCCCATGGTCTCTCAGTTAGCATGCAAGGGTTTGTGAATCCAAATCCTATACTTCAACATTTTGGCAAAAGAATTTCATTGCTTCAGTTAAAACCTCCCATTTTCCCAAGTTTTAAACCAAGTCAGCCCGTCCTTTGGTCAGTTTTTAGATCCACTGGACATTCAGATCTTAGCGCATGAGATATTTTCGCTCTGGTGAGGCGCATGCTAAACTGAAAGTTGCTGATGAAACACTCATCACCCAACCCACCGAAGAGTTGACAAAGTGATCTAGATGCAACTTTCAGGCACGTACGTAGGGAGAAAAGCAGCTTAATTAGCAACGAAACCGACCGCCAATCTAACGTCGATACAAATTCGGGCTCCCTTTTGTGCTTGCATGTGCAGGTGACAAGACGCTCAAAGATACGAGAGAACACGAGAGAAATCGACAACTGAAATATTTCAATCAAATTCTATTGCGGTCAACTTAATCTCTCGGAGTAACCATAAAATCCACAAATCACCTGTAGGGATGTGAAAACGTTCACCTCTACCAAAAGAATCTGAGTGCCTGGCTAATTATCACACGACATATCGAGGCACACAAGTTAATTATGATACAGAGTCAATCTTGCTCTGCATGAACTCTATCGGAAGAAACCTCCAAAGAAAATGTTTCAGAAGAAGACATTCGCCAGCTGATCCGCAGCAAAGCAAGTACGGCTGGCCGGTCATCAGTCAGAAGTCGGCAAAGCTCAGCTCGTACGGCGCACAGCAAAAAAAAAAAAAAAGTACCGTGAATGGCATCGCGACTGGCAATCTGCTAGACCGAATAATAATACAATCTCTGACCTACCTAGTACCTCACTGGCTAACACATGCTTTTCTTCATCTAAAGGATCTCAAATTATTCAGTCATAGAGATCGACGCACTATATCCATCGGATGCGGCAGATGGCAATTTTTCTTAGAGGGTAAAGGCATGAGATGAGAGATTTGGCCTACAATTTGGCTTTGGCCTTTGGGAAGGGTTGGTCCATGAACAACAGTTGCAGTGTACTGCATGTGTGTGTGCTACCCTAAGTAGGATGCATGACTGCAAAAATGCAAATGCCACTCACCGTAGGGGCAGGATAAAAGGCAGGCATTGGTCACCGCACTAATAGATGCGGCCGAGAGTGAACCTTAGCGACGAAGGCTTCCGAAAAATATCCCCTAAGATTCCCGTAGGCCTTAGCTATGATGGATTAATGGAATAATATATAATGATACATTGGATCTATTTCAGAAATTAATGAGGAAATCACGTGCAATTTGTTAATTTGAGGGCATTTAGTTTCGGTTCAAACACGGCATCCATTTAAGGGGGCAGTGTTCAGAAAATTTGGTCATTGATCCAAGAGATTCAAGATGTTTGTTCAAACTTAATAGAGCGCAATCATTTCCACACAAAGAGGTATCACTGACGCCTTATCTCATACGGTTCTTATCTTGGCCTCAAAAAGCTGCCTGCGAAGGGCATTTCTAGCGTGATTTTTGACGCTAGCTATAAAATCACATATGGTTTTACGGTACTAATTGTCTGTGATTATAAAGAATACCATATGATTCTTTCATACATACCGTCTATGATGCGTCCTTATCACAGATGGCGTGTATGTAATAAATCGTATGTGATGCGTTCTTGTCACAGACCACATGTATGTAATACACTATTTGTCATATTTAGTGATCACATACGGTTCTCTAAAAAGCAACAGCGTGTGATATTTACAAATCACCAACAGTTTATTGTTATAACAGTTGTTTTTATCACAAACGGTCTTAGAACCGTCTATGATGACCTCTTATTATCACTGACTCTTTCGCAGACAGTTCGTTAACCGTCTGTGGAGATAGTTTTTAACCGTACGTGATGTTTGTTTTGCACAAATTAAAGGAACGTAAACAAGCTTCAGCGAGCAGACTGCAAGAGTGATGCTAGGTGTTTGAATGATGCTAGGTGTTTGTGGCGCTAGATGTAAGACACCTTATTTCCTTGCTTGGTGTACCCAGGATGACGTACTGTAATTCCCTCGATCAATAGAGCTTGAGCTGACAAAAATTCGGGTGCCTGTCTTTACCCCCTTACTGCACAAGTTTACGCTGCTATTCAATGGCACATAACACATAGTAGTAGATGGTTACGTATTGGAATTTGGAACCATTAAATTCGTATTGCAAAATATAAGTTCAGGCATGCACATAACTTTGGATGGCACTTGGGGAGAAAATGTTCAGTCTTTGAATATATATAGAGGAATTAAAGTATATATTAACTGGACAATGAATGACAAGCAAAGAATGCATGCATGCGCCAAGGGGGCAACCACAATCTTGCAGAGTCGTTGCAACTCCATTAGCAAGATATTTGTTTGATCACCAAAACCTAAAAAGAGGCATACCAGCTCATGGATGGAATACAACTGTTGTGCATGAGCCATGCGACCTATAATTGGGACCATGCATGACACAAAACATCATCAACTCTTAGAGATGATGTATCGTTGGGTGTTTCTGTTACTTTAGTTTGCCAAGCTATAGGGCCATCTATTGCTACCACTTTGATTTTGCTTTAATCACCGGCCTTTGATGTTAGCAGTTGCTTTTCCCCTGCCTCTCCTTTTCTCAGCGCCGCGCCCATAATTCCTAGCTGCGTACGTACCATGTAACTTTTCAATCCATGTGCGTGCATGCTGAAGCTTCTTGGAAGAAGAAGAACAAGATGAAGATCGACGAACCATCTCATCACATATCCCACCAGGCACCACCCCTATATATACCCATGGAACCCTACAAAACGAACTCCATGCCAAAACACACAGTTCCATGCATGCACACAACTAGCTAGCTAAGCCACTAGCAAGAGCAACAATCACAAACAGCTCCATTAATATATAGCTTCATCTCGATCCCATTGTGTCAACTGAGTTGCGCGCATTTCTTGTCGTTCGTTTGGAGACGATGAAGAAGGCGTCCAAGTTCTTGAAGCAGCTCTTCTCCGCCATCGTCGCTGCGGTGAAGGAGAGGTCGACGGCGATGCGCACCAAGACGAGCGCCATGCGGACGCGCCTCATCATTTTCGGCATAATCCGCAACAGGAAACTCCTGATGAGCGCCATCAACAGCAAGATCCACGCCATCATGGGCGGCGGCCACGACGGCATCAGGTTCACCGGTAAACACGGAAGCGCCGAAGGTGAAGGCCGTGGCGACGGCGAGGACGGCAATGGCTACCTCCTTCTTGCGGGCGGCTGCGGCGGCAACAGGAAGGCAGCCGTGCTGCAGAGCCTGCCAAGCTTCGTCGTGGAGCAGGAGAAGAGGGCCGTCGTGCTGCTCAGCAGCCTGCCGAGCTTCGCCATGGACCGGGACGGCGGCGGGGACTATGGTGAGCAGCGGTACGACGTCCTGGCACGCTCGCCGTTGGTCGGTGGCGAGGAGGAGGACAAAGAGGGCGGGAAGCAGCAGCTTGCGAACGCACCGCCGCCGGGATCGGTGATCGAGCTGGTGCGCGGCGTGGCGGAGCAGGGCGGCGAGGGGTTCAGGCTGGAGGACGAGATCGACCACGTCGCCGACGTGTTCATACGGAGGTTCCACGACCAGATGAAGCTGCAGAAGCTCGATTCCTTCAAGAGGTTCTGCGAGATGCTCGAGAGGAATTAATGCAAGAGCTGAATACGACATTATGGTTAATCTAACTATAAGATTAACTAGAATAAGCCACATTCAAGAAAGTACGTGTTCTTGACGTGTGTACGTAGTCTGAGAATTGAGGGTGTTTCAGAGTGAGGAAAGGAGATGTGCGTGTTCCTCTTTCCAGGGGAGAAGTGATGTACTGAAGCCTTACCACGGTAATAAAGAAAGGGTTTTGATAACTTTTCTCCACAAAAATCATCCAAATTCATAGGCATTGGATTTGCTTTGAGATCGATGCCGCACTTAGTTAATGAATCAGACCGACGCACAATAACATTATTCGTCCTTCAGACCCGGTCGGTTAGTTAAGCCCGGCCCAGTATTCGACCTACAAGCATCGGTAGTCCTGTCCAGTTGCTTTTGTTTTGTTTTGGAGGAAGTGGGGGGAGAGAGAGTGGAGGAGCAAGTTTGAGAGTGGAGGTAGAGATGACCAATATTGGGGACGGGTGAGGGTAATGGTCTGGTTGGTGATTGGCTATTTGTTCTTTGTTGGACAATTTGTTCGTCCGATTGGTGGATGGATGGCAGATAGAGATATAGATGAGATACTTATTCTTCCTTAGTTAAATGCTATGTTTTGTTTCTTTAGTGTTTGTTACACCTGTGACTTACAGCTTAGTAATTTTAATAATGCTAAATCTGATTGCTAAGTGATAAACAGTGGTAGTTGTAGTACCTGTTGTTAGTTGTTGTTAATCACTGGTAGTAATTTTTTACTAGTCTCTTTTTAACGTTAGTTTTGTAAGTTACTAGTAGTATCAAGTAATTTCACAAAAAAAGAACTTCTCAACTTGCTCTGTTAGTATTTGCTGTTAGAAGTAATACATCAGTAGTTGTTCTTTAGTCATTTTGATAGTTGTTCATTTTGATAGCATTATCCATAATTAAAAAGCTGAATTGCTTCATTCTGTTAACTGCTCGCTTGTAGTAGTCGTTTCTTTCAACAATTGGAGTAGTTCAAAGTTGTACGTGATTGCAGCATATTTAGTCCTAGTTGCCGCTCTATGCAGCCTTCTTCCCCTCAAAATTATTTTCCTCAACCAGAACCTTCTTCCTTCTTCCTTCTTCCTCTAATCTCTATAACTAATCACTTAACGAACCTTTCAATGTATTAACTGGGCAGATAATTTTTGTTGAATGAAGTATGTACTAGGTCTATGTGCTTGTATGAGCCCTACTAGATTCGTATTTCGTAGCAATTGCTTTTGTGTCAGAAGTGATCCTAAAGCTATTAGTATTTTGTGTGACGCCTTTTTTAACCCTTTTCAAATTCTATTCTACTGTCATTTGTTGTTGGCTAGGTTTGTTTTACTAGGTCTTAGTGTTTCTTGGAGAGCTTCACATTTTTTGCTCCACACCATAGATGATTTTTATTTATTTTTTTCTCCACACCATAGATGATTTTTACTGAGTGACAGTAGAGTATTGTTTTATGGTCTTCTGTCCTCTTAGGTTCACCTCAATTCTTCTTTGATTTTTGTATGTATAGATTCCTGCACATTTTTTGTTTTCTCATAACAATAGTTTTGTTAGTTAACTAATCTTAGTTTATTTATTAGCTTACAGTGATAATTTTGTGGGTTCTCTAATCATCTCTGTAACTTGTAAAAATTCAGTCATAAAGTATGGTATTTCTAAAATCAAGTTAGAATCTTGTGTGTCATTTGTAGTAGTTTTATTTGGTTTTTCACACGTACTAAACGCTATGCTAACATAGGTTTAAATTTCTTTTAGAGGAAACTTAGATTTAATTGTTTTGTTAGATGGATCAGCATTCGAGGTAAAAAGAATAGTACAAAAACTTAGCAAGTTGCGTAAAAATATCTATGTTTACACAATTAGGATTTTCAGTAGAAATTTATGCTCACAGAAGACATGCTCTGGCCCTACTTTTTACCAACTAAAAAGATAAGTATGTTTTATATTCTCTTATTGCTTGTGTCGGTACTGTTGAAGTACAGAGCAAAAGATTGTTCCCATTAGTTGTCATCTAAGTAGGCCTTTTGGATTGTAGAAAGCGACATAAGCACATTGTCTTGTTTTTTCTTGGATTGTAGAAGGCGATATAGGCTTTTTGGATGTGGACATGTGAGGAGTATAATATATATGAATTCATAAATGCCTAAGAGGACTATCTAAGTAGTAAGCATCTCTAGGTCAGCACCAACTCTGTAGGAGATCTAAATCACTGCAGATCTGTATGGCACTTTAGCTATCCTTTCAGGTTTTGTTAAAGAAATTTGAGTAAGAGTAGGAGCAAGAGCAAGCTCATTGACCACCTAGTCTAGTCCTTCTCCACACCTCCAGGAATGGTTGGAACACATTGCACAAGGGGAACTCATCAATAGTGTCCACACAAACGGAAATCATTTGATAGTTGAAATTTTTGTCCAACCTATATTTCTTAAGATGTTAATCTGAACAGATTGCTTAGGATAAAAGTATATGTTTTGAATGCTTAGAAGGCTTTTTTTTTAGTTTGTATGGTTTCCCTTTCCCCTATGTGCTCTGTTTATTTAGAAATTTTTGTTTTGTGTGATGAAGTAAAATATGTGAATTCTTGGAAGGCATGTTTTGTTACTTTTGTAGGGTTTACTACCTATTATGGTTCTGTCTACTTAGAAACTTTGGATTGTGTGATGGGATAATACATCTTAATTCTTAGAATGCTTGCTTTCTTAGTTTTGTAGGCTTTCCTACCTCCTACAATCTCGGGTTCTATTTACTTAGAAATTTTGGTTTGTGTAATGAAGTAGTATATTATTTTTCACTTGAATCCAAGCTAGCTCCTGATCTTGTCTTTGTTTCCCTTTAGCTCCTTTCATTTAAAAGCATATTAAGCATAGCGTATATGAATATGCCATTGTGCATAGTATATATTATTATTATTAGTTTAATCCAAGCCAGCTCCTTATTTTCCTTGTCTTTTGTTTCTCTATAGATATTGATTGCAAGTATATTCAGTTAAAAATTTTGTGGACCTGTAGGATTAATCGAATAATTTATTGCTCCTTTTTGGATCACAATATTAGAAGTATATGGGATGAAAAACAAATACCTGTTGACTCGCAAATATAGAGTGTTTATTATTCTGTGCCTTTAGCGAGCATCCTTGTTTATCTCTCTTTGTTGGAAGCACAAGCAATTCTTGTGCCAGCCATTATTGTCAGGAATGTGGAGAGGTGAATGCAGGTGTGTTTTTGTTTGTTCATTACAATTTATAAGCATCTATCTTTTTCTACGTCAGTTTTGTTTGGGTCGGACTCATTACAAGAAAATTTTCCACTTACTGTTACTTATACAACTAGTAATAAGCATCAATAAAATTGGGGGAATTAGTGGTTTTGTTTGTTATCAGTAGCTCCCTGTTCCCAAAACTAATGAGAAGCGTAGTGTTTTTTGCCATGTGTCATGTTAGTGCAGACTAGCTAATGCCTTCAACTCATGATTTGTTGAGGTTCAACCTCGATAATGGCCATTTTTTTTATAACCTGTCTGATTATGGCTATATGAGCATGTAGAATATGCTTTAGTCCAGTTGATAATAAGATTGTTATTCATACTTTTGCATGTACAAACTTGGATGCTCTGTTTGGGAGCTATTGGGCACTACACCTGGTTTCTCCTACTCTGCGGCAAACAAGACATGGCTGTGATGTGGAAAGGAAAACACTTGGTATAACTACTTGCTTAACCGAAAGAAGGTATTAGGTTCGTTACACTTATATTTTGATGTGATAGTCTCGTTACCGTTTTTCTCTATTTGTGTTTCATATATCACATAGGATATGCATATCCAACTCTTATTACAATTTTTTTCATATGTTGATTTCTTTTCAATCATTACATCCTTTAGAGTCATTAGTAAACGACAGAAGACACTTATTACTAGGAATAAGATAATCGTGATATTTTATTTGTTCTAAATGAATTGCACTTACCTTTCTGCAATATTCTTTCATCAATGGCTCGTCATACAGGAGCGTTGAGCAATTCTTTGCTTCCAAATGAGTCAAATGAAAACTAGGTCATTTTTAGCTCAATGTTTGTCATAATTTACATGAAAAATTCAGTGCATTTTTGTAAGAAGTATATGTTCTTGTTTCACAGGATTTTTGTTCAATGAACCTAGAGAGAATCAAGAAGAACTTCCGTGTTATGCCTTCTTTTAGGAAGAACAATGATTTCTTTAAATATTTGTCGAAGTTCTAAAATAGTTGCCTATGGCATGCCGAAACTTGTATAAACTAAGACAATTTGGAGTCAAGATACATCTGTAACCCATGCAAACTGCTGTGATAAGGCCCTTAGGCACGAATATCAATGGCGAATTCAACTGCTAGTTGGGCAAATGATGAACAATTTAATTCCTTATTGTGTGTGTTCATGGTATAAAGAACTAGAAAGTAAACTATGCAACCTTGTATGACACTCTATATTGGTTGGTTCCTAGTATTCTTGTCTAGTATAACCTGGGCGGCCACCTCAATTCCCAAAGGCCTGAATGCAATCCCTTCGATTTTCAGGGAACAGCTACGAGAAATAATTTACAGAGAATTTAGGCACCATAGGCATAAACAATATTCCAACGTAATTTATCATTCTAGCAACTATCCATCAATTCAGTCGTGTGAAACAATCGGTGTTTTTTTACGGTCATGGTGATTTTTTGGTACGACACAAAAGGAATGTGTTTTGCTTTAACCCTAAAGACAACCGGTAACAGGTTTCGGATCTAGGTCCACTTCATTTGGTCAAGCCCATTAATAACATAGTATAGCCCAAGTAGCGGATGTTTTGAACGGACAGATGGGTGTTTTTATCACCGGGCCAAATCTATAGAGTAAATCGCACCTGTTCGGTAAAGTTCTCTCTCTGAGATGGTCAGAACACTCGAGTTTAATTTACCAAAGTTCTCTCTCTCTGAGACAGTCTCAAAAACCGGTGAGAATCGGCCGAGAAACCGAAACTGGCTCCATCCATCCATTACGGTACCCCATCATCAATACCTAGGTGCCCAGGAGGCCACGTCATCGCTCTAAAACATTATCTAGTCATAGAAGCTCGACCATGAGTGACATGCAGGCCGTTCTAAGATAAGATTAACAAAGATCTGCAAAAACATTCCGGTACTCACTAGATTTCGTTTGCTAATCAACACTTTAGAAATTTGGACACTTTCAAGGGACAAACTGACACATGCAGGTAAGGTATTTTGTTCTACTCGAATACTCAAGTAACTCAACCACGACGTATTGCCTTGGCCCTTGGATGGAAGCGCTTTACAAGGTATTTTTTGTTCATCGGATTTAGGCGGGCCATGAGCTGCATCAACATTGGATGGGACGAGGACATTTCGCTCTGGGAATGTGGAGTCCCACGTCATATACCAAAGCAAGCAGCACAATATGTAAGTTGTTTAAAGCTTAGTAACATTGTTAGTGCACTAATCCTAGACTAACTTATATGCCATTGCTATCTAGGGCCGACTCAGGCTTCTTGTGTTTAATTACATGTAGAGCTAGACTAGTAAATACTATGTAAGTGTTCGACTTTGATAATTGTTTTGCATTCCACTCTGCTCTTAATAGCTTTGATCTTAGTCTATATGCTAACTTGTTTGTTGCATGTCCAATATCCCGCTCATCTCCAAATGCAGATCATGATCCACCTGTTGATGCACAAAGGCCACGAAGCAAAACAGTCTTCTGCAAGCTGTGCATTGCTGTTTGAATGGACTTTCTCTGCAAGTGGAAATTTAGCTTGAAAGGTTTGCTTTCGTGTATTCCTCACCAAAACACCTCCACCATTTTAATTAGTCTTTGCTTTATATCATTAATTGGTTTATAATTCCAGAGACCTTCGAGTCTATGGCTAACAAGAGTTATCAATGTTAAGTGTGCTTGTCATGTCTCCCTACCATCGAATTCAATATGTCATCCAACAAATCCAATGTTTTAAAATCTTTTTATTTATGTTTGATATAAAATGTTTTTTTCTTACTGCAAACCTCATGTTATTTGCTATGATATTTCAATTGAAGAAATACGTACATTAGATGTTTGATAGCAAAGTTGGGGACTTGACTAGTGCATACAAATGATACAGTTAGTGCTTAATATTACTATACACCTTTTTATTAGCATGCAGAAGAGGCACAAGCTGCATGAGAATCGTATAATTAGTGGCGTACACAAGATAAAAATACAAAGGGTTATTATGAGCATATCTCTCACTACACCGGCTGATGTTGCACTAAGCAAGACACAACAGCCCTAAAATGAGTACCAGGGATGCCATGGCTGGATCGAGCTAGTGCGCTAGCCCTGACGCGCCCCATGGTGCATCCGCCACTGCGTATAACTGCAGATAATTAGATATCATCTACGGCACTGAACAAATCCTCGGTTATTCAATACATAAAAGGTTAACATCTCTGACTTCAATGGCATTTCCTAAACACAGGACAGATCATTTCTGAGTTTTGGCTGGTAATCTCTCTGGTTGTGGCATTTGCCTAATTCTTGATCATTTTTTCTTAGCAAATTTGATATAACTACAAATATTTATGTAAATTATCGCATTTTCTTCTAACACATTTTTAGTTCAAACTTTAAATTTTAATGGTGATGTAATCTTCTGTAAACTTTCTCATCATTTGTTTTCAGATTTGTTCGTGATGATTTGGTGGTCAAAACAGATTTTTTTTTAGTTTTCAAGCAAAAAAAATGGTTCTCCGTACATACATTCTTCCATTGTAATTAATAGGGGTGCAATCGGCTCGGATTCGATCGGATATCGCTTTTTTCGTATTCTAAACCATATTTTTTTTGTCGGATTCGGAATTGGATATGGATAGTGCCGGATAAGAATACGGCACGGATAATATTGGTCATGGATTCGAAACGAATACGGAGCGAAATCGATAAGGTACCGGATATTTTTTTTGTTGGATATCACGCGAGAATAGATACCATATATAGCACACATCACAATGATTAATCAACCGTATACGTTCGAATGCAACAGAACTTCACAATTTAACAAGTCATTTTATCAGATAGTCCAACAAAGTTTCAAAAATACATTCAATTGCAACAGCACACATACAAAAAGTTATAGAATATAGAACGATAAGTAAATAATATAACAATAACATGACCGTTACTCCATGTCTCCATGAAAGAGACAAGACAAATAGACAATATTAGGATTATATCACGCAGGCATTAAGACACAACAATAACACAATCTTGTAAAAGAGTTTGAACACAAAAGTAGCCAAAGCAGGCTGGCAACATCTCAATGAGACCAGAGTGCATGATCGGAGAGACGAGTGCACGGGATACAACTCCTTGAAACTAAAAGGGTTCAGTACATTCTCAATTCGACGTAGTGTTCATTGCGATAAAACATTAAGTGATGCTTTACGAGGATATGACCAATCAAGTTAGTGCAAACTAATAGACCTTGTCCTTAATGTCTTAACGCCACAAATGCTAGTTCAAGCAAGATAGTAGTACTACATAAACCATAGCCTCCAGCTCGACCGGGTCACCGGCGCCGAGATGTACTTCCTGACGTCCATATACTTCTCGTTCCCTGATGGAGCGGGCGGGTCGGGCCGCGCTCTAGCCTCCGGTCGCCACACCTAGACCGTCGTGGATCCCCATCCACCCGGCGGCGCGGCCGCACCCGAGTGGTACATCCGCGCGTCTCTCACCCAACCCGCGGGCATGCGCACTGTCATCTTCCTCCCGTGCAAAGGCAGTGTCCTTGAGCTCGGTTCCGTCGTAGCCATCCGCGAGACTCCCGAGGTCCTGCGCGCCATCCAATCTGCCTTCCGCGTCGAGCTCGCCCCGCGGAAAGATTACATGAGGATCTTCGGCAAGGATCTCTCCCGCTGCGCCCAAATGCCGCTGGCGTAGACCACGGGATGCGACGCCACTTGGGTGCCGCGGCTCGGCGGTCAAGCCATACCGGTGCCCCCAGTAAAAAAAGGAGGTGGTCAAAGTGAAACCAGCGGAGCCTCCCAACAGCGTAGACTTCACCAAACCAGACGAGCAGGAGCAGGCGGCTGGAGAGGAGTGAAGGCTGAGGAAGCGGGGGCGCAAGCCGGCCAACGGACGGGAGGGGCCGCTGAACCACGTGGAGGTGGAGCGGCAACGGCGGGAGAATCTGAACCAGCGGTTCTACGCGCTGCGCGTGGTGGTGCCCAAGATCTCCAAGATGGACAAGGCGTCGCTGCTGAGCGACGCCATCGCGTACATCCAGGAGTTGGAGGCCCGACTTAGGGGTGGCGCGGCGGGCCGGCGCTGGCCGAGGACCCGACTGTCGAGGCGAGGCAACGTAGGACGAGGTGGTCCTACGTGTGACCATGCCCCTGACGTGCATCGCATCTCTGGGTGCAGTCGGTAAGGATCAGATATCCAAATAATTTTTACCGGATATATCCGAAAAAAGTTTCGGAATATACCAATATGATGGATAGTGATATCTCGAATCCGAAATAAAGTATCCGAATCCGACACCGAATCCGAAAACTATCTGAAAATATTATCCGAATCCGATCCGAACATATTCTGTCGGTCGGAAATTATCCGATCCGATTGCAACCCTAATAATTAACATATCTAAGGGCCTGTTTGAGAGAGCTGTAGCTTTTCTGGAAAGCTGTTTTTTGGCTTTTTGAGCTCAAAAGCGGCTGTAGCTTTTTATAAGAGATCGTTTAATAAATAGCCAATTTTCCTCAGCAATAAGCTGCAAAAGCAGGTCCAGCCTAGTTTTCAGCTTTTAGCTTTTATTAGTTATATATAGCTTTTGGCTTATGTTAAAAGCCGCTTAAAAGCTGAGCTGTTTGGGAGGCTTACTAGCTTTTCAGAAGTTGAAGCTGGTTTTAAGCCCCCAAACAGGGCCTAAGTGTGATAGCTTTGCGTTAAAGAAACAAACTTTTCATAATCTTAGAGATAAAGTAAGATTTAAACTCTAAATTCCTCGAGAGGGATTTATAGATTGGGGAATCTATTTAGGTGGTGTTTCGGTTTCAATTTTAGGAGGGAACCGCCTCTTGGTAGGGGATGATACGTTGTAAGAGTACTACTCTACCTATAGTAGTTCAAATCTTGCTACGATCATCTTTACCCATACGATACGAACCTATTTACAAAAAGTTTCAGTTTTAAGCCACTAATAATGTCTTTCCAAATATGATATAAGCAAGAATTTTAAAACTCAGAATTTTGGGGTTATAGAAAATTTGTGTTGGTTAAACTGTGCTAGATAGTTACTATTATCCAAATAAGATTTGGGAAACTATCCCTTGGTGGGGCAGTGAAGTTGTAGGTGTACGACCTCACCCACCAAGTTTCAAATCCTTGGTATCCACCTTTTACGCATACGCGAGTACGCTTCGGTAATAATTTTGTAAAGTCATAGATTTATCCCCGGCGTTTACGAATTAAGAGACGCACTCGTGCGCGTGTCTTTTCTGTAATCGAAAAACCATTTTCCTAAGACGGGGTTTAAATGAGTTTTACAAGATATTGTTTTGTTAAAACATGAGATAAAAATTAAATTAAAATGGCCGCCCTTAAACGGGTCTAAACGGCGCTCCAAGTCGTCGCAAAAAAAAAGCCGCTGACGCTGACGGATGGGGGACATTGTGCAGATCTTAATTCGTTATTTCGTAATAAAAATGACGCGAGCTGAGGCACAATATTATTTTCTCATGCCTCAAAGAAAGTGGGAGGGATATCAAGAGCGAGCGGAATAGCATCATCAAACTCGCGCGTGTAGCTGCTTGCATTTTGGTTGGGATTTTGTTCCTTACTAGTATATCGATCTGGCTGGCCTGGCCTGTACCTGTACCTGTATGATCATCACATCTTCATCTTCAAGTAACATGTGTCGCACACGTACAGCACAGTAGAGTTTCTTACAAGTTTTCCGGGTGTAAATGGCGAGCGGCCGGGACATCTATCGATCTGTACCAGTTTGAAAGTCTTCGCATCATTAGTTCAGTTCCCAAGAAAATTAGGACAATTTGAGACTGTGTCATCCCAGCCAAGCTGGTATATATATACCCATATATTGAGATATCGTTTCAGAATATACACGATAAGATGAATCTTAGACGATCTTCGACTCCAATCCATTCGTTTCAGAAGCGCAAAACAAATCCGGGATGATATTTTCATAGGAACTCGAGAAAAGCTTCCAGCCAGGACTCTTCCTCCTCCCTGTGGTTGTGGGCTGTGGCCTTCCTCGGATAGTTCTTATGCAGGTTTTCAGAATTGCAACTAGAGCAACTTGATCTTTCCGTAGCTGCATCTCTTGACCAGATAGATGTTATATAGAGCTCATACACTAGCTACGTACGTTAGCCACTTGCACGAACAAATTAATCTTATTATTGTGCATGGTATGTAATATACAGCACGTGCATTATGTAAGGATATTACCAAGAAAATACAAGTCTGCCTTAATTTTCTTTTAAACACAAGAACGGTCAACCAAGTGCTTTGCAAGGAAAGTTGGGAATATTGCTAGCTAGTTCCTCTGTGAAGAACTTTGCATTAGTTTTAAAATTATTAAGCAGTATAGATGGCAGCATGATCAGCTTGTACGTACTTAGAAATAACAGATATTCCTCCACGGTTTCCTAGCTTTTTTTCATAAAGAAACTTGTTCCTCGACGCTTTTTGTTGAGATTGACTTTATAACCAATTAGTCTATGGGCGCGACTAATACTTAACAATCCATCAAGTGGGTTTAAGTAATACCTGGGTCGTTTGTTAGTGACATTTCTACTGATAATTCCGCAAGAAACTTTGAATGGAGCATGAGTAATGTTATTCAGCCATGTATGCATATCACTTACACGTTAGGATATATGAATTATATATCCCAGAGAAAAGATTACCCGCTACTGCTGCGAGATGAAGCTGGTGACTCAGATAGTAGCTAGCAAGCGCTTTATCACTCCATGTGTGCTCAAAGTATATACTCCCTTCTATCACAAATAGTTATCGTTTTATACGTACGTACGGTCAAACTTTTAAAACTTTGACTATTAATATATTTTTAAATATTTAAATTGGATATATGAAAATCATATGTTAAGATTTGTTTTGAAAAGTACTTTCATAATATTATAATTTTATTAGGTTTTATAAATATATTATTAAAGAAATTAATAGTCAAAGCTGTATTTTGAAGACTATGTCACTGTCCAAAACGACAACTATTTGTGACCAGGGGAGTATATATTATTATGTTCGTTCTGAGAGATACTTCCATACTTTTCTTTTTAACAGTTGCACAAATATTAAAGTATGAATGAATAGTAGATGGTGATTACTTACCCCTTCGTTTATTTCAAGATTTGTACAACTTTTATTAAGAGAAAAAACATTGAAGTACTGTTGTTCTTTATGGCTTCGTATCTGGTGCATCTTCCTGTATCGCTGCATTTGCTCATCTCACTGTAAACACCATTTAAATGGTAATAAAGAAAACTCTTAACACGTCTATGTATTATTACAAATTAAAAGTTAATTACAGACCTTTTATAACTGATAGGAAAAAAAGATAAATATATTATAGGTTATCATAAAAAGAAAAACATACCCCCTAAATTGGTGGACCTGATTTTAAAGCTTTTAGGGTATGTACAATATTGTGATATCAGTTGTCTATATGCATTGTCATGTAAATTTTTTTTGCTGATATGGAAGAAAGAAGGAGGAAAGAGAGTATAGATGTCTCTTAATGAAGAGACGACTATATAGACGGTATAAAACACAATTACGTAAGTGATTGTCTATAATAAATACTTTTAATACTATAATTAAATGATTGTAGAATCTCATATAGACAACATTAAGATGGCATCTATTGTCTTTAGTTTTTTCTTTATATGACATAGAGAAGTATATTGATAACACTCGTTTCTATTATTGTAGTACATGTCAGCTGTCTGTAAGATTATAGCCACATATGATTATGGATGATGTGGAGGAGAGAGGAAAATGCCGCTTGCTATTTAACGGATGGTTTTACAGACAGCTTTATGCTTTGTATACAATCTATTAATTATACGAGAGATCATTACAAACAGCTATATAGACAGTTCATTGTATGAGTTATGTTTAATTTTATCTATAGATGATATAGATATGTATTACAGATAACCCACGTCTGTAATGTTATACGTACCCTTAAGATTCAACGGCTGTTCGGGAGATACATAATACCTTATATTATAGAGGAAGAGATTGCAGCTTCCCTGGCGTATCCACGTCACCCCTTTGCGAAAAGTCCCTCCATAAAATTTAAAATTGCGTTCAGATCCTTCGATCAGTTTTTTAATAAAATAGACCCGAAAAAAAACAAAATTATGTTCATGACCCTCCGCGGTTTTCGTTTAAGTCCTCACGTCGGTTTTTAACCGAACAGACCCGAGAAAAAAGAGAAATTACGTTTTGATCCCAAAAAAGGTTTTTTTTAGCTGAATTGGTCCGAAAATATGTTTATGTCCCTCCGTTTTTTTTAAAACGCGGATTCACCGACGGCTTATAGCAATCCACATATTCGATGACGTCTCCTAGCAACCCATTTTTTAAAGAAAAAAAACGAAATTACGCGGAAAAAAAATCAACCATTTTTTAGAAAAAAAACCCGAGAAAACCGAAATCGCGCAAAAAAAACATGTTTTCGCAGATTCGGCGACGACTCCTAACGGTTCTGCACCACATAAATATGTTTGCGAAAAGTCCCTCCATAAAATTCAAAATTGCGTTCAGATCCTTCGGTCAGTTTTTTAATAAAATAGACCCGAAAAAAAACAAAATTATGTTCATGACCCTCCGCGGTTTTCGTTTAAGTCCTCACGTCGGTTTTTAACCGAACAGACCCGAGAAAAAAGAGAAATTACGTTTTGATCCCAAAAAAGGTTTTTTAGTGAATTGGTGCGAAAATACGTTTATGTCCCTCCGTTTTTTTAAAGCGGATTCACCGACGGCTTATAGCAATCCACATATTCGATGACGTCTCCTAGCAACCCATTTTTTAAAGAAAAAAAACGAAATTACGCGGAAAAAAAATCAACCATTTTTTAGAAAAAAAACCCGAGAAAACCGAAATCGCGCAAAAAAAAAACATGTTTTCGCAGATTCGGCGACGACTCCTAACGGTTCTGCACCACATAAATATGATCCGTGTTGCCGCAAATTCGCCAATGACTTCTAGCTAGCATATTTTTTAGAAAATTCTGGAAAAAAACAAATTCGCGTTTACGTCCTCACACCCATTTTTTTTCTGAAACAATCGTCGGACCAAATCTCGCGCTGCGTAGCGTCGCACAACCAAATTACGCATGGCGCAGCGTAGCGCGCAAAACCTTGCTAGTTAGCATGAAAAGATCTAAAAAAATCTAACCTGTAGTAGTTCTTTGTGCTAACATTGATCAACATTCACGTACTCCATCCATCATTTACCCCGTCTGTGTCTCAATCAATCAATCAATCAATGTATCTATCTATCTATCTATCTGTATTACTGTATATAAGCCCCACCGACTGCCTCGTCCTCTCATTTCCTCGTGTTCCTTGTGTCCCAAATCTGCAACTACTGCTCTCCTCTTTCTTTTCCAAGTTCGGGATTCTTGGATTGGACTCCTATTTCAGGTACATCCTTTCCTCAATTCGGTGCAGAATAGACGGTTCTCTCTGGATTGGGGGAACTGTATGTTTCTGTTTCTGTAGGAAGGCTGAATCTTGTAGGGGTAATCTTAACCTTTTCGCCGTCCTTGCTGAAGATTTTTTGTTTATGAGCTTGGTTGCAGCGTTATTCGGTGTGACATAGATCGCCGTACTCCTGTTCTTGTGACCAAAGTTCATCTATGATTTGAGATTTCTTCGGTTAGGTTCGTTGTCAGCTGTTGGCGTTTTGTTGGATCTGCTGTGCGTTCCCTTTTAAGATCCGTGTTTCTTTCTCTCATTGGTTTTTCTTGGCTGTTTTGTTCATGTTTCCATGTCTCCTCTTGCAAAGGAGAGATTTGTTGTTGCAAATAGGAGGTTCCTCTTTGAGTCTCAGATCCCCTAGCTAGTCATTTATGTTGTGTGTAGCTGTTGATGTTAAAAGATTGAGTTTCTGATTCAGAATAGATCTGAGCTCTGCAGCTCCAACATTAAAGGGGTTATACTTTTTATTCAAATGCCTAGTTTGTTCAAATTCTTGTTGTAATAGAGGTAGTTCTAGGCTTTTAGTTCATATGTGGGTTCTGCTAGCTTCTGATTGTGGCGTTCTTTCACTATTGACTATTGAGAATCAGTTCGCGAAAGAGGATTTATATTGATCCATTTTTAAGATTTGATACAAATCTAAGATGTTGCTAGCTGATATATTGTGCTGAAATTAAATTTGTTTGGCTGATATAATGTTAAAAGCTACCTTCTTTGAGAGGATTGGGTTTCAGTTCGTGGTAAGGAACGATGATGAAACAGTGATATGTTAAGGTTTGTCTGCAGGTAATTAGGCTTGCAGAAAATGGACGCAACTGCTGGCTAATAGGCATCAAATTTATATGGCCATAGGTATACATATCTCTCACCTATTTGTGCCTGGCAAATATACTGTGTTGCTGATCTATCTGATATTTCAATATTTCTGTAGATATTAAGGCAATGTGTACAGGAGGGAACGGTTTCTACCTCATCAATAAGGAGACAAGTGCTGATTCTATCAGAAAAAATTATTCCATTGTCTCTCATTATCGGATGGCATTTGATACAGCAAGAGTAACTAAAACAGAGACATCAAAGTTGAAGAACCTGATTTCGGCTTCATTCAAACCCTTGTCTCTTACCATTCCCATAGGCGACGGATTCCATGAATAGTTCCCTTTAAGCCATTGCCGTTTATAGTAGATAAGGTCTATAAGTAAGCCAAAGATTTTCTTCTGTTGGCTAACAAGGGGAGGCAAACATTGAGTTGCTTGCTGCCGCATTTTACAATGCTTACACTTGTTAGTGCATGAGAGCAATTTGTTCAATCACAGACGTGCCTCCGTGCTACAATGCATCTCAGGCCTCCAACAAGGCCAAAACTTTCCTCAGCCTTTTTGTCTCAAGGGGAATGTGACCTATACTGTGATCTAATACCTGGCTTGCCAGAAGACCTGGCAAAGATATGTCTTGCCCTTGTTCCTCGGAGTCACTTCCCTGTCATGGGTGCAGTGTCCAAGAGGTGGATGTCATTCCTGGAGAGCAAGGAATTAATTGCTGTAAGGAAGGAGGTTGGGAAGCTTGAGGAGTGGGTGTATGTGTTGACTACAGATGCTAGAGAAAAGGCGTCTCATTGGGAGGTTTTGGGGTGTTCGGGGCAAAAGCACAGCCCTTTTCCGCCTATGCCTGGACCAACCAAAACTGGGTTTGGTGTGGTTGTTCTTGATGGGAAGCTCTTCGTTATTGCTGGCTATGCTGCTGACTCTGGGAAGGAACGTGTTTCTGATGAGGTTTACCGATATGATTCTTGCCTCAACAGGTATGTTTGGATCCTCATGTACATCAAGAACTTTCTTATACAAAAGGGTGAAACTTTGTTAAATTAAAGTTGATCTCACTAGTCTCACTAACTTTAAAGACTAAACTAAACTAGTGTTTTGCAAATAATCTGAATAAATCAATAGTAACTCATTAACACTGATAGTATTAACATGCAGAATATTAATTAAGGTCTCAACATTTTGAAATGTCGTAAGGCTAAATCATTTATGCTCTCATTCCCCAGGTGGACCATGCTTGCTAAGATGAATGTGGCTCGCTGTGACTTTGCCTGTGCAGAGGTCAATGGTGTGATATATGTTGCTGGTGGATTTGGTCCCAATGGTGATAGTTTATCTAGCGTCGAAGTTTATGACCCAGAACAAAATAAATGGACGTTGATTGAGAGCCTTCGCAGGCCAAGGTGGGGTTGCTTTGGGTGTAGCTTTGAAGGCAAGCTGTACGTCATGGGTGGTCGTTCAGCCTTCACAATTGGTAACCCCCGCTTCGTTGACGTGTACAATACTAATAACCATGCCTGGGGTGAGGCCAAGAATGGCTGTGTAATGGTTACAGCTCATGCTGTTCTGGGCGAAAAGCTCTTCTGCATTGAGTGGAAGAACCAGAGGTCTCTAGCAATTTTCAATTCAGCAGATAATTCTTGGCAGAGGATCCCAGTGCCGCTTACTGGTAGTTCTAGCACTCATTTTTCTCTCGGGATACATGATGGGAAGCTGCTGCTGTTCTCACTGGAGGACGAGCCTGGATATCAAACACTGATGTTTGATCCTGCTGCACCAATGGGATATGAATGGTGCACATCTAAGCTCAAGCCATCGGGATTGTGTCTCTGCAGTGTGACCATCAAAACCTGATGCTCTTGCTTGTGGTTACCAAAGGATGATATCCTATATTACTGTTTGCCTCACCTTTCAGGTTCAGATCAGGCTGAGTTTGGTTTCATGCTCACTCCTATTTGCTAGAATTTCTATTCACTTTTGTGCTCCTCAATAATAGGATGTTCATGCTGCAGTTCATTCGATTGCTGAAACGGTGTTATAATGTATTCTGCTTTCACTTGTACTGAACTATTTGGTCAAAGAACCTTCAATTCATATTATCTTGTTGCTGGGCAATCGCACCACACCAATAGACACAGCTGTGCTGATATTCATCTGTGTGGTCGTGATTACTTATCGTTATGTTTCAGTTCATTCTATTTCTGATACTGTATTTCTCAACCTGGTTTTTCAGCTCTTGCTGTTTGGTACCATCCTTTGTCCGTTTGTGGTACTTCAGGACTGTTGGTGTCCAATTCCAAACTTTTTTATGGAGCATGCTTACAATGATTTCTGAACAACTGAAAGCAGGTTTCATTCTGGGCTTCATGACTTGAGCTATGGATCTTGGGCATTGACGATTTTTCAGAGTTGGGAAGCACCAGCATAAGGCTTGTAAAGCTTGCTCTGGAAAACAATCACTATCTATGCTGGAAACTGTTCAAGTGATGTCTTTAATTACAAGGAGCACCTTGTCTATCATGTCTGTTGGTTTGAGTGTTTTCGTTTCTGTGCTTACAGAAGTTATGCTGTTCAATTTGTTAGGTAGAATTGCCTGCTTGTTTCCTTTCAGAGGTTTTCAGCAATCAGATAAAGGTGTGCACCTGCGGTTGATAATGAAGGAAAACGAACAACAGTGTTTGAACTCTGAAGCAGCTGATTGTACTACATTTCTTCTAAATTTTAATAGTTGTTTTGATTCTTTCCAATTATTTTGCCCTAACTAATATTTCTGTATCAGTTGCATGATGAAAGTTGTTTAGTTTAGTACCACTGTACCAGTAGCTACTGGGACTGGTGATGAAATCTTCTGGTTTTTCGATATGCTTGGAGCGTCACGCCTAGATGCATGGTTGATGCACCTAGTGCCCTTTTTTCCCGAGATCATTGCTTATCTAACATTATTTTGTTTTCAAATCTAGCCTTCTTACATATGCATTTTTAAAAATGGTCTTCTACCCATCGCGGAAGGCACGGCAGATGACACTTGTCTTCTACCGCTCTCAGGGAGTGCGAGGGCACACGAGCAGCCGGGCGCGGGCGGTGTGCACGGTCAACCTCACTGACGCATCCGGGTAGCACGGAAGGCATCTACCCATGGTCCCTAGGCACGGCAACTCATCCTCTCATAGTCTTGTGTGTTGCTGTAGCGTTGGCCACCTTCCGTGCTCTCTGAGTGCAGTATGGGGATATGTGTTGCCTATCACACCTTTCGCAGTAGGAAAGGGGGTCATTTTTGTAAATGTATGCGCGAGGGCCTGTCACACTTTTCGCGGTGCAGGAGAGGGCTATTTTTGTAAATGTATGCGTGAGGGTGCCTATCGCACCTTTTGCGGTGGAGAGGACTATTTTGCAAATGTATGTGCAAGGATGCTAGATTTGAAAAAAAAATTTACTTTTCCCTCCGTTATTCGGAGTTTCAGACTGTCTCCACCGTATATGTTGACTACTTAGCCAATTTGGCATCATGCCTAAAGTTTTGTTTGATATAGAATTTGGAACTCAAAACTAAATCCAAATTAGAGTAAATTTTGGAATATACAAACTCAGATTGTAATCGTAGTGGAAATTAATATCGGAAAAACTAAATTATGAAGAAGAAATTCAATCTAGACCTATACAATTGTGGAATTAAAGCATGTCTGAAGTTGTCTAAACAAATTGGAATTGAAACCCACTAAAAGTTACATTTTTCGAGTAAATTGTGGTGCATGTCATCAAACTTATTTAGTTAGTTCAAATAGGTCACTTAACTCCTATAATGATATTTAGGCCACTAAAATCATTTAAGTGGATCACTTTAGATCATTAGCATGTCAAATCGGGTGCGGCTGATGACATTACATGCTAACTTATGCCATCGTAGCATGAGGCATATAAGTACATATTTAGTCGCAAAAAACACAAATCTAGTTGCCCTCCTCCTGCAGCCTCTATGCGTGCCATTCACGCTTGAGCCCCTTATCAATATTGTTGACTTTGCTAGATCTCAATTTCTTGGTGCCAGTAATAGTCACCCTGGTAGGATCTAGATAACAGCACGTGCAACCGCCCTTGCGATCACCTCAGTCGCCATAGCTTGTAGGCGTTAAGAATTAGAGAGAAAATTGTGAAAGGCTAAAAGAATTAACGGATTAGTTCAAATTACAATAGATATGCTTGTCATCTTTTGCACTCATATGCACCCTGTGCCGTGGTGGCAGAGTCAACATGGCATTTTATAGGTCGTAGTTTAACCGTGTACTAATGACCTAGAGTTAGGAGTGAAACAGGTTAGATACGGGCGAATATTATTCTTCCTGTATCTTAACTCATTTTTTTTAAGATTCGGAATCGGATATGGACTAGCCGGATACGGGATGGATATGAGATAGATTCGGGTTGAAAACGGATAAAGATATATTGATGCACATATATATATATATAGAGAGAGTAATATATGTTGAATTAAAACCGTACAAGAACATGATCGTAATAGCAAGTTATATATCAATCAAACCCAATAGACGTCATAGAAAGAATATGCTATTTGAGGATCAATAAACCAACTAATTGTCAATATAAGCTGTCATGGAAAAATGTGATGAAAATAGGCTAGGCCTTGCTGATATTTGAATAGGAAAAATCTGGATATCCGAATAGGAAAAATCCGGATTTCTGGATCACGTCCCATATTTATCGAATATTGGCTATTCCGAATCCGATTCCGAATCTGGATTCAAGTATCCGGATCCCATCCCAGATCCGACTAGATGTAGGATCAAGGATAATCGACTAGAGGGGGTGAATAGAAGGTTTTTAAAATTCTTTTGACTTTAATATGATATTAAGCAAGTACGACACAAATTACAATTTTACAACAATTAAAGCCTAAATATGCTAGGATTTGCTAAGTACACCAATAATCTAAGTCTAGGAAAGAGTTACAATTCTAGCGAGATAATCAAACACAAAGATCACTAGGAATGTAAATAGCACAAATTAAAGAAGACAATGAGTAAACCACAATTGGAACACAAGGATTTTTCCCGTGGCCTCAGAGACTTGCTGGTCTCCCCTAATCCATGTCGAGGAATCTTAAATGAAACAAGCCAGCTCCTTGCGCAAATGAGCCTCTCTCGATCATTAGTGGTAGCTCTTCTCCGCTCCGGGTAGGTGAGCTCCGAGTTTCACACCGAAGCCGGGTCTCTTCATAATCTCCTTTGAAGAGATCACCAATTCTCACGCCACAAAACCGTCTAGGAGGCGGCTACCTCCAAGAGAATAGAACTATGACGCTTGCTTGAAGGTAATCAAGTGTTCTAATGGCTTAAAATCAAAGTTCACACTTGAATGCTCTCAATAACTCACAAATGTGAAATTTAATGCACAAGAGATATTCAATGAAGTGTCTAACCTTCCCCTTAGTGCAGGTGAGGGGGTATTTATAGTCCTAATCAAAATTCTAGCCGTTGGGTCCAATATCCTAATTTTTTAGTCAAAACCGGTAATACCGTTCATGTAGGATTGGTAGTGCCGGCCACCAGGTAAATGGTCAAATTTAGCATTTAATGTGGTGGTTACTAGTCGTTGCTATAGGACCCTGATACTACCGTCTATGGAGGATCACTAGTTCTGGCCTTGAGTCTCAACAACATGCATTTAGACTCATTTCTGTAAAATAACTACTGCCCTAAAGGGCCGATACTACCGGACCTACGATAGTACCGCTCCTACATGGCGGTAGTGCCGGCATGTGAAAAAGTATCAAAGATGCATCGATTTGGAAAATAACTACCGTCCTAGAGGATCGGTACTACCAGACCTACAGTAGTACCGCTCCTACATGGCGATGGTGTTGACCACACAGACTTCACCCAAAATGCCTCATTCTGTAAAATAACTATCGCCCCTAGAGGGCTGGTACTATCGGACCTATGGTAGTACCACTCCTACATGGCAGTAGTGCCAGCCACACAGGTCAACTTGATTTTTCAAAAGATTTTTCAAGGAATGCACATGACTACGTATGAGCATGATTTGAGCCATGATTTTTAACCATATTCAAGCTATTAGCCAAAGTTCCCTCTTGATAGTATGGCACATAATCTAGCAATCTGATCTTTTCCCCCAAACACCAAAATCGGCAAAAGCTATGAAAATGTGCTTAAAATTTTATACATTTGCCTTGAGATTGATTTGTCCAAATTTTTTATTTTGTCTCATGAACTCCATAAATCGATGAGGACTAACCTTTTCTAATACACTTAGAGCAATATGTTAGTCCTTTAATCCTGATTGTTATTAATTACCAAAACCCAGAATAATTTAGAGCCCTAGTTGCTTCACTGGATAGTCAAATCTGATCCCGATCGGATTCAGTCCTAGTTGTACCCTGTAATTTAGGGCCCTAGTTGTACCCTGTAATTGGAGTTGCTTCACTGGAAATATCCGGCTCATTTTCACCCCACTTAGAGTAACACATTTAAACTATTTCAGAGGTCTAGATACGTAGTTTGGGAGTTCAGTGATCTACTCGAACCAACTGTCTAAGTTTGGTGACCTTAGTGCACTTTACTTTTTTTTTCTAATCTAATTATTACATTTAGTACGACTGATTTTTTTCACTGATTTTATAAGAATTTGTTTATGCTCCAAAAACTATTAAAAGAATGTAACCCGTGTAGATGCACAAATTAACGACTATTTATCCCTAACCAGTGGTCAGTGGAGATCTAGTCACGTGAGAGTAGTACGTAGAGGTCATGGCCTGTGATAGGCAAAAATTTCGAATACAATCAACTTTGTATCTGTAATATCAGTTTCGTGCAACTTTTTTTCGTATTTTCTGAAATAGCGTCAATACCCGGCACGTGAGACGACAGCACGCAATAACCAGCATGTGAGGCGACAGCAGGCAATAGCCGGCATATGAGGCGCCGGCTATGCCTATTTCGGAAAATATGAAAAAAAATTGCTCGAAACTGATATTACAGGGTACAAAGTTGACTGTATTTGAAATTTTGGCTGATCTGATACGCTAGATTGTTGAACTATCGTAGAATGCAACGGCTACTTGACGTACGACAGTGATCGAGTATAGATTGGTTGAATGCTAGTGCTACCAAGGTATTCTGATTATGATCGCCTGGGCAGCAACTCCAATTGATCGGTTGCACGGCACAATTCTGATATATCCGAATTGTCGATATCTGAAAGACCGCTATACGCTATTTAGATAAGTGTTGTGAAAAACGGTATAAACTCGACGAACAAATATGGTACCGTTATCTATTAATCGTAATATGACCAATTAATCAGAATTTAATGGGCTATTGCGCATTCTTATTAATATATTTATTGACATTTAGAATTAATTAGAAATATTTTAGTTATCTAAAGTTATTGTAAATTATCACTCTACAAAACATGTTTTACATTTTATTATTTATACTTCATCCAAAAGATACATACTATAAACACTATGACACAATATTATAAACTAATTTATCGTATTCAGTGAATAAAAATAAGTGTGATTAAACAGGAAAATAGATGATTAATTAGAAAATAGCCAATTAATCAGATTATGCGGTCAATTAATCGTTCAATTGTATTAATTGCACTAATTAAACTATTCGCGATGGTTTAGTCACTGTCACCGATTAATCGGTTGAGTAAGCCGTTTTTCACAACAGTAATTTAGACTCAGAAAAACTCGGGAGAAGATAGGGAAGGAATTAAGATGCAGGATGGAGGAGGAAGGGCGTTACGATCATTTCACCCGTTTTCTTTCTCCAAAATCTCAAACTAAAAGTTTTGCACTCGATGGAATAATCACAATGCTATCTAGCAAATGCTATCCGATTTCCTAATTTTCCCGTAGCACCAATATATCATGCCATCCGACCAATTTTGTCGAGTTTTCGAAATAAATTTTTTAATGAAAAATTACATAAATAATATGTAAAAAAATGACAAAAATACCTACCTGTCGCGCTTTCAACTGGCGAGAGAGAGAGAGAGTTGTGGCTAGTTGAAAAAGCGACTAACCCTCTGTCACTAGTTGGAATAGCGACAGAGAGTTGTCGCCAATGGTTCATCTCTCTGTCGCCATTCCAACTGGTGACAGAGAGGCATAAAGCGGCAGGCCCTTGCCTTTGGCCTCAGTTCAACCGAATGAACGAAAAAACAACCGAGCCGCGGTAGAAAAAAGAGAGGGGCGAGCGCGGTAGAAAAAAGAGAGGAGGAGGAGGAGGGGAGAAAGAAGAGAGGGAGGAGGGAGGAAGAAGAGGAAGAGAAGGGGAGAGGAGGAAGAAAAATTCGTCATCTGTGCAGATAAAATTTTTATGAGTAATTTAAATTTAGAAATATAATTTAATGATCAGATTAAATAGATGGGTATGTAATTAGGTTTGTAGAGTAATAAGTATTTAGATAGATGATATAAGGACCAGATTAACTAGGGTTGTAAGCAATTTGTCCTGTAGAGTAGCAATAGTTATTTACGCATATGACTTAGAGATCAGATTAATTAGTTTTGTAAGTAATTAGCTATGTAGACTGGCAATAATTTTTTTACATTGATGAATTGACGATCGGATTATTTAGGTATGTAAGTTATTAGGTGTATAGAGTAACAATAGTTATGGACATAAAAAACTACGAGATACTACGCAGTTAAAAAAATTAATGTTGGTATGGTTGCAGTAGTTTGTTTGAAGTAGTGTAGAGTACGTCGTCGTGATACGTACGTGTAGAAGTATAGATAGGTTGAGAATTTAAAAAGTATTAGCGTAATGTTGTGCACATATTAAAAAATTATTGAAATGGTTGACAAGTATGGATGAACCAGTACAATTTAAAATACACTACGAAGAAGGGGTTCTCCACTGGTGACGTCGTCCCACCGGGCGTGCACACGTGAGTACTCTTGCTCATCACCTCCAATTGCATTACTCTTTGCGATGTTCTTACTAATGACGTTACATTGCCAATCTTTTCATGTAGTCTCACACGCAAGGGTTTCGTTGGTGCTACGAGCTGGGCAGTACGCATGTTGCCTCATGCTCAGCAGTGGGCACAGGCTTTGGCGGACATTTACGAGGAGACTGCCCTTTACGACCACAGCATGCACAATGAGTACATCCGGTGGTTCAGCTCACGCACCCGCGTTCGCATTGTGCGTGTCGTCGACTCACCTCTGAGGCACGTTCCCTCGACAGCAGACACCTACCCCACGCAGCCAGACTCGGTGTTCCATCACTCGGTTAGTACTTTTTTCACATGCCATGTAATGTATCGTTACTATAATTGTAACAACTAACTTGCCTTTCAATGCATGCATAGAGTGACTTTGCCAGGGAGGCTACGAATGAGCTGGACGCACTGCTGGCCAGCCTACTCTGGGGGGATAGACTGGAGGTCACGATGGACTTCCCAAGAGGGGCGATGTAGTGCGTACGCCAGAAGATCGCTCGCATCATTTAGCTTACGTCATGCATGAGGCTTAGGGACGACGACGTTGTACAGGTTCACAGGCGTGCCTCAGCTGTACGGGGTCAACACGCACCGCAGGTCGCAGCTGGGACATTGCACACGTAGGCGGCCCCTCCTCCGGACGTGCCAGGGGGATCCAGCTGGCAGCGTTCCGTGTCGTACGTCCACATGACTCCAGGTACACATCGTGCTCTCCTTTTCGCTATTATGTTCTTCACATTATGTAGTTTACTAACATGAAAAATTATCAATTGCGGTCATTGCAGCACCTGAGCAGAGCGTGAGCCACTCCGGCATCTTCCCTCCCCTCGACGACGCCGACTGCGACGGAGGAAGCCTAGGACCACACAAGGGGTCGCACCGCGCAGGGGCGCCAGCTAGTTTTTTCTTTTATACCCGATGTACTAATCCGATATTGTGTTTTACTTTCTTAACTTATGTACCATTCAGATATGTTCTTTTGCTTTCGAAGGTTATGTACTACTCATATATGAACTTTTGCTTGCTTAACTACGACATATTAGTTATGTCCATAATGCCATCAGCTATGTCAGGACGATTGGACAACACACACATCAACTTTCTCAGTGCGATTTGATAATACACTGCCATCACCTTTTACAGTCCGATTCGACAACACTCTGCACACCGCGAAGTGATAAAATATTGCCCATCTCAGACTGACGGACAACACACTGCCTATCTCAGAGCAAAGTGACAACACGTTGTAGCCCACCACTTTCTCAGACCGAAACAACAACACGCTGCAGCCCGCTTTTTCACACCAAAGTGACATATAAAACCATTGGTCACCAAAGCAGCCCTTCTTTCCTACCCCCAAACTCCACTCTATTGCAATAATAAACAGAGCAAGAAGCTCAAGCCGTGGGAGGGGTAGACGGGGAAGACTAGGTCGGAGATCACCTAGAGACCCTGACCCTTCATAGTTTCGAGGCCGCGACCCTAACCTCAAGAGTAGTACAATCTACTGTCCGTTAGACCCCGATCCCCCACCCCAGATTTTCCCATTTGAACAAGCGACTCATACACCCTCCAAGATCCAATCTACGAAAGCCAACCACTCCTCTCCCTAAACTGGCCGAAATGCAAGTACGACCTCGACGTCATTGTGCAAGTTACTGATGCTACGGATCCCAACCTAGAACGTCGTTTCTACCGATGCCCTCTATTCATAGTAACCGCTACAACTCTTACTTATCATTCGGTTCATGTCTCGCTATATGACACATACTCTTGCTTACAGACCGCAGATTGCAAATTTACTGAGTGGGTGGGCCGCCGTATCCCATACATGCCCAATGTTGCATCCATTACTTGGTGTATCTCCTCGAAGAAATGGAAGAGGACCTCACGGAGATCAAGAAAGAGAACGAATAGCTCCGTAGGCAGAACTTGGAGCTCCAGACCCAGAATGATGACCTACGTCGTCAGAGACTCAGGGAAAGGAACAATGAGAAGGTCGTCCACCTCGGCAGCGACTACCACACTTACTGCTGCTGCGGAAATACCAGCTGTAGCTGTGCTTGCCACTACTGCAACCAGAAGTCCCGTCCACGTCGTCCTGACGATCAACACTCCTGTGGGTTCCTTATGGTTACCCATTCGAACCTTAATGTTCTTCTCCCTTAAAGCGTACTCCATCCTGCCCTTATACAATTCTAAAAGGCGCATTAGTATCGTACTTTTATCCATGTCCGTGGCTACTCTGTACCGCCATTTGTACCATTCCAACTGTATGTGTCATGTAATCACCCTTTATTATGAAATACTATGTTGCATTCATTTCGTTTTTTCCTAACTTTATAGATACAACGACTGTTATGCTCTAGTTATTCTTCTTCTTTCGACTTGTTATGCTCTAGTTATTCTTGTTTTTTCGATGTAATGATGCATTTTAGTCTTTCAAAATAGATTTCATATGATACTAAATTCCATCTCAGGTCAAAAAAAGGTGTCCAGAATTCTCTCTTGAATTGAAGATTGTAATTAGTTTGCTTTTCAGCTTGTTCTATAAAAAATGCCGATAATTTTGTTGTGTTTGCGACTTAAATCTCAACTACACATCTCTGCTCGATACAAAAATTTTAGTGCACATTTTCAAACTTGTAATGATTTTTATACAAAATATTAGCACTGTCGGCTTCTTTTCTCTTCCTCTTCCCCTCTCCTCTCTTCTAAGCCTCTCTGTCGCCAGTTGGAATGGTGCCGACAAAGAGTTCATCGCTTTTTCAACTGGCGACAGAGGGTTCGTCGCAAGTTAAAACGGCGATTGATTCTCTCTCGCCGGTTGAAAGCGCGACAGGTAGGTATTTTTGTCATTTTTTTGGCATATTATTTTATAATTTTTCATTAAAAAACATTATTTCAAAAAAAAAAATTCCGGAAAACTGCATGGGCTACCGGTCCATGGCTGGTTTGCAAGAGCAAATCGCGCGAAATCCATGTCTAGAGCGTATCACGCACGTCCCTAGGTACATCTTATTCTTAATTAGTTGCTCGGTAATCGGTATTCACCGTCCGCCATGGGTTAATTTCGTTTAGTACATATAAATATACTCTCTCAAGGTGCTTTGGCCTTTGAGTATGCTTCTCAAAGTCTTAACCCCATTTTCTTTTGTTTGAAGCGGTAATGCTCGATTTGGAGCTTAAGGGAATTGAACATGATGCGGATCCCTTCATTTTTATGCTCCGTGTGGCTCTCGCCGATTAATCAGTGACTTGATTCATCCATAACGTAGGAAGAAACGAAGCTCAAGTAGCAAGTAAAATTGCTGCCAACGAATGAACTGCCCATTAGGAACCAGTACAAGTCACCCGGCTGGATTAATTGCATCTTAGCTTGTCGAGCAGTGTCACAGGCGTGGGACAATAGGAGCGGAAGATCAGGCGCATGGGCATGCCATGCCATAGGAAACGGCCGGATTCCTTAAGCACTTCAACTTAATCGTTGTATATGAACTGTTGGATAAATTATTTTTTTTGACGTTTTAGATCTTCTACGAGTACTGTTCAAAAATACTGTATATTTTTTTACTGTAACCATTACTATTTAAAAATATTGTACCGATTTTCACTTAGCTCCTTTGACTTGCAGTGTTTGGTACCAGCTCTAAGCACACACTCTCTCTCTCTCCTCAGAACTTGTATTTTCACAGCAAGGCGGGTGCTCTAAGTGACACCTTGCCGTTACATCCGAGGAAGCAAAGAAATGTATATACTGTTGTAAAACGTAGTCATTTACCCGTGATCAATCAATAGCACGCCAACGAAATCATAAGAACAAGAACTGGAGCACACACAAAATAGGGTGGCAAAGTTCTCTCGCTTTATTAGATTTATCTCTTATACAAGGAAAAAAGAGTACAACTTATAATCTTCAGGATTTAAAATATGATCTTCAGAATCATGCAAAGGGTCATAGTTTAGGAATTTACTCCTCCTGAACTTTGTATATCTCTAAGTGGTCTCATTCCAATGCCATTGACACATATTTGAAATGTACATTTTGGCAAGGACTTAGTGAATATATCTGCAAGATTTTCACATAACTTAGTTTGCAAAATCTTTACCTCACCGTTCTTTTGGAGTTCATGAGAATAGGAAAGCTTAGGAGCAATATGCTTCGTGATATTGCTTTTCACATAACCCATTTGCATTTATGCAACACAAGCAGCATTATCTTCGTGATAATTGTGGGGGTATCGACGGTGTTAAGACCACATGACTTCTGGATATGGTTAAACACACGTCTTAGCCAAACACATTCACGTGAGGTTTCATATAAAGCTATAATCTCTGAGTGGTTGGTAGAAGCAGCTACCAAGATCTACTTAAAAGACTGTCAATAAACGGCTATACCACCGCAGAGAAATACAAAATCATTCTTAGATTTGGCACTGTGGGGATCAGACAGATAGCCAACATCCATATATCCCACCAGGTTAAGTCTTGGTTCTTCTGGAAAAATAATCCAAGATCTTCAGTACCTTGGAGGTATCTGAGTAAAGTCTTGACACCAGCCCAATGTCTTCTGGTTGGAGCTGAACTGTGTCTTGCTAGCAAATTTACTGCGAATGCAATATCATGCCTTGTGCAATTCGCAAGATACATCAGTATGGGACTTCAGGTCCTAAGACTTTCTCATTTTCCATGCTTAGTCTGAAAGGGGTCTTTATCCACTTCAAGGGATCTTACGACCATGAGGGTTTTTATTGGATACGATTTATTCATATTAAACCTTTCCAATACCTTCTTGGTATAGAAAGACTGGTGTACAAAGATTTCTTCTGAGAAATGCTCTAGCTGCAAGCCTAAGCAAATTTGGTTTTACCCAAATCTTTCATCTCAAAACTCCGTTATGAGGTAAGCACTTGTTTCCTCTATCTTCTCTGTGGTTCCGATGATATTCAGATCATCGACATATAACTAAGATGATACAGAATTCATTATGGGATTTCTTTATAAATATACATGGGCAATATTCCTTCTTCAGGAGGAACTCACTAAGTCGGTTATACCACATTCTTTCTGACTGTTTTAATCTGTATAGCGATCTCTTCAGTTTGACGCTATACATGTTGTGATTATTAGGATTCGGAATTGTAACTCCTTCAGGGATACTTATGTAAATATCCATATCCAGTGACCCATATATATGAGGCCACTTCATCCATCAACTGCATTGATAAGTTTAAGCTTGCTGCCATTAATATTAAATTTCGGAACGTTATTCCACTCTTTACAGGATAATATATTTCATCGTAATCGATGTCGGGTCTCTGCTTGAACACTTGTGCTACAAGCCTCGCTTTATATCTTACCACCTAGGTATTTTCATTTCTCTTCCAGATGAAAAACCCATTTGATCCTACAGGGATCACTTTAGGAGACGTTTGGTCAAGGGGACCAAAGCTTTCCTTTTAATAAGCGAGCGTTATCTCAATTGCTTCTTTTCATTTGAGCCTATCTCAGCGTTTCTGGCACCCTGCCATGAACTTTAGTTCTGGATCCAGCTTTAGCAATTTTAGAGGCAATTATATGTCGATAATCGTAGTCTTTCTTTTATACAATTCTCCCGCATCACTTTAGAGATATCTCTTTATAAATTTCTTTCAGCTCCTTGTGATTTTCCACAACGATAGAGTCTGGGTGTTCCGATTTCCCAGCGTGGGATTGTGCGCATAAATATATGCTGAGGTTATCATCTTCAGGATGGATCACTTCAGGGATATTACCATCTCCAAGATGGCTCACTTCAAGGATTTTCTCAACACCAGGTTGAGCTTCTTCCACTGTCATGGGTAGTGTTCTCATTTGTTTGGTTCTCTACTTCTTCGGACGTCTCCGCGGAATTGAATCCGTGTACCTGTAGGCCTCCCCGTCTTCTTATCATGAGGGTTAAGAGTGGGTTCAATATCCTTCTAGGGTATTTCCACTCTTTTAGGTGCATATACTGCAGGTATATGAGATCTTTTCACTCCTTTTATGAACAGTGAAGGCATTTGGCAGATTATAAGCTTATTTATTGCAGATTTATTATCCTCCGAACTTCAAGTTCGGTCTCTGTAGTACATGGATCTAAGGACTCTACATTCTCTCATGTGGTACTTATCTCCCCCTAATACCGAAAAATATCCTTAGTACAATCAGCGTACCGAGCCGTGTACAAATCCCCTGTCATAAGCTCTAGGTATTTTTAATACATGACGAAGATTCATAACCTACATAGATCCTCAACTTCCGGTAAGGTCCCATGGTGGTACGCTATGGTGGAGAGATTGGCATGTATACAATACAGCCAAATTTTCGCAGATGAAAAATACTTAAATCTTTTCCACGCACTATCTGCAATGGGGAAATTTCATAATGTGCAGTTGGTCTGAGTTAAATTAAACCCGTAGTATGCAGCACTGCATGGCCCCAACAACTGGTGGAAAGCCTACTATTCTGCAAGAGCGGCCAAGCAATAAGTTTTTATTCTTTTAATATAATGATTCTGCAAGGCTATTTTAAGTGTGGACATTAGGTACAAGATGCTCTACATTAATTCCCAGAGCCATACATTGATCATTAAATGCCTTTGAGGTAAACTCGCTAGCATTGTCTATTCGAATAGACTTGATCCTTTCTTCTGGAAAGTAGGCTCTTAATTTAATAATTTAGGCAATTAATTTTGTCAGAAGCATGGTTACTAGTAGATAAGAGACATACATAGGACCATCTAGCAGAAGCATCTATCAGTACCATAAAATTTCTTAAAAGGAGCCCAATAGAAGCTGAACAGGTCCGTAGATATCACCTTGAATTTTCTCCAGGAAATTCAGTGATTCTTTTCTAACTTTTTAGGTAAGAAGATCTAAGAATAAGCTTTCCTTTAGCATAACCGGGTATAAGAAAACTTCAGGTCAAGGAAAGTCTTTATGTTATGGCCAGCATAATTATAATTATTCTTCTCATAATATTCAACTCAGGGTAACCCAGTCGATCTGACAAATCTTAAATATTTATGGGCTTTTATAGCAACACAAACTTCGGATTTTATATATGCATAGTATAATCCGGAGGAGAATGAATGAAGTTTTCAACTACACATTTATTACACCCATTAAACTTAGTCATAGTAGGTATTCGGTACCATCCTCATTCTTTGTCTCTGTATGGAAACGATATTAGACTAATGTCTTTAAAGCTTAAGGGAGTATGACTGGACTCAGGGTATAATATGGCATTCTTCCAGTGCCAACTATGATAGTATCGCTTCTAGCGATAGTCATAATATTTTCAATTCACTTAATGTGGTACAACTGTCTTCTAGACAGATTTTCTCCTCCTCCATCGGATTATACTTTGTTCTATATTGGAAGAATGATTTAACAAACAAACAATTATTGCATCAGGAACAAATTGTAGAATATAGAACAAACATAGCACAATTAATCAAATATCTGAGAATTATCAATTTATTCAATTTTCGAATGACAATCGCTTAACAGGAGCGTAGACCAAATGTTCATTCAGGAACTAGGGCTAAATTGATAAGGAGACTTATAAGGAATATGTGACATCGACTTAGCAATGTGAAGGGATATTTAGAAGACTAATCCAGTTCTCCATACGAGATGTAGGTGCCCTCCTAGGACTCCTCGAACTCAATAATTTTAAGAATCATATCATCACACTTCTCAACATCCGTATCAACAACAGGTTGAACGGTGAAGTATGACTTAATATTATTTTCCCAGGTCTTATTTAGTTTTCCAGTGGATTGCATGTAAAGGTCTACCACACGCTTCGGGATGCGATAGTTGCATGACCAATAGCCAGTGCATCCATACTTAAAACAGGGTTATTCAGGGTTTGCAGCATTACTTCCGGAGGCCCCTAGCCCTTTACCTTTACTTTTCCACTATGAATTGCCTCTTCCTGTATTTGATTTGTCATTCTTCCACCTATCCCTTATATCCCATTGGCCCTTTCTACGGCTTTGGTTATTGCTAGCCTGTTGAGCATTTGCATGTGCTTCAGGCATTGCAAAACTCCCATTAGGAAGTACATGATGATTCTTCATCAGGAGTTCATCATGCTTTTTTGCTTCTAGCAAAATGCATATAAGCTCGAAGTACTTTCTGGTACTTGGCGACAATACTGTTACGACAGTATCCTCATATTGGGGTGGAATGTGCACAATATCTTATCGATCTTTTTAGCATTAGTAACTTTCTGGTTACATAATGTTAGATCAGTGACAAGCTTGTGTATGATAAAAATTATACGCTGTCACTGCCTTTAAAATCCTGAAAACGGGGGAGGACCCATTCGTGTTGTACTTCTGGCAACATAATAGATCTTTGCTAGTTATATATTTTCCTTCAGGAAATCCAAAAGTATCAGCTGATCATCTCCCATTAATTATTCGGCCTTCAGGTCCATATGTAGATGGTGCCTCAGGAGATGCAAAGTCTTACATCTAGCGACTTCGAGAATAGCAGGGGTACCAACTTCAGGCTGGGAAAATAGTAGCTCCAAAAGATTGAGCTATCAGATTAATCTTAGTATTCATTGCCCAGGTAAGGTAATTGTTGCCATTCAGGGCAATCTTGATAAATTCCTTCTTTGCGATGTCCAGCATATCCTATTTCTATTTATGCAAAAATAAATTTTACTGCTGGTAAAATCATTATATTGCATACTCACTATTCAATCAGTAAAGCTTGGTCTATATCTATTCAGTAGATAATTATCTAAAATTTCCTAGAATTTTCTTAGCAATTTCCATAGTTTTCAGCTAATTATTTCGCAATCCTCATAATTACCATGTAGCAGAAAAATAAATTTCAACACATATCAAAATGGAATTATGATAGGACAATAAAACCAGCGATATGGAGCTTTTGATATGCTATATAAAATTTTCCTAGCATTTTTATGATTTTCTGTTAAATATCAAGCAATCTCCAGAATTACCAATTAACAAAAAAAATAAATTCCAAACTATATAATGATGGAATAATGCTTAAGAAAATAAATACAGCAATATGAATCTCAACGATGGGTTATACATAATTTTATATAATTTTCTAGGATTTTTTGTTAATTTCTAGCAGTTTTCAGAATTTCTCAAATAACAGAAAATAAAATTTTAGCACATATTAAACATGGCATGAAGCTAGAAAATAAACCCAGAGCATGAAACTTCCAAAATGCTAAATATCAATTTATCAAATTTTACGAAAGTCCATATACCTAGAAATCTAATTTCTAGGATTTATCGTCAATTTTTTTAGGTCTAGTAAAAAAAGATGGGCATCCGGCCAGGGACCGCATGGCCCACATTCACTCGGCAGCCCACAGGAAAGTGCCAAAAACCGGCCCACGAAGCGTGCGCCTAGGGTTGAAAAACCCTAGCCGCCAGGCTTCCTTTTTTTTGCTGTGACACAGGAGCCGCCCGTAGTAGCCGGGCGCGTAGCCATCGTCGGCGTGCGCGGAGAGAGGCCGGCACGGTTGAGCACGGCGCTTTTGGCGCGAGGGGCTCCCCGACAGCGGCGTATTCGGTGCAAGCACGAGGGGCTCCCCGGCAGCGCCATATTCGACGCAAGGCACGGAGGCCAATGGCCCGAGGTGACGCGACGGCGGGTGCGAGGCCGGCGGGCCGAAGCAACACGGCGAGAAGCCGGACGACAGCAGCGGGCGCAAAGGCCAACCGCCGAGGTGACACAGGCATCGCGCGACATTTCTTATGTCAAGTGTTTCCATTTATATTGTGCTTCTTTATATGAAACACTTGTTGTAATCAACTGCTCACAAATATCAACTTTATTCATATCTATTGAGCTTTTGGGACTAATGTCTTTCATGAGTAGTTTGGAAAGAATTAGGTCCCGTCTGTGTATGATGACCAAGGTATCTTGGAGGATGATCATTAAGCCGAGGTCAACAAGACGGCGGTGTCACCAAGAGCTGAGGACTAAGTCAAGAGCAACTTGGCGTGGAGATCGTCAGAGATGATGATCAAGTCAAGGTTGATAGGACGAGAGTCTCATGAGGTGAATCGAGTCGAGTTGGACAAGGCGAAGATGTCATCAATTATATGGTGAAGGTCTTCATGCATCGACATCAAGAAAGAAGACTGCAAGTGACTAGTTCTAGACTTATATTATCTTTGATTTAATTTGAGTCTAAGGATTGCCGTACTATTAAGAGGGATGCGATGTCGAATGACTTTTAGATGTGTCAAGTGCTCAAGTGATCCATCCTTGTGAATCTTAGAAAGAGAGTGGTGTTGGTAGTGCGGAAAGTGAGGGTTGTAGGTCTCTCTTGGTTTCTTTGTGAAATCTGTGGTTATCCTTTTAGTTTTGGGTAGTGAGACCTTGTTATTTGTGTAGCCCTCGTTCTTAGCTTTCGGGAGAGTCCAAAATCTCTGAAATCGAGTCCGAGTCAAAAGTTATGCTCGTTTTACGAGTGCTCAGCTTGATTCGGACTATCCGGAGTTAGTCCGGACTATCCGGATCATCCGAGTATCCGGATATTCATCCGGACTCTCCGGTTGAGTCTCTCTGTTAGCCTTTTCTCAGTCAATCCGAGTATCCGGATTGAAATCCGAGTCTCCGATTGTGCGCAACCACCCCAACGGCTAGTTTTTGGGAGGTCTATTTATAGCCCTTCCTCCTCTTTTGAGAGAGCTTTTGGTGAGGCTTTTGGAGTGGATTTTGAGGGGTGTGTGGGGGCTTTGAGAGAGCTTTACCCTTAGATCTAAGTGATCCCCTTGTGAGAAGGGTTGGGAAGAGTTTGGGGAGTGAGATTTGAGTTGATTGAGCACTTGATTTCATCTCTAAGTTTGTTCTTCGTGAGCATTTGTTACTCTTGGAGGTTGAGGACTCCTAGACGGCTAGGAGGTCGCCTCGAGCCACGGAGCTTTGTGTGGTTGGCCGTGGGAAGTTTGTGAAGGCGGTTCCGCCTCCGTAAGGGAAGGAATCAAAGGAGTGAAGACCGGCGAGTGCATTTGTGCAACACCGGGAGGAAGAGGGTTGAAAGAGACCCCGGCTCAAGTGTGACCGAGCCGCCTCAACGGAGACGTAGGATCCCCTCAAGGATCCGAACTTCGGGTGAAAAATCATCGTCTCCAAGTTTGCTTCTTACTCTTGTTTTAGTATTTGTTTTTGAATCTTGAAATTGCCCGATCTACTCTATTGTTGTGTTTGGCTCTAGATCTTCATCATCCCCATGTACCTGATAGCATTTAGATCATTTGTATTCAAGTAGATTGTTGAAAAATTGCAGGGATTTAAAATCTCTCTTCGAGATCCTCAATCCGGAGTATCCGAATCCCTGAACCCGGACAGTCCGGATAATCCGGAGTATCCGGATTGAATAACCCGGACACTCCGGGTTAGGACCCTCGGGATTGGACTATCCGGAGTATCCGGATTGAATACCCCGGACAGTCCGGATAATCCGGAGTATCCGGATTGAATACCCCGGACACTCCGGGTTAGGACCCTCGGGATCGGACTATCCGGAGTATCCGGATTGAATATCCGGACACTCCGGATTGTTCAGAAACTCGGAGATTTTATTTAGCTGCATATTTTTATTCCATTTGCATTTAAGTTACAAAGTTTTTAATCCACCTATTCACCCCCCCTCTAGGCGACATCCCCTGTCCTTTCAATTGGTATCAGAGCAAGGTCTCTCTTTTTATTAGACTTAACCGTCTAGAGAGTAAAGGATGTCGACTAGAGGATTAGTGCACTCTCATGAACCACTTGTGTTAGATGGCACAAATTATGCTTCATGGAAATTAATTATGACTTCTCATTTTAAATCCATGAGCCCCCAAATATGGTGGATCGTAGATGTCGGCTTTTCTTCTCCATTGAATGAAGTTGCTCCAACTGAAGGAGAGAGGAAATGCCTACATCTCGACGCTCAAGCTACTAATGTTTTATTTTGTGTTGTGAGCGATGAAATCTTTGATAGAATATGCAATCTCAAGAGCGCTCATGAAATGTGGATAAAGCTTCAAGAACTATTTGAATCATCCACTTCTATTGAGGATTGCACTGAGGAAGAGATGTCGGGAGATGAAACATCAAACTCCACCTCAAGCTCAAGTGATGAAGAACCGACATCTCCATCAACCTCAACCTCCGCCTCAAGTGACGATGAAGATGCTCTTCCATCACAAATCCGTTGCTTCATGGCGAAAGGTAAGAATGAGGTAAGTGACGATGATGATGATGAGCTCACTTATGATGAACTTATGAATTTGCTAGAGGAGCTCAATAAATGTCTTGGAAAGGAGAAAAAGAAATATAAAATTTTGAAGCTTGAACATGAATCACTTCAAAATGATTATAACATGCTTCAAGAAAATCATGAATCCCTCCTTTCCAAAGAAATTCATAAGCCTAAGGTGGACATAGGAATTACATGTGATTTAATTGATGATATGCCATGCTTAACTTCAAATTCTAGCATTTCATCTAAAATTAATATGTCCATCTCTAGTGATGATAAGCCTTGTTGCTCAAATACAAATATTGCTTCTACTTCCTCTATGTCTTGTGAGACTAATCTTGTAGAGGAAAACAAGGAGCTCAAGGCCCAAGTCATTAGATTAGAAAATGACTTAAAGAAGTGCGTAAAGGAAAAGCCGTTCTCGATGAGATCTTGAGCAAGCCAAGGGCGCCTCAAGATAGCGAGGACTCGGCTACATCTCCAAGAGGAGACTAGCAAGACAAGGCACAACGAAGATATTCAAGATCATCAAGTGCTTTGCTTGCAACAAGAAGGACACCTCGCCTCCGTGTGCCCTAATAAAGTGGAGATCAAGCCACAACCATCAACAATGAGGCAAACCGGCAAAGAGCAAGTCAAGAAAAGAGACGCTCAAAGCCTACTTGCTACAATTGTCGGAAAAAGGACACATCGGTAAGGATTGTCCCAAAGGTATTACTCTAAGCCAATTATTGTCAATGATCATTATTTGCTTAGGAAAGACAAAAATGGCAATGTGTTTGCCAAGTTTGTCGATTCTCCCAAGTATTTGCAAAATTATGATATTCAATTGCTTAGGAGAAATGAATCTAGAAATGTGTTTGCTCAAAATGCTAGACTTCCTAAGACCAAGAAAAATCATGTTGATCATGTGCTTAGGAAAATAACAATAGCAAACCATTTGCTAGATTTGCTAGATCTTCTAAGCCCTTGCATTGTAATGATTATTATGTGCTTAGAAAGGATCAAACTAGAAATGGATTTGCTAAAAATGCTAAAACTCCTAAGCCTCCTCAATTCAATTCCAATAATTCGCTTAGGAGTAATAACAATCGCAAATCCATTGCTAGTCATGATAGTTCACCTAAGACTATTAATGTTAGGGCCATTTGGGTTCCTAAATCTATTGTGACTAACATTTTGGACCCAACAAAATTGGGTACCAACAAGTGCCTAAAAGAATTGTAGGTGCTTGGAGATGCATTGGAAGCTTTGGCTCAATCAAGAGGATGATTTCATCATATGAAAAAGGAAGCCAAGTTTGAAGACATTCACTTCAATCATAAACCAATGCCATCTCGGGTAACAAGTATTTAAATTGATTCTTATAGCTTATAGCCTTGTGTAGGTTATATTGCATTATTCATGAAAATCAATTTAGATTGCTTGATTATATGCTTGCTCATGCTTATTAGTTGTTTTGATTGCAATCTTGAGTAAGTTTGGGATAGTGGCACATTAAGGGGAGTGCTAAATCATAACCATGTATATTACATCCCTACATGTGCCCATATTTATATAAGTGCAAATATATATTTTCAAAATCAAGCCTTTTAGCCAAAAGTCAAAATTTTGTATACCATTAGTATTCTTGTGAAAACTAGTTGCAAAATGTATACAAATATATTTGAAATGTTTTTCAAAGGTTTTGGCTTCACAAAATCCATTTTGAAAAGAAAATGAGTTTCATGATCAAAATCTAGATAGTAGTATCTTGTTTTGGATTTAAACTTATAATTTTCATAGTATTAAATGTAAAATGAATTTGAAAGTAATTCCAAAACGAAAATCCTAGAGTTGGTCATTCTTAACAATTCTTGTGTTCAAAAGACTTTCAAAAGACCAACCTAGTGAAAGTTATTTGATTTTGAAACTCTTGAAAAACTATATTTGACCCATAATAGTCATACTATTGCACTTAGTGAGTTTCTCCGTTTGGACCGGATCTTGTGTAGTATCTTGGTTCAAAATGGTATCTTAGACTCATACACAAAATTCAAATCTCTATATCTCATCTTATTCTTCATTTGAATCTTGTGTTGAAATATTTGGCTTTGTTTTACAAATAGCTATGTCAAAAGGACCATTTTGGTCAAAAGTCAAATCTTATGTTTAAAAGGCCCAAAATTGTGAAAAGCTTTGTAAAAGTATTCTAATATGTATTTCAAATGTTTTACAAGCTTTCAAAATAAAAATTCTATATTGAAATCAATTTTAGCCCGAAAAGTTTTTTGGTTTGAACTAAAATAGCTTATTTAAGCATATTGCTCAAATCTTAGCATTCAAGTTGGATTTCATTATAAATGTTGGCTAGAAACCATCTTGATAATCAATTCTCTAAGCCATGGAAATTGAAATTGCATGAAATCCAAATTGAGTTGTATTTTGAGGCTTTTTATGAAAAACTATTTCTTATTTTAACTTGCTTCAAAAAGGGTTAAAAGCAAAATATTTGTTTGAAATGCAAAATCTTATGAAAATAGTCTTCTAAAATGTTTTCAAATGCATTTCAAATGTTTTCAAGTATCTAACCCTTGGTTAGAAGCTAAAAGTCAAACTTTGGCTTAAAAAGATCTTTGTGATCTTGCTTTTGCATTTAACTTCAAATTTTCTAAAGCAAAATCTATTTGGAGTTTAAAAAGTGGTCAATACAAAACTCATAGGGTTGGTCATTTTAAGCATTTCTTTAGTTCAAAGTTTTTCCAAACGACCAACCGTTCAAAAGTTATAGCCATTTGAATTTGGCCAAAATCATCCAATTGACCCAAAATGACCCGTTGTTGCATTTTGTGGATTTGGCTATTTGAATTGGATTTATTTGCATATCTTGGATTGAAATAGTATTTCTTACTCATACAAAGCTATGAAAGTTCAAATCTCCATAAATTTCAATCCGGAATGCATTTTGAGCATTTGGTGAAAATTCAATTTCTTTTCAAACCTACAAAGCGCATTTTGTCATATCTTTTGAACGAAAATTTCTTTTAATGAAATTCTTATTGGGAAACCTTCTAAATAGTCCAATGTTTATTTCTGGAAAGTTTCAAACCATTTGGACTCAATTTGAAAAAGTTTTGACTTTTCTTCTCTTTGAGTAAAAATTATGCCTACAAAGCAAAATTTGGCATATCTTTTGATTGGAGACTCCTTTTTGGAAAATTCTTTCTGGAAAAGTTTCTTGGAAGTCTAAAGAATGTTTATGCTAAATTTCAAATAATTTAAACTTAATTTGAAATAGTTATGCCTTTTTCTCTCTTTCGATCTTATTTGGCACTCTCTTGCATTAAGTTGGATTTTACGATTTGAATGGATTTGATTATGCAAATAGGCTTATAAACATCTCTCTAAATCATATGAAGCCATATAATTGCATATTACTATTCAAAACTCATTTGGTTCTATTTTGAGGATTTGGTGAAAATCTTAATCTTTTATGTGTTTCATATGCAAATTTCACCACATTTCTCAAAGTAAAATTTATTTATTGAAAATCTTTGTTAGAAAACCTTCTCTCACATATGGAGTTCATATCTGAAAAATTCTCAAATTTATTTGAACTCATTTGCGAGATTGTTGACTTTATTTGACTTAGTGTCAAAACTAAACCTCCAATGCTTCTTTTGATCTAATTTTTCTTTGGAGGGTGATATTTGAGAAAATCCTTTTGGAAAAAGTCTCTTGGATGTTCATGGATCATTTCTGCAAAATCTTATGGCTATTGGACTTCATTTGATCAAGATTTGATCCAAATTCAAAATGTTCAGTTTTAGGGATGAAGCTGAACAACCCGGAGTATCCGGGTAATATATCCGGAGTATCCGGATTATCCGGACACTCCGGATCAAAAACACCGGAGTATCCGGGTTGTACTGCTCGGCCCAAATGTTTAAATTGCTATCTACACTTTCTTGCAATATCTTGTTCATCCTATTTTTGGGGTTTCTCCTTTGCTCAAATCAATATTCAGTCTTCATAGCCCTCGAAGAGGATTTCGAGTCGGATCTGTTCCGCGTTGATGATTTTTGTATTTGAGCAATGGTTTAAAAGCTATAATCGATTTTGTGCTGCTATTTGCGTCGGTTGAGACTTTGAGTGTTTTAAATTGGAATCTTGGCAAACCTTTCAAGATGAAAACTAAGTGAACTTATCCATTGCTCCAAGCTTCAAAGTGGAGCATATCTATTTAAGTTTTCATTCCAATGAAAGTGCATCTTTTGGCTAAGTTCTTTTGGAAATTGGATTTAATTGTAACTTAGCCTCAAAATGTTTTCTCTCTTGCATAACTTCGAGTTTATTATGGAAAAGAGAAAATTTCCCTTGTAAGCTCAAGAGTGAGTTTGAATGTGTTTTACTTATTGTCTCTCTTACAAGTGGATGTCAAGATTAAATTTGAATGAGTTTCAAATATTTTCATTGTCATGTGGTGTAATAAAATCTTCAATTGATATCTTCAAGTTGTTTCTAAAATTGCATGCAAAGAGTATTGTCTTGTATATCATATATATCATGCATGTTGTACTTAGACATTATCAAACTAACTTGGGTCAAATTAAAAGATATTTGTTCCCGAAAATCGTGTGCTTGTCTATTGATGTTCAAGGTATTGGAAAAGGGGTCATCTTCGACGGTGGGATGAAGGAAATGGAGAGGAGCTCCATAGTACGAGGGATCTAAGACCGGGCGCGGTGATCATGACCAATTCGAACATGCGGTGGACAAGAATCGACAAAGGGACGTGTTTCTTTTCTGACCATATTCAATAATGTCTGTGCACACCATTATGCTAAATTGTGTTATTCTAAATGGTGTTGTATTTTTCAATTGATATGATTAATTGGTATCTTTCAAGAGGTATCCTCTAATCCTAAATTGTTTTGAAGTGTCATCTAACTTGCATTCGGCATTATCAAGAACTAAAAGGTACATATGGGTGACACATTGCAAAGAGGTATGCCCTTGATAAGTTTATGAAATTCTTGATCATGAAAGTGCATCTTACTTATACAACCTTGATTCATGATCTTGTATACATCTTGTGATCATATAAGCAATTCCTTATTGTGCAATCTTCTTTATATGATCTTGATTGTTAGAATTTGATTTGATCATAAGCATGTGCTTAAATTATAAATTTGCTATATGATCTTGATGTTTAAAGGATATGTGAAATCATATTCGTGTGTCATGTTTAAGCATCACTTATATCCTAAGAATCATGACTTCTTTAATTTGGTATAACTAGAAAATCTATTACCTAAATCTTGGAAATAATTGGTATCATATCTTGCCTAGATTTAGGGAGCTTAATATTATTGTCATATTACTAGCTCCTTATCTTTTTTTTTCTCCTAATCTTTTTATTGAGTGTGCAATCAAGGGGAGAACAGATTTTATTGAATAAACAATAAGAATCTTTTAAGCACCTTTTGGGATTAATGACAAAGGGGAGAATTTATGGATTTATCAATTGTCCCTAATCGATTGACAAAAGGGATGACTTGTAAGTATGATCTCTTATTGTATCTTTATGCTTGTTTTAATGCTAAAATATCTTAATATTGTCATTTGGTGCAATTGATAATAGGTTTGTCATAAATCACCAAAAAGGGGGAGATTAAAAGTGCATCTAGGCACTTATGTTATTTTGGTGATTAATGAATGTTATTTTGGTGATTAATGACAAACACTCATAATGACAATCTATGTAAATTAAGTAAATGCTTAACTTAGTGCTTAACAAATGACAAACCTCTAATATGATTATATTGCTATGAGACTAACATGTTATTGCCTAGTTGAGTATCAGTCTCATCTTTTAGAGGAAAATCAAATAGGAAGGTTAAGCAAAGATAAGGTATGCAATTTTGGTATCTATTCTATATTTGTTATTGCATTCCTTTCGTGCAAATGCATAGTGAACTCCAAGTAGCATGTTGATTATATATATGCACATTGGTTCATGTCATATTTATTTGTGCATATATATTCATTTGAGTTCATTATAGTATGCATGTATTAACTAGAGTTAAACTTCATATTGCTATAGATTGACTTGGTGCATGCATGTTTTATTTGTATATCTTCTCATGCAATTCTCTTAGTGAAGTTTATCTAGTGTTGGATCACATATTTACTCTTACTCCAAATATTATTTGCACATGTACAATTCGTGTATATTCTATCATGTGCTTCATTTAAGTAAAGTCTGTGATCCTTGCCATGATTTAATTGATTCATCATATTGGCAATTATCTCTCTAGTGCATATAGATCAATTACATATTCATCATGATGTACTTAGTAGAGAACATTTCTTATGTCAAGTGTTTCCATTTATATTGTGCTTCTTTATATGAAACACTTGTTGTAATCAACGCTCACAAATATCAACTTTATTCATATCTATTGAGCTTTTGGGACTAATGTCTTTCATGAGTAGTTTGGAAAGAATTAGGTCCCGTCTGTGTATGATGACCAAGGTATCTTGGAGGATGATCATTAAGCCGAGGTCAACAAGACGGCGGTGTCACCAAGAGCTGAGGACTAAGTCAAGAGCAACTTGGCGTGGAGATCGTCGAGATGATGATCAAGTCAAGGTTGATAGGACGAGAGTCTCATGAGGTGAATCGAGTCGAGTTGGACAAGGCGAAGATGTCATCAATTATATGGTGAAGGTCTTCATGCATCGACATCAAGAAAGAAGACGGCAAGTGACTAGTTCTAGACTTATATTATCTTTGATTTAATTTGAGTCTAAGGATTGCCGTACTATTAAGAGGGATGCGATGTCGAATGACTTTTAGATGTGTCAAGTGCTCAAGTGATCCATCCTTGTGAATCTTAGAAAGAGAGTGGTGTTGGTAGTGCTTAGGAAAGTGAGGGTTGTAGGTCTCTCTTGGTTTCTTTGTGAAATCTGTGGTTATCCTTTTAGTTTTGGGTAGTGAGACCTTGTTATTTGTGTAGCCCTCGTTCTTAGCTTTCGGAGAGTCCAAAATCTCTGAAATCGAGTCCGAGTCAAAAGTTATGCTCGTTTTGCCGAGCTGCTCGGTCTGATTCGGACTATCCGGAGTTAGTCCGGACTATCCGGATCATCCGAGTATCCGGATATTCATCCGGACTCTCCGGTTGAGTCTCTGTTAGCCTTTTCTCAGTCAATCCGAGTATCGGATTGAAATCCGAGTCTCCGGATTGTGCGCTTGACCGCCCCAACGGCTAGTTTTTGGGAGGTCTATTTATAGCCCTTCCTCCTCTTTTGAGAGAGCTTTTGGTGAGGCTTTTGGAGTGGATTTTGAGGGGCTGTGTGGGGGCTTTGAGAGAGCTTTTACCCTTAGATCTAAGTGATCCCCTTGTGAGAAGGGTTGGGAAGAGTTTGGGAGTGAGATTTGAGTTGATTGAGCACTTGATTTCATCTCTAAGTTTGTTCTTCGTGAGCATTTGTTACTCTTGGAGGTTGAGGACTCCTAGACGGCTAGGAGGTCGCCTCGAGCCACCGGAGCTTTGTGTGGTTGGCCGTGGGAAGTTTGTGAAGGCAGTTCCGCCTCCGTAAGGGAAGGAATCAAAGGAGTGAAGACCGCGAGTGCATTTGTGCAACACCGGAGGAAGAGGGTTGAAAGAGACCCGGCTCAAGTGTGACCGAGCCGCCTCAACGGAGACGTAGGATCCCTCAAGGATCCGAACTTCGGGTGAAAAATCATCGTCTCCAAGTTTGCTTCTTACTCTTGTTTTAGTATTTGTTTTGAATCTTGAAATTGCCCGATCTACTCTATTGTTGTGTTTGGCTCTAGATCTTCATCATCCCCATGTACCGATAGCATTTAGATCATTTGTATTCAAGTAGATTGTTGAAAATTGCAGGATTTAAAATCTCTCTCGAGATCCTCAATCCGAGTATCCGAATCCTCGAACCCGGACGGTCCGGATAATCCGAGTATCCGGATTGAATAACCGGACACTCGGGTTAGGACCCTCGATTGGACTATCCGAGTATCCGGATTGAATACCGGACAGTCCGGATAATCCGAGTATCCGGATTGAATACCGGACACTCGGGTTAGGACCCTCGGATCGGACTATCCGAGTATCCGGATTGAATATCCGGACACTCCGGATTGTTCAGAAACTCGGGAGATTTTATTTAGCTGCATATTTTTATTCCGCTGCATTTAAGTTACAAAGTTTTTAATCCGCCTATTCACCCCCCCTCTAGGCGACATCCCCTGTCCTTTCATGCCCAATATATAGAGAAACAAACAAGAGATAAGTTCGGATTCACCCACACATAAGAGATAGAGTTTAACCGAATACGGTTACAAATATCTTATCTCATAACATATACCTTTATATAGACCGAAGAGAATCGCCCGGCCAACCAGCCACGCCACGTCAGACTATCAGAGTTCCTCATGAAAAGGTCCTCTGGAAAATTTGAAATTACGTTTAGATCCTTCGGTCGGTTTTTAACAGAATGGGCCCGATAAAACCAAAATTACGTTTAGATCCCTCCACGGTTTACGTTCAGGTCCTCCCGACGATTTTTAACAAAATGGGCCCGAAGAAAAACATAATTGTGTTTAGGTCTCAAGAAATCTGTTTTTAGCAGACTGGACCCGAAAAAAGAAATTACGTTTAGGTCCCTTCACGATTTTCTTAAAAAAACCACAGATTCGCCGATAGTTTATAGCGATCCATAAAAAACTACGTTTAGGTACTCCGCGGTTTTCTCAAAAAAATAGCACACTATATCCGAAAAAAAATTACGTTTAGGTCTCTCCGTGGTTTTCTAAATAAAACCACAAATTCGTCGATGGTTTATAGCAATCCACAAAGAAATTACGTTTAGGTCCCTCCACGATTTTCTAAAAAAACTATAGATTCGCCGATGGTTTATAGCAATCCACAGATTCGCCGATGGCTCCTAGTAACCAGTTTTTAAAAAAAATCAAGAAAATCGAAATTACGCAAAAAAATTACATTTAGGTCCCTTCGTGGTTTTCTCCCAAAACAAATTCCACAGATTCGCCGATAGCTCCTAGCAACCCATTTAAAAAAACAAAAAAAAATGAAATTACACAAGCACGTTTTAAAAAAATCCTCCTAGAAAAAACAAAAATATGTTCATGTCCTCGTACCTTTTTTGTTGGTAACCGTTGAACCAAGTTTCGCACCGCATAAAGAGGACTCGTGACTCGTGGTGCCGTAAATTCGCCAATGACTCATGGCTAGCATATTTTTGAAAAAAACCTCGGGAAAAAACGAATCCCCGTTTACGACCTCATACTTTTTTTTTCAGAAATATCCATCGGATCAAACTTCGGACGACACAGTATCGCGCGACCAAATTTTGCACGACACAGCGTAGCGCATGACCCTAACTACCTTATGTTCAGAAATAATCATAGGACCAAATTTCACACGGCGCAGCGTAGCGCGCGACTGGCTAGTATATATCAAATTGCATTCGACCATCTATCTCCTAGCCCTTGCGGTGCGGCCGCCGGTCATCTTCCACATGGTCGTGCTGCTTGGTTCTTCACGACATGCATAGATTGGTGCGCAGATTAGATAGAGGTGACGATTTCTACCTTGTCAAGTAGCTGTAAGCTCGCATCGCACCAGACTATTTCGGTGATTGCACAAGTTTCCCAACAATAGCAGAGCACATCTAATTTGTGTAAACATTTGCCACCTATCCTGCTAGCAGATTTTTCACGCATTCCCGTCATTTTCCTATTAGGATTTGTACATCCAAATTGCCTGTCGTTTTTTAGCTCAGGTTTTTGTCCAAACATTTGCCACCTCGTAGGTAACTCTGTCGTAGATTGCCCTTATTTTCAAGAAAGTTTATAGACCAAGGGAATTGAAGGGTTTTTTTTTCTACTAGTGAAAAATAAATTGCGGTATTCTGGAGGTGAACTGTGGCCAACACTCGAATGGAGCTGAGCTCAGCTGACAATTGATGCAAGAGCAAGACAACAAAATAAAGGTTGGGACTTGGGAACCTCTGAAACCTCGCACAAGATGTCAGACGAGAATAGAGAAGGAAGCTTTAGCTTTTTTTTTTCTGTTACAAAAGCACCGATGGTGTCACTGCCGCGTTCTCCTAGCGTCACAATCGGCGGCACCATAGACTCTCTTTAACACTCCTACAGTCCTACTCCACTAGCCCACTCCACTGCCCACCACGGCTCCTCCTCCTCCTCCAGCAGACGCGCGGGGGTCACCAGGAGCTGATTCCAAAGCACTCGCCTAGAAGCAAACTCTGCAAGAACAACAGTGAAGGTGAATTGGTGGTGGTCATGTCTCCCATGGCATCGCTCCCTTGCTACATCGCCTTCCCTGCACCTTCATCGCCTTATTGCCCCAGGAGGAGAGGGAGAGCCAATGGAGTCCTCTCCCGGGTGGTCGCCATGGCCTCCACAGCCAAGTGAGCTCTGCCCCTTCTCTGCACATGCCGAGAATCTCTCGCTTCTGGGTTATCATTTCCTTTCCTGCTCTTGATCTTGCTGAGGGATGGTGCGTGGCTCTTGGATACCGCAAGGCATGCCACGAAGCAAACTAGCTCAGATATGCGGCACCATAGAGGCTGATGAGAAGCGCCATGAGTCTGCTTACACCAAGATAGTGGAGAAGCTCTTCGAGATCAATCCTGACTACACGGCGCTTGCATTTGCCAACATGATGAAGAAGAAGATCGTAATGCCCGCCCATCTGATGTATGATGGGCAGGAGGACAAACTGTTCGAGCACTTCAGCGCAGTGGCGCAGCGGCTGGGCGTCTACACTGCCAGGGACTATGCAGACATCCTTGAGTTCTTGGTCCACAGGTGGAATGTCGCGGGCCTTACCGGGCTATCTGGGGAAGGGAGGTGGGCTCAGGATTTCGTCTGCTCCCTGGGGCCAAGATTCAGGAAGCTGGAGGAGAGAGCTCAGGCAAGGGCAAAGCAAGCACCGGTTGTTCCTTTCAGCTGGATCAGTGGCCGGCAAGTGCAGCTTTGAGTAAGATGGCAAAATAAGTAGATGAAATCTTACAGTGATCTAGTGTTGAGGATGTTGCTGTAACAAAGAATAACTCGGTCTTTTGCTGTTATAACTTAGAGCAGAATAGAATGGAACTTCACCGGTTCAATATAAATTAGGCTATAGCTAGAAATCATCTTCGAAATGTTTGGCTTCTGTACACTGCATTCCTCCTCTACAGAATTCAGCTCATGCGTTCCTTGCCCAGCTCATTTGACACGACACCACCATTGTATGTATACTAGGCATACTTGTCGTGTGACTGTAAGTGGGCCCGGTGAGTTAGTGTGTCTTGCGCCGGTCCACAATGGCTAGTGAGACATAAGGTTAGGTATAGGCCGTCAAAGCCGGATGCTGAAAGAGACAGGTTGAACAAACAGCTGTAGTAAATGTTCTGTGGTCTTGTAAATTTGTATCCTTTTTTATTTCTGAATATGGTGCATCATACATGTGCAGCTGGTTTCTTGGATCACTTTTCAGCAACCGTCAGGAATTCTGAAGTTCTCTATCATGCAAACGACACTCATTTCTCATTCAGTCTAGCATATTATGAGAATATCATGATTTACTGAGAGCTTCCTATGAAAATTTGATGAAAGCACTTGTTGGCAATAGGTTGATGAAAAACAACCATTATTCAGAGAAACGTCATTACTATTACACATGAACTACTAATACAGGAATTATTGGGGAGTAACTACCTATACAAGATAGGAAACAGAAACTATTATGAAGGATGATATGTTACAGAGCTAAATAGCATTTTCTATATATGCAACATGCTACGTATCTATATTCAAGCAGAGGGAAAACATTAACCTTTTATAAAATATTCAATTATGCATGCGTCATCGACAACAAGCACAGAAGCAATCGGTTCGGTGAAGTTTCTCCATGAGAATAGCCATCGTTGGAGATCCCTTCTTCATCTCTTCACAGTATACAGCATGGGCAGGTCTGAGAGGGAAAGAGATAAGTCAATGAGGTTTCATTTTAGTATTGCACCAAAAATTTTGCTGAAAAATTAATAATGCTACTCTGTGGAACATTCAAGCAATTTGCCCACCTCACTGTACCAATGCAGTTTATCACCCTGAATTACATGAGGTAAATTTACATCTCCACGGTGTTTAAGAGGGATCAAAATTTTGTACTCCATTTTAGTCCAGGTCATCATGACATTATATCCATGTTCACAGTTATAGTCCAGGTCATCATGAGTTGAGTGTGCCTGAAGTATTCAGCTTTGCTCATACATGAAAAATGAATGAGCAGATTGTGCACCAGAGTAGCTTAGTTTGGTTCTTGTCAGATATCTGATGGTGAATTGGCGATTAGTTGTGCAAGTTGTTAGGTTCTCGTCAGATATCTGACGGTGAATTCGTGATTAGTCGTGCAAGTTGGCTGGTTCGTATAAATTACCTGGCCAAGAATACCCTTTAGGATTTAGAGATATATGATATGTGGTTGCAATGCTGTTATCCAGCTAACTTGTTTCAGAAAAGAATAGCTAGGATTATCTTTGTTGCAATGCCTGGTCAGTGGTCAGCAGCTCAACAATATGGTAACACTAATTACAATGTTGAAACTGGAAAATATGAGACTGAGTTGGTAAGTTGTGTAACACGAACTCAATAAATCTTTTCCAAAATAACAAAATTAATATATGACAACTGAAACTGTTCAATCTAAATCTACAATTTAAATCAAGAGCATTCAATAATTAGACTAAGGCTTTCCCATTAAATAAATAAATAGACTAAGGCTTACTACTACATGGTTAAACAAGCTGAATAATACAATGTACGTCTTATAGTGACTGGCCATACATTTTATTTCATATATGCATGTTCTTCAGTACTTTTTTTTATATTGATATCATATCAGGAATTTGTGATAAGTGTGATACACTGGACCAAGGAACCATAGTATCACCATACTAATAGTGCAGGCGAAAAATAAACCCATGACTAAATTTATCTGATAGTGATTAAATTGTGCAAGTTGGTTGGTTCATGTAAAAACATCTTCCCATGAATTTAGTATTCAGAGGTATGTGATCCATGGTTGCAATATCTAGATAACTGGTCAGCACTCAGCAGTTCACCAGATAGGTACTATCCCTTCGGTCATAAATAGTTTTCGCTCTCCAAAACACAGCTTGGACCACTAATTTCTATTATAATATATTTATAAAACCCAATAAAATTATAATATTATGAAAGTACTTTTCGAGACAAATCTACACATATGATTTTCATGTATCCAATTTAAATATTTTAAAATATATTGACAGTCAAAGCTTCAAAATTTTAACTATACCTATGTCCAGAACGACAACTATTTGTGACTAGAGGGAATAAACGATAATGTTGAAACTTTAAAGTATGAGACTGAGCTGATAGGTTGTGTAACAAAAACTCAATAAATATACCTTTTCCAAATAAAAGAACCTTAATATCATACAATTGAAACTGTTCCGATCTCAATTTACCAATTAAATAAATTCACCACTACATGGCTAGACAGAGTGACAGACTGAATAACTCAATCTGAACGCCTTGTGGTTACGGGTTATGACTGATCAAATATTTTATTCTGTATCTGCATGTTTTCCAGTGTTATTTGTATTGAGATCATATAAGGCATCCATGAAAAAAGGTGTTGAACTACAACAAGGGACTACACTGATAGTGCAGATGAAAAGTAAACACATGATATATAAAAGTACCTACTGTGTTCGTTGAACTCGATAAATATTTTTATCAGTGGTCCAGCAAAGAATTACTAGTTGTAAGATTCTATAACCCATATTTAATTTATATTGTTATATATTCATATATCTGCTTCGATCAATCAGGTATAATAACAGAAACTACAGATCAAGATGCCAGATAATAATTGGTCATATTTTCTCTGATTTGTGCATGAAAAATACAAAATGATACTGGGATCTGTGTTATTGTAGGAGCAGTTCAACAATTCTATTAGAGGCTAACTACAAATCAACACTAGGGAGCAGCTTACACACACCTGTTTTACTTTATGTTCCTGGTTGCCACTAGAAGCAGGTGGTTGCTTGACAGAAGAGTTCGGCGATAATTTATCGTTCCTCACCCTGTTGAAAATTCCAGTATACTTCTCGCCTGATGCCGCATTAGAGTCATCCCAATCGCCGAATGGCGGTACAGTCACGTCATCTTCAACCTGGATTCGGAAATGCAAAAGTGCCAGCACATCACTCATCAGAAACTTCTAACACAGCATATATACACCATTTCTGAATGTACAAAGGAAAGAAGGAACTGAGAATAGGGTACAACTTCATAGCCTCGGCCTCCTTGCTTCCCTCTGCTCCTTCCAGGAGTAAGTGGACCATGGCCTTCAGATGAGGCCCTCCTTTCTGGAGTCTGCATTCCAGCTGAGCTGTGCTTAGGCCTTGCTGGACTGGCTGCTTGCATTGGAGAGGCAGCCCCAGCAGTTGGTCTGTAAGGGCTTCTATGTGAGCTACCGTAACCACCTTGGTCCAGGCGTTGTTGTTGCTGTAGATTTGCATGCCTCCAAGGAGCGGGTTTGCGGTGGAGAGGGGATCCAGTAGGCTGGGGATGATCAGTTTCAGGCTTTCTTGCATGTGGCTGGTACTTGGGTTTTTGGTCCAAGGTTTCAGGTGTGTAAGTGGATGGATGCAACGGTGACTTGTGAGGAGGTTCATGGTTCCTTCTCGGATCATTTGGGTTAGAGGAAAAGCCGGTTTTCTTGATCCTTCGCATGTCCTCAAACTTCTGTGTGTAAGGGGTGTTACCAGTGGTCTCCCAGTCCCCAAATGCAGGAATTCCATGTTGCTGTTTGGACCAAATGAATTAATAAACGCTGTTAATGTGTGTAGGATTTTGATTCTTTTGGTGAAACCAAGTAACCAACTGAAATAAGGTAAACCTTGGAAACATCCTAAGGGATATTGCAGACATGGTGTATGCTATCAATTGCAGGGTAGAGATGAATTACAGTTAATTCTAAGCAATTCATGGCTGAAGTTAATTCTAATAAATTACAGTTAGAATTCTTACATACAGAATTGGTCAATGATAACTTGCTCCATGAAGATAGGAAAATTCCTTCACGATGGAAGAATAATTGATAGTAACAATAATAGCTCAATAAAATCAGCATCAGTAAAAGAAAAGGCTAAGGGATATTATGGAAACAACAAACAGACCAAAAGTATTCCAGTAATTATTCTTTCATCCAAAAGTATGTGCGAATAATTTGCATCCCTAAACCATAAATACGCTACGTTATGTTCCCTGAATTTGTCATAATGTTTAGTTCTCTATGGATGTGCCTTTCCCCTTCATCCATATCAATGTCAAGAAATCCCTAGAACATAAAGTAGATCAGAATTACACTCCCCAAGCATCAACATTTACTGGTCCCATTATCCCATATATCCATAGTTGTTAGGCTTTGCACTAAAAAATATATACTATCAAAAAAACCAAACACGAGGCAGATTAGTGGCTCGGTACTATAACCAACTAAAATTAGACCAATCTGGTGAAGATAAGTGCGCATGCAATAAAATTTGAAGTTAGTTCCTCCGTAACTGTTTAATCAGCCGCCAACAGAGTAAGAAACATCAATAGTAATTAAATTGCGTCATGCTACAAGCCTAAAACCTGAGTACCAGTAACTCAAAACTGTTCTATAATAAGTATGATGGGAACAAGCAACTCACCGCCATTAGGCACTTCGAGCTCACCACAAATAGAGATCCAGTAGGAGGAGAAAAGTGCAGTGAACCCAACCCACCAAAAATAACTAGAGGGTGCCAAATTTTCTGTCTAAGAACGACCAAATCTACACACACACACACACACACTGTCAAAAGGAGCAAACAAATTACCCCTTCTCTCTCAATTACCCTGAGAAGCCAAGATCAAATTCACCAAAAAGGAAAACGAAAAAAATTAGGGTATCTTTCACTCCAAAAGACCACAAAACAACCTAAGGTTCCACATTTCACCAAATCCAATAAGAAAAATGATTGAAGGCAGCTCTTTTCACTCGGATTCCTTAAGGGAACAAATCGAACAAAAAGGTTCCATGTGACCAAGAACCGAAATTATTTCCTTTCACCTCAATTCCTCAAAGAAAAAAAAAACTCAAAAACATCAGCAAAAGATGCTTCCTTCCACCCTCGTAAACTCTTGAATTAACCAACAGAATACACCCCAGCAAGAATAAAACTACTAATTCTCAAAACAAGCAGAATTTTCCCAGAAAACAAAATAAACCACTCAAGAACCCGTCAAAGCAGGCTTCTTCGCCCTAGACCGCCAACAAAGCAACCCAATTCCACCCCGATATTATCGAAAGGCCTCTCCTTTCACTCAAATCCTTCAGGGAAACACAAAAACCCTACCCAAAAGCCCAACTTTTCTCAAGAATACGATGCAATCATCTTCCTTAGAAGCAGCCAAAGGGTGGGTGGTCCTTCAACTCAAATTCCACTCAAGAAAGGACCCAAACCACCTCAAAATTAACCAAAGAAGGCTCATTCCTTCGCCCTCCTTGCACCCCCAAGTGTGTGCATATTTATACACACACGCTCAGAAAGCAGAGGAGGAGGAGGAATTCGAGAGGGGAAGGAGAATGTGTGGGGAGAAGACAATAAATAAGGGGACAATAAACAAGTGTGTGCATATATAAATAATGCCTTTGACGACGAGAGCGCCACTGTTTTATTTGAAGCCTTCAAAGCTCCTGTCTTTTTTGTTTTTATTTATTTATTTTAGGCTGAGCTAATATCGGTATATCCATTGCATATAAAATTTATTTCTATTTAACTCTATTGTACAAAGATTAATTATTGTAGTTGTAAACTAGCTCAAGTCAAGTCTATGGTTTGTCTTTTTAAACAAAATGTCTTTTCATTTTATACTTTCTCTTTTAATACAAGTTACATAAATTTTAAAGTAAGTGAAGTAATAAGCAATCACTCTCTACCTTTTATTCATATTTTAGTATTTTAGAAACACCTATCCGTTCATGTGTATTATGCTCATCTTCTATTCCACCTTGTGACTTAAATTAAGTACAAAACCAAGAAAGCGACACATCATTTGAGCCTTTCAAAGTTCAATAACTAAATGCATGTGGTTGCTGCTTTGTCCTTCGACTTTTCTTGCTCTTGGTCCTTGTTTCACTCCAGTAGTCTTATATATAGTAGTATTTAAATTAACTTATTCCAGAGGTATTTTTCTAACTTGAGTCGGTTACGATTCTATTTATTTGGGCTTTTTCATCGGTTTAAAAACTAAAAAGCTTAAATATAAACAAATAGGTAGCTTTTTATCTAAGCTTTTTCAAAAATCATAAGTCTCTATATAACTAAAAGTCAAAAACCACCGGTGTGAGGCTTTTTTGGTTTATTGAGGGCTGATTTTAGACTAATACCATTAAAGTTATAGTAAAATCACTCGCTTCTACCACGTATAAAAGCCAATAAATTTTAAACTATTTAAATTTAAAAGCTGACTTTAAGTAATAAGTTAAAAGACCTGAGGCTAAACAAAGAGGGCTTGCGTAAAGTCAGACCACCTCATCCAAAACTTAGTTGCACAACACAACTTAGCCCTATATAATTGATACAATGGCAGAGATTAATGTCAGCTATAAACAGTTTTTATGAGGGAAAAAGGTTCTTTCTCATACTGCTAGCGACAGTTCGCCGGTCTATTCGTTTATATCCAGACTGGGAAGTAAAATGCACGTTCTTGGGGATATATGCATGTGATTGAAAAATTAAGCCTATAGATGTCGACATCAGTAATTGTGTCGCAGCAAGAGTAGAATCCTTCTTCTTTGGGTTTAAATTTGGGATTAGAGCATATGATTGATGTTGACATGCATATCCTCCACTTGTTGGATGGTTTGTTAGTGGTTGATTGGTGAGGCAGTGATACAGGCACCTCGGCAACAATCAGGCCATGCTATCAATCTCCAAAAAGACATAATAAATCATCCACGTTTGGAATACAGTTGATTCGACTAAGATACTGGTCTTTAGCTAGATAAATGGGATATGGTTGAGTAACAATAGGTACTATTCAACCTCTCTTTATATATATAAGTTGGCTTTTTCCAAGAGATGTACGTCACTAGCTTGGTTTCGCAAATTTTCCGTCCATAAAGTTAGTATACTAGATATCATCGTCCCACAATTATACTCAATCACGAAACGAAGATTTCAGTTGTTGCGTCTCTAACTCTCTTGTGTCTACGTAAGCCCTTGGACAGAGAAATAAAGATGGTTATGGTAAATCATTTAATAAGAGTAAGTAGAAGTATATTGCTAAGCTTGGCACTTTCTCTTTAATTTTTCACTTCGTTTATTTGTAAACACGAGTGAGTTGCAAAATACTTTGACAAGGATTCTTGACTAGATCAATATTTTTAGTCACGATATAATCTCATTTAGACTCATTCAGATTAGGTCCACTTACTATCTTAACAGAGTTCATTAAATTTGGTTATGCTTTCAACCGGATAAAGAAAGGCATGTCTTATTTAATATAACTAGCCATTGACTAGTCATATCCACTAACAACCAGAGTAATAACCAACTTCCCCGATCAGTGACTATACATATAACTAGTTGGAGCCACGACGATGTATCACGTGACGTAAGAGTAGTTGACGGTTATTATGACCACAATTCAAGACAAAGAAGATACATGTGTGAAATCAGGAGATACCTGTTATATCATTAATTGCTATCTATTAGATATATATTAGGGGACTTGCACGCCTCCTAGAACAACGCTCCTTTCCACGTTCTTTGTGACTTCATTATCCACGACGATAAAGTCTTGTGCATCGATATACTCCAAATATGTGGTCAACCTATATTCCTTGTAGAGAAAAAAAGTCCATATAATATTTTAAACTTTGGTTGAAAGTCTATCTATTACCTCGAACTATAAAATCTAACATTTGACACCCTCCACCCCCCACTTTTCAATCCAGTTCAAATAACACAATGATCCGGATTCGCATGGTAGTATTTTTGTGTGGCATGATGAGTGGGTGGTTTTGCCACGTCGGATGACATGCTAGACAAGTTTAGGTAAATGATAGGTGAGGCTCATACGAGATTTCTCTTCCTGATCGAAATAGAGAGGGGGAGCTACAGAGGTCGATAGCCATAGAAGCATGATTAAGAGCTTGACAGAGAGAAGCACATGTGAGTCTCACCTTCATTAACCTGGCTAGTGTGTCATTCTACATAGTAAAATCGTGCCCTCGTTGCGGAACACATGCAATATCACTATACGAAACCGGGTTAGAATGTTATTTGAACAGGATTTTAAAGTTTGAGAGTCAAATGTCTGGTTTCATAGTTCGAGATACTAGATGAACTATCGATCAAAGTTTAGGCTGTTATGTAGACTTGTTTAGCGTAGACCACATTAAAGATCATATTGGATGGACGAACAATGCTGAACACGTGGTCGAATTGCAAACTTGCAAGCGAGCGAATGAATTCAGCTCAGTTGAGCCATAATTGACGGGGATGCGCGTGGATTAATTCGTCCACTAGTATGCATGTCACCTCGCAAGTCGCAACTTCGATTGGAAGAAAAATGGAAGTGCTGCGCTGAGGTGCTCAATGTCACGAGTGTGTGGTGTTGTGATGTGAGGCAAAGATCGAAAAGGGTAGGTAAGGACAAATATCTTTACCGGTTAAAACAATTGCTATATATGGTACATGCATCAAACCAACGCGACTAAATTCTGTCTTGTATGCTCCCGTAAGTTAAGTTGTGCACATGCAAGAGTGGAGCCAGGCTAGGTTGACGCCTCGGAATGTTCGGAGGTTATTGAGTCAATTTATATATTTTTATAAATTTTCAAGAGAATTTACATGAACTTTTTGAGATAGGCCTCAGACCTAGACCCGATGCCTATCTCCGCCCTTGTGCACATGTCATTGATATATAGACACCGGCTGGCCGGCAATATATCGTTCCACGAGCACGGAAAACTTGGCAGAATCGCACCAAGAAATCATCAACGAAATCCGCCTGTCGCTATTTTTCAGAATTCAACAAATTGAGGAGGCTGGCGTAGCGTGCCAACCCTGTCGAGTGAGAATATTTCAACGACAAATTCAATCCACAGATCAATCTGTGCATATATATATATATATATTAAGAATCACAACGTGATGAAAAATTGTGGTGTCGAACAGATGCTGTGCTTGGAGGGAGTAAGCAAAGCAAGGCTTTAAATCAAGTCAGTCGAGGTCAAGCAGTGCAAAACCGCACCATGAAAAGGGGTTCATGCAATGGCAATGGCAATGGCAATGCACGCACGAGTTAATCTGCTGATCACTCACGTCACGTGACGCCTCAAAGCGTGCCTCCCTCCTGGCTTCTGGAATCTCGAGTCAGCGAAAAGGCCATCTGGTCTGGTCCGGTGCACCGTACGGAGCAAGCGAATTTTCCAAAGTAGAAAGAGACAGCAACGAAAACTTCTTCACATCAGATCAGATCAGTCTGACTCTGGGCATGTGTACATCAGGGTTCAAGCTGCCGACGAAAACCGGCCGTGCCGAGCCGTTCAGATGAATAGTAAATTTAAAAATTTTAAAGAAATTTCGCAAAAAGTGTCAAAAAAATTTGAAAATTGTTTTGTGCGGTCCTGAGGCCATCCTAATGATTCTGTAAAATTTTCAGATTATTATCAAATACGTACATTTTTAAAAAATCTGACAGTGATACTATCACAATATATGCTCTTTAGTTTTTTATTTTCTAGGGGCATAAAATGAAGTCTAATATTTATTAAACTTTTTTTGTGATGTTATAACTTATTTACAATGATTATGTAAAATTTTCAGAAGATGATCGATATGTGTATTTTTAAAAATTCGAAAGTGATATTATCATTGTATATGCTCTTCTGTTTTTGATTTTATATAGGTACTAAATGAAGTCTAATATTTTTGAAAATTTTATTTCATAATATTTTGGAACTATTTATGGTTACATTAAAATTTCAGAATATAACAAATCTTTTAAATATTTATAAAAATCTGACAATATCTTTGTTCCTTTTCCTTAATTGCTGTTTTGGATTTTTTAGAAGTAACAAATGATTTCAAAAATTATTTAAATTTCTCTAAGGTGTTTTATAGATTAATTGGGATTTTTTTTTGTAATTTTTCAATTTTTTTGCATTTTTTTTCAAATTTTTCCTTTCATTTTCACCATTTTTCCTTCCGTCGTCGGTTTTCGACAAAAACCGACCGATTTTTGTTTTTTTTAATCGGTTTGACTTTCGCAAACCGATCGATTTTTACCGAATTTTGATCGGTTTTCGCGAAAAACCGATATCGAGCAATTCTCGAAATTTAGTTCGAAAACGAAATGGTTAACCCTGGTGTACATACATGAACGAACCAGCAGCAATTAAGTGAAACCTAGGGAAGAACTACCTGAAATATTGCCTTAGCACCGTATGGAATAAATAAATATATCTGTAAATAATTCTTTCAAGTTCATTCGGAATCGTGAAATCTGACGACCAGAACTGACAACAGGTGAAGAAATATACCGTTCGCTCCAATGTAAAATGCTATTGCGCTTCAAGCAAGAGCGAAACAGAGAGGTTCAAGTATACAATGGGATTTTTATGATTCAAAGTACTCCAAAGAAGGGATTGGTGATGGCGGAATTCAGCTCGGCTCCAGCCGTATTCAGGACGGCCTTGTCAATCTTGTCCCTTGCCAAAAACAAGAACTCGTTGCCTTCGAGTTTCTCAAATCCGCAGACCCCAAGGAACTCTATGCCCCCATGCAGGTTTCCAACTCTCTCCTGTAAGGTACAAAAACAGATTGATTATCAACCTCACGTTGTTCAGCAGCTATAACAGAGCATTTTACCAGTTCCAGGATTAGCAGTTTCACCTGAAATGTAGCATTGCTGAGTCTGATCTTTCTGAATTTCTCCTCATCAGGATTTCTAGCTACGTTTCCGATGTAGGTAAGGAGGGTCTGAAATGCCCTCTTTACTTTAGCATCATCATCCTGTCACAAAATTGGTTCCACAGTTAGGTTAAATTCAATGCCAAACAATATGATTAAATCAATGTGGTCTTCACGGCTTATTTTGTGCAAGTTATGCAAAATCAGCTTCACATAACTAGTGCAGTTTGTTGTAAGGCATGTGTATACATTGGACCAATGCATAAAACATGAGCATATATGCCCATGCAAGAGATATCGTAGTCCTTTCAATGGCATGCAGATATATTGGAGAAAATATGCCCGTCCTTGCTGATCCTATGGTTACAAATGTTATATTGGGAATCAAAACAAATCCGGAGATAAAGCAGTGTAAATTGGTATGTTTGGTTGCATGTACCAAGTGGTACATATATGAGATGATTCAAAAAAAAAGTTATCAATGTGTTTGGTTGTTTGAATGGAATCATCCTATGTTGGACGGTGGGATACATATTTAAGGAATATTCTCTATAGATGCTAAACCATTCCATTCGCTCAAAATAATATAATCAAATGGTACAAGACCATCCCATCCCATTCAACCTCATCCCACCAACCAAACACACCCTAGGAGAACCCAACTGTGTTGAACATGGTTTCTCCAAAATTTAGTGACATTATCCTGTACATTCAACTCTCCATGTTTATCTTTTTTTTCATCACAGTAGAAATAATCATGCTTACTGATTTGCAATTCACTAGGTTATGTGCAACACAACAAATACTGGTTATTACCTTTCTTCTACGATTGCTACAACTAGAAGATAAACCACAGAAGGAACCAATGTTACTTGGACACCTGTGTCTAATTTTTTTTGCCAAATTGGACACCTCGAATCAGAGTAGGATTCCGACACCTGCCATGTCCAATTTTTTTTGCTGAATCGGATACCCTGAGTCCAAGTCTGATTCCGACTCTCGTGTCCGTATCCAAGTAACACTGAGAGGAACACAAGTTTTTGGTCATCTACCATAAGCTTACCATCTACTTGCATATTACAGCTACAGCGTACACAATGGCACAAATGCAACATTTTCATTTTTTGGTCAGAGGACACATATCGACATAAAGAAACATGATAAGACTAAGCTACAGACGTCAAAAAACTTGCAACTTGTCACTATAACTTCAACAAGGACTAGCGTTCGAGCTTTTCCTGGGAGTATGGCATGGGTTTCTTAGTTTCCTCAACCTCATAAACTAAGGTATCTAGTTGTTACAACCGCAATTCTATTCACATATATTCAATGAACAAGTTTACGTGTCAAGCTTCTCCATTTGGTAATCAGTAGTTAACATGAAATGAATGGAGTTCCAAGGCAAATGTGAGCAACAGAAGGAGGTGACTTTGAAGGATAACCTGTGTTATACCTTGCTCTGCTGCTTAAGATTTCGTAAACAATTCCTCATGCGCTCTGCCTTTGTGGCTGGCCTGACAGGCAACGCAGTCTGGAAATTCATAGACCACAGTTAAAACAATGATAAAGAATCAAAGCATTTCTTATCAAAATAATATGGATTTGTATCCTCTGCCTTCTTCAGTTCGGTTCTAAAGGCCCCTGTACAACCTGCCCAACCAGAAATCAAGTAGGATTGACATGGAAGAGAACTTCTTTGTTTCTCCTGAGAAATTCAAGAGTACTAGAAAAACTTGCCCACTTCTATCTCAGATGCTCGATTTCTGGTCAAGCAACTCAGATGCTCAAAATGGTACACTGTGCTGTTTCCAAAATTGGATCAACTGGTTATTATGGCAAGGAAATCCCAATTCAAAAGAAAATACCTTCTTCTCTTCAACAGGAGGTGGGGTGCTTGGCTTGGCAGCAGCTGGGTCTTCCGGCGGCAATCCAAGTTTCCTTCTCCTTTCAGCCTGAGAATTAGAAGAAAAAAGAGAGGAAACTTTATAGGGCCCACTTACTAGAGTTTTCTTCATTAGTAAGAAAAGACAACATATGCAGTTGAATATCTCCAGGTTACATCAAAATATACACAGTACTTCATACAGCTCTTACGCAAAACAACGGAGAAAAATTACTAGTTAACCAAACTACCAAAGCAAGAAGATTCTGGGAATGAGATGGAAAAACCAGACACCTTATCCTCTTCCAGTTTCTGACGGATCTTTTCTCTAGCTCTTTTCTCTTCCTCTTTCTCAAGTCTTCGCAATTCTATCATGCTGAATATGGTGGGAAAAATAGTCAAAAGGGATGGAGAACATGATATTATTGGTAGAAGTGCAGTAAAATAAAAAAGAAACAAATAACCAACCGTTTCCTTTCATTTTCCTCCTCAATTCTTTTGGCTTCAAGAAGCTCTTTACCAATTCGTATACGTTCCTAAAAATGCCTAACATGTGAGCCAAAATAGTAAAACAAAAAAGTACAAAAATATACCAGATGCGAAGGTAAGAAATAATAATAACACTAATGCTAAGGCCACTATTTTTTAATGTTGAACCAAGGCATAACTGGGATAAAACTAGTATCAAGATAACATGTGCTAAATCTATATACATCTTAAATGCATATATAAGTATATTACATATCAAGGTTAAAAAAAAGAGATAATACCTTCTCCCGTTCTCTTTCCATCCTTCTCTCTTCTTCTTCTTTCTTTTTACGAGCACGCTCCCTACAAATGGAGTGGATAATTTCAGTATGAGATGTGTTGTAAGAAAACAATATTTCGTAAAGGGAAATTCGTTGGTGCCCAAGGGTTCCCGCACCCACATTTGTGAAAAGTGCATGATGCATTATTCCAAATGTTAAAGAGTATTTTTGGTATTTCCTAGTGTTCCAGGGTTAAGTCTTGTGTGTGCCCCATGTACTCTATATATTTGCCCTTTGGGCTATTGCAATACAACCAACGATTCACACTTGCACTTCTCTTCATCTAACACCAAAAATACTAACAAAAAATCATGAATGTGGTAGAGATAAGCTTACACAAACCTGAAAATCTTCAATATCAAATCCGTCTCTGTTCAGGATCATACAGTTTAAATCAAAATTACATGGTCCTATCCTGTGGTTATTGTAATGTTACTATGCACAGCCATTCTGACTTCCAAAACCTATGCAACCGAGGGCAAATATTGCAAAAACACATTCCCTTTTACAGGCAGTACTCAGTATTATAAAAATGCACAATTTGCCTGTTAGAAGCAATTATTGCCCAAAGTAGATGCCTAGAACATTGGTTGTGCATAAAACTTTAGGGGCTCTATACTTGAGTTTTATATTAAGGTTCTTTACTAAAGTTCAAGCCAGAAAAGGCCAAACATAAAAAACACAAGCATCTAAATGTTAAGTGAACTGATTCAGAACCAGGGAAAAACAGCACTACAAACAAACAAAAAATTGTGGTTTCTAAAGAGAATTATTCAACCACCAGCCCATGTTTAAAAAAGAAAGGGTTCAGAAAAGCACCTTAGCTCTTGCGCTTTAATCTTCATTTCCTCGGGTGTCAGAGAGGGTTTGTTAGCCTCAGTTTTTATATTAGCCGGCACCTGAGAGGCGAAGAAAGATAAGCAACCTGAAGATGTTATGTGCTGGAGGGAAACATTTTTCTTGCCAAAGTGTGAGAATGATAGAATATCTATTATTTCCCCATTGAATGGATACTCAGTGGGACGTGAACTCAGAACTTAGGTAACCTAGTCAAATGTGCAAGTTGCTCCTAGATTCCTAGTAGCACATGGGCTGTGTTCAGCATCAGCTAAAGTTCAAACAGATAATGTGTACATTAAATTAGCTTTCCTTCAGAAAGCATTGAACACACTGAACAAAACAAAAAATAAATAAAGCAGAAAAAAACTGTTTTAGAGGTATCCTTATTCCTGACTGCATGCTTATATCTTATAGACAGTTCTTGAAACATGCAGTATGTGAAAACATGTCATTTGGAAAAATGTATAGTAGCCTTAATTTGAATCAAAACCATTGCTTCTGGAAATTTCAAGGATAGCATGTATCAAAGATTAGAGTGTGCAACTAATTGTGATAAACTAAGGAACTATGATGCAATGAATAACAAAACAATTACTGCTATCAAGCACATACTACTTTGTAAACATGGGACCAAGTTTAGCACCATCAGAATATCATAGGGAACAAATCGCTAATAAACAACAACAAAAAATACAAATAACATCATCATACCAGAGGCATTTCATCAATATCTGGATCCTCCTGGTGCTCAGAAAGCCAGTTAATGGCAGCTTCGATGGTGCTATTACCTAAGTAAAAGTACATGAGCCCAGTAATGAACATCATTGTCTTTTACCTTGCAATTAGATGAGATAATTTCAATAAAGGCACTATAAAGTACAACTACAAAAGGTAAAATTTATTGCCTACACATTCTTATGCTGGTCCATTCAGATAGATTTGATGCCTCTATCATCTTCAACGAAATTTACCCAGTTAAGAACAGAACTCAATTTTAATGTGAGTCCTCAAAAGCATAACAAACATTTCGGCTTCCAATGTCATATACTCATATATACATTTTGGTCCACAAGCATTACAGTACAGAAATTATGTCCAATTGCACTTATAAATGATCTAGTTCTGGCTTGCCAAAGCACTGAGTAACAACTAACAACTACAAAGTAAATAATTTTGAAAGTACAAATGGGCGGAAAATATGTCTGGTTTCACATTATGCAGTAAACATAAGTCAAATAACAGCACAACCTTGTACGATTCTCAATTCTCATGGAAAATACATGTATGTATGCTTCTACTAGATGATGGAAACTTGCCGACCAAATCCATAAAATCGCAAGTACGAAAATACTTATGATTTCTGATTTGGCCTGTTGATTGCTTCCAAAGTTGATTTCTAAGCTGTGCATAGATTATTAAGTAAATTAAGTTATGTCATTCCATGATTCGCATCACCTACTTGCAGCCATGCAAAAAAGAAACATCGGTCCTATTTGGGAGATCTTCAGATTACAAGAAGCCATCCCAAACAGGATGAAGCTGGTGGGGCTTCTAACATAAGTACAAGTCCTTTACCGAGGAAACTGAACCCCTATCCACCAGCTTCCAAAGGAAGCCAAAGCATCGCCACAGTAAAGTGCTCTTATCATAGCAATGTTATGTACAATGGTGTTAGCATCGAGCACAAAGATTACAGGAATCATAACAGTGATAACATGATAGTCAAAGGAGTCAACGCTATGGCTATTCATACCGGAGAAGTGAAGTGCCCTAGTGGCACGCGCCGTCGTAAATCCCATCGCCTCAAGGTCCACAAGCATCTCCTTGTTCACCTCCGGCACAACCATCTCTGCCAAAATCGAACACACAACAATCACACACCCTCCTCGACACTCAAAAGCTGTCACAGATCAAACCCTTTGCTCATCTCGAATTCGAAACCTCACCTTGCGGGTCCCCGCTTCCCGAGGCATCGACGTCCATTGACTCGGAGGCCCGCTTCTGCGGCGCCTGGAGATCAATGGGCTTTGCCGCCTCCACGGTCTTGTCCGTGAACTCCGTGTGGCCGGTGCGCTTGGTGTGCAGGTCCACCTCCTGCGAGCCATATCAAGAACCAAGATTGGATCGAGAAGCCAGAGAATTCGACGGATAAACGCGGGGGGTGCAGGAGGGGGGATCTCACGGTCTGGGAGCGGCAGGGCTTGCCGCAGTCGGCGCAGACGAGGTTGAGGACGGCATCGGTGGACTCGGAGAAGCTGGCGTGGGAGGTGGCCTCGGCGTGCGCCTGCGCCTCCTCCACGCTCCGCAGCAGCACGCCGCAGTCGCCACACCGCAGCGACAGCCCCGCCATTGCCGCTGCTGCTTCGAATTCGATCGAATTTGCTGCAAAACGAGGTGCTATTTTTTTTTTTTTCGAGGTTTGGGAGGAGTTGGGTGAGAAGATGCGCTAAGTTGGAATTCCAGAAAGTTCCGGACGGGACTTGGAGTTGGATTCCTAACCATTGTTGGATTAAAAGCCAATCTACGGTTCAGATCAAATGGATCAGCGGTGTAGCGTCCGATTCTGGCTTTCCATCACTTTATTTCGATGTTTTTCCGGGACGCGATTATGCGACCGTATCCTTTACTGTTTCGACCGCTTCACGGTTCCAAGCTTCTTTGTCGTCATTCGCTCTTTACACAATCAACTCTACGTGTTACTACCGAAAAAGAGATAGCAACTTATTGAAAATTAAAATTCTTCGTACTAGCAACTAATGTTAGATAGAGCTGACGACCAAAACAGACAACATGCTGAGAAAAGGATAAAGGTGTGCCTTCATGCATGTTTACGCTACATCTTTGGTTAGATTAGAATATCATCCGTCCACGTACATCCCGATCAAAAATGGACCTCTTAAACAAAGACACTAGATGCGGATGTTTAGAGTCACCGGCTTGCACGCAAAACATCAAGAAGCCATGCCACGCAGGGAAGGCCAAGAGGCGGCGGTAGCTTCAGGAGATGCTCAATTTGGTTTTGACGTGGCAGTGGCGTTCAACTCCAACGAGTCTGACCTCGGTGACCCATGGACAGGGTTCAAAATTTCGTTTTCGAGTCGAAAACCGTAACCCCGACGGTAGCGGTTTTAGTGAAAAATCTTCGAAAACTGCAAAAAATCGAACGGTTTAAAAATTCAAATCAATTTGAAATCCGGTCAAACCAACGCAGTAAAACCGCGAGTTTTGAGGAAAAACCAAGCGGTTTTTGAGAAAACCGCGAAAAAACCGAGGAGGTTGGAAAACAGGTAGATTAGGCTATTCCACGCGCTGGCCAGAACGTACTGAGAAGCGCATGCAAACAACACCATACTAATTGAGTGCAACCTGGTAGTAAATCAAGAATACATTTTGTTGAAGAACAACAGGCGTAATTACTATTAAATCTGCTACCAGTTAATGTGTTGGTCCACACAACTAGTTAATGCGTATCGTAGTTTGTACATGAATCTCTTTCTGGTTTATTTTAGCCATATCTTTTTATTGGTAGCTCGGATTTGCAAATGGTTTTCACCGGTAGCTTACTGACGATGAGAGGAATAAAATAATATAAGTCTCGCTATTAGACAGTAATTTTTCTGACTGATAACAGAATATACTATATGTACAACATGAAATTACTACATTTGCAGCATATTCTGTACAGATTAGTTATTCGGTAGTAAAGTCCAAAAAAAACTATATGTAAAAATTATGAAAAATCCTCAAAAAATTACCATAGATAGGGAATATGGGTTTCTACAACCCTATAAAATTTAAATATCAAACTCAGTCGCATTTGAAAGATATGAACATGACAAATTTACTATTTATCACTGATTAGCACTTGTCAATTTCATATCTTTCAAATGTGATAGGGTTTTGTATTCAAATTTTAGAGAGATGTAGAAGTTCGCATGCCCTATATATGGTAATTTTTTGAGAATTTTTTAAAACATTTACATATGGTTTTCATTAATAAGAATTAGGTTCTGCTTGCTGGACCTGCGATAAAAAGTTTGAAAAATTCTCAAAAAAAATATCACACGTAGTGGAGATGAGCTTCTACAAACCTATAAAATTTAAAGGCCAAACTCAATCGGATTTGAAGAGATATGAAAATAACAAAGTGCAAACAGCAGCATATACTATGTTTTGCTGTCAGGAAAATAACATTTTACTTTGAAAAATTCTAAAAAAATACCACACGTAGGGAAGATGATATTCTACAACCTTGTAAAATTTGGAAATCAAATTCAATTGAATTTAAGAGATATGAAAAAAAACAAAATAGTAAACAAAAACCTATACTATCTTTTACCGTTAAGAAAACTACATTTTACTATCTATTACTCAACGTGTCACTATACGATGTACACAGCGATCTTATAGTGTAAAACTTATAAAAATCATATGTACAAGTTTTTAAAAAATCTCAAAACATAACTATATGTAGGGTATGTGAGTTTCTATAACCCTGCAAAATTTGAAGAGCAAACTCAATCGCGTTTGAAAGATATAAAATTGACAAAACACTAAATAGTGAAAAATCACTAGTATATCGAATTTGTCTTTTTCGCATCTTTCAGCTGATATTGATTTTTGCATTCAAGTTTTATAAGGCTGTATAAGCTCATATGCCCTACGTATGGTAATTTTTTGAGAATTTTTTAAAACATGTACATATGATTTTCATAAATAAAAATATAGTTCTGTTTGTCGGACTTGCAATAAAAAGTTTGAAAAATCTCAAACAATTACCACACGTAGGGGAGGTGAGCTTCGACAAACCTATAAAATTTGAAGGCCAAACTCAATTGGATTTGAGAGATACGAAAATAACAAAGTGTAAACAGCAACATATACTATATTTTGCTGTCATAAAAATAACATTTTACTCTGAAAAATTCTAAAAACATTACCACACGTAGTGAAGATGATATTCTGCATCCCTGTAAAATTTGAAGACCAAATTCAATAAAATTTGAGACATATGAAAAAAATAAAGTGCTAAACAGCAACATACACTACCTTTTATTGTAAAGAAAACTACATTTTACTTTCTACTACTCAACGAGATACTATGTGATGTACACAACGACCTTATAATGTAAAACTTATAAAAATCACAGGTACAAATTTTCCAAAAATCTAGAAAAATAACCATATGTAGGGTAGGTGAGTTTCTACAGCTCTGCCAAATTTGAAGACCAAACTCCATCGCGTTTGAAAGATATGAAATTTACAAAACACTAAACAATGAAAAATCACTAGTCTACCGAAATTGTCTTTTTCACATCTTTTAGCTGATATTGATTTTGGTATTCAAATTTCACAGGGTTGTATAATCTCACCTCACCTATCTATAATAATGTTTTGATAATTGTTTAAAACCTGTGTGTATGGTTTTCGTAAATAAGAATTTAGTTCTGTTTGTCGGACCTGCAATAAAAAGTTTGAAAAATTCTAAAAAAAATTACCACACGTAGCGGAGGTGAGCTTCGATAAACCTATAAAATTTAAAGACCAAACTCAATCGGATTTGAGAGATATGAAAATAACAAAGTGCAAATAGCAGTATATACTATGTTTTGCTGTCATAAAAATAACATTTTACTCTGGAAAATTCTAAAACAATTATCACACGTATTGGAGATAATATTTTACAACCCTGTAAAATTTGAAAACCAAACTCAATCGAATTTAAGAGATATTAAAAAAATAGAGTGCTAAACAACAACTTATACAACCTTTTACTGTTAAGAAAACTATATTTTACTGTCTACTACTTAATGTGTTACTATGTGTTGTACACAGCAACCTTATGGTGTAAAATCTATAAAAATCATATGTACAAGTTTAAAAAATCTCAAAAAAGTAACCATATATAGGGTAGGTGAAGCGCTGCAAAATTTGAAAACCAAACTCAATCGCGTTTGAAAGATATGAAATTGACAAAGCACTAACAATAAAAAATCACTAGTATATCAAATTTGTCTTTTTCATATCTTTCAGTTCATATTGATTTTGGTATTCAAATTTTACGGAGTTGTGTAATCTCACCTCATCTATCTATAGTAATGTTTTGAGAAAATTTTAAAATCTGTACATATGGTTTTCATAAATAAGAATTTAGTTCTTTTTGCCGGACCTGCAATAAAAAGTTTGAAAAATTCTCAAAAAATTTCCACGAGTAGGGGAGGTGAGCTTCTACAAACCTATAAAATGTGAAGACCAAACTCAATCAGATTTAAGAGATATGAAAATAACAAAGTGCAAACAACAGCATATACTATATTTTGCTATTAGAAAAATAACATTTTACTCTGAAAAATTCTAAACAAATTACCACACGTAGGGGAGATGATATTCTACAACCGTGTTAAATTTGAAGACCAAATTCAGTCGGATTTGAGAGATATGAAAATAACAAAGTGCCAAACAGCATAACATACTATCTTTTACTGTAAAAAAATAACATTTTACTTCCTATTACTCAAAGTGTTACTATATCTTGTGTAAAGCTGTAGTTTAATACCTTGTTTCAGTATAGTAACATCTGGTGTAATAGCTCGTAGAATGTCATTTGTTTGTATAGTAAAACGCAACATATTAAGTGTTTTCTATAGTTCATTAAAACACATGTATATATTTTGAAAGAATTTCAAAAATTTACCATATATAGAGGATGCGAGATTCTAGAATCCTAAAAAATTTGAAGACCAAAATCATTCTCATTTGAAAGTTATGGCTAAATAAAAAAAGAGACAGATTCATATACAAACAAGAAGTGGCATGTATTAGTCATTTACTAGTTGGATTTAGTACACTGGACAGATGCACTAATTTATTGTTTATTAATTAATGCCACGAATTGGGCTCGATCAGCATGGAAAGATGGCGTGGGTCGACGCCGAAAAGATCGTAGCTATGGAATAGTGTGTATATACTTTCATAAAAGTATAATTTTATCAGGTTTTATTATTAAATTGCAATAGAAAATTGTGATTAAAATTGTGTTTTGGATGCCGTGTTGATATCTAAAACGCCATTTTTTGTGACCGAGGAAGAATGTCAAGATGACTTGATGTGGCTGGGTTGTCGTGAATTTCAACTAGTTGATTACAACTTATAATAAAGCAATGACCCTACTTAATTCGTCTTCAGTCTGGTTAAGAAAATGGCATGCCGACTTTTAATTTTACTAGCCAACCATACGCGACGTGTCACATCGCGGACGTCGCTCCTCACGCGAGCAAATAGAGAAAACGTGCGAATGCCGCTCCTTATAGGAGCAAATCGAGGAAACATGCGAAAAGGACCTACAAAGAATTTTGTGTTTTTCGCAAAAGGACTTAAACGTAATGCTAGAAAAATGCAAAAAATGACCTAAATGCAATGTATTTTTTTTTCAAAAAAAAGACCTAAACGTTTCCCTCTAGAAGGATCTAATCGTAATTTTGATTTTTAGTAAAAGAACCCGAGCGCAATACTTAAAAACGCATAAAGAACCTAAATATAATATATTTTCTTTTTTTTAAAAAAGATCTAATCGTATTTTTTCCCAAAAAAGACCTAATCATAATTTTTTTTTTCAAAAAAGAACCCGAACGCAAAAAAAAAATTACCGGCTCGCGGAGCCGGCTCTTCCACGGCTCAAATGAACCAGGGGCCAAGAGCTCTTCCATCTATAATAGATGGATTATGTGTGGATGCATGTTACTTGATCTGCACAACTTTGGGCCATTTTACTTGTTAACTTGAGGATTAATTAAAAAATACCATATTGCTACAAACGAGAGGAGCTTATTCCGACTTCAAATTAACTCGCTATAGGTCCTGTCATTTTCTTATTAATAAGTCACATCATATATTTAAAGTTTTCGCTGCTTGATCTCTATGTCTTTGGTTCACAAATTTAAAAAGAGTAAATTTTACAAAATCATAACTTAAGGCTTCTATTTTAAAGAACAACACTTCTGCATGACATTTCAAAACCGCACTTCCGTCACATGGAACGGGCTTGAAAGGCTGGCCGGTGGCTGGTCAACCCATCCGGTCAGAAAATAGAATTTGGAGCTTATCTACGACGAGTGGTCCTAGCGTACGAGGCCCGTTCTATGTGACAGATGTGCTGTTTTGTGAAACGTACGAGTTAGGTTAGGTTTGTTTCGATTTTTTCACTGGCTTAAAAGCAGAAAAGTTAAAACAAATGATTAACTTTTAAGCTGGGTTTAAAAAAGCCAAAAGCCTACATATAGATCCTGTTTGTTTCGACTTTTTCACTCGTTTAAAAGCAGAAAAAACAAAGCCAAAACAAACGACTGACTTTTAAGCCGAGCTTAAAAAAGCCAAAAACCTCCATATAACTATAAGCCAAAAACCAGATGAGAGGTGTTTTTTTGGGTTTTTTGAAATGAAATAACCCTTTGCCACTGGAAGTCTCCAAAATTACCCACCAAATGGCATCATATATAAACTCAAGAATCTTCCTCCCATCTCCTTATTTCTCCTCGTCTTCTCTCGCTCCCCTGTGCGACATGTCTCCTCCCTCCGCCGCTCCAGTCTGTCGTCCCCGACCTCCTCCCTCCTCCGCCGTCTCTAGCCTCCTTCCTCCTCCACCGACCCAGATCCAATGCAGCGTGGGTTGAGGGGGCCGAACCTGAGCTTGGAGCAGCGGGAGGCTACAGGGTCCGGGCGTGACGCAGGTGGAGCTGAACTGATCCGGCCTAGCACGGTGGGAGGCGATCGGATTCGGCGTGACGTGAGTGAAGGCGGGTGGACCCGAGGGTGGAACGGTGGGAGGCGGGTGGCTGCGGCCGGATCTGGCGCAGCAAGAGGCGACCGGATCCGCCTCATCGAGCCCCTCAGTATATGTTTTTATTTAGTTTGACGAGAGTTCAGAATTGTTATACTATTTTCAGTCTGAGAAGAATTCAAAATTAGCATGCAATAAGAGTTTCAAGTTGATAAATAATTATGTTCAGAATGAAGTTTGATCTCAAGATTAATCTATTTTTTTCAATATAACATTCGGTGAAAAAAAGTATGAAACATTTGTATTAGATAAATCAGTACATAAGAAAAGTCCTTACAACCTTAAAGGGTATTTTAAACTTTTTAACAATAAGTTACACCTTTTAACCCATCAAAAAGTCAGAATACCAAACAATATATCTTAGCTTAAAAGCAGACAGCTTAAAAGCTCGTTAAGCTAAAAAACTAGCTTTAAGTTAAAAGCCAAAAAAACTTAAACCGAAACAAACAGGGTCTTGTGTGGTTATTTGGAATAGATGTTTAAAGTGTGATTTTTTTTTTGATAGTTTTGGTAATGGTAACACGGTTTCATGAACTTTACTCATTTAAAGTAAAGTAATTTCTCCTCAAAATAGAGTACGTAATTCGCTAGAATAAACCATGTGATTTCAAAATCAAACGCGAAGGGCAAAATTTTGTCTTAACTAACAATGCCAACTTGTAACAATGAAGCCGCCCTCGTACATAACAAATATGAGAGGGGCATGGGTTCAAGTCTAGGTTTGTATTGCGGCGTTGTACATGCATACATATGTCAGGTGTGTATCTTTGCATATGGAGTATGTTCCGGGCGCTCTGAAAAAAAGCTTAATTTTACCTTAGTACAGAAGTCTTGGTGAGACTTTTACGATGTTAGTTATTCCTTTCTTAAAAAGAAACTTTGCTAATTAAGGCTGAGCCTGGACGGGCTTTCCTTTCCTATCTTTTCTCATTGCCTAAAGAAATAGGCTGAGTGCCTATTTGTTTTAGAGAAAAAATACCTCAAAAACAATACAATGATGTATAAATTTAAAAACAAATTAATTTTGTTTCAAAATGCATGTTATGATAAGATTGCCACCGCTCGTTTGGCTAGCAAATATCCTTTACATAATAGGATAGGTTCCGAGTGAAGCATCAATTTAGCGTGGAGATGTACTTTTTTTTATGCTTTTATCTAACATGTATATCATGTAAATTTGTATAACTTATACGAACGAGAGATACGCGTGGGTACGCAGGGTACTGGAGCATGGAAAAGTTAGAGAAATATACGTCCACTCAGTCACGCTTGTTATAAAACGTAATCGTCCACTTACGATCAATCAATAACATGCCAACGAAATCACAAGAACGAGAACTGAGGCATACACAAAATAGAGGGTAAAATTCTCTCGTTTTATTATATTGATCTTTTGTATAAGAGGATGTTCAATATATAACAGGAGATAGCAAAAGATAAACTCAAATTTATTTACCTATAAAAGATAGAGTCCAAACGAAAACTTAACCTTATCTCGTAACAACGCTCACGTAGGAGCGGGCTAGGGAAACAGCCAAAAAAGAAAAGGTCCCACGTGGAAAAGTTGATATCGATGCATGCTCCAACGAGCCGGGCAACCAGACACGCTCAAAAGATCAGACGTGGCAGTACTACTTACAAACAATAGTCGCTCTCGCGGCGCCACGTGCCACGTGAGGCCATGACGTGGCTTGCCGCTTCCCCTGATACAAAACAAATAATCACTCCTACTCATAAATAACAAGTTGTAGGTGTGAGATACACGCGTATCAAATTTTTAAAACTTCAGTTATCAATATATTTTTAAATATTTAGATTGGATGCATAAAAATCATATGTATAGATTTATCACGAAATGTGCTTTCATAATATTACAATTTTATTATATTATTTTAAATGTACTGTAGTAAAATTAATGATCAAAGTTAAGTATTAAAGATCATATCTACGTCTAAAACGATAACTATTTACGACCGAACGAGTATTATATATACAGAGAACGCAACATTGTGGTGTGAGCGAACAACACCTCAGGACAAGTTGTTCGCAGCCGCTGCGTGACGCGCCATTGATTTCACAGTCTGACTAGCTACCATGGACGCCTTGTACGTCACCCTCTTCACCGGTACCCTCCTCCTCCTCCTCCTGCTACGCCGGCGAAACGGAGGGCCTCGCCGGAAGCTGCCGCCGGGCCCCATGGCTCTCCCCTTCATTGGCCACCTGCACCTCTTCAGGAGGCCGCTGCACCGCACCCTCGCGCGCCTCGCCGCCCGCCACGGCGCCGCCGTCCTCGGCCTCCGCTTCGGCTCCCGCCGCGTGGCCATCGTGTCCTCCGCATCGGCCGCCGAGGAGTGCCTCACGGCGCACGACGTGACGTTCGCCAACCGGCCGCGGTTGCCGTCTGGCAAGATCCTCTTCTACGACTGGTCCACCATGGGCTCCGCCAGCTACGGGCCCTACTGGCGCCACATCCGCCGCATCGCCGTCACCGAGATCCTCTCCGCGCACCGGGTGCAGCACTTCGCCGGCGTCCACGTCCGCGAGGTGCGCGCCATGGCGCGCCGCCTCTACAACCGAGCTGAGGCGGCAGCAGGATCAACAACTATGACGCGCGTGGAGCTCAAGTCGCGGCTGTTCGAGCTGCTCATGAACATCATGATGTCCATGATGTGCGAGAGGACGTACTATGGCGCGTAAGATCGATTGAATCGATCGATATATTATATATCGATCCCTAGTTCATCATCTAATTGACCGGCCTTACAGAGTTCAGAATATATATTTACTCGTGCTGTGCTGTGCTGTGTAGCGATGGGGAGGTGAGCGAGGAGGCGCGGTGGTTCAGGGCGGTGGTGCAGGAGACGATGGCGCTGAGCGGCGCGTCGACGTTGTGGGACTACCTGCCGGCGGCGGTCCGGTGGCTGGACGTGGGCGGGGTGGCGCGGCGGATGCGGCGGCTGAGCGAGAGCCGGGCGAGGTTCATGCAGGGGCTGATCGACGAGCAGAGGAAGGAGATGGACAAGGACGAGCCGGCGAGGCGCAGGACCATGATCGGGGTGCTGGTCGAGCTGCAGAGCAAGGATCCCGAGGCGTGCCCGGACCAGCTCATCCGCTCCTTGTGCATCGTCAGTCATCATCGCTTAATTTCTAAAAGACAAACTCCTAAGTCCTGTTTCGATCTACCATTCGTCTCAAAATTAACATCACTTTCTAAAACAAAACGAGCCCATGTTCACCTCAACATGGCGTGGTGCTTACAATTATGCATGCTTTCTTAACTTGCAAAGGGCTCCCTCCAAGCTGGAACGGATACTGCAGCAGCTACAATCGAATGGGCAATGTCTCTCCTGCTAAACAAGCCTGATGTGATGAGAAAAGCCCGTGCTGAGATCGATGCATGCGTAGGACAGCCGGTACGACTTGTCGAGGTGGCTGACCTCCCAAAGCTTCGATACCTTGGATGCATCATCATGGAGACGCTTCGCCTGTACCCACCGGTGCCGCTTCTTGCCCCTCATGAATCATCTGCCGATTGCGCCGTCAGTGGCTTCCATATTCCCCAGGGGACAATGCTTCTCGTGAACACATTTGCTATTCACAGGGATCCTGAGGTGTGGGATGAACCAACAAGCTTCATCCCAGAAAGGTACGTACAATACATGTCTGAAACTAGGAGTATATAATATAATATATGTGTACCGCTTCTAATTTAACTAGAAATATATATACAATGCCAATTAATATGTCGATATAGATACCCTTGTAAGCTGTAACTATATATGTTCACACACACACACAATTACACTTGGAACAGGTTTGAGGATGGGAAAAATGACGGTAGGTTGGTGATCCCATTTGGTATGGGGAGGCGACAGTGCCCAGGGGAGAACTTGGGCATGCAAATGGTAGGCCTTGCTCTTGGGACCATGATCCAGTGCTTCGATTGGGAAAGGGTGGGGGAAGAGCTCGTGGGCATGGAAGAGAGCTCTGGCCTAACCATGCCAAAAGAGGTGCCTTTGGAGGCCTTGTATCAGCCTCGCGCTTCCATCACTCGTCTTCTTTCGGAGATAATATAGTAATCAGTACTACCATGTAAAACAATACCTCCCGTCAACTTGCATCGCCTGGCGTAGAATAGCCAGCCTTATTCATTGCTAAGGGATGTATCTACATACATATATTGAGCATGTAAAAGTTAAAATACACCTGCTGCAATTATGCAAGATTGCAAGGTATTTGCTAGTACAAATAAAATTTGAAATATGCGCACGGTTCTCTGACTGTTTTCTAAACACTGCATATGTACTACGTACGTACTTGGGAAGCCCAGACTATTTTGGACGCCTTATTGAGATTAATATCCCTCATCTTTATTTATTATTGACTACAATAGATGCCCTATGACTGAGCCACATCATCAATAATTTACTGTAGTCGTTCGATCCATCTTTTTCCCATAATCGCAGCGAGCCATCTGGTATCACTTTCTACATAATCTGCAGGACCGAGCGGCGATGACATGCCACGCTTCTCTCCATGCATATATGAATGAACCCGTCATTTTCCTAGCCCTTAAAATTCGTTTTTGACAAATTTAGTTTCCTTTCATTCGAATTTACGAAACTAGCTAAATTCGGTGAGCTCAAAAGATACGACAAACAACACGAGTTACTTCTTGTTGCGCCATGGGAGCTAGACAGGAATCTCGGCTGAGCCCCGTTGGCTTAGAAGAAGGGAGATTAAGTAGTGATTTTGATTCATTAGCGATTTAATTAAGTAATTATTTAAGTAGTATGATTAAATTAATGATTAATTAGTGGATTTGATTCTGCCGAGCTCCTCTTGCTCGGCAGGAATCTTAGCACTAAGCATGGGAGATGACTCGTGGAGACCAAATCAGTAAATGATTTCGAAGGGACTATATTAAAAAAACGTTTGCGGGGGCTAAAAAAGGAAAAAAATCTACCTATATAACAACCGAACAAGTTATTTGCACTACTTGGTTCTCTGCATTACTGGTGGCGTCCTTTTTCACTAATTGTCAACTGCTACTCGCATCCATGATGATGCATTAGCACTTGTTGCCATGCAAAACCTCTCATCGATCGGCATCGTTGCCGCCGTCATCACCTTCGGCATCCTTGGCTGCGCACCCAGCTCCTCCACTGCCGCCATTCCCTCCATCCAGTGCTGCCCCCAAATAATTAAACTCCCTAATTACCTTGCGACGTTCCTTAAGCAAGGCGTACGACGACGACACTAGGCTGATCTCCAGTGCCGTCTCATCAATGCTGGCTTGATCTATCTGAATGGCAAGAGATTTCTCCTTGATTTAGTTTGGTATACGGACCGGTTTGAATTCTCCATTTATAGCTTAGATCATGAGGTTAGAATAGATGTTGCGTTTGGTTTTGGCCTACGAGTTATGCCTTTAATTACAAGGGCAATGCCACATAGATCTCGATCGGAAATAAACCTCCTAAACAAAGAACTAGGTGCAGATGTTTAGGCGGCACCGGCTTGCAGGCATCGAGGAGCCATGCCATGCATGGAAGGCCAAGAGGCGAGATGCCCAATTTGGTTTCGACGGTGGCACTGGCGTTCAACTCCGACGAGTCCGACTTCGGTGACTCGTGGGTTGTGAAGCGATTGAAGCAGTAGCATACGAAATGTAGATGAAAGATAGTCAACTCGGCGGCAAAAGCAACAAAGCATCCCTAATTTCTACATCTATATCCTTTTATAATGCACCTAAACAATTTTTCCTACATTCACCCTAAATAATGCACCTCATTAGAGATGACCCAATGTTCGTGCACCCAGCAAAACGTCCCCAGAAACTTGCATTCATCAAAATGAACGTCTCAGATCTTTCCTCAGTTTTACTTACCTACATCCGATGGCCATTATTTAGTATGTCTAATCATCCCTGTGGCCCACAACAGACCTCCCCCACCTACATATTTGGAAGGAGAGCGAAACAAACAAGGAAATAAATAAGGAGGATCCGCATGCAAGGAAATCAGACTTGAATTTTTTACTGGCCAAAATTGTACGTACTACATATTTGGAAGGAGGGTGAATCAAACAAGAAAATAAATAGGGAGGATCCGCATGCAAGGAAACAAGACTTGAATTTTTTTATTGTCCTGGCATTGTGATTGTATTTTTTTTTTTCCGAATATGACCCTTCTCGAGACTTTTTTACGGATCTAGCCCCATAGAGCCTAATTTGAGTATACGAGAGCGCTGAATTTTGTTTTTATTTTTATCTAAGGAACCAACGGTATGTGAGTCCGCTTAATTTTTTCAATTTTTCTCGCGGAACCGGTAGTGGTGAAGCATCTGTTTAATTTTATCTTTTTTCCTTGCGGATCCGTGTCGGCGCGAGCGCAGATTTATTTTTCCATATTTTTCCGAAATCATCCTCGTGGCCCACAACAGACCTTCCTCACCTCCAAAGATCAACAAGGAAAAGGAAACAAACGTCTTGGAATCAAGGAAAAGGAAACAAACGTCTGGAAAAAGAAAGAACCATACATTACGTCTTTGGGAAAAGGAAAACGGAGATGAGGCAACGCGTACGGAGAAAGCAGTCGCAATGGCTCCACAATCGCCATCGGTGGCTTTTTGACGACGCGAGGTTCTTTGTCGGCGACCTCGCGCTGTAGTGCCTCGACAAATTTATAATTTAATTTTTTTTAAATAATTTTATTAAGTACAAAATAATCGAAAGTTTTTTTGAGAATTTTTTAACCTAATATGCTATCTTTTCAAAAATCTTTCTATATTTAAAAAAAATGAAGGCAACTCACATGTAGCTTCTTCTAGTGCATTTGCACTGCAGAAGCTTCTTCTCTTCCTCCTCCATTAAAGCAAGAAAGAAGCTCCAAAGCTCCATCAATCCCGCACCAAATCTCCTCTTTCCATCTATGGTGTTAATTCCCTAAATTCCGTGCTCTATTGCCAAAATTTCCTCTCAATCTGATTTGATCCCAAATTATGGTTTCCATAAATATGCTTGTTTGGGGCTATAAAGCCGTGAGCTCTCCTCCACCCTATCGCATTGCGTAAATCCTAAGTGCTCCCTCTTGTAAAGATCGCGGATTTTGGAGGTAACCCAAGCCATCACCGTCATCTTTCCGTGAAATTCACCGCAGCCGTGACTCCTCCCACGCAGCGGTGTTGCGCGATCTCGCCGCACCAAAGTCTTGACCCACTACGACCGACCGCCACCCCGACCTTCCCTCCCTTGCGCAGAGTGCTCTATGTGGAAGTGCAAAAAATAATCTAAAATCGAAAATTCTTTTTCTTTCTCTTTCTTGATTTAAAATCTTTTGGGAGCCCGTTTTCGCCCATTCGACCTCCATTTAGTTCCGTTTTTCTTTCTAAATTCATTTAAAATTCTAAATTTCTCTTTTATTATTAAGTGTTGTATTCATACTTATCTTCTCATTTAATTGATAAACGGGTGTACTGCCGTCGTAGCGTTACCACAGGCACTATACTAGTCAATTAATAGCTATACAATGTTACACTCGCATTTTGTTCACTTTATACCCTATTCAATGTTTAATCAACAATATCGCGCACATAACTAACAAACAAATTTCTACATCTGGCTATAATAAACCTGCCAATATAAACATCTGCAATCGCTACAAGGTTATGGCCGTTGGCTTAACGCTTACTAAAATATTGCCTGCAAATTACATGACTTACCACCAGGTCAAAGGGCTAGAAGAAGCACAACCACATCCCATCGTTTGAAAAATGAGGATAGTAGGACAGCTCCCACCAAACAGGACGATAATATGAAATTACACATCACTGTCAACAGGCAAGAACTTACTCAAACCAAACTAGGCATTTGACCACAAGGGGCGTCCATACATAATACCATCAAAATTTAAGAGATTGCCAGGCAAATAAATTGTCCGGTATTGCGCTAAACATAACATCTCATGTCCCTGGCCTACGCCTTGATGGCATACTTCCTCATGGGGAAATACTTCTCGCGCTTCTTTTCTCTCTCCGTCTTCAGAGAAAGCTGTGAAATAACAACAATGAAAATTTCAGAACAGAGGCCCAAACCAACGGCAAAGAGATGAAGTACAGAGCAAGTTGAAGAAAAACAAATTAAGTCTAGAATTATAAATAATAGACTACATGTTTCTACGTACCATTTCAACTTTTATTAGAATGTTCAGATGGTATAACTTCATCCAAATGTTAAGGTACATCTGTGTATTGTGTATTTGTAATGTCAGTATGTCATATAATCCACATGAAAAATATGTGGCTTATTTTTAACGAGGCCTTTGCAGTATATTTTGCTAGCTAGCAATCAGTATTGCCGTGGTTGCATGATCAACACAAATACAATCTAATGAAATTAGACTCTTACTGCCCATGCAACTTTGTTGCAACAAAACAACTTATAGAAAGCAAGTACCATTGGCACCTTCAAACTGACCAAAAGCAAAAAAGACTCATCATGAAACCCACCCAAACACAAACTTGCAAGCAAGTACTAGTGCGCTACCATACAATTAGGGCTTGCTTCACACACCCAGGGCACCAAGTTAATTAATGCCGTATCAATCACGAGGACTTTATTCAAATGTATTCTACAAGAACCCCAGTATGTATGTTCTTTGTAAGCACAACCTGCCGTGTGAAAACAACTACTGCGATACAAGGACGGCTAATCAATATCTTCTAAGAGTTCCATATAGGAGCCAATACAATCATAAATATCACGATAATACCACTCTTAACCGAATGGTATCGCTACCAACACCACCCTACAATTTATTGTACAAATTCAAACAAGCCAATCTAATCACAATGGTACTGCTACAAACACCACACTACAATTTATTGTACCAATTCAAACAAGCCTAATCACAGGTTTGCAACAAACCATACAAAAGTGTGACAAGAGCTAGCCATCTCCCCACGTCATCTATGCTAGTATTCCAACCATTTCATACAGCACTAAGCTTGCAAGAAGCAAACATCTAATAGCATTCAAGGGACTTGTTAGCTGCAGTGGTGGTGGCGATAGGAGTATACACTATACCTGATGCTTGGTGAGGCGGCGGCGGATGGCGCGGGTCTTCTTGCGGCGGAGGTCGAGGGGCAGCAGCTTCTTCTTCTTGTAGGCCTCCCGCAGCGCCGCCCTCTGCTTCTGCGAGATCACCGTCAGCACGCGCGCGATCGAGGTGCGCACCACCTTGCTGCAAAGCGAGAAAGCCACAGACTCAGTTCGAGTCGATTCGCGAGCAAGACAGACACCCGACCCAAGCTGCGGAGAAGGGTAAGGCACGTACATCTTGGAGAGCTTGTTGGGCGCTCCGCCGGTGACCTTGGCGACGCGGAGGAGGGAGAGCTCCGCCTTGAGGTCCTTGAGCTGCGCCTGCAGCTCCGTTTTGTTCTTCCCCCGCAGCTCGTGCACCTTGATCCGGGCTGCCGTAAGCGCACGCAGTAAAAGAAACGTACACAGTCAGATCCGCAAGAACAAGGGCGGGAGGAAGGGGGGAATTAGAACCCTGGCGAGGGCTTACCCATGGCGACGGCGGCGGGGCGGTGAGATGGAGGCGGTGCGAAGGGAAGGGGAGAAGAGGAGGATAAAATAAAAATTAATAAATTATACAGGGAGAAGGGCTGCGTCTGCGAAGACAAAACCCTAGGCCTAGACTGGAGACTGAACCGAATGGGCTTTGTGGGCCTCGTTGGGCTTTATGGGCCTTGTTGGGCTTTACGGAGATAGCTGGGCCTGCGACAGGGGCACCTTCCCTTCCCTTCCCTTCTGACTATAGAATGATTTTGTTTTCCTGAAAAAACACTAACGACTGACAGGAACTTTCCTCATATTTCCATGAGAAGTAGAATTATTATCCTTTGAATTGGGTAGACGTAAACGACTGACAGGAACTTTCCTCATATTGAGTAGACGTAAATCCTTTGAATTATCTATGAACCCTCGTGAAATTTCAAACAGGCCTAACGCTTTCTAACCTTTCCGAACAGTTACGCTAACCAACTGTCGCTTCACTTGTATCGTACCAAAGCTGACGGTCGACCTAGTTTCACTTCGCAAGGTTTCATAAAAAAGAGAGACCAATGTTACAAAAAATAAATAAAAATAAAGACAATCCGTGTAGCGGTGGACTCAGGTGTGGTGCCAGGTATGCGCTCCGCACCCCCAATTTTCTTTAAAAAAAGTTACAAAATCACTTCTTTAATAGGCTTAATTTGTTGATTAAATTAGCACCGATTTTTGTGGTTTGGGGTTTTTAAGGTCTTAGAATTATTTGGTCTGTACTTTACGTAAATTTCAAATATATGTGTTGGACTTATGGTGCTATGAAATCATTGTACAAGACTATAAAGTTGTACATGTAAAGTGTGCACACTCATAAAAATTTTTCAAGTTCAGCCACTGCATCGATGAAAATACAAATTAGAAAAACGAGACTCAAAGCAACAGGAGATGAAAAGCTATAGAATAAGGAAAGAACAGCCGAATGAATGGACAGAATGCAACTGACTGCCACTAGGCCTTTCGCCTGAACGGCAGGTTACAAGAGCTAGCTAGCAGCCAGCCAAGCTCCTATCAATTCCCCAAAACAAAACTGTGGTGGTTTTTTTTACTAGGGACTAGTATAGTGCCTGTGCTAACGCTACGACGGCAGTATATCCGTTTATCAATTAAATGAGAAGATAAGTATGAATACAACACTTAGTAATAAAAGAGAAATTTAGAATTTTAAATGAATTTAGAAAGAAAAACGGAACTAAATGGAGGTCGAATGGGCGAAAACGGGCTCCCAAAAGATTTTAAATCAAGAAAAAGAAAGAAAAAAGAATTTTCTGATTTTAGATTATTTTTGCAGCTTCTCAGAGTCAGGTTTGGCAGCAGTAAGGGAGAGGAAGGCGGGGTGGCCGGCGGTCATGATGGTCGGTCTTGGTGCGGCGAGATCACGCAGACCGCGCTGCTGAGGAGGAGTCACGGCCATGATAAATTTCACGGAAAGATGACGGTGATAGCTTGGGTTACCTTCAAAATTCGCGATCTTTACAAGAGGGAGCACTTGGGATTTACGCAATGCGATGGGGTGGAGGAGAGCTCACGGCTTTTATAGCCCCGAAACAAGCATATTTATAGAAACCATAATTTAGAATCAAATCAGATTGGGAGAAAATTTTGTCAATAGAGCACGAAATTTGGGGAATTAACACCATAGATGGAAATAGGAGATTTGGTGCGGGATTGATGGAGCTTTGGAGCTTCTTTCTTACTTTAATGGAGGGAAGGAAGAGAAGAAGCTTCTTCAGTGCTGGTGCATGACTAGAAGAAGCTACAGGTGAGTTGCCTTCATTTTTTTAAATATAGAAGGATTTTTGAAAAGATAGCACATTAGGTTAAAAAATTCTCAAAAAAACTTTCGATTAGTTTGTACTTAATAAAATTATTTTTTAAAAAAATTAAATTATAAATTTGCCGAGGCACGGCAGCCGCGAGGTCGCTGACCAGCAACCTCGCCGCATCGACAAAGCCACCGATGGCGACCGTGGAGCCATTGCAGACCTGCGTTCTCGCGGCCGCGTTGTCTCATCTCCCGGTTTCCTTTTCCCAGCACGTAATGTATGGTTCTTTCCTTTTCCAGGACGTTTGTTTCCTTTTCCTTGATTCCAAGACGTTTGTTTCCTTTTCCTTGTTGATGCTGGAGGTGAGGGAAGGTCTGTTGTGGGCCACAGGGATGATTTCGGAAAAATATGGAAAAATAAACTGCGCTTGCCGACCGCTGGATCCACAAGGAAAAAAAGATAAAAATTAAACAGTGCTCACTGGCCGCTGGTTCCGCGAGAAAAAAATTGAAAAAAATTAAGCAGCATTCACAGACCGTTGGTTCCTTAGATAAAAAATAAAAACAAAAATTCAACGCTCTCCGTGCACTGAAATTAAGCTCTATAGGGCTAGATCCGTAAAAAAGTCTCGAGAAGGATCATATTCGGAAAAAAAATACGATCACAATGCCAGGACAATAAAAAATTCAAGTCTTGTTTCCTTGCATGTGGATCCTCCCTGTTTATTTCCTTGTTTGATTCACTCTCCTTCCAAATATGTAGTACGTACAATTTTGGCCAGTAAAAAATTCAAGTCTGGTTTCCTTGCATGCGGATTCTCCTTATTTATTTCCTTGTTTGATTCGCTCTCCTTCCAAATATGTAGGTGGGGGAGGTCTGCTGTGGGCCACAGGATGATTAGACACACTAAAAAATGGCCATCGGATGTGGGTGAGTAAAACTGAGGAAAGATCTGAGACGTTCATTTTGATGAATGCAAATTTCTGGGGACGTTTTGCTGGGTGCACGAACATTAGGCCATCTCTAATGAGGTGCATTATTTAGGGTGGACGTAAGAAAAATTGCTTAGGTGTATTATAAAGGAGTATAGATGGCAATTGGGTGGGTATCTTCGGGTATAATTAGCCATCCAAATCCGAATATGTACTGTCCACTCGAATCCACTAAGCTTCATGAGCACAGATCTGTGCCCACGCTTGAACCCAACGGATACCCATGGGTAGTGGGCACGTGACCGGAGGGCCGGAGGGGGAAGGTGAAGGCGGCTCGTACCTAGCCGGAAGGGGAAGGGGAAGGTCGTAGCCGCCGCACCGCGCCCCAAAGCCATCGACGCGCTCACCGTAGCGCAGCGGTCGTGGAGGGGAAGGCGGGGGCACCACATGCTCCCGCCCATGCGCCATGCCAGAGATCGAGGGAGGTGGCCATGGTGGAGGAGCCTGAGGCCGCCGTTGGTAAGAGCCCGAGGAGGCGACCGTGGCCTGTGGCGGAGGAGGCGGCCGTGGGGAGCGACGGAGGCGATGGTGGCGCCATGGGGGGAGGAGGCGGCCATGGAGAAGGAGGCACCATGGGGGGTGATTGGGGCGAGGGAGGTGATGGGGGCACCGTGGGGGAGGAGGCGGCCGTGGGAGTGAGCCGGCTGCCGGTGAGGGGGCGAGGAAGCTGGAGGCGAAGAGGGATTGCAACCTGCGGGTCGCGGCTATGGGGGGCCAGGTCGCAAGGAGGCGAAGGGTATGAGGGTGATGGGGCGATGAAGGGCAACCAAGCTGAGGCACTGCCGCACTGGATCTAGGGTTTTATTTTTTGATGCATATCTAAAAGCGGGACCCACATGTCATAGAATGCCCATCGGGTACCTATAGATACAAATTGACACCTACACCCATCCTATGATTTTTTAGGTATCCAAGCCCGAAAACCTAGAGTTCTTTTATAGTACACTAAATTTAATATAGACCGTTCATTATTTTCGATCCAATAGATCAGATTAGCTAGTATTTATTTATACTTTCTCTGATAGTAGAGTAGTAAAAACGCTCTTAACAAATTAGTAAAAACGCTTACTAGATTTGATTTTTTATTACCCATTATATACTATCACTGTAATACACCGTAATATTTCTCAAAACCTATGGATCTGAAGTGTTACCTGTGCCCGCTCTTATCAGATCGGGTACCCACGGATACTCAAACATATGGATAAAACTGCCACCCCTATTTCTTACATCACGGTGCAACAACACAAACGCAATGCAACCCATTACACAGTCTAAACTATATCACCCGTATGTCACCACCACTGCAGGTGCAAATACACGAAGCAGGGAAGAGCAAGAGATAGGAGACACGCGGCGGCAACGCGAGTTTCCGCATTGGAGTTGTCTGAGCCGAGGTCAGATGAACTCCCTCCAGCGCTGCCGCTATCGCCGTTGTCGGAGCCTGGCGGTGACAGAGATGTTGAACCCGGTGATCCTGACTGCCCGGCAATGCTGCAAACAGGAAATCACCATGATCAGCAGCCTCTTATTGAATTCTTGGGGGTATATTTCACATAATTATGTTTATCGCTGAGACAATACTAATAGACCACCTTTAAAAGTTTAAGGTCATAATTTCTGGTATACGCAACGCATAATAGAATTATAAACATATATCCTTTTTTTAATCAAGTCTTGATTAAAGCACTTCCAAAATATTTGAAAAAATATATCATTTCCTAACACCACATATTTTGTAAGATATATCCCTGGTATGCAACATCTCTACTGCAGAATTAGCTTCCTGTGTAATGTCCTATCTTGCAGAGTTAAGTTGACACGATTCTTTGGAATTAAACACCAAAGTAATTATGCAAAGATGGTGCATGATTCGTACACTAATTTTTTGTTGTCCTTCTGCTTTTTTTTGCATAAATGGATCTCTTTATCTCTTGCATCAAATCATATTTTATCATCACTGAGTTACTCAAAACAAGAATATGAAATCAGGTTGAACCTCATCCTCCGACCACTGGGTGAATGACATGTTTTGTAAGGCACCGACAATGTTTATAGGAGTGTGTATGGAATTGGAAAATTTGCCATAAGGAGTTAACTAGAACGAAGCCTCTATTTATTATTATTTATATATTTGGATCCTCGAAACTAAATATCACCTCCTATTATTGTACGAGTTGAAGAAGTATTGGTTAGCGCAAAATCTGAATATTCTAAAAGCACAAGGGACACCCTGTGCAAATGAGTGATACCACTCCTTACATTCCAGTTTCATCTGCTAAAAGACTAAGTTCTTCAAGATATATTGGACTGGTAGAAAAGCAAAATTTCTCAATGAATTGATGACTAGAAATTCTGCATGCTACTGCCTGAATTATTCCTAGAGTCCTATGAATGGAAGCAAGTACAGTGTGATGCATGTACCTTGGAGATGAAGGATAGGTGCATGATCCGTAACCTGAAATGCAAGAACAAATTGAATAAATAGAAATGTGTAAATACTCCATATACTTCAAAAATATCTGAAGAAGATAGCCCAGAAAGCAGGGTTCACAAACAAGAAAAAAATGGGCAACTAGATGCAAGCATGCACACAATGAATAACTGCAGAACACAGATCTAGCATATCTGCACCAACCTTTGTGTATTAGGCTCCTCAGAAGTGGAAAATGCGCAAATTGAGAAATTTCCCATATCAGAGTAAAGGACAGCTAGATGTACAGACACTTGAAAAATGAAAATCTGGTGCTTGCTTAGAAGTTTGTGAACTCTTTTTTACCATCTGTCTTGTTTAGTTAGAACTTGATTACATGAACATAGGCTAGAATTATATCTTGTTGGGACCGGTATAAATACGTTCATGTAATCCGTTTCCCATCTCAATTTCACAGTCCAAGTTCGATGTTAGCAAATCTCATGTAGCTCAACCAAACAACAAAGTTGTACCAAAAGCTCAAAAGGACAAAGGCTCCCTAACAAGTGAACTAGTACCGAATTACTCTGCATAATTCTTTTATCCTCGAACAAGTTACAAGTGAGCCTTTGGGCTGATTTCTCTACCCTCCCTAAATTGATCTAGAGCCAATGATCCTCGAACATAAATATGAAAGCTGAAACCTAAAATAAGCACACATGACCCAAAATATAATGTGTGTTGTAGCGTCATTTGAAATATGCTAGGCGTGTTAAGCATGCCATGCCAACCTATTTACCACTTTGGCATCTTATATTTTCACAATTCTGGCTTATCCGCAATTACTTAACCATGTCGTGGAGCTTGAATGGTACCAGAAAACCATGTTCTGAGATGAATGATAAAGCAACCTAACATGCAAACTCCTAAGCCCATGTCGTACAACCTGATCAAAAACGCTTCTTAATGAAGACAAAGCTGAGGCTAATGGCGATCCGCCTTGTTAATTGTTACTGCTATTAAAACCTCGGGTATTAAAACTCTGCCTTGTTAATTGTTAATGCTATCTAACTGAATCCCCCAAAAGCTTCTCATGAAGCTGTGGAACAAATCAATACATGTTGAGCATCCATTCGAACCTATTTGAGTTGGATGCAATGCTCTAGACAGTAGAAAACTGTAGAATTGGGCAGGGGCATGGACCAGAAAAACCGAGCCTACGAAGATAAAAGCGGGTTCAGGTTCTCGACCATGTCAGTGCCATTCATTTATCGTAATTAATATAGCAATGCACATTTCACCACCACCTTCCTTTCCCAAAGCTAGATATGGCAGATAGCATAGAAGGTACCCTTACGCCTGTCAGACCGGGGGAAGCAAGTGCAAGTCCCTAATCGAAATACAAGAAAAGAACAGCAATAGATTTGTTCACCCAATGCACCTTCATCTGGGAAATGCCAATTGACGGCAAAACTCAAAAAAAGAAAAATAACTTCGATGTTCTTAGCTCATGATTACTGAGCAGCAACAGAAAATGGAAAAGAAACTAGACAAAGAACAGTAGGATTAACCAAATGAAGGCAAAGGTATGATACAAGAAACAGACCTAAATGTTCCAAAAAGAACAACAATCGGTTGCAGTATAGTAGTCCCCGATACTAGTACCGAAGCACAAAGCAAAAGAGACGGTAGTACTCCGAGACCAAACAAAAAAGCAAAAGCAAAAGACACGGGTGGATTGGATACGGAGCACAAGAAGCTCACAAGGAAGAAGTCTTTGCTTTTTCTAGCACCTTGACAAACATTTTATACAAATCTGAATTCTTCCTAATAAAATTACAATCTCCGACTGCAGAAGATGTGGCATATAACACGGCCGTAAACCTCGATAGGTTTTTGCACCTGCGCCAGACCGGTAACCGGAGCTGTCGAGTATAGAGAGGTCGGTAGGTCTGCTATCTACCGAGCACGGGACCTCCTTCTAAGCTAGAAGAGCGCAACACTAATGTAGGAACGGTGCGTCTTTCGTGGTTAAAGAGGAGATTATTTTTACAAATTTATTTAGAAGAGATTAGATTTGCAAAAAAATAATTTTTCAGCGGACTAAAAAGCTAATACTTCCACAACGAAAAAAGAAGCATCGCACAGTGCAGAACATAAACAAGACACGAACATTAGTAGTGAATAGTGATAAAGAAGGAAGTAATCAGTGTGCTGACTGGGGTCGGTGAGTGTGATGGTGGCGGTTCCGGCGAAGTCACAGGCGCCGGGCGCAGCGCGCGAGCGCTGGAAGACGGAGTTGAAGGCGTAGGAGGCGTGCGCGGCGAGGGTGTTGGGGAGGTAGCAGCGGCCGCTGGCCTGGATGGGCGCGCAGTCGGCCCCCGCCGGGCCGCACGCGTAGGCCAGTTCCGTCTGCAGCGCCTTGTCCGACGCGCCGTTCCGCGCGATGCACCACGTTGCGCCCGCCGGCCGTGCGTCGGCCAGCAGAGCCCACGCCGCCGCGGCGGTGACGAGCCACAGCGCTGCAGGGAAGCGACGCCGCATGTGAGGGGAAGGGAGCAGAGCAAGAAGGGTGGCGGTAGAAAGGAGGAAAGGTGGTGGGAATACGGGAAAGAAGGAAGGAAGAAGACGGTGGTGGGGGCGGGAGGAGGATCTCCGTTCTCCGGACGAGCTGCTTTTCCTTGTTCGGTTCCTTCGGTTTCGTTCGTGGCTTCCTTTGGATCGATGCCATGGGCTTTGCTCATTCACTTGCCAGGAATGTACGCTTGCTTGGTTCACGTAATCTTTTTAAGATCACAATCTCATGCGACCTTTAACTGTAATATATATATATATATATATATATATATATATTATAGTCTAACTCAGCCCGCACATGGCATTAATTAGTTTGAACCTAAACCCGTTTATGCCGGCGTAAATCATTGACCTGAATGTGAATCATTGCTTGAATGTATGGTTGATCATTGATCTTGCATGCATGCACGCGGCATATGATTAATTATGCAATTAACGTTTCTCTATATACAGTAAAGAACACTAAATAACATGTTTTCTCTACATACAATAAATAGATATGTTGAGACAATATTGTTACAAGTATGAAATAGTAATCGAGTCAGTATTTGATGTTATTTGCCGCTTTTTCCTCGGATGTTAGACTGCGTAACAGATTTTACTATCTGTATCAATAGATTGTACTATCTATAGTAATAGTTTTTACCATCAATTCATATGGAGTTTAGTGACGAGAATTATACCACTATATGGATGTCGTTGTCAGCAAGGCAATGGTGAAAACTGATCGTAAATCTAAGATATCAATAAAAAGATATAGCTAAATAAAAGGTAATAAGATTCATGTACAAACTAGGGATATATTTTCTAGTCGGTTAAGCTTCCGTGCATTTCTAGTTTGTACATGAATATTTTTTCTTTGATTTAGCCATAACTTTCAAATGAGATTGATTTTTGTTTTCAAATTTTACACACTTGTAGAATCTCACCTCCACTACGTATGGTAATTTTTTTGAGATTTTTTAAAAACTTGTACATATATTTTTTATGGACTTTATACGATAAAAGTGGTTTACTGCATGCCAAATAAAAACCAAATCACCGATATATGCAAGATTTTACTATTGAAGCATAACATTTTACGAACGGTTCTCATTTGATTTTATCATCTATTACAATAACATTTACTTTCATCCATATAAAAATTTACTACCTATGGCTGAACTTTGTTTCTGAGCACGCATGCAGAACAGAAGTGGTAGTAGCTTGATGTGTGCCGAGGACTTCACGCTGAAGCGATTGCTCATCAGCAGGCTCGTAGCATGTAGTTATGTACTAGGCAGAAGAAGACGTGAAGGACTAAATCTACAAATAGGTAATAGCGAAATGAATTGCTACCTATAGATTTTATTGTCATATAGTGGGTTCGCCAGTAAAAAAATCATACAGTGGGTTCAACTAGTAATGTGTTTCAGTAGTAAATAGATGTTCATACAGTAGTAAATTGATGTTTTATTTGGTAGTAAAATTTGATTTATGCGATATTTATTAGCGAGACTTATATCATATTATTCCTCTCGTCGTTATTAATCTACTGGTGAAATTTGTTCGTCAATTGGAGCTGCGAATACAAAGTTATGGCTAAAAGAGAGAGAAAACATATTTGTGTATAAACTAGTAAATGCATTATCTAGTCACTTGGGTACATTCTGTTTCACTAGTAATGCGTTTTCAGTAGTAAATTGATATTCATATAACAGTAATTTGATGTTTTATTTGGTAGTAAAATTTGATTTATGCGATGTTTATTAGTGAGACTTATATCATATTGTTCCTCTCGTCATCAGTAATATACTGATAAAATTCGTTCATCAATCGGAGCTGTAAACACAAAGTTATGGTTAAAAAAAAGAAAAAACATATGTACAAACTAGTAAATGCATTATCTAATTAGTTGACCGCGTTCTATTTTAACTAGTAATATATTTTAGTAGTAAATTGATGTTCATTCAGTAGTAAATTGATATTTTATTTGGTAGTAAAATTTGATTTATATGACGTTTACTAGTGAGATTTATATCATATTGTTCCTCTCGTTGTCAGTAATCTACTAGTGAAATTAGTTTGTCAATCGGAGCTATCAATAAAAATATATGGTTGAAACAAAGTAAAAACATATTTAAGTACAAAGTAGAAAACATGTTCTCGACACGTTATGATTTATCTAGTCAGTATGTGTTATACACATCAACTTTTTTACTATGAATACGATACAAATTACTATCGAATTCTATAGTTGCGCGTACGTGATAGTTTTGGGCTGTACTTGCTTTTTTGGGCCATACGTTGCCGACCGGTTCGTTGTACATTTCGGTCAACGCTTGGAATAGCCTAATCTGCGCGTAAACGCTACCGTATGTATGTATGTATGTATGTATGTATGTATAGAGAGAGTAAATATCCGGTGTAAACCTCTCTTACCGCGTAAACTCTATGAAATCTAAGTGTACAAGTTTTAAAAAAAATTCAAAAAATTAGCATACGTAGGGGAGGTGAGATTCTACAACCCTATAAAATTTAAAGATCAAACTAAATCGCATTTGAAAGATATGAAAAAGACAAACAACGAGATAAATAGTGCTAAACAGTGAAAATCACTATTTAGGCTTAATTTGTTTTTTTTCATATATATCAAATGCGATTGAGGTTGGTCTTCAAATTTTATAAGATTATATAAGCTCACCTCCCCTATGTATGGTAATTTTTTGAGAATTTTTTAAGATTTCTATACATGAGTTTCACGGAGTTTACACGGTAAGAAGATTTACACTGGATATCTCCCTACATATACATACGAACGAGGGAGAGAGACTAATCCGTATTTTGTAACAGATGTCAAATAAGCATAATATAAGTTTAGTAATTTATGCATATTTATATTGTAATTACTCGAAAAAATCATTTTATAGTTTTCGTAATTTTTCTGTAGGCCGATGCGATCTGTAGGCCGATGCGATCCAGACACATAAATAAAAATATGGTTTTACCATATAGCTCCATATAAAACTACGCATTCGTGTGGACGCTTAGGATTAAACTAAGAAGACATTATACTTTCTAAGCGGCGGAACATAAGAAGGCAAAGCTGTCAAAGGTGTATATAAAAATATTAAAGAATTCGAGGGTTGGGATTGGGACAGAATTTAGATGCAACTAGCATCTTGGACGCGGCGTGCCACGTCGCGGGCGCCGCCTTCCACACGAGAAAGTCGAGTTTTTTTTTTGGGAAAAAGGCTAAACTTAATGGTAAAAAAAAGCGGGAAGAAATATATGTTTTTTTTCGGGAAGAAGGATCCGTACGTTTTTTTTCCTGACGGAAAAGGACCTAAACGTATTTTTGATTTTGTGGAAAAGGACCCGAGCGCAAGCATTAAAAACGTATAAAGGACTTAAGTGTGATATATATTTTTTTAGAAAAAAGGACCTATTCATAACGTAAAAGGACCTAGATGTAATTTTTTTTGTGGAAAAGGACCTGAGCGCAAGCCTTAAAAACGCATAAAGGGCCAAATCGTAATATATATTCTTTTTCGGGAAGAAGGACCTGTTTGTAATTTTTTTACGGATAAGAACCCGATTATAATTTTTTTTGTTAAAAAGGATCTATCCGTAAATAAAAAAGGACCTATCTGTAAATATTTTTCGGCTCGGCTCGCGGCTCGAGCCGAGCCGGCTCCGGCGACACGTGGATGCTCTCCCTATCTAGGGATTCTTCCAGGTATAGTAGGGTTATAATACAACCGATGCATGTTTTTGCTTCTCAATTTTTTGGTTGGGTTGTGTTTGCCTACCTAACGAAAGTATCTGATTCTGAGGTGACATTTGACCTCTCTTGCTTGCATGAACTTAAATCTGAAAATTGTAATTCTATAATGATACATGTAGACATACCTCGAGGAAATATAGCAGTTGCTTCGAAAATAAGGCAGTCACAATCTCACGGAACAAGCATGGTAGTGAAAGCAATATCAAAAGTTGCTGATTCATGCCTGCTTGCGTAGGAAAACTGGGCATTAGCTTCCTCCCATTTCCTTTTCACGAAGGGAGCATCACAAAAGCTATAGAAAAATAAATATACATCCTATACAACATCACTAATCAAACCAAAGAATAAATGTAAGGTCACGGCGTCTCCCTATGTCACAATAGCTGGAAAACATTCTCAAAGGTTTGGGCAATAAGCCTAGCGGCTATCTAGGCTTTTTCGCCAATCTCACATATGAACTCAACGAATTCGAGCTTTTCAGTTCCACTAACTTTCAGTACATACATTGCCATGCCTGGGTGGTAGCATCGTGCAACTTCAGATTGTGCAACACACAGTCAGTGAAAACAATCGGCACAACTATCACATCACAGTGTCCCATGAACGTTGCTTTGGACTTAACAAACTAGCCATCACAGATGGAAAATCACACAGATCAACTCCTTTTGCACCTATCTGTGGAACCGTTCTCCGTATTATATTTTGAAAGATAGTCGTTCAGTCAAACTTGTCAATAGATGCGATATAAAATATGATGTTAATGTCAAGTGCTCAACCTAAATACCGCTAAATAGATCTCATAGCAACAAATAAACTTGCAAAAAAAAGTAAAAAAAAAAGACACATTTTGTACAGATCCAAATTGCTATTCATGCTTAATCTACATAGCACATGGAAATAATAATGGATGCTACGCACTCTATTCTAACCAGGTACTAGTGGAATAAATAAATATATATAGAAAATCCATTCAACTCTTCACACAAATACACTTCCATATTAACCTAACTAGCCGATCTAATATTCTAAAACTAATCAATGTACTACAACTAAATACTACAAAAAATTAATAGATCTACAACAATACGTCCCACGACAAACTACTCTAAATAATTACATATCTAAACGTAAACTATCTACATATCTACCAATAGCCCAATACAACTATGGATTTAATCATTTAATTTGCTAATCTACCATAGTTTCAAATTGAAATTTACAGAGAAAAAAAAACTCACTTTTAGGATGGAGAGATTCTCTCTTTCTCCCCCTCTCCTATCCTTTTCTCCTCCTCTCTTCACCTCTCCTCCTATCTTTCTCTTTTTCCAAATAAAAGTGAATTATATTTTTAGTAGTTAATTTGTGTTGTTATGATGCAATATTTTTGCATTTTGTTAGAGATTTTGTAAAGGTGAATGAGGGATTTGAGGAGAGGTGGGCGAACCCACTATGTTTTTAAAGGAGCAATGAAAAATAGTTTTGATTATTTTCTAAAAATATATTATTTTAAATTATTCCCAAAAATCTAAGGCTGAGCACAGAAAATCGGGCCGCCAGTGCTTCAACAGGCCTAGCAAAGAGTTACTTGATATTTATAATTACAACTTGGTTAGGAAGGATTTTATGAAACCTTATATCTATAAAACCCATAAATGTAACTCTCAGAAAGCCTATCTTTATTTACTATTTAAAAAGAAGATAGCAGTAGGGATGGCAACGGGAAAAATCCCCGCGGGGAGCACCCTCCCATCCCCGATCCCCGATAAGCAAAATTTCCCCGTCCCCGTCCCCGATCCCCGACGGGTTTGCAGGGCCCCGACGGGGACTAATCCCCGAAATGCTATATAAAAGATCACATGCTACATGAATAAATCACTAAATTAATGGTGCATGTGTGATTAAGTGTGAGTGAATCATTAGAGTAATTCATATTTAGCATGTTTATTAATAATGATCTCACATATATATTTTTTTCTTTTGAGAATAATCATTTGCTCCCACCTAGTAGTGATAACGCGGGGACGGGGACGGGATCGGGGACGGGGAATGGTGGAACGTCCCCGTCCCCGCGATCCCCGACGGGGACAACATTTTCCCCGATAAACCCCCCGCGGGGCGAGATTTTCCTCTGTCCCCGTCCCCTAATCGGGGAATTCCCCGCGGAGAAACGGGGATCGGGGGCCCATTGCCATCCCTAGATAGCAGTGGTTGGTGCGTCATTCGTTCCTTCCCCTCCCTTCCCCTTCTCACCAAGACTCAATGTCAACATGTGGGCTCTGCCTCTCGCACACACGTCCCACATCTAAAAAATCAGAGAAAATACCATACCAAACAAACTACCTAATAAATTCTTAACAAAACCAACAAACTACTTAACAAACTCTTAATAAACCCAACAAGCTCAATCTTATCGAGAACTCAATCCACACATCTTCCTTTCAAATAAACTCATCTTAGGGTATAAAAAGAAACAATTTTTCTTTAAACAACCACGTCGAAAAATTGTTTCTTTAATTTTTCTTTAAACAACTTCACCATGCCACAACCCATCGTCGGCCATCATCGATAGAGAAGAGCAAGAGAGAGATAAAGGAGCCCCATCCCCAATCGCCACCGCTGCTACCGCATCTAGCCACCCACCACCAGCGGACCTGACCTCCCCTGCTGCCATGCTGTGCCACCACCCTATTAGTGATACGCCATTGTGACAATCATGAAGATGACTGTATCACGTCTATGTTTATGAAATAATATGATTATTTTGTCCCTTGAATAAATATTATTAGTATCGATCAACAAGTATGTGAATTGTTCGTGAAACTCCTTATTCATATTTTGATATTATTCTGAATTATCCCTGACCTTATATCATCATATGGGACAATTGTGATTTATATGTCAGCACATATATTGATTTATGGTCATGTTTCATTGATCATGGATATAGGGATATCGAATCAATAATGTGGACACATGTTGGAGAACATGGTATTGGAGTGACCCACCATGAGATATTGCGGGAATTGTTATATTCTTAAGTGTCATCAGTTGGTCTTATACATATTATATATGAGATCCTTAGACCGAAGATCGTCATGGTTTCCTACATATGTAATAGTATATTTAGGGGTTGCCAAACACTACTCCGTAATTGGGTAGTCATAAAAATAGCTTTCGAGTTTACTATGAAACATGTGGAGGAATATGAGCAATCAAGATGGAATTTGCCCCTTCTATATAACAAGAGGGATATCTCTGGGCTTCTCGATGTGGTTGGATTAAGGAAGTCCATGGCCATGCTGAATATGATTGAGGAGTCAATTGCAACTAATTAATCTACTACAGAACGAGTGAAGGATCGAGCTATCATAGCATGGCACGTTTCTCGCCTTGAGTTCGATCTGGTATCACGAGGCAAAGAGATCGGTACATAAGCACTGTATAGGTTTGTCTGATATGATCTTTGTGTATATTTGAAAGTCGCTATATCCTGCTATGGACCGCTGCCGACTTATGTGCTGAAAGGAGTTTTTGGACCATGGTCTAATATGCATGGACCTAGAGTGTCACACACTTAACGGGTTGGAATAAATTGGTTCGGATGGAATCCATTGCTAATGGACCAAGTGAGCTTTGTACCTTGGTTAGGTCCCTAATGTAGGGTTCCATCGAGAGGATATATAAAGGGAGGCTAAGGGGGTGCAATTGTTGTACCACTACACCCACCAAATCCCTAGCCGCCACCGCTTAGATCCTGCCATAAGTGCTGGTGCTAGCACACTGACTCACGGCGTTTCTTCTCCGAATATGTGGACTTCGATAGAGGTGTTGTTGCTACTGTGGTGCTGATCAGGACAATCGTTTGGGCATATTTGACCACTGCTCTAGGACGCACGCTATGTTGAATCAGGCTGCTTCAACTCTCCTTCCGCTGCACTGCACATCTGGTGGTAACGATCCATGATCTCACACTTGCTTGATATCCTGGTTTATTTGGTAGAATTTAATTTGCGCTAGTGCAGCCTACCCATATTCCTTCACACCCATCGTCGGCCACCGGCCACCATCGGTGGAGAAGAAAAAGAGGGAGATTTGCCTCCTGTTGGGCTTGGCGGATCAGCCGGCGTACTAGAGTGTATTAGTGACGGTACTTGCGGGTGGCGCATGAGAGCGAGGGAGGGCCACCGCAGGCGAAGAAGGAAGCTAGACTTGGAGGATCGGCTGGTAGTGCTAAGGTGTGTTGGTGATGTGCTTATGGGTGGCGGTGGCATAGGAGAGTGAGGGGAGTCGGCAGAGGAGGATGAAGGGAAGCTAGGGTGGCCGCCGGAGGCGGCGGCGCTCGGGATAGAGAGAGGGAGAGGCGGAGATGAGGGAGTGAAATGGGGGGGGAGAGGGATGGATAGATAAGGTTAGATTTAGGATTAATGGCCAGCTGGTTTAATTGCTCCCAAGTTTTTTTTGAAATTACCCATGGGTCCTCGGTTTAATAATAATAAGTCTTTTTGAGTGCAAAAATATCATAAAAATCTTGAAACATCTAAAGTTTCAATTTGTATCGTGCTATCTTAATTATATTCTGTTGCAACGCATGGACACTCAGCTAGTTTTTTTATTGAGACAACGAGTGGTATTTCTTAAAGTACCGACGAATAGAGTGGCATAGTATGAAAAAAAAGCTAGCTTTTCTACTCAACAATAGCAAGCACGTGGTAATTTATACCTCGACCCACAAAATACCATTTGGATTTTTTTCCCACTCTTTTATCTCCAAAGTCAGAGAAAGTTTAAGGCCACAAAATCCAGTCCGAGTGAAAAAGTTGTCAGCCTTGGACTCCTAAAGCAGGTGACAAAAAAGCTTTTATCGCACGTACGTACATTCGTCAGGCATGAGGAGGATGCGGAACCAACAAGCATATCTTTGTTAATTAAATCAATGATAACATGCACAGAACCTCAATGGAGGTGAACAACTTTATTTGCGTAAGTTTTTCTTGCGGGAATTAAACATTTCCAAGGTGGCTCGTGCTGTTGCTGTAGTGTTGTGCAAGAGAAATATCAAGGTAATTAACCTTGAGCACGGATTATGATTTCTGTATCCCATCGAGCAAAGGATCCAAGCTGAAGCAATACGTGCCCAAAGATATGACCTCCTATTTCCAAAGTAGAAGACTTTGTACTTGCAAAGGAATGATTTTTCTGGCGCAAATTAAAACTTTCTAGGTGTGGATCATTGGAGAAAGCTTACAAGCTGATTCCGAACTGCTGCCAGCGAGCGATGAAAGGAACGAAATTCATCCCTTGCTGACAGTAAGGATGATGCGCAAGGACTGCCCCTACCTGACAACTCCAGCTAGCCATGCATGAACATCCCTAGAACATTACAGAACATGCACTCGTGCGAGGTGAGAATAATTCTCCGCATTTTTGTCAGAAAATTTTAGGCACTGTTTGGAACACAAGAGTTTAATGGGACTGGACAAGGAAAAGAAACACACACCTAGCGACAGTGCTAATTAACGAGAAAATCCTTCAAAACTCTTGTGTTCTAAATAGGATCTTAGCATTACGCAATCATGACAACTTATGGTTTCAAAACAAAATTGTAGAATTGGCTGCCAAGGCGTGTCCTGAGTCCTGGAATCGTTCACGCGTTGGAGGGATGGATGAACACGAGTGCTGGACATGGTCAGCTGCCATTCGTCACGGATTATTCCATCCGATAACGCATGTTTCACGTGTGTACCAATCTCAAGTCTTCCAGACGATGCCAAAGATAAATAAAGCTGCCTGACTCGTCTAAAAAAATGTCATTCAGACAACGCAACAATTGGTGTTAGGAATAATTCCCGAGCTCAACAATTCGACCCACATTTCGTAGCGAGGACTGAACTTTTTTTAAGAAGCTAGTGGTTCTGATCTTGGAAATAGACACAAGAATGGAATGTACATCAAGCTACAAGCTGCAAAGCACAGGCTCTTGAATGCATGGACGGGTTACTACTTCCATTGCAGACCCCAATCAACAAAATTCATGGAGAAATGAAATGCTTGAATACATCCTCAGTTTCGCAGACACGTTTATTGTTCCGTCAGGGAAGTTTCTACAAAATGATTAAACCTTATTCTTTATTTGTACACATGGACTGGTGAAAAAAAAACAGGTTTCGGTCTCTACAAAAAAAGATTATACAGTTACCTCCAATGCTTAATTTCCACTGATATACAAATGGATGTGTCGATGGAAGATAAGGTATCGGATAATCAGAAAGGAAAAGTATTCTTTAGGATAAAAGATATTGTAAACTAGTTACATGCTGGGTAGATTTGCGATAAACCTATCGACAGATATACACAGTTCTGAAATTGGTATACATGATTGCTCAGACAAATTTGTTCCTATAATGGACCATCTCCAATTTTATTCGAGATGGCATGATTTCTCTAACCTTTATCAGACCACTAGGGCCTTATGCACATGAAATTAATTATTGAGAGAACAAAATCCTAAATGGAAATTATATCTTCATCGAAACAGATCTGTTGGAAGACTCCGTTAGGGTGTCATGACCTCTGGTGGCGATCTAAGATGGTGATGTGTCAACATCTCCATCTTCAGAGTGTGAGGAACCACCACCATTGACCATCTCAGTATCACCATCACTCTGTCCTATGAGCAAGTCTGCCTTGTTACGCCTTAGTAACCCAGCCTTCCTTTGTTCTAGAGAAAGAAAATGAACACAAATTATGTTATTATAGTCATCGGCAAGAAGTGTCGACTAGTTCGAGTGATAAATATCAAAATACTTTAAAACTTGGATCCTACTTTTGCTGGTTATGGTGTTGCGAGTGACTGCCAAGAAGTCCTCCCAGGTGTACTTCTGCAGTTCGTTTTTCTCTTCCTCAGAAAGTTCAAAGTTTGGCTCCCTTCCACACATAAAAGCAGCCCTGCGTGTACTTGAAATGTCAAACGTAGTCGATTCATGAGAAAACATCAGTTATGCAATAAAGGAGGCTCAATTGGCCTTGGCAGATATACACGGTTATGTGCCATCAGTCATCACATCCATATCACTTGAAAACTATTAAGAACCAAGAGTAATACTTACAGGCATTGGAATCGACAAGACTAATACTTCCAACTCAGGCCCAAGGACCAAAATACTAGGGTAACTTCGCTAGCAACAATGGAGAACAAATGGACAACAAAATGCCTATTTGCTATTAAAATGCTCAAGGGATGCAATTACAGAAATAAATCATGAAACTGAGCAAAAACTTGACATATGAAGACAAAAACTAGACACATGAAGACAAATAATATAAATGCTTTGGTGTCAGCAAAATGTACCACACCTTGATGTTCTGGAAGTTTTAACTCAAAATTATATCAAATGTCATTGAAAAACATTACACAGCACGACTAACCCTTGGCTTCTTGTTGTCAAAACTCAAAAGCATCATGCAGCATTGAAAACATTATTCATACATTTTTGCACAAGGAAAAGCTACTGAAAGAAAAAACTTGTTTTTGTGTAGATGGAACTTATAGTGCATGTATGCATATAGTCGCGGGTGCCAAACAAAGATGAAGTGGAGTTCACCTAGAGTATTGGACAATTATGATCTTCTAGGATATTAAGTGTTTAATCATTATACTAATGAAATCTTAGTTTATTTGAGCCAACTAAACACATTTTATAAAGCAAAATTATATTGCTTCGTAGAAGGTAATCCTAAATTTCTTGGCTGTCTTATTGATAATTCAGCAATGCATACTAGGCCAGATGTATGAAGCTTTGCAGACTAGCTCATTCCTTTTAACGCCATCTAGCATATTGATCTTCATGCTATGGACATTAGCTTGTGTTGGAAAAGGTAAAAAAAATTATATGAGAATAGCTGGTGGTGAAAAATGTCAAAGGAATATAGTACACAAGAAACAGCAGAATGGAGATCAAGCAGTAAGCACTCTAATATATGTAAGATGGAAATCTCATGATCATACATAGGTACGGTGATGGAAATAACATAATCATGCATATGGACGGTACAACTTAGTCCAGCTAATACCTATCATATAACCGGGCTGCTTCATCCTGTGTTCCAACAGTACCCAAGTGAATTTGTTTCTTGTCAACTTTTATAGCAGCTTGCCATTTCATGTTTTTGAAATAAACGCCTCTCATTATGCATGGCTCTTGGTCCACATACTGCTTTCTTCTATGCCGCTTTCTGCGCTTGATTTCCTTGCCTAAAATTGTAAGTAAAAGAAAATAGAATGTTTTGATCAGCTATAGAGTAATTTGTCATGTTCAACGTACATGCTGTGGATTCTTTAGCAAGGATGAAGAAGGCAAGCTATACTAATCTGAAATCAAGAGGTTCTGTACTTAAAAAAATGCATGGCAAAAAACAGAGAGAATCTTTTAGAGTAGAGCTAAAGCCCTGTTAAAATTTAAAACATCCCCAAGTCACCTAGTGATGTAACTAATTAGTTTATATTTTATAACATTCAATCATTATGAGATAATGTCAAACATGTTTCACTGAAGCTAACAAATCTCACTTAGATTGTAAAACTTCTTTTTAGGCGAGGAGATTGCAAATTTATCCTCAACTTAAGATGCTTTTGACAAAATGTAGTGCATGACAATTGATACAATTTCTGTTAAAGAGAGCCTATTTTGATGGGAGACTTTATATGGAATTCTAAAACACCATCTATCATAACATTTACCACAACTATTCTGAACTTTATCGGTAGGGTCCTCCTGTTCCCCATCAAAAAAAGTATTCTGAACTTTATAAGGAGAAGTAAATAAAAATATTACTATTTAAGAATAAAGTGAACCTGGATAGTACTGGTTTTTCTCTTCCTTCAAAGAGTCAGAACCATTCGAGGATTCTGGGAGTACATCAGATGTCTTTGTCTGCAACAAAAAGGTCCATCTCATTAAGCAAAACCATCTTTACCACTGTGAATAACAAGCTTTCAACAGCATCGGAACCATAATGTGTCTAGGATGAATCACTAGAAAACACATCAAGATATGTACAGAAGAAGAAGAATAACAAGCTTTCAACAGCATCAAACCATAATACGTCTAGGATGAATCACTAGAAAACAAATCAAGATATGTACAGAAGAAGAAGAAGAAAAAAGGAGATAACACAAGCTGCTACTGAAAAGTGGCACTACAAATGTCCATCAAAACTACAAGGAACAGTCAAGCACAATCATCTTACAGAACTAATGTTCCCCTTGTGGAAGGCCACAAGTTGCAGCATGCATTGTCAAACCCAGAGCAACTGAAGATAATTTCCAAGAAGTTTCAAGCTCAGAGCAAAATCAGAGTTCCAATTGGTTTCCACTTTTGACAAACACAGCAACTTTTGGATGATGGAGGTCCCACAAGTGGTTTGAACCCAACAACAAAGGTAAAATATCGAAGAACTTAAAATTTCTCTTGAAGCAGAGGGCATAGTTATGACAGCATGGGCACTGGAACAGAAGCACCATTGCAAAGGAAAATGACCAGCAGGTAAAATGAAGCATGAAGTCAATAAATATTGCGATCCTAGAGTTCATTCATCTCAAAATAGGGCAGAGAAAGTCACATGAACCATTACTATCGTTTGAAAATAAAATTTTCAATCCTATGCTTTTGTGAATCCTAAAAATCATAAAATTAAATTTACACAAGGTATTTTAGTTGGTAAGTGTTATTTTATGGTCTATGACAGGCTTACAGCCTTGTCATGTCCACTATTGTTAAATACAGTTGGTAAAAACTATGTAGTAAGCGGCAAAATGAAACTAAACTTAGTTGCAGAAAAACTTGTCACCAACCTGTTAGCTTAAACTTCAATTGTACGATTGAATAGAACATGGTTTCTACTAGCCGTTAATTAAAAATAGTAATGATGATAGCATGGTTTTTCATAGATATCAAACACGAGGTAGAAAAAGGAAATTTTGCAGCAGCACATGACAAGAGCAAAGTTGTACTAACATTCAAATGTTAAACTTACCAAGGGCAGCGGATGCACACTGAACGTCTTCACATTGGAGTGTGCAACTTCCACCATTCTTTCGTTCTCAATAGGCTTAGGAAGATCAACTGGCAATGAATCTTTCCCTGAAACAAATGCTAAACTGATGTAATTCTTCAAAAATAACAGGCATACTGAGTTCATTGATCCAGAGAGATGCTTGTTACGTAAATGATCCCGAATAGTAATGATCCTATCTTACATGGTATCTAATTATGGGAAGAAAAATAATGAGAACAATAACATAATGATGTTTCAAAAAATCTTATTTTCCCACGGTCTTACTTTGATTATTAGGCCAACCGACAGTTAACATTGAAAGCAATGTTGTACAAATTTAACTGCAAGGGTTTATTTCCATGTATATTGATTTGTATAGTTGTACAAATCTGGTTGTATTCCAGGAATGTTCCCTGTCTATTTGCCTATATACATATGATAATTGTACTCATCTGTTTCTTGTCAAAATTCTTTTAGAGTTGCCTGTTGCTTCACCATGTAAAATGATAGCAGGTCATAGCAGGAATACCATAACACTTGATACCACCATTCTTAAAAAGGAAGATGCCCCCAATATTTAAATAATGGTCTTTTATTTCAAACGAGAGTAAATTGCACTTTCCACCATCTGTTTGTGCAAAATTGGCAGCCTGCACCACTTACAAACGAAAACTCCACCTTCTACCATGTAATTTGGACAAATTGAGCACTCTGCACCAGGTTTAACAGGATGTGTCTGTTCTGACAGATTGAACCCACGCTAACAGTGAGGTGGCAACGGCCCGTTGCCATGCAGGATGCCACGTTGGAGCCATATTTCTGTAGAGCATGTCTGTGCAGGCCTTTTTGTCAATGTCGGAGGCAGCTTTTTTGTCCCAGGCATGTCCAACGTGACCTGTGAGGGAATAAGCAAGCAGCAATATGGAAGGCGAGACGGTTCAGCTGCCACCTTATGCCCTTCCAAGACCAGGTCAGACACACGTGTGAAAAGTCCCCTCCTGTGTGGACAAATAGGCCAGCTCAGACATGCTCCGAAGAAATTCGCTATCAACGTGGAGTCCTACCCATGACTAGATCATTGTTGGGGTGGGCCCCACCTGACAGAATGAACATCCGCTGTTTAAACCTGGTGCATAATGCTCAATCTGTGCAAAGTTACATGGTGGAAGGTGGAGTTTTCGCTTATAAGTAGTGAATGCTGCCACTTTTGCACGAACAGATGGTGCATAGAGCAAGTTACTATTCAAAGTATAAACAAATTAATATATGAACACAAAAGGAGCATTAACACACGTCCTTAGAAGAATTATGAAAAGAATGGTAAAAGAAGCACCACAAAGATAGAAATTGTGCCTTGTCAATTTCCATAATCAGTGTCGAAAATGGAGTGTTTACAATAAGCAAACCCATCAACAGAAAGATGTTTAATCTAGTTCCATTCCCACCATGCAAAATGAAACAGAAAATACTGTGTGGTTTGGCCTCTAATCATGGTCCCATCCAGTCGGTACCAGCAGTTCCCGCCAAAATTCTTTGTATAGGCAATTCTGGTACTGGCAGCGATTAATTCGCAACTGAACTTCCCGCTCATGGAAACCCACTTTCTCTCAACGTTCTATGGCCCGTTGACTATTCACAACTCCCTCTTTAAACTTTACAAAACTACACGATCCTGCTAACACGTGGGCCATGGAGCAACTTACTACATGTATGTGAGTTGTGATGTTTTTTGCATGAAGGTTTGACTAGAGTACCTTATGTACTACCAGAACAATATATTTTAGCTTGATATACCTCTTTATGACTTTACAACAACAACAACAACAACAACCAAGCCTTTTGTCCCAAACATGTTTGGGTAGGGTAGGAAAGAAACCCAATCAAAGTTAATAAAACCCCTAAACCTTCTTTTGGGTTTCATTCCATGAAAGGAAGGTTGTTTTATTTTACTTTGGCTCACCAAGCTTAACACAACCCTCCTCCTTTTATGACTTCATGCACAAGATATTTGTAAATTATGGGATGCATACTATTACATACATTTATTATTCTTTTATCAGGAACAGTATGCCAGTATAGCATGAAACTTATTACTGAAAGGTTCCATTTCAAGAGGCTGCCAGACCGGAATGAAATTGATAAGTATGATCGAAAAACATGGTTTGATAGCTTCGTACACAGAAAAAATGAAAAATTTTACACATTTTCAAAATAAATTCTCTGAACAATTTTTTTACAACATCTCAGCAAGATTTTCAAGGCATTACAATGGGTTTCTCTTACCAGAACAAAGCCCCAATAGTCGACGTCTTCTCAAGCTAACCATGCTTGCAATGCCACCTGCAATAGGGTCAGAAATATGAGGATATACAAAACAAATTTTAGAAGTCAATACTACAGAATTGGTTAAGCAAAAAATATTAAGTCCAAAATTAGAACCTTTTAGAAAGTAATTAGTGTCATGAAAGTACTCAAGGGTTTCTGGTAATACTGTTCATCACTAATGTGCTGGAACATATACTAACAATGCCAGTATTGTGTAACAGTCTTTATTGGCCATAACTTTTTCTTGCTCATGCTAACAATGTCACCCGTGTTGTTCAAAGAAGCAACACAATAATATTTGACTATTTGTGCAATACCTCCATAGATGTAAAAAATATGCCTTGTCATAGTAATTCATACTAAGATATCCTAGCATAAAACCTAGGTGCCATTGAAACGGTTCAACATATAAGGAGAATGGACATAAGTGCAATAAAAGGGCAGTCCTAAGTCCTAAATATAACAAGGAGTGTGTTGCTAAGCATAAACCACAGTTCTAATATTTGCCACCCTCTCAAGTTACGTGTCGATGGAGCAGGGACCACGTGAAAGCTTTTATAAGTAATGCACACATGTTAAGAAGAGGAAGGATAAAGCACAACCGGACAAAATTCAGGTCCTTGAAGAATAATAAGGCCAAACTCACAGATGAAAAACCATGTCATTTACTCAACTCAGACAGAAAGAAAACCAGAAGGCTCAGAACAAGAGTAGCAGTAAATTTTATGCACCAAATATATTCCATGGAATAACTCTTTCAGTGTATTCCACCATTCATCCAATAAGCATTATACCGTCTTATTAGATCTTTTAATCACCTCAAACAAATGAATGCGGAAGACACCACACCACTCATATTAAAAATAAAACAGAATCTACAGGGCCCAATCGCACTATTAAAAATATTGCAATAGCAGGGCATAATCCAATCAACACATATGAGCTATCTCAATCCCTCAGCATAGAAACCCCGCCTCTGCCACTTCCAATCAAGTATCCACTGCCACAAGGCCCACAACTTCCATTGGGGCATTCTGAAACGATTAAAAGCACAACAAGTTGAGACTCAACAACAAACAAACAAACAAACAAGAATGCTGACTTTAGACCAATTTACCAACACAATCTCCAACTGCACCGCATTGTCTGACAAAAGTCCCACTCTAATCACATGGAGGCACAAGCCAGCTTAACTAAAACTCATTGTGAGAGCAACAGAAATGGGGTAGCGCCCAGTGACCAAATAAACCCCTAAAAATAGAAACAAAATTAAGGTGTTGTGCTTGCCATCGCTACCAGTTAGCATAACTGACCAAGCACACTCCAGGGCCTACAGAATCCTGTTACACACCCCAGAATTAACTCTCGTAGACAGAGACTTCTTCTCTAACAGTAGTGTACCGAAAAAAAAACATAGTTGATCCGATATCACCTTAGCCTGCAACGAGACTCCAAATATAAGTACAGCTAAAGAGAATTATTTATAGAATCTAACATCACGTACCATCAAGCCAAGAAATACAAAACCGAGACTTACTCCTAAAAAACCTATTTTTAGGCATAATTATCATTATAACAACCAATACAATTCTACCTGATTCTCTTGCCGCAATTCCTGGTTACACCTCGCACCATCAACCCCAACGAGAAGGTTACCAATCAGTCGCAAACACAAACTGGGTGGGTGGCAAGAAGCCCCGCCCAACCACCCCTCAGCCAACCCCAAAACAAATCGAGCAATCTAAAAAAAACCCTTTAAGAACACAACAGTTCTCCACAAGTCCACCCCACCCGACACGTCCCCAACTACCGCCACCTTCCAATCCAAACGCGCAAGAACTCGACCAGCAAGAACACACTACGACATGGAGGAAGAAAATATCGCCGCAACAACAAAGAATGCGCGGAATTCACGGGCCAAGAAGCGCCGGCCAATCCTACACACAAGGCCGGAATTCAAGAAACCACGGGCGCGCGCGGGTGGTGGGCGGCGAGAATCAATGCAGCGCGACATCCAAGAGGGGGCAGGAGGGGTGGCAAGCACGTACCGGCGGCGTCGGCCGGCGGCGGCAAGAGGAGGAGGAGGACGGCCACGAGAGGGGAGGAAAAGAAGTTGGTAGGAGAAGTTGGCGAGGGATACAAGGAGGGGAGGGTGGCTCACATCTACAACGACCTGTTGTTTCTCTCTCGCCCCGACCCCGACCCCGACCCCGACCCCGACGACTCTTATCTATCTCATTCTCCTCCCGTTAATTGCTTGGTATTTTTATTTTTTGTGAAGGGGATCGGTGGCGTATGGGCTGTATAGCCTTGGTTTATTTGGCTGCTGGCGTAGGGGGTGAAATGACGGTTTTGCCCCTGTGGTAGGGGAGGGCTACTGGGTGTGTGTGCACATTTCGAGGTAAAGTTAGGGGTGGTAATCGGGTACGGCAGTGCTCTTCAGCCAAAATCTCTCATACGGTATATCCTCGAAGGGTGGTGGGTGAAGAATCTCATCCATAACTATCGACTGCGGGTACTCGATATCTGCAGGTATACCCGTTTATCCGTCACCATCAACAATCCTTCTGACCAAAGCGCGCTAGAGCTAATGAGTTATGGTACTGGTATAATCCTTTCGATGAAATTGTAGGAATCAATTACATTCTGTGAATTGAAGAATGATTGTCATTGATTCAAAATTTCAAATGCGCATGGGAATAAGAATTAACATACCACATCAGACAAAAGACGCATATATGCTCAAGTTCAACAATTAAAATGGAAATAGTTCATCAGTCATCGCACATGCTTAAGTTCAATAATTAAAATGGAAACAATTCATCAGTCATCACACGTATCACAAATCGCCCATCACAGCATCACCGATCACAAATTGCTAATATGAGCCACTACAAATTGGGGATCAGAGGGTCGACTGACCCACATGTCAGTAGAAGGTGACGGGTAATCGAGCGAAACGGGTATGGATGAAGCTCCCTCATACACATACTCGTTTGCCCGTTGAGTAAAATTTAGCTCTATAAATATGTCCACAGGCAATAAAAGAGGAATATACCCACCTCTATTAGTGTTTTTATGCGCGGGTATACGGATAATTGGGTAAGATTGCCATCTCTAGTCAAGGCCTCAAGAGGCAACCCTCACAGGGATCATTTAGTAAAAAGTGTGTGCAGGATTTTTTTTTTATAAAAAAATAAGTGTAGGATTTCTTTTTTATAAAATCACACGGTCACCGAATATTTGTCGTTTTAGCGCCCGTTTAGATCATGGGATTTTTCATAGGAAAAACAAGGGATTCTCAATTTCATAGAAATAGGCAAAGGAATGCCTTTTTGAAAACAAGAACAGGCAAAGGAATTTCATAAGATAAGACTCTTGAACCCTTTAGGACACTAGCTTCTGCTTAAAAGAAAATCAGATTATTTATCGAACGAGAGGATTCTAGACAGCGTCTCCTACAATCAAAAGTTGTCCTCTATATAGAATCAGAAGTGTAGTAAAATGAACATCAATTTACTACTGTATGATAGTAAAATCTATATAGAAGTGTAGTAATATATATATATATATCTGTTACCAACCAGCAAAATTACTGTTTATTAGCCGAGACTTATATCATTTTGTTCCTCTCATTGTCAGTAACCTACTGGTGAAAACCATTTGAGAATCGGAGCTACCAATACAAAGTTATGGCTAAAACAAAGTGAAAATATATTTATGTATAAACAAGCAAACACATTTACTAGTTGGTTTCTCACCGTGCTGAGAACTGCAATCCAGTAGTAAATCATGCATCCCTCATTTTACTGTTTAATACACTAACGTTTACTATCTTATTTACTACATTTTACTATAAAACAATGAACGAAATTACTACCAAATTAGTAATGTGTCTAACCAACTAATAAATGCATTTTCTAGTTTTTACATGAATATGTTTTTTCTTTATTTTAGCCATAACTTTTTATTGGTAGCTTTGATTCACAAACAAATTTCACCATTAGATTACTAACGACGAGAGGAACAACATGATATAAGTCTCCCTAATAAACGTTGCATAAATCAAATTTTACTGCAAAATGAATATCAATTTACTAATGTATGGTAGTAAAATCTGTATAGAAATGTAGTAATTTCTATATATAGATGTGGTAAAATTTGTTACTAGCTAGCAAAATTACATGTTATTAGCAAGACTTATATCATTCTGTTCCTCTCATCGTCAGTAACCTACTAGTGAAAACCATTTGTGAATCGAAGCTGCCAATAAAAAGTTATGGCTAAAACAAAAAAAGATTCATGTATAAACAAGGAACTCATTTATTAGTTTGTTAGCATGGCTCGGTCAACTGGAACAGTCCGATTTGTTGATTAGTTGCATGCATAGCTCGGTCGAACTACGTAAACTGGCTGGCGTGTAGAATATACTATTCTGCATGCAGCTAAAGAATAGCACGTATATATATAGCAATGGTCAGCTTATCGCATTCGGTCAGTCAGCGACAAAAATGAGTTAATGGGTGGCGGTAGTCCTCAAAGTAGGGCTGTAAACGAGCCGAGCTCAAGCGAGCTTGGGCTCTCAGGCTCGAGCTCGAGTTAAGGTCTAAGCCTGAACCTAGGCTCGTGCTCGGCTCGAGTAAGCTCGGTAACAATAAACAATTCAATATGGGATATTTTTCAATAATAAAAATGCTCGAGCTCGAGCTCGGCTCGAGTAAGCTCGATAAAAGTTAATATATAGTAATATTTAATAAATAATTTATAAATTTACATAACTCGCGAGCTCGGGATCAAGCTCGAGTTCGATTCATTTGAAGCTCAAATCGAGCCTAGACCGAGCCGAGCTCGAGCTGTTTTTTACAGCCCTACCTCTAGGGTTCACCAAGTCCCTTAAATTTAGTCCCCATAGCAAACTTATCAATACCGTTCTAGTATGGCCGGTATGTACCATTTTGCCACTTAAACCAGTACATAGCAGCCTTGTGTTCTGTACCAGCTTCAATATACACCATACCAGCTCAATACTAGATAATACCAGTGGAATTGCAATACCATCTATTGAGCACATTGAATTATTGCGCTATGTTTGTTCCTACTACTATGTATTTGGAGTAGTATTACACGTGAAATTTTGTGTGTGTGTATTACTCAGGAATGGCACGCTAGTATGAACCGGTGCTAGAATATACCATTCTAATAATCAAACTGGTATGACCTTCAGAATGGTGTTGACAAGAATGCCCCAGAGAGACTGCCAATAGACATCAACAGGCGGTTAGGTGTTGGTGATGATACTGGAAACCGCAATAAATAAGAGGTCGGCTTTTAGGATAAAAGGAAGTCCTCCCTCTATTCAAGAATATATATTAAGTTTTGGATATTGATACGGTCTTCAATATATAATTTTGACCACTCATTTTTATGCAAATATGTTCATAAAATAATATAAAATTATTATATTATAAAAAACCATGACTAATATAATGATACCGTTTTCACATAACCGATCTAAATAGTTTTTTTTATATATTAGTAGCTAAAGATTAGGAAGTTTAAGGAAGTCCTCCATCTGTTCAAGAGTATATAAAGTTTTGGATATCGATACGGTCTCCAATGTATAATTTTGACCACTGATTTTTATGCAAATATGTTCATAAAATAATATAAAATTATTATATTATGAAAAAAAAATCATGACTAATATAATGATACCCATTTTCACATAACCAATCTAAATAGTTTTTTATATATTAGTAGCTAGAGATAAGGAAGTTTGAATGTATGCTTTCTAACACGTTGGATATTTCTGAATGGAGGGAGTAGGTGCTCTGCTACTTTGGCTTTGATGTACACGCCTGCTAATTAGAAGTCGTCCATTCATTTAGCTATTGCTATGGTCATTTCTTGTTACAAGCTTTCAATAAATTAGATTGAGTTGATTGCACCGTGCTTCTTACTTGTCATTAACTTAAACTAGTATAGTGCACTGTTTTCCGATTTCTTTTTCCCAGCACGCTATATATGGTCTTTTCCATTTCTAGAACGTTTATTTTCTTTTCCTTAATTCCAGGATATTTGTTTCCTTTTTCTTGAGATGATGTTGAAGGTGGGGGGAGATCTGTTGTGGGCCACAGGGATGAGTTAGACACATTAAACAATGGTCATCGGATGTGGGTGAGTAAAGCTAAGGAAAGATCTGAGAGGTTAATTTTGATGGAGGCAAGTTTCTAGGGACGTTTCGCTGGGTGCATGAAGGTTAGGCCATCTCTAGTGGGGTGTATTATTTGGGGTGGACGTAGAAAAGAATGCTTAGGTGTATTATAAAGGGGTATAGATTATTTCTATTGGGACTCCTATGCCTCTTTTTTTTTTGTCATTAGCATTGATACCCCATTGTTTCACTCAGAACATTACATTCGATCTTTTGGCGGATAAGTCGTAGACATGCAGGATACTAATAACGGGGCAGACGAATCTTATAAGAGATCTGGACAACGACCGGGAAGCAACCACAATAAGAAAAGAAAAGGTTTGCAAAAAGGACCACAGATTCTTTGAACATGACTAAAAGAGGTTCTTGCTTGGCCTTGTTGGAAATCTTACACTAGATTCCAGAGCTCACAAAGGACTTTTTAGCCTCTCTGATCCTTTCGTGTTCCTAGCTAATTACTTCAATTTTTGCTTGAATGCTCTTAGAATCCTCTTCTTAAGGACATGTGGCTTTCAAGAGAATGATTAATCTAGACATTTTTATAACCCATCCGTCCAACTTATCGCACTATATATACAAGAGAATGATTATTTTTTTATCATTCTTAGAGCTTGTAATTATAACGCTTACGCTCCTCATCTCTCTTAATCCATTTTTCTCTCCATGCATGTTATATGTCTCCATTTCTATAAGTAAATAACGGGCCTCCTAAGTCTATAAATAAGGAATTGTTGCCTTTTTTTTCCCCGATGGCTAAATCTAGAATATACATAGAAAAGCTAAGGTGCACCCACCTATATTACAATGCCCAGAAACCTAGTATAATTTTTCATCCATATTCATTGAAACAACGAGTCTAGATAAAATAGTTTAAACTCTCGGAAAACGAATTGCCTGCATAATCTCGTGTACTAAATAAAAGACGGTGATACAAGTGGACACTTGTTGGTGGATGAAAAGAGTCTCCCGAGTTGGTATGGTGTGTCGCTATATGGCTAAGGTTGCGGGTGTCCACCGGGGTTTATGTTATACTCTGATATCCCTTTTATACGTAGCAGTTTTTGGGTTAGATCAAAGTTTTTATGAGATACGGTATAAACGTGTATAGTTTTAAGAATAAAGAAGATGAATCTCTTAGAGAACCAAAATAATAATATTGAAGCAACCGCAATGAGAGAGAAAAGATTTAGCGAAGACGGTTGCAAATTATTTAAGCATAACCTCAAAATTGTGCAAGGATTGTTTCTATCTCACAACTTCTGGAACCTTTTAAGACCCATGGATCATTGCCATATGCAAGAATCTGGTAGTAATTATAAGAACTCACCATGTAATCCTCTCGTGCACCTCTTGCTTTAGATTAGTTGATTTGTTGCTTCTTGGTTGCTTTAATTCTCCATAATCATCCCATAGATTTATACAGCCACCTTAATTAGTTCCTATCCAAAGCAAGTATGAATGCTATTTTAAAAGAAAATATAAATCAAATAGCATACCTATTCAAATTCTAAAAACCCGTGCTTGTACTATGCGAGAAAAGCACGCGGAGATAGGAGGGGCAAAACGGGAATTGAGGTGATAGCGGGACGGGACGGTCCGATTGGGGCTTGCGTTGGCGCTGCCTGCCTGCAGTGGGCGTCGAAACACCGATGATAGCCGATAGGAGCGTCGTCCCGTCTCGTCTCGCAGCATCTCTCGGCCACAATTGAAGACCACGACGGCCTCGCTAATTCACGCGTGTCTCGTTTCTTTTTCAGGATGAATTCACAGGCGTGACTTTTAAACAGAGTTACTCGGTTACTCCCTCCCATTATAAATAATCATCGTTTTGGATATCAATATAATCTTCAAAACACAATTTTGACCACTAATTTATATTATAAAATATTTATAAAATTCAATAGAATTATAATATTATGAAAGTACATTTCGAGACAAATTTTCACATATGATTTTCATGCATCCGATTTAAATATTAAAAGGATATCTGCACCTAAAGTTTCAAAATTTTAACTGCATCTATGTCTAAAACGATAACTACTTGTGACCGAAAGAAGTAATTAGCAGCCATGCACACGTGGAAAATCTCTCCATGCTTCGGCTTTGAACACGTACTATATGACTTTTGTTGAACTGTTGACGCCATCTGCTAATCTTAGGACGATGTGGCTTCACCGGAGAACAGAGGAACAATGTTGATTTCACATGTGGCTCGGCCGTGAATAGAGGAACAGAGTTTTTTCACATGTGGTGCCACAGGGTGGCGGGATAGAGAATACATGTATCCGTTGATCATCTTCCAATCGAGTAATGCTAGGTATCTTTCAAACATAAGTTAATAAATTATCTCTCAATCACACAAGGACGTCATTTTGAGGTATGTGCAATTAAATCTTTGAAACTTTGGCAACCCTTTTCTTTTTTAATATATCTCGAAAAGAACTTTCGTAAAAGTATAATTTTATTAGATTTTACAAATCTAATTGTTATAGAATCAGGGTTGTATCATCGACGAACAAACACACAAGAACGAGAAAAATAGAGAAACACACCAAATAGTCCTGACATCAACTCAACTTTATTGATGGGTGGTATCAATATGTGTACAATATACAACCCCCTCCCCCTTTTTGTAGGTTTAAGAGTGGTGCCTTTTCTTGCAAGACAAGGAAGGGACAAAGTAATCTACTACACTGATGTCTAAGTATCTACTAGGCCTTGAGTTTAGGTATGTGTCCATATTACAATAATACTGCAATACTCCCTCTTAGACACTTAGCTAACGACATGCTTGTACCCCATTAAAAACTTCTTCCACAAAGCCTATCGGGAAAAATCGGTAAGAAGAAACAAGTACATACCTTGTGTTCTTGCAAATGCACATGTTGCCTCATGTAAAACCTTCAATTAAGAAAGCCTAGTATGACAAAACTCAACCAGGGGGGAATACAACACTTCATCCCAAAGATAAATACTCAAGAAGATTATATATCCCCTCTAGAGACAATGTAGCAGTGGGCAAGTGTGGAATATAGGTTCCAGGGGGTCCTCAGGACAGGCCCAAGATGAAGGCCCAGAGGATACTCTCCACGTCAGGCTTCGTAACTGTACGGAAAAGAATATATCCTAAAGGAAAGTTGAATTTATGTTTAGATATGATAGATACAGTTGTAATCCGAGTCGTTAAAAGGATAGAACAAAGATGTAAACTCTGTCCTATAACCGACTAGAATCTTGTAACTGATTGGAATCTCTTAACCGATTGGGACTCTGTAAGCCACCTCACCCCCACTATATAAGGGTGAAAGGACAGGGGATGTCGCCTAGAGGGGGGGTGAATAGGCGAATTAAAATATTTAAAACTAAATGCAGCGGAATAAAAAATTTGCAGCTAAATAAAATCTCCCGAGGGTCTAAGTCCGAGTGTCCGGATTTTTATCCGGATACTCAAATATCCGGATCGTCTGGTTCGAGTCCGGATACTCGGATTGGATCCGAGGACTCGGCCGAGTGTCCGGACTTATCTCCGGATACTCAAATGTCCGGACTATCCGGGTTCGGAAGTCCGGATACTCGGATTTAAGACTCGAAATGAGATTTTAAATCCTCGCAATTTTTCAACAATCTATTTGAATACAAAAGATCTAAAAGCTATCAGTACACTGGGAAATTGTAGATCCGAGCCAAACACAACAAAAGAGTAGATCGGGCAATTTCAAGATTCAAAATCAAATAATAAAGCATGAGTAAGAAGCAAACTTGGAGACGATGATTTTTCACCCAAGTTCGGATCCTTGAGGATCCTACGTCTCGCTGAGGCGGCTCGGTCACACTTGAGCCGGGTCTCTTTCAACCCTCTTCCTCCGGTGTTGCACAAATGCACTCGCGGTCTTCACTCCTTTGATTCCTTCCCTTACGGAGGCGGAACCGGCCTTCACAAACTTCTCACGGCCAACCACACAAAGCTCCGGTGGCTCGTAGGCGACCTCCTAGCCGTCTAGGAGTCCACAACCTCCAAGAGTAACAAATGCTCACGAAGAACAAGCTTGGAGATGAAATCAAGTGCTCAAACAACTCAAATCTCACTCAACCTAGCACCTCACTCCTCAAACTCTTCCCAACCCTTCTCACCAAGGGGATCACTTAGATCTAAGGGTAAAGAGGTGTTTTGGGGGCTCAAGAACAAGGGTATAGCACCTCTAATCAATGGGAACACAGCCTCTTTGAAGTGGGGAAGAAGGGGGCTTTAAATAGAGGTCCCAAGAAAACTAGCCGTTGAAAACAGCTGGGCACAACCCGGAGACTCCGGAAAAAACCCCGGATACTCCGGATTGACTGAGAACAGCCACCGAGGGTGTCAACCCGGAATGTCCGGACAAAAACCCCGGACACTCCGGACTCAACCCGGAGTGTCTGGACTAAACACCGGATACTCCGGATTGCACTGAGCAGCCCAACGAAAACGAGCATAACTTTTGACTCCGGACTCCGATTTCAGTGATTTTGGACTCTATCAAAAGCTAAGAACGAGGGCTACACAACCAACAAGATCTCACTATCCAAAACTCAAAGGATAACCACAGATTTCACAAAGAAATCAAGAGAGACCTACAACCCTCATTTTCCGGCACCACCAACACCACTCTCTTTCTAAGATTCACAAGGATGGATCACTTGAGCACTTGACACATCTAAAAGTCATTCGACATCGCATCCCTCTTAATAGTACGGCAATCCTTAGACTCAAATTAAATCAAAGATAATATAAGTCTAGAAATAGTCACTTGCCGTCTTCTTTCTTGATGTCGATGCATGAAGACCTTCACCATATAATTGATGACATCTTCGCCTTGTCCAACTCGACTCGATTCACCTCATGAGACTCTCGGCCTATCAACCTTGACTTGATCATCCTCTCGACGATCTCCACGCCAAGTCGCTCTTGACTTAGTCCTCAACTCTTGGTGACACCGCCGCCTTGTTGACCTCGGCTTAACGATCATCCTCCAAGATATCTTGGTCATCATACACATACGGGACCTAATTCTTTCCAAACTACTCATGAAAGACATTAGTCCCAAAAGCTCAATAGATATGAACAAATTGATATTTGTGAGCAATTGATTACAACAAGTGTTTCATAAAAAGAAGCACAACATAACTGGAAACACTTGACATAAGAAATGTTCTCTACTAAGTACATCATGATGAATATGTAATTGATCTATATGCACTAGAGAGATAATTGCCAATATGATGAATCAATTAAATCATGGCAAGGATCACAGTCTTTACTTAAATGAAGCACATGATAGAATGTACACGAATTGTACATGTGCAAATAATATTTGGAATAAGAGTAAATATGTGATCCAACTCTAGATTAAACTTCACCAAGAGAAGTGCATGAGAAGATACACAACTAAGACATGCATGCACCAAGTCAATCTATAGCAATACGAAGCTTAACTCTAGTTAATACATGCATACTAAAAACAAAGCACATAATGAACTCAAATGAATATATATGCACAAATAAATATGACATGAACCAATGTGCATATATATAATCAACATGCTACTTGGAGTTCACTATGCATTTGCACGAAAGGAATGTAATAACAAATATAGAATAGATACCAAAATTGCATACCTTATCTTTGCTTAACCATCCTACTTGATTTTCCTCTAAATAGATGAGACTGATACTCAACTAGGCAATAACAAGTTAGTCTCATAGTAATATAATCATATTAGAGGTTTGTCATTTGTTAAGCACTAAGTTAAGCATTTACTTAATTGCATAGATTGTCATTATGAGTGTTTGTCATTAATCACCAAAATAACATAAGTGACTAGATGCACTTTCAATCTCCCCCTTTTTGGTGATTTATGACAAACCTATTATCAATTGCACCAAATGACAATATTAAGATATTTTAGCATTGAAACAAGCATGAAGAAACAGTAAGAGATCATACTTACAAATCATCCCTTTTTTGTCAATCGATTAGGGAACAATTGATAAATCCATAAATTCTCCCCCTTTTGTCATTAATCCCAAAAAGGTGCTTAAAAGATTCTTATTGTTTATTCAATAAAATCTGTTCTCCCCTTTGATTGCACACTCAATAAAAAGATTAGGGAGAAAATAAAATAAACATAAGGAGCTAGTAATAGTACAATAATATTAAGCTCCCCCTAAATCTAGGCAAGATATGATACCAATTATTTTCAAGATTTAGGTAATAGATTTTTCTAGTTATACCAAATTAAAGAAGTCATGATTCTTAGGATATAAGTGATGCTTAAACATGACACACGAATATGATTTCACATATTCTTTAAACATCAAGATCATATAGCAAATTTATATAATTTAAGCACATGCTCATGATCAAATTAAATTCTAACAATCAAGATCATATAAAGAAGATTACATAAGAAGGAATTGCTTATATGATCACAAGATGTATACAAGATCATGAATCAAAATTGTATAAGTAAGATGCACTTTCATGATCAAGAATTTCATAAACTTATCAAGGGCATACCTCTTTGCAATGTGTCACCCATATGTACCTTTTAGTTCTTGATAATACCGAATGCAAGTTAGATGACACTTCAAAACAATTTAGGATTAAAGGATACCTCTTGAAAGATACCAATTAATCATACCAATTGAAAGATACAACACCATTTAGAATAACACAATTTAGCATAATGGTGTGCACAGACATTATTGAATATGGTCAGAAAAGAAATACGTCCCTTTGTCGATTCTTGTCCACCGCATGTTCGAATTGGTCATGATCACCGCGCCGGTCTTAGATCCTCGTACTATGGAGCTCCTCTCCATTTCCTTCATCCCACCGTCGAAGATGACCCTTTTCCAATACCTTGAACATCAATAGACAAGCACACGATTTACGGGAACAAATATCTTTTAATTTGACCCAAGTTAGTTTGATAATGTCTAAGTACAACATGCACGATATAGATGATATACAAGATAATACTCTTTGCATGCAATTTAAAACAATTCAATATATCAATTAAAGATTTTATTACATCACTTTATAATGAAAATATTTGACACTCATTCAAATTTAATCTTTACATCCACTTGTAAGAGAGACAATGGGTGAAACACATTCAACCTCACTCTTGAGCTTACAAGGGAAATTTTCTCTTTTCTATAATAAACTCCAAGTTATGCAAGAGAGGAAACATTTTGAGGCTAAGATACAATTAAATCCAATTTCCAAAAGAACTTAGCCAAAAGATGCATTTTCATTGGAATGAAAACTTAAATAGATATACCCCATTTTGAAGCTTGGAGCAATTAATAAGTTCACTTGGTTTTCATCTTGAAAGGCTTGCCAAGATTCCAATTTAAAAACTCTTAAAATCTCAAAAAGATGCAAATAGCAGCACAAAATCAATTATAGCTTTTAAACCATTGCTCAAATACAAAAATCATCAAAACGGAACAGATTCGTCTCGAAATCCTCTTCGAGGACTATGAAGACTGAATATTGATTTGAGCAAAGGAAAAACCCCAAAAATAGGATGAACAAGATATTACAAGAAAGTATAGATAGCAATTTAAGAATTTGGGCCGAGCAGTACAACCCGGATACTCCGGTGTTTTTGATCCGGAGTGTCCGGGTAATCCGGATACTCCGGATAGATCACCGGATACTCGGGTTGTTCAAATTTCATCCCTAAATCGAACATTTTGAATTTGGATCAAATCTTGATCAAATGAAGTCCAATAGCCATAAGATTTTGCGGAAATGATCCATGAACATCCAAGAGACTTTTTCCAAAAGGATTTTCTCAAACATCACTCTCCAATAAAAAATAGGTCATTAGAAGCATTGGAGGTTTAGTTTTGACACTAAGTCAAATAAAGTCAACAATCTTGCAAATGAGTTCAAATAAATTTGAAAATTTTCAGATATGAACTCCATATGTGAGAGAAGGTTTTCCAACAAGGATTTTCAATAAATAAATTTCATTTCAAGAAATATGATGAAAGATGCATATGAAACACATAAAAGATTAAGATTTTCACCAAATCCTCAAAATGGAACCAAACGAGTTTTGAATGGTAATATGCACTTATATGGCTTCATATGATTTAGAGAGATGTTTATAAGCCTATTTGCATAATCAAATCCATTCAAATCGTAAAATCCAACTTAATGTAAGAGTATGCTAAATAAGATCGAAAGAGAGAAAAAGGCATAACTATTTCAAATTAAGTTGAAATTACTTGAAATTGTGCAGAAACATTCTTTAGACTCCCAAGAAACTTTTACAAAAAGAATTTTCCAAAAAGGAGTCTCCAATCAAAAGATATGCCAAATTTTGCTTTGTAGGCATGATTTTTACTCAAAGAGAAGAAAAGTCAAAACTTTTTCAAATTGAGTCCAAATGGTTTGAAACTTCCCAGAAATAAACATTGGACTATTTAGAAGGTTTCCCAACAAGAATTTCATTAAAAGGAATTTTCGTTCAAAAAATATGGCAAAATGCGCTTTGTAGGTTTGAAAAGAAATTGAATTTTCACCAAATGCTCAAAATGAATTCCGGATTGAAATTTATGGAGATTTGAACTTTCATAGCTTTGTATGAGTTAGAAATACTATTTCAATCCAAGATATACAAAGAAATCCAATTCAAATAGCGAAATCCACAAAATGCAACAACGGGTCATTTTGGGTCAAATGGATGATTTTGGCCAAATTCAAATGGCTATAACTTTTGAACGGTTGGTCGTTTGGAAAAACTTTGAACTAAAGAAATGCTTAAAATGACCAACCTTATGAGTTTTGTATTGACCACTTTTTCAAACTCCAAATGGATATTGCTTTAGAAAAATTTGAAGTTAAATGCAAAAGCAAGATCATAAAGATCCTTTTTAGGCTAAAGTTTGACTTTTAGCTTCTAACCAAGGGTTAGATACTTGAAAACATTTGAAAACATTTTAGAAGACTATTTTCATAAGATTTTGCATTTCAAACAAATATTTTGCTTTTAACCCTTTTTGAAGCAAGTTAGATAGGAAATAGTTTTTCATAAAAAGCCTCAAAATACAACTCACTTTGGATTTCATGCAATTTCAATTTCCATGGCTTAGAATTGATTATCAAGATGGTTTCTAGCCAACATTTATAATGAAATCCAACTTGAATGCTAAGATTTGAGCAATATGCTTAAATAAGCTATTTTAGTTCAAACCAAAAATTTTGGCCAATTTTGATTTCAATATAGAATTTTCATTTTGAAAGCTTGTAAAACATTTGAAATACATATTAGAATACTTTTACAAAGCTTTTCACAATTTTGGGCCTTTTAAACATAAGATTTGACTTTTGACCAAAATGGTCCTTTTGAAATAGCTATTTGTAAAACAAAGCCAAATATTTCAACACAAGATTCAAATGAAGAATAAGATGAGATATAGAGATTTGAATTTTGTGTATGAGTCTTAAATATCATTTTGAACTGAGATACTACACAAGATCTAGTCCAAATGAAGAAACTCACAAAGTGCAATAGTATGACCATTTTGGGTCAAGTATAGTTTTAAGCGAGTTTCAAAATCAAATAACTTTTGATTAGTTGGTCTTTTGAAAATCATTTGAACACGAAAGTTGTTAAGAATGACCAACACTAGCTTTTTCCTTTTGGAATTATTTTCAAAATCCTTTTACATTTAATTCTATGAAAATTATAAGTTTAAATCCAAAACAAGATACTAGAAACTTGATTTTGGGCATGAAACTCATTTTCTTTGTAAAATAGATTTTTTTTGAAGCCAAAACCCTTTGAAAAACGTTTCAAATACATTTGTATACATTTTGCAATTAGTTTTTCACAAGAATACTAATAGTATACAAAATTTTGACTTTTGGCTAAATAGCTTGATTTTGAAAATATATGTTAGCACTTATATAAATATGGGCACATGTAGGGATGCAATATACATGGATATGAATTAACACTCCCCCTTAATGTGCCACTATCCCAAACTTACTCAAGATTGCAATTAAAACAACTAATAAGCATGAGCAAGCATATAACAAGCAATCTAAATTGATTTTCATGAATAATGCAATATAACCTACACAAGGCTATAAGCTAACTAGTAATCAAATTAGATACTTGTTACCCGAGATGACATTGGCTCAAGATTGAAGTGATCATCCTCATGCTTGGCTCCATTTTGCAAATGATTAAGTCATCTTCTCCTTTTGAAGAAGCCAAATGTCCAATCCATCTCATATTGCCTAAAAATCTTTTAGGCGGTTTTTGGTACCCAATCCTTGTTGGGTCCAACAATGTTAGTCACAATAGATTTTGGAACCCAAATGGTCCTAATTTGGATATTATTGAATTGACTAACATAATTAGAAATAGGTTTGCAATAATTATTCCTCCTAGGCAAATGATTGGCATTTTTATGAAAAGGCTTAGGAGGGCAATGATATTTTGCAAAACCATTTCTAGTTTGATCTCTTCTAAGCATATGATAATTGAAATTATGCATTGGCTTAGAGGATCTAGCAAATCTAGCAAATGGTTTGCTATTGTTATTTTTCCTAAGCACATGATCAACATGATTTTTCTTGGTCTTAGGAAGTCTAGCATTTTGAGCAAACACATTTCTAGATTCATTTCTCCTAAGCAATTGAATATCATAATTTTGCAAATACTTGGGAGAATCGACAAACTTGGCAAACACATTGCCATTTTTGTCCTTCCTTAGCAAATAATGATCATTGACAATAATAGGCTTAGGAGTAATACCTTTGGGACAATCCTTACCGATGTGTCCCTTTTTCCGACAGTTGTAGCAAGTAGGCTTTGAGCGTCTCTTCTTCTTCTTGACTTGCTCTTTGTCGGTTTGCCTCATTATTGATGGTTGTGGCTTGATCTCCACTTTATTAGGGCACACGGAGGCGAAGTGTCCCTTCTTGTTGCAAGCAAAGCACTTGATAGTCTTCGTGTGACTTGCATTGTGCCTCATCTTGCTAGTCTCCCTCTTGGAGATGTAGCCGAGTCCTCGCTATCTTGAGGCGCCTTGGCTTGCTCAAGATCTCGCCGAGAACGGCTTTTCCTTTACGCACTTCTTCAAGTCATTTTATAATCTAATGACTTTGGCCTTGAGCTCATTGTTTTCCTCTACAAGATTAGTCTCAATATGCATAGAGGAAGTGGAAATATTTGAATTTGAGCAACAAGGTAAATCATTGCAAGAGGTGGATATGTCAAATTTTGATGAAGTATTAGGATTAACATTTAAGCAAGACATTTCATCAATTAAATCACATGAGATTCCTATGTCCACCTTAGACTTATGAGTTTCTTTGAGAAGGAGGGATTCATGATTTTCTTGAAGCATATTATAATCATTTTGAAGTGATTCATGTTCAAGCTTCAAAATTTTATATTTCTTTTTCTCCATTCCAAGACATTTATTGAGCTCCTCAAGCAAATTCATAAGTTCATTATAAGTGAGCACATCATCGTCATTATCGTCACTTACCTCATTCTTACCTTTCGCCATGAAGCAACGGATTTGTGATGGAAGAGCATCTTCATCGTCACTTGAGGCTGAGGTTGATGGAGATGTCGGTTCTTCATCACTTGAGCTTGAGGTGGAGCTTGATGTTTCATCTCCCGACATCTCTTCCTTAGTGCAATCCTCAATAGAAGTGGATGATTCAAATAGTTCTTGAAGCTTTATCCACATTTCATGAGCGCTCTTGAGATTGCATATTCTATCAAAAATTTCATCGCTCACAACACAAAATAAAACATTAGTAGCTTGAGCGTCGAGATGTAGGCATTTCCTTTCTCCTTCAGTTGGAACAACTTCATTCAATGGAGAGGAAAGCCGACATCTACGATCCATTATATTTGGGGCTCATGGATTTAAAATGAGAAGTCATAATTAATTTCCATGAAGCATAATTTGTGCCATCTAGCACAAGTGGATTATGTGAGTACTTTAATCCTCTAGTCGACATCCTTTACTCTCTAGACGGTTAAGTCTAATGAAAAGAGAGATCTTGCTCTGATACCAATTGAAAAGACAGGGGATGTCGCCTAGAGGGGGGGTGAATAGGCGAATTAAAATATTTAAAACTAAATGCAATGGAATAAAAATTTGCACTAAATAAAATCTCCGAGGGTCTAAGTCCGAGTGTCCGGATTTTTATCCGGATACTCAGAAATATGGATCTGTCTGGTTCGAGTCCGGATACTCGGATTGATCCGAGGACTCGGCCGAGTGTCCGGACTTATCTCCGGATACTCCGAAATGTCCGGACTATCCGGGTTCAGAAGTCCGGATACTCCGGATTTAAGACCTCGAAATGAGATTTTAAATCCCTGCAATTTTTCAACAATCTACTTGAATACAAAAGATCTAAAAGCTATCAGGTACCTGGGGAAATTGTAGATCTGGAGCCAAACACAACAAAAGAGTAGATCGGGCAATTTCAAGATTCAAAATCAAATAATAAAGCATGAGTAAGAAGCAAACTTGGAGACGATGATTTTTCACCCGAAGTTCGGATCCTTGAGGGGATCCTACGTCTCCGTTGAGGCGGCTCGGTCACACTTGAGCCGGGGTCTCTTTCAACCCTCTTCCTCCCGGTGTTGCACAAATGCACTCGCCGGTCTTCACTCCTTTGATTCCTTCCCTTACGGAGGCGGAACCGGCCTTCACAAACTTCTCACGGCCAACCACACAAAGCTCCGGTGGCTCGTAGGCGACCTCCTAGCCGTCTAGGAGTCCACAACCTCCAAGAGTAACAAATGCTCACGAAGAACAAGCTTGGAGATGAAATCAAGTGCTCAAACAACTCAAATCTCACTCAACCTAGCACCTCACTCCTCAAACTCTTCCCAACCCTTCTCACCAAGGGGATCACTTAGATCTAAGGGTAAAGAGGTGTTTTGGGGGCTCAAGAACAAGGGTATAGCACCTCTAATCAATGGGAACACAGCCTCTTTGAAGTGGGGAAGAAGGGGGCTTTAAATAGAGGTCCCAAGAAAACTAGCCGTTGGAAACAGCTGGGCACAACCCGGAGACTCCGGAAAAAACCCCGGATACTCCGGATTGACTGAGAACAGCCACCGAGGGTGTCAACCCGGAATGTCCGGACAAAAACCCCGGACACTCCGGACTCAACCCGGAGTGTCCGGACTAAACACCGGATACTCGGATTGCACCGAAAGCAACCAACTAAAACGAGCATAACTTTTGACTCGGACCGATTTCAGTGATTTTGGACTCTATCAAAAGCTAAGAACGAGGGCTACACAACCAACAAGATCTCACTATCCAAAACTCAAAGGATAACCACAGATTTCATAAAGAAATCAAGAGAGACCTACAACCCTCACTTTCCGGCACCACCAACACCACTCTCTTTCTAAGATTCACAAGGATGGATCACTTGAGCACTTGACACATCTAAAAGTCATTCGACATCGCATCCCTCTTAATAGTACGGCAATCCTTAGACTCAAATTAAATCAAAGATAATATAAGTCTAGAAATAGTCACTTGCCGTCTTCTTTCTTGATGTCGATGCATGAAGACCTTCACCATATAATTGATGACATCTTCGCCTTGTCCAACTCGACTCGATTCACCTCATGAGACTCTCGGCCTATCAACCTTGACTTGATCATCCTCTCTGACGATCTCCACGCCAAGTCGCTCTTGACTTAGTCCTCAACTCTTGGTGACACCGCCGTCTTGTTGACCTCGGCTTAACGATCATCCTCCAAGATATCTTGGTCATCATACACACGGGACCTAATTCTTTCCAAACTACTCATGAAAGACATTAGTCCCAAAAGCTCAATAGATATGAACAAATTGATATTTGTGAGCAATTGATTACAACAAGTGTTTCATAAAAAGAAGCACAACATAATGGAAACACTTGACATAAGAAATGTTCTCTACTAAGTACATCATGATGAATATGTAATTGATCTATATGCACTAGAGAGATAATTGCCAATATGATGAATCAATTAAATCATGGCAAGGATCACAGTCTTTACTTAAATGAAGCACATGATAGAATGTACACGAATTGTACATGTGCAAATAATATTTGGAATAAGAGTAAATATGTGATCCAACTCTAGATTAAACTTCACCAAGAGAAGTGCATGAGAAGATACACAACTAAGACATGCATGCACCAAGTCAATCTATAGCAATACTAAGCTTAACTCTAGTTAATACATGCATACTAAAAACAAAGCACATAATGAACTCAAATGAATATATATGCACAAATAAATATGACATGAACCAATGTGCATATATATAATCAACATGCTACTTGGAGTTCACTATGCATTTGCACGAAAGGAATGTAATAACAAATATAGAATAGATACCAAAATTGCATACCTTATCTTTGCTTAACCATCCTACTTGATTTTCCTCTAAATAGATGAGACTGATACTCAACTAGGCAATAACAAGTTAGTCTCATAGCAATATAATCATACTAGAGGTTTGTCATTTGTTAAGCACTAAGTTAAGCATTTACTTAATTGCATAGATTGTCATTATGAGTGTTTGTCATTAATCACCAAAATAACATAAGTGACTAGATGCACTTTCAAAGGGAGAGGGCGGGCAACAACATGGGCATCAAGCCACAGAGCATAATACATCTCGTATCGCCCAAAGCACATAGCGCTTTGAGCAATCTTAGGTCCAAGAAACCTGCATAATCCCAGCACACAAGATTAGGGTATTATCTCCTCCGCGAGAGCCTGAACCTGTCTAAATCCCTTGTCTTGTGTGACCTTCGAGTTTGAGATCGGGCGCCTACCCTATAAATTCATTGCCGACTACAAAAGTCGACAACAAGGCTAGTGAATAAATCCGCAAAGTTTTCACTAGTTTCAACTTTCTCTATTGTTATATTCCCATCTTCCTATTGTTCATGGAAGTAAAAATACTTAGGAATAATATACTTTGTCATGTGTGTCTTGACATAGATACTCCTCACCTGTGCAATGCAAGTAGTGTTATCCTTATAAAGGATTGTGGGAGTTAAATCCACCTCTACACCGTATGATTCTTAGGTACGATGAATCAATCTTCTAAGCCATATGCATTCTCAAGTAGTCTCATGTAGTGTGATTATCTCTAAATGGTTAGTTCACGTAGCAACCAATGTTTATTTCACAGACTTCCAAGAGACCGCTATATTCTCGTTTAGAAAGACATATCCAGTCTATGATTTAGTATTGTGGAGACAAAAAGATAACTAGCATCTAAATAACTAATAACCTTAGTGTCACCTTTAGGATAAAAGACTCCAAGATCACTAGTACCTTGCAGGTACCTAAGGATGTCTTTCATTCCTTTCCAATGCCTCTTAGTAGGTTGGGGACTATGTCTTGCCCAACAACTCACAACAGGCTTGGTAAAGTTGGTAAGGTAGAGTCGTGCACTGCTAGCACTTAAATATGGGTTTCAGGTCCCAATACATTCTCTTTCTCATATTTAAGTATATAGTGGTCTTTCTCCATATCTAGTGACCTAACAATCATAGGTGTACTCAATGGATGAGATTCATCAAGATTGAATATCTCTAACACTTTCTTAGTGTAGGTGGTCTGGTTCAAGAATACACCACCAGGTAGATGCTTGATCTACAAGCCGAGACAATATTTGGCATCACCCAAATCTTTTATATCGACTTCCGTCTTTAGGTATGAGCTCACTTCGACAATTTCATTTGTGGTTCCAATGATGTTCAAATCATCAACCTACACAAATATAATGTAGAATCCATGAGTGAACTTCTTTATGAACACACATCGACATACCTCGTTGTTCGTGTATCCCTTCTGGAAAAGGAACTCACTCAGTCGATTGTACCGCATACGACTTTACTACTTTAATCCGTATAGTGATCTTTGTAATTTCGCACTATGCATGTTGTGTTGTCATTTGTGCTCATACGTGGGATTTAAATCTCTTCAAAATCTTCATGTAAATTTAAGAATCAAGTGACCCATATAAGTATATTGTCACAACATCCATGAATTTCATACTTAGATTCATGCTTACTGCCATAGCTATTAAGGGTGTGTTTGGTTGGTAGGATAAGGTTGAATGGGATAAGATGGTCCTGTACCATTTGGTTCTATTATTTTGGGTGAATGGAATGGTTCAACATCTATAGAAAATATTCCTTAAATTTGTATCCTACCATTCAGGATGGGATGATTCCATTGAGGCAATCAAACACATAGATGATTTTTTTCTTGAACCATCTCATATATGTACCACTTGGTACAAGCAACCAAACACACCCTAAATAATGGAATGTTGTTCCATCCATTACAATACGGTATGTTTCATTGTAATCGATGTTGGGTTTATGAATAAACCCTTATGCTACTAATCTTACTTTATATCTCACCACCATATTGTTTTCATTTCTCTTTCTTATGAACACCCACTTGTGTCCAACATGAGTGATATCATGAGGAGTCTTGACCATAGGTCCAAAGACTTTTCTCTTATTTAGCGACTTTAGTTCTGCTACAGTATGTCCTTCCATTTATCCCAGTTGAGGTGACCTTTGCATTCAACAATAGTCTTCGGTTCTAGATCTGAATTCTCGACATGGAAAGAAATCTTAGAAACAAAGCAGCTACTACTAGCACATACTTATCTCAAGTACACTTCTTCCATTTCTATATAGTTTGTGATAAATTCTTTATCCAATTCGAATGGAAATTTATTCAAATCAATCAGCTCTCCATGATTTTCCAATATGGCAGTCTAAATGTTCTATTGCCTTATTATCGGTGGGTGCACTGTCCCCTGATATAGGCACCACCCCATGATCAACATGGGGTGGATCCCCCTAGTGCCTACACACTGGGTGCCTCCCCTTGTGGCTACGCACTGGGTGTGACTCTAATCATTATCAGATCTTGGAGTGCCTCCTCTTGTTCAACACATCTCTTTTGCGGTCATCTCCATAGTTTGAGATTTTTCGAACCTGGAGGTCTCGCCCTCTTGTGCAATGGAGGAATTTCTTGAGTAGACCCAAAAGTCAGGGTGGTTCAACTCTCACTGATGCATTTCCGCTGGTATATGCGAATTTATCACTCCTTTATGATGTGTGAACGATTCATGCAGCTTATTTGCAAGTTTTTGCAAATAAATTATTCTCTAAACCTCTTGTTCAGTTTGTGGATACATATTATGAAGATTTCTACCAAACCATATAGTCCACAACATTCAAAATTAGGGTCCTTAACTCCCCTAATGCCGAGAATAGTTCTTCACAGAATACACAATCAGTGTATCTTGCTTTTAGAAGATCCCCGCCATGGGCTCTATGTATTTTATCTATACCCCTTTATAATGCACCTAAGCATTCTTTTCTACGTCCACCCCAAATAATGCACCCCAACAGAGATGGCCTAACCTTCATGCACCCAGCGAAATGTCCCCAGAAACTTGCCTCCATCAAAATTAACCTCTCAGATCTTTCCTCAGCTTTACTCACCCACATCCGATGGCCATTGTTTAATGTGTCTAACTCATCCTCGTGGCCCACAACAGATCTCCCCACCTCCAAAGCATCATCTCAAGGAAAAGGAAACAAATATCCTGGAATTAAGGAAAAGGAAACAAACGTTCTAGAAAAGGAAAAGACCATATATTACGTGCTGGGAAAAGAAAACCGGAAGACAAAGTACTATACTAGTTATATACAAAGATTCAAATCAATTGGCGATTCCTATGCCTCACAAATAAAGTGAGGGGGGAGAAGTGGGCCACAGAAGGGATGCAGCCCATGAAGCCTTCCGAGAATTTTAAATTATTTTTATTTTTATAGAAAATGTTGAGAACAATATAAAGCCATGGGATAATAGTAAACAAGTTTAGAAAATTTTGAAAATTTTTAGGGAAATGCATTGCAACACGAGGAACACAAATACGTTACTTTTGGATTTAATTAACATTTATAATATTCACATTAAATTGTTTTAATTTTGAAAATTTATTTTAAGCTTTAAGTAATTCAAGAAAATCCTGAGAATTTTAGAAATGTCGAGTTTTACTAAGAGACTTGTTGTAAATCTAGGTATTATTTTTGTTTTAGATTTGAAAATTAAGCTAATTTCCAAAATGATTAAATACAACAGGCAAGATAAAAGACACCACATATTTCGTAAAGTAGATCGATCCACGAGAAAAATAGGAGAATTCTTACGATGGGCTTGATGACGAAAAAGAAAAGCAAAGAGAGCGGCCTACCGTAGAGGAAGTAGTCGACGCCAAGAAGTAGTCGACGTCGTGGATCGCAAGATGAAGAGCTCAGCGGTCGTGATTCTTGTTGCGTAAACCTTATTGCCACCCGTGCGGAGTTCTCTCGCGCAACGGTTCGAGATCCCGCTCTCCTTGCCTCGCGGTGCACGCCGAGAGGAAGGTCGGTGAATAACGAGCACAGCACAAAAACGCAATACAGATCACCGTGGATGAACACGAGTATCAGAGCCAAAAATCAAAAAGTCTCCCTTCTATCTGGACGTCTCCAGATTTTATAGCCTCACACCAGTAACGGTCACCATTAAAAGTCACAAGTCACGCGGTAATTCGCGAAATACGCACGCGCGTGCGTGTGACTTTAGCCAGCTCCTCACCCTCGATATGTCTCATTACAAGATATGGTGTGAGCTCTTCCTTTTAAATTGGTATTCTCCCTTCTCAACTAACAATATGGTACTATTATTTGTAGCTTTGGCATTAAAGATAAATGGGCCGCTTGGACCTCATTTCTAACCAGACTTTGAAACACTCTGAAAATTGAGATGTTACATCAACGCGCCTCCTATTCCTGTGCGCCACCACTACGACTTGCGTGAGATGGTCAAACATATGATCCAGCCTGTGGCTCGACATAGAGGGCAAAGTGTTGCTGTCCAACGCTATCTCATCTGTCCTTAACGACTAATCTGAAGTATCTAGTCTAGATGCATGTTCTTGTGAAAATAATGCAATCATGTAACTTCAATTTACGAGCTCATATGGACTTGTTTTACCTTGTAACGAAATAGTGTACTATATATAGTAAATCAGCAGCTATAATTTTCAATCATCTAATGCGATAAAAGATTTGCAATGGCAGATTCACATGGTGAGCTCTGGGACCTTCACAATTTTTTTTGCAAAAAGATCAATACATGTAAAAATATACATAAAAACCCTTAAAATACAGGAATTCTTATGGAATATTACCCCAAGAGTTGGAGTTCAGGGTCTGCTGCTGAAATAGTTTTGTGCTATTATAACATTGCGATCATTAGTCTAGTACCGCCAAAACATGCCATGTAGCGCCACATGGTTTCTAAACCAGTAATAACTAGCATTGTTAAAATTTTATCGACCAATATTAGTCCAATGAACTACGTGTATGGATAAAGAAAATTTATCGTGTTCCAAACGAGGCCTAAATTAACAATCTTGTAACAAGGTTTGAAAGATGTTCTGGGGTTGTCTCTTGAGTTCTCTTTCCTGCATCTCAGCCAAAATCCAACGAGGCAAAGCTAAAAAAACTGCTGTTAGATAGATACCCTAATCTGTTTTACTTTTATCACATTGACTAAAGAATGAGACAGAGAGTGAAAATATTGTGATAACTATGATCTTGACATCTATATATATATATATATATAGTATAATTACTTGGGACACCATGGTGCCTAGGATCCATAATCTAAAAAGGATATTTTTTCTATGTATTTTCATGTGATTTTTTTTGAAATTTTTAGGATGCTGAGTTTAACCAGTTTACTAACTAGTTCAAACAAGTTTGAACTGAAATTCAAACTATAGTTTCCCTTTTTGATGATAGTTTGGTTGTAGGTATGTGCTGATTTTATATATAAATCAGCAAAGTATGTGATCCAAACTCGTTCAAAATCTTTGAATTCGAGTATATTTTTTCAAAGGTATGTGTTTCATTTGAATTGTTATAGATGTGTATATACTCTAAAACTGAAATTTTTGAAAATTATACTCGAATATGGCTTGAATTTGCGCATTTGAAATCATGGTGCCTAGGCACCATGGTGCCCCATTTCGACTTCTATATATATATATATATATATATATACTATATATATATATATATATAGGAAAATGGTTTCATACTCACTGGTGTATGTACTCACTCTAAGTATACCACTTAAATGATGTTGTTATACCTCTTTATCTTTTGAACATACTCTAATATCGATTATAAGATACTCCTAAGTGAGTTCTATGAAAAATTTCATCAAGCTCCACCTTTTATAGTATAATTTGTGTATGCACTCCTTTTGCATATGGAATAGTGTGCATAGCAAAAATAAAGGGCTTCGATAAAAATTTTCAACTATATTGTATTGGAGTATCTTATAATTATGATTGAAGTATAATGAAAGTGATAAAGAAGTATAACATATTCGTTTAAATGGTATATTAGAGGTGGGAGTATGTACACCTGGAGTACAGAAAAAGCTTCCTATAATATATATATATATTATATAGCGGAACGGAGGGATTCACGTGTAGATACGATTAACGAGGTGAAATTTGCGACAATGGCAAAATGGTGGCTTTGCACGGTGCAGGTGCAGGGAGCGGCACAGAAGATCCTCCCTCCAAAATCCAGTGCTGCACTGCAACGATATCGGTCCACTACCAGAATTCCGGCCACCTCGCACCGCCGCCTCGTGATTTAGCTACCCAACATTCCCATTCGTTTCTCCTAAAACAACAGCGCCACGCCACTGACAAGTGGGCCCGGCACTCTGTTAGCCAGTCCACGTCAATCTGGTACACGACCACGAACCCCCCACCCCCACCCGCCGAGCAAAGCTAACCAGCGAGGCTGACGCGTCGGGCCCATCGGCCATTACCCCACATGTCAGCGAATGTACGCCCAACTGTCGGCGACGCGATTAGCTCCGGCTAAGCACGGCCATTACCATTAATCCTCTTTTCACTATCCCTAACACTAATCCCCTCCCAGTTAATTAAATCCCCCCGTATCCCCTCCTCTTCTTCCCCAAGCCCACCTCTCCACAGTACGCTGCCCTCTCTCCAATGCGACGAGCTCGGGAAGCCTGCGAGCTCTGAAGTGATGGCCGCCTCTACCGCAAGCCCTATATCCGGCGCCCTCCTTTTGCTCCTCTTCCTCGCCGCCTCGGCACCGGCCGCCTCCGGCGGTGGCGTCGCGGCCGTGAACGGCGACCGCCTCCGTGCGGAGCAGATCCGAAAGCAGGCCTCTGACGCGGCCGCCTCAGCCGCCGCGCTCACCGCGGCCTCCCGCCGCCTCCACCTCGACCGCGCGCGCCACCTGCGCCTCCTCTCCTCGCTCCACCGCAACCTCACCGCCACGCTCCGGGACCTCGGCGCCGTCTCGGCGTCCGAGTCCGCGTTCCCGAGCGACGAGGTGCGCCGGCTCGACCTCCAGGTCAAGGACCTGATCCGCGCCGCACGCGCCGCCATCGCCGACGCGAAGCCGCTCTTCGACCCGCAGCTCAAGATCCAGCGCCTCAAGGACGCCATCTTCGCGCAGAACGAGCTGCTCGCGCGCGCAAAGAAGCGCGGCGCCTTCGCCTCCCTCATCGCCGCCAAGTCCATCCCCAAGCCGCTCCACTGCCTCGCCGTCCGCCTCACCGCCGAGCGGATCGCACGGCCCGAGAAGTACGCGGACCCGGTGCCGCCGCCGCCGGCTCTCGAGGACCCCGCGTTGTTCCACTACGCCATCTTCTCAGATAACGTGCTCGCGGCCTCCGTGGTCGTCCGCTCCGCCGTCGCCAACTCGCAGGACCCCTCCAAGCACGTCTTCCATGTTGTCACCGACCGAATGAACCTTGGCGCCATGCAGGTTTGCCCAATTCGGTTTCTCCATCTTGCTTATGTCTTAAGCCATTACTATTTATGCATATCGTTTTTGTGTATACAATTCCATCTTACAGAAACAACAAGAGGGTAATGATTGTGTATTAACATTGAACATATGTCAAAGATGAAAATTTGACATTACTGGCAACTTTTGTGAATTGCAAAAGCATATTATTTTGGTATGATAGAGTAGAGTCACTTTCATGTGGATTGAGATTGCTTTCTCTAGATGTGATGGTATGGTATCACGTTCATTTCTAAGAAATCCAACATGCCGGAAGTAATGTGTTTGCTCAGTTTTGGCAATTTATTAGCAAAACCATGCAAGACTGAATTGGGTTATGAATCATTATCCATTTTCCCAAATAATTTAGTGAATTGACCTGTACAAGCAAGAATAGTGCCAGGTTTTGCAATGGTTGGCATTTATAGGCCCTAATGAAGTCCTATCTCGGTGTAATCCACATATATATATAAATAAAACAACAGTTTTTGAAATTTCGGTAAATCTTGTCCTGGCAGATCAAAACAGTCGACAGTGGTAACTCTTTGGTTTCACTCTTATTTCTGCTCTTGAGGGTTTTAGACATAGAGACTGCGGATTAGGATGAAAAAGAAAGGATATCTAGTTCAGTTTTTTTGAGGTGTAGGATGCGTTATAGCATCTCTATCAACTATAACGGACCATTAACCCTTGAGTAATTAAGGGTAAAACTGGAAATAGTTTTTTTTTTACCAAAAAACTCATTTACAAAACAAAAGCTCCATCTTTTCGTGATCAGCACAGAAGGAAACCAACAACTCATTCATTGGAAGAACCGCCATCACCACCACAATTTCCTAACACCCTAGGGAAGCCTGAACCTATTCCATCCATGCTGTGTCTGCGCACCATGCATAAATAGTGACATCGTCATTTTTCTTCAACAATCAATGAATTATTGTTACGGTAAACAGTTACTACTTGTCAGGGGGTTGATTGATTCCAATCACATTATTGGTTTTGAGCTCTCAAGGAGGAACTACTTGTATTTTATATATGCTGGATCAGCAACGAGCATCATGGCAAAATTGGTGGAGGACAAGAGGAATAGCCAATAACAATGATCTCGATACCGGGTAACACTGTTATGCTATATTCCAGAGGCTAAGCAGCAGTACCTTCAGGTGCTAGCAAATATTTTGTCCACAGGATCTAATTAAAGTGATGATTACAGAACTTAGAAGGGAAAGACAATCTGCAAAAGAAAAGACTATTATGTGAACATGCTTGATAGCTGACTAAACAAAAAACTGAAGCAGAGTTTGTGTCTTAAGTGATTGGGGCATTCAGAGTAGGTTTTACTTTGGTGTCACCCCAGTGGAAATACTATTGTTCTAATTAGTACATAAAAAACTCAAAATCACAATACTGACTCCACAAACATGCAATACTGTTGCCAGTTTCTTTAGATCTTGTTTGGGACATTGAGATTGTGTGCCTTTAACTGTTCTATTTTTGATACTGAAACAGTTCTATATTCTATGGTTCCATTAATAGTTTCTGTTAAAAGTGTGTTGAAAGATATATGTCATGTATCTGCAGGTGATAATCCATCTAATGGACTTGAAAGGTGCACACTTTGAGGTCAAAGCATTTGAAGATTATAAATTTCTGAACTCCTCATATGTTCCTGTGCTCCGGCAACTGGAGTCAGCAAACCTCCAGAAATTCTATTTTGAGAACAAGCTTGAGAATGCCACCAAGGATGCTAGCAATATGAAGTTTAGGAATCCCAAGTATCTCTCAATGCTTAATCACTTGCGGTTCTATTTGCCTGAGATGTACCCAAAGCTGCACCGGATTCTTTTCTTGGATGATGATGTTGTGGTACAAAGGGATCTTACAGGATTGTGGAAGATTGACATGGATGGGAAGGTGAATGGAGCAGTAGAAACATGCTTTGGATCATTTCATCGGTATTGGCAGTATATGAACTTCTCGCACCCCCTTATCAAACAGAAGTTTAATCCTAATGCATGTGGATGGGCATACGGCATGAACTTCTTTGATCTTGACTCTTGGAGGAGGGAGAAATCTACTGAGCAGTACCATTACTGGCAGAATCAGGTATGTTTCCTTGGATCGTCCTGAACTCCTAATATAGTTTTTTTTTTGAAGTTTAAGAATTTCTATGCATAGTAATAACCTATGTGGTGCCAAGCTGTTCTCTGTGATATGACAATCTGCATAGCTCTTTCATATAAGGGTAACTTTGTTCATGATTGATGACGACGGCTAATATTACTAGTAAGAATTAATTGAATATTGTTAAGCTGTTACTTCCATCTTGTTATAATGTGGGTATGTCTTGCCAAAGAGTTAAAGTCCATGGTTATAGCCTAGCAGGACAGCTAGATAAATTACTGAAGTTAGCATTTCTATGTCCCCCGTGTAACTTTTTCAGTCAATCCATGTATAATTCTAGACGTCATAGTTCAGCGTGACTAGGGAAACTTTATGTCAATACTCTCTTTTGTTCTATTGAATAGGACATATCTGATTCACGTATATGACTTCCTTGTTGGTTGTGTCATCTTCAGAACGAGAATCGGACATTATGGAAGTTAGGAACACTGCCACCTGGTTTAATCACATTCTACTCCACCACAAAGCCTCTGGCAAAATCTTGGCATGTTCTTGGCCTGGGGTACAACCCAAGCATCAGCATGGAGGAGATTAGAAACGCTGCTGTTGTGCATTTCAATGGTAACATGAAGCCCTGGCTGGATATCGGTATGAACCAGTTCAGGCACCTTTGGACAAAATATGTGGATTACGACGACTCATTCATTGGTCAATGCAATTTTGCACCACCATAGAAGGAAGCCTTTGCCGTTCTTGTACGGAAATCGGAGAAGTTTGGCAATTATAGCTAGAGACCACTGCAGCAGAAATACATGTGTGCTGTTGCACGTTTTGTGTGGAAATCCAAGGAGTTTGGCAAATAGGAGTAGAGGGCTAAGAGGGGGAACAATTCTTTCTAGGTCATGTTGTATGTCATTCGTTATGATACGATGAAAATACTGTTCACAACACGGACATTATTTTCATCCTGTCTTGTAATAATCTTGCGTGCATGTGCATGCCAAAGCAATGTGTTATGTTCATATATGGATACTAAAATCAAATTGTGTGCCGTGTCCATTCTTCATTGCTAAAAGAATTTTCCAGAAGCTCTAAATGCTGGTATGGTCGGATTGTGCCAAACAGATTTACGTTGCTGCACTGCTTAGCGTGCTATTATTATATGTATCATGTTTCTGCTATGCCGGCAAAACTGATTGTGCATTTTTGGCTACGAACTTAATTGCTTTGTGTGCCTAGTTTGCTGTTCGGTGTCTATGCCGTCCTGAAGTTGGTTTTCATTGTCTTAATTATGTGTTTGTGAGGCCTCTCTATATGCAGATGTACTTCCAACAATCAGCAGGCAGCAAATGTCTGGTTGCTTTAGCAATCTGCTCGCCTGCTGTCTTGATATAGCCTAACCAGCCCTAAAGTGGCTCTTGAAGAGTTTATGCTCTTATTATTATTATTATTATTTGGTCACAAACAAGTTTGCTTCGAGTTAGTGGCACTCTTTTTTCTTAGTTGTTGCTTTGATCTTGATTTTAGGCGGCAACATGATAGAGGGAGCAACGCTAGCCTATGGATGGATTAGCGAAAACCTTCTTCTCACGTACACGTAGTCGCTTGCATAACGCTTGTTTGAGCCATCCATGAATTGATGCATGCGGAACGTCGTCTTCTCACCAAGCAATAGCATGTGTTATATACTTGCATAACATTTTCTGTTTGAGCCATCGATTTTGTTTGCAAAATGAGTAGTAAATAAATATTATGAAACCAACAGGACAGGAGTAGTATATTGCAATCGTGTTCCATTCCAAACACGAGGAAAGGGAAAGAAGTTCAGAACAACTGCAGAACCGCATGCAGAGCCTGGCTATGGCTAGGCGGGCCTAATCTGGATGACTCATGCGGGTCAAGCTCGAGATGTCGAGGGGGAAACCAAACATATGCTAGGCCTCGGTGGGACGAGCGCTACCATCCAGAACGGCCGGCCTCTGGAAGAGGGGGGGAAGGAAGATGATCGTAGATCCTCACTGTTTCTTGGGTTTTTCTGTCGCGGCGCGGGTCGTAGATGCACAGGACAGGACGCCGTCCTCCTCCTTGAAGTTGTTCATGAAGTAGACGCGGTTCTCCTTGCCGCCGCCGGCACCGGCGTTGCAGGACGCCGAGGAGGAACACCCTGTCGTCGCTGATGCCTTCGGCCTCACGCCATTTCGAACACGACGATGTCGCCGACCCGGCCGGAGTCGAAGCGGACCGTGACCAGGTACAGCTCCGCCGGCGCGTCCTTGGCCAGCTGCGGCACGTCGACGGCGCGGAGCTCAGGTTGCGCGAACGGTGGCAGCTCCAGGGCGTGCTGGTCGCCGGAGTGGCGGATGAACACCCACGGCGGCGACGCTGTCCATGACCCGCTTCTTGGGGGCGGCGCTGTACGCAGGCAGGGGATCGTGATTCGTACGAGGCTCCACCGGCTCGTGCCGCCTCCCACGTGGCACAAATTGACCACAAATATGCTGTGTGCTTTGCTTCCTAAATTACTGCATTTACTTTTCTGTTTAATCAAATTTCTTGAAGAAAAGTTAACAGGAGAGGAGAGCTACAGAGGACTAGTAGTATATCACAACTTAGGTAAGTGGATGGCTTAGTTGGACACTTGTAGGTTTACATTTTGGCTCCGTAAAAGTAGAGCAACCAAATGTTAGACTCGATCGATATGGAAATCTGAAAAGGGCACAAGGCATAGTTGTGCATTGATTCTTTTTCCAACAGTACAGTCTTCCCTGTTTATTTTGAAAAGGCATGGTTTGATTTGGTACGGTCTTTAAAGTTGAATTTTGACCATTAATTTCTTTTATAATACTTTGGTCATAGCTACAAAATCATAAACATAGGAAAGTGTTTTTAAAGAAGAATATAATGGCATCACTTTTGTGTCGTATAATCTATATATTGTTGGACTAATTATTGGTCAAAGTTTACAAATTTAGAATCTCGAAATGCATAGGCCTCTTATAAAAATAAATAGAGGAAGTATTAGTGTATAAACATTTCACGGAACCCTTTAATAACTGCAGGAAACTTGTGGCAAACAAGATGGCTCTCTTATCAGTTTTCAGGAGAGTAAATGTCAAAGAACTGATCTCAAATGTTTCAGTGTACACTACACTAGCGCAACCGGTGATGACTCAAGCTTTGGGCGGTATGTGTGACTTTTAACTTGTATCTTTTTTGCTATTCTGAACAAGTAGTTTGACTGTTTGAAATGCACTTGATTACAGAATGCAGAGTAATCTGGAGGAACGAGCTTGGTTTTTAGGCATTGGGACACCGAAAAGAATGCTGGATCAACAAAAAAAAAAGGCCGTGACTCTAACCCTAAGTATTTGGGTGTTAACAAGTTTGGCGGAGAGGTACCATCTTCAGATGCTCTTTATGATTTTGGTGTTCTTTTCTTGTCCATGACAATGAATGCGATTACAAGAATAATTTCCTAGATCACATGAAAATAGCTAAGAATTTGGAAATTTAGGCATGTTCTATCTCATACTGGTGGTGAGTAGTGACTGCACTCATTTTCATTTTTAAAAAAGTGGAGAAATGATCCCATACTGTTGATGAACATCTACAATTGTGTTCTTTTTCAGAAAGTAGAGCCAGGAAACTTCATTGTCCGCCAAAGAGGAACCCGCTTCCATCCTGGGAACTATGTTGGCATGGGGAGGGATCCGGATCACACTCTCTTCTGCTTGAAAGAAAGCCACGTGTGATTTGAGCGCAACAAGCTGACTGGCTGTGGCCGGGCACCTACTGCATCCTGTCTACGCCAGTGCTTCAACCACTACAGCTGATACAGAGAAAACGCAGTGATCGTGCATGAATTGAAGTAATATGTTGCTAATAGCCTCATGTAGGTGGTGCCACTTGTGCTTGTCATGAGTACCTTATCTTAGGGAACTCGTTCCAGTGAAGATGTTTTTGAGTTGAAATGCTTGCAGTAACATATTTCTGATACTCTTTTTTTTTTTCATTCGTTGTAAAACGGAGTCGGTTCTTAGTTTCCTGTGTAGCGTGAGGCGTGATGCGCTTGAGTCCATAGAAGTCTCCTGCTTTTTTGGAAACATGAGCATACAAATTGCCTCCAGTTGATGGTCGTATCAAATTTGCCTTACGACTTAGAGATTCATATACTGAATGTTTGTGAAGTGCTATCTTTTTAGCTCATTGATTAATGATGAGAAAATGTTTCTTCTATAGCAAGAGAATGTAAACTAAATCTAATATTGGCATTTTGCAGATTCTTTGTATAATATAATTGCAGATCCCACCAGTAGTTTTCCTTGGTGCTGCGTTTGCATTCGTGTTAAAAGCTACGCGAAAAGGTGAGAGTGAGAACTGATGGAGAATTTAAATGAATGAGAGCGCGCGCGCACACAAACAGACGAAGAAGAAGAAGCTAACAAGAAAGCAGTAGCGATTGGTCTGCACTCCAAGTCTCTTCTTTTAATAGGCTTCAGCGTTCATGCAGACTCGGGTCATTCAAATGCAACTTGCGGTGAAATGAAATCCACCAGTGACAGGCTTACAGCGAACAGTTCCCTCCAATTAGATGGCATTAACAGTTCAGGTAAAACAGAAATAAAAAAGACTTGTTTGGTAATTCAGTTCAGGAGCATGGAAGAAAAGGCCTGCCAACCTGCGCTACTAGATGGCGGTGGACCGAGCATGGTCAATACACGGCAAAATCGGCCTACCATCGAATAGCACAATTCCATGGAAGACGAGAGCTGAGCCTGAAAACACGAAGTCTCTCTTCACCTAGACACCAGTAGATAACAAGATCCTCATATCCGACAAGCTAATGCTCTGATCTGATGAGGGTGATCTTCATGCCACAACAATCTACAACATGTGGAAGATCTGGAAGGAACGAAACAGAGCATCTTCCAGAATAAAACAGCCACAGGTGTGAGTTTTACAAGATTTTCCTATAGATTGAGAAAATGAACTACAGTACTCCTGAATATTCTGATAATTTGATTAAAGGTGCATAGCATTAATAATATGGAGTGATCCTAGGATTACTCTATGTGAAGTGGGGATGCACACAAGTTTGATGCTACCGATAGCATTTGTATGATGATACTTTAATTTGACCCAGCATCCAATATTTTCGTTGTTCCAAGCTTTTATGTTTATGGTACATAAGCAAGTGGATGACAAATACCCCATATTCAACTTTGACTTACTCGAGTTGTGGGACGCAACTTGGTTGGTTATGAAATCAACCAGTTTACAAAACATATAAATTAGATACAAAATCTACAGAAGCACATAAAAAAATGAGTAGAACTGTAGTGGGCTACATACTGGACTAACTGAATTATGTATGCAAGTTTTAAACTTCTAGCAAGCATTACTTTAATCCACACTTACAGACTTACTAGTTCTCATTCCCAGCCACCACAATGGCTCATACAAGTATGAAAAACCTCCAGATCCTACAGTGCATTTGTGTCAGAAATCAAATATATCAACAAATAATAATATATAAAAGGCTAAATTACATGTTATACATCATTAATGCTCAATAAGGGTCACAAGCATTCGATGTTTCAGTTAAAAATACTATGCAATATCAAGGGTTCATTCTGATTAAAGAGCTGTTAGAAGAGACACAACCTGCTCTTACCCCAGAATCCCCAGCCTTCTTCAGCTCAGCTTTCTTGATCACAAAGCTCGACCCGATGAATGCAATGGATGACTTGGCCAAACTCAAGCCTCTCACATTGTCTATAGACACCACCATGTCTGGTGGGATATTTTCTCACGAACTATTAGATCCCGGGAACAGATTCCTACAATCCAAAAGATAAGAAACAGTAACAAGGAAAGAAAATTTCATATAGTTTTCAGCAAAAGCTTTGCTTGTCAATATATTAGAAGAAAAATGCGAGACAGTTTGGAGGTACAACGACGGCGAGCTCGAAGGCTCCCTGTCTAACACGAAACGCACGCTAGAGGACTGAAATTTCATATAGTGAACCACTAAAGAAATGTATCAATATTCATTGTTCATTAGAAACTATACAACCTCGGGTTGCTTTTGCTTGAACTCCAGGAGCCAATCCCCATGCGGTAAGAACCACAGAAACAACCAAGGACTTCTTGCCTGTTGACACTACATCCCCAAAAGGCAAAGGAAAAGGAACTTACATGAGATAGAACTCGATTTGTATGTTGGAAGCAGCATAATAATCATGAAGCCAAAAAGTCAAAATCTTCGCATGTACGGAAAAGAACCTAGAAGATAACATAAATCCAAGTCTGACAAGAACTTCTTTTCTTTCTGTCGTAGAAAAGCCAGAGAGCTGCAATTGTATCTCACTGAAGAGAAATGAAGTGAGAACTGCAGGTTACTGTAGAAGATCCCCAAGGTAGATAGGTTGCTGCTAATGCCATAGCACCTGTACTGCATCCCAAACTTTCTACCCTGGACTTTTATAAATTAAAAAAATATGTACCCTTTTTTGCAGGAAAGAGATTCGATTTTCTTCAACTACATGTGTGGCGCAGGCAAGACAGGCATGGATGATCGAAGCATTTTAGATGCCTGTAAACACGAATATGACTTAATTCACCTACAAGAAAGAAGGCATATATTCCAATCTGGTACCAAAAGCGCGCAAGGAAATGAGGGAACCATGTCCAAAGAACACCACAAGTCATAATTGCAATCCAACGAAGCAAAGCAAAGCAAGAAAAAAAAACATGAATCTTATTCACTGCATAGTAGAGCACAACTGGATCAACAAGACATCTTATTCCAACACTCTACACTGCCTCTTAGCCTTAGCCGAGCCACCACCACCCCTCCCTTACTCCCCCTCAGCCGCCCATCTCTTCCTCTACAGCCGCCCCCGTTGAACCCTAATCCAGTTACACCTACTTACTTTATATTTTTTTCCGATTTTATGGTGGGTTTGATAAAAACAATCCAGTTCCAATAATGCACTTTTCGGACCGAGAAAGCGGACCTACTTGGTTAACCCCGGCCTAAACCACCACCAAAGAAGACGGCCAAAGCACGAATCTCTCGAAGGAAATCGCAATGTTAGAAATTGGAATGACGTTGACAAAATAAATCGTGCGCATGATGCATAGCAATTCTCAAATATAAATCTACCAACAATTGCGTGCCAGTCTGCCAGATCAAATTCTGTGCCAAAAAAAAAAGGCCGGCAGAGATAAAAACGTTGCATGATTACCGTGAACTTAAATCTTGAGGGTAGCAACCGAGCACGTAAGTTATCATACTGATACTGCCATCAGGAAGCGAAGAGGAACCGCTCTGAAACGTAGTTTGCTGAACAATCCGTTAAACAAGGCACGGATGGATATATCTCAAACACAAAACTGACGTTTAACTTAAAACAGTGAGAAAGCAAGCTAATCTCTCCAAATCAAATCCTAGTTTAAATTTGAACCCCCCTCAAAGAAAAGTTTAAATTTGAACTCAAATCCCTGCCTAAATTCGAGCCCCCAAAACGCTGGAACTCGAGACCCGCGGCAGAGCAGCGCACGCCGCGCCGCCCCACGGGAGCCGCGCCCGCGCTCCTCCCTCCCATGGCCGCGCCGCTGCCCCCCGCGCAAGTGGTAAGCTTCGGCCTCGCAGGTTCAGATTGGCGGGTTCGGGGCTCATCTAGCGGTGGGGTTTTGCTCTGCTCCGTGTGCGTGCCTCTGCAGGTAGGCAACGCGTTCGTGCAGCAGTACTGCCTCATCCTGCACCAGTCGCCGGATCTGGTCCACCGCTTCTACCAGGACGCCAGCCGCCTCGGCCACCCCTCCGCCGCCGACATGGACTCCATCACCACCATGGAGGTGAGCTCGTGCCTCCAGATCTGGCGCCTCGAGGACAGCCTCTTTTTTTTTTCTTTGCTTGGGAGCTAACAAGGGGTTTTAGTGTGGTTCCGCAGGCGATCAACGACAAGATCATGGCGCGGGCGGAGATCAGGACGGTGGACTCCCAGGACTCGCTCGGCGGCGGCGTCACCGTGCTCGTGACGGGCCACCTCACTGGCGGCGACGGCGTGCTCCGCGAGTTCTCCCAGTCCTTCTTCCTCGCCCCGCAGGAGAAGGGCTACTTTGTGCTCAACGACATGTTCCGCTACGTCGGGGAAGGTCCTGCCCCTTCCACCGCCGAGGTGCTGCCGGAGGCGGATGCCGTGGTCCCAGCCGCGGCCGCCCCCCTGGCCAATGGCACGGCTGGTGCAGCTGTGAAGCCTGCCGCTCCTGAACATGGTATGTTTGGTGAGAGCCTGAAATTCTGTTCAGTTTTTGTGTGGCAGATGGTGAAATTGCTTGTCTTTCTCTGTTTGTAGATGCCGCTGAGCATACACCGGTGCAGCCTGAGGAGGAGGAGGTTTACAACCCGCCGCCAGAGGATGTACAGGAGGCTGCTGTGGATGAGGAACAACCAGTTCCTGAGGTGATAGATGAAATCCCGAACAATGTGTCTACTGTAATGGCGACTACGGCTGCCCCGTTGTCGCACGAGGAGGCACCAAAGAAGACGTACGCTTCAATTGTAGGTTTCTACAAGAAACTTCCTCAACTCTTTATCTGCTTTTGCTTCATATGCATTTACGTCTGATCATGGACGTCGCATTTTCGTTTGTTTATTCCATATGCTCTGCAGTTTTGGAATGCGCACTGATGTAAGCTATTGTATTACAAAATTTATTGTTATATATGAATTCTTAGATAATCTTACCACATTCTCTGGGACTCTGGAGTTTCATCTGATGCTTCTTGCTTAAGTGCTGACATTATATCAACCATACTTTCAAGACTGGTTTTGCCCGTGATATGTATTTAGTGCCCCATAATTGGTGAACATTAATCTGTTAACAAGGAAATGGTAGTACTGATATTGTTATGTTATTTCATTTGTAATGCTTCCAAAAGATGATAATGTTGACCTTGAAATCATTGAGTAGGCTCGTTTGTAACCCCATGATGGTTGTGGCTTTTTTTTGTTGATGGGTGATTGAATGACTCTTGTAAAAGTCAATTTGAATATGCGCTTTTTGTTTGTTAACATTACATTTTTTCCTGCTGTAGGTCAAAGTCATGAAAGAAACTCCATTGCCTGCTTCTGCACCACCCAAACCAGAGAAACAGCCTCCTGCTCATCCTGCTACCTCTCCAGCTGCGGATGTTCCGCCTTTCAGTTCTAACCCTGAGAGCAGCAATAACCAAGATCCAGAAGGTGTTTCTTAAAGCAAAGGTTGCAGTTAAAACTTCTTAATTTTGTTAGGTGTTTGTTAAAGCAAAGGTTGCAGTTAAAGCTTCTTAATTTTGTTAGCCTCTCTGAACTTTACACTTTTTTTTAAGTTAATGTGCATGCGATATACGTGCGAAATTTACCTTTAAATGCCACTCCACAACTGGCTAATGAGTTCAAGAAGTTTGGCACCATCAAGCATAATGGCATTCAAGTCAGAAGCCATAAGGTACTTGTTATCACACCCTCCAGTCACTAAAGAGTGACGATTTGGGATACGTGCAGTCAAACTGGATATCTGTATATTAATAAATATTTAGATTAGACTAATGAAAATGATATCTGTAGATTTATCTCAAAAGGCACTTTCATAATATTGTAATTTTATTTGGTTTTATGATTATATTAAAATATAAATTAGTGGTGAAAATTGTGTTTTGGGGATTGTGTTGATGTTCAAAACATGGCTCTTGTGACATGAGGGAGTACTATTTTTTGCACTAGCCATGGAAAAATTCTTTTAGCTGTTTATGACTCCAAAAGTTGACATCAATATGTATTTATGTAAATGCAGGTTCAAGAGTTCTGTTATGGGTTTGTTGAATTCGAGGAGTCTACTACTGTTCAAAGTGCCATAGAGGTAGTTTTTATATTGTGACCAGTCAGCTCGTCAATTTGTTCTGTGATATTAATTTGTTCATAATATGTTAACAACTTAACATCAATTCAATACTGTGAGCATTATTGGTTCATTATCAACCATGTACGATTATTTATTGTTTAATAGTGCCTAAAATTACAGTGTATTAGTAATGGCATTCAATCATTTTCCTTGTTCACGTTGTTTGGTTATCATTACATGATGTATTCATTCTCCGAGAGCTTGATTTCAGTAAGTTCATTTTTTGGTGAATATTCTTTTGAGAGTGGGGACAATTGGCAAGTGTAGTCATCTTAATGGTCACAACAACTCACAGTTCATGGGATCAAATCCAGGGAAATTATAGTGGAAAACCGACACAAAACCCACCCTTCCCGCGGTTGATGGGAATCAAACTCTGGCCGTTAGCTAGAATACGAGGTGCCACACCGATTGGGCTATCCAACTGTTAGCATTTCGGGGGAGTTGTGTTGTGTACTATCCTTGTTGCTTTGTTCTCTATGATTCTATGAGGCATTGATCATTTTGATTTAATGTCATCCAGATAGTCAAATTGATTTAGTCAAAAGATCTTTCTTTTAATCCCATTAGAACTATTTGGACCTGGTTTGGAGCACCAAAACTCTGTAGGAAGGGCAACATTTGAGCCCTGTAGATGGGTGTAGTTAAGGGTTTACGAGTTGATCATTTATGAGTTTTGCATATATTGCTCCTTGCAACATAACAAGATTCCCTTGGTCTAGGCACATAATCTAAATGGACAGGCCTGATTTTTTAAAATCTTTTTGAATTTATTTCATTGTGAATTCTGTCCTTTTGCTCAATTCCCTGTGGTGTATATCCTATTCATATTGCTTGCTTGCATGTTCTTTAGTTATTTAAGTTGTATGGATGATTAGTGGTCGTGATTTTCAAATATGAATTGAGGTCTAATACTAAGTTCTAAATATAATAAGTCTCAAATGAATGTTCAGTCATATTTTGTTACGTGTACCATTGTGCAGTGCCTTTGAGGTGGTTTTCTTATTTTTAACAAGCAGTGTTGGCAATTATCAGCTGAGTGTTACAAGATGGCACGATAATTTGCAGATAAGGTTGTCAATGTCTTAACTGCTTTTGACTTGGAAGGCTGGTTCTGTAGTGATTGGCAGCCGTCAATGTTACATAGAGGAAAAGAGGACGCCTGGTTCAAGAGGTCAGTTCATAAAAAATAGTTATGCCGATTATAGTATTAGGGCAATATTACTGGTCTAAGCACTAGTGTCTTACATAAATCAGATACACTACATGATCCTGTTTTGAAACAAATGGATCATAAGAATACACATGGTTTAAATTGTATTTTAGGTTATTTTGGTCAAATTTTCCTTTGAAATTTCTCTTATAATATGTGATTACGAAGACATTCCCTTAATCGATCATGTTTGTTTTGTAAGAACTATGGGCAATGCCATTCAAATGGTTATAATGGGGCAATGCCATTCAAATGGTCATATATACTTAATCCAGGGGAATTATGTAACCCAAGTCCAAGTGGCTAACAACCCACATGAGTTGTTGGATATGACTTGCATGAGCTATATTTATATTGGCATGAAAAGTTCACAGGTGTGAGTAATCCTTCACAACCTGCAAAGTTATTTATGAGGGATTTCGCTCCATCCGCTTAAACCATGTCCAAGTGGCTAACAACCCATGCAGTTGTTGTATGTGACTTGCATGGTCTATATTTAGATCGGCATGAAAAGCTCACGGGCGTGAGTAAAAGTTATTTATGAGGGATTTCACTCAGTCCGCTTAAATCCTGCCCATCAAAATCTTATTATTGACTGGTTCACGTGGGACTTAAATGTTGGCATCCAAAGATTGCTTTCCACTAGATATTTCCCCATTTGAGATGAACTCTTGTTGGATCTTCATCAACTTCAACCTTTTTCCATTTCAATTGATATATGTCATCCTTTTTATCTTCAGGCTCCAGCAGAGGATGGTTCTCACCAGGTAGGGGTAATAACTTCAGAATTGAGGGGATGAGAGGCCATGGTAACTACAGTGGAGGAAGGAGCTATGGAAGGGGTGACGTCGGTTACAGATCTGGTTATGGGGGCAGAAGTGGTGGTAGAGGTGGCTCGGGCCGTGGAGCTGATGCTGGCTACCTGAGGGTTGTGACCATTCTGGTGGTGGTGATCGCACATCAGCAGGCACTGGTCCACCCGCAAAGTGAGGGGCAAGCTAGCTATGTCTCTAGGAGTGTCATTTCGTGGTCCTCTGATTGTTCCAGCTCCATCAATTGGTTGCGTGCGGTATTATCAGAAGCCCAGCTACGAGTTATGAGGAGGATTCTCTTGTTCTTGACCACTATTTCTGCAGGCAACAAAAGGGGGGAAATGGGTTACTAATTGTAGAATATACACCTATTCACTTCTAGTTTTAGCTTGGTCTCTGATGAGCAGCTGATGTGTTAATTTTCCGTGTTAATTGTGTCCTCTTTCACGTTAATTCGGAGTATTCATTAGTTGTGTGTCCTGAGTTAATATAGTTTTTACGCACTATCGGAATAAGTGATAATCTAGAAAAGCTAGTAACTAGGGTGATATTTTGTTTTTGTTTTGTTGTGTTGAGGCGAAGGATACTTAATTCCTTATTGATATTGGTTATTTTGTTCAGTTGTTCGTGATGTGTTCCCTGCTGACCTGGGCTGTTTTCTGAATTTGCACTTTGGGCAGAGGAATTTCTTTCGTTCCCTTTCGACACGGGGCAACAGAGGAATTGCACTCCTGGGAGATCGGTTTCCCCTAGTTTGGGACAATCATGGATACAAAGAAACGAGTTACATCCATCTAGTGTGAACATATGTGATATATAACCAACAACCATTATAATGTGTTTTATTTTGTTGTTGTACTCTACCCTTAGTTTAAATACAAACCCAGTTAGAAGAAAAAAGGAATTGAAAAAGGTGTTTCAACTCAAACGCCAAACGGTGGTAATAAAAAATAATAAATAATACCTTTTATGGTTAAGAGTTTAGTAAATATACATCATTTAATACCTACCTTACATGGCAGGGAATTAAATAAGCATAGCACAAATTATTAAAATAACAACTAAGTTAACTAACATTACAATAATAAGGTCCATACTCCGTAATAGCAACCAGCAAGGTTTTTCACTTCTCAAAGTGACAAGATAAGTAGACAACATAATAGAAACAAATGTGAAAGTAGCATGAGTACATTTGCATCATCATCACATGACAACAAAATAACTCAAAAGTCTTCTACTCTCATCTTATTTCAAATTCACTCATCATCCGACTATAACTTATCCCCATGCCTAGGCTCAACTTCAGCGTGTTCTTCACCATTCTCATGAGAAGGCCATGGTTGTCCAAACTCCAAAGTCATCTTCATCATCACATACCATCTCATTTTCTCCCTCATGATCACGAGTCGACGGAGATGCACGTCGACTATAAACTTGGACTTGGTTTCCTTGTACATCCCAACGAGCTCTCCTAGCAAAATTGCGACCACGAAGCGAGGATGCTGCATTGAGAGCATCATCAACATGAGACCATAGAAGATCGTCCTCACCGGCATGCACTTGTGTAGCCGCCGTTGCAGCATCCTTGTCGACCAACTCATTGTCCTATTGGAACTCTTCTAGAACAAAGAGTTGTGTTTGTTACCTTGTTCATGAAGCCTTTGAAATAGATGCAATCTTTTTGTTATATGAGATGTAAATCAAATCATTCAATCTATTAAACTCCATATGGTACCTCTTCTTAGTATAGCTGGAAACAATCGAACAACACACAAAATTGCCCATAAGTAAACTAATTTGTCGCTTCTATTTGGCTCAAAATTGAAGAATGACATGATGTTTGCTTTCTATATACTTACAAAATCAAATGTGCTCCAATTGTGTTCACAACCGGATGAGGAACAACAAAGACCAACATGCGCTTTGCAACCTTTTGAGTTGGATAGCAAGGCTACCATTTGATTTCCTCTAATCAACTAAAAGGTAAAGTGTCAAACATAAAGCTCTATGTCAGAAAGCTTAAGAAAGAAAGAAATAACTAATTGAACCATTGAAATTTGAATTATGAGGATTCACGTTGCAATACCCCGGTCAGTTAATGTGAGACCCATGTAGCCCATGTGGAGCGGTGGTAAGATTAATCCCATATTGTCTGTGTAAAGTGAGTTGTAGTAGTATATAATGCTTGTTGGGTCCAAACACAGCATCCCCAGGTTAACCCTTTTACATGAAGCAAGAACGAAAGTGTAACCGAGGTGCTATGCATGTGTGGGCCTACCCCACGGTAAGCTAGGCTTTGAGTGGATTTTGGGCTAGTGTGTTACACACGGGGCTCTTCGTTTTTCGTTTACATCTTTGCTAATGTGGTATCAAAGCTAGCACGGGTTTGCTCATAGTCATCATCTAGAACATCAATGGTGGACATCAACTCTTCATTACCGTTAACAATCTTCGTCATCACTTGATTAAAAGTACTCTGTATGGCTATTGCACGATCACTGTCACTAACCAAAATATCAAAAAACAATCCTTGTGGATTCAAAAACAAAGCATGCACATGTAACTTTTCTCCATTTGATCCTCCCACCGACGGTAAATAATCTCCATGATCATCTCCAACAATCTCTCTTTCCTTGTGAAACTCTCCTTGAGCTTCTCCTTGCAAATATCCATAGCAATTGTAAGTTCCACCATAGGGATTCTCATCATCGTCAACAAGCCTCAACACAATAAGAATGCAGTGTGATACTCTTATGCAATCTTCTACAACATTCCAAAATGTTGTGCATCAGACACATTATTCTTCCAAGTTTGAGATTTCCCAATCTGGACCTACACCAATCCTCAGTAACAAAGAGCTTCCTTAAAGCATCTCTATGCCTATACGTACATACTTTGCAAAGTGTAGAAAGATGTTGCAAACCGAGTAGTCGTGGGCCTCACAAGGTTTCTCACTCGTCAACTCCCACGTTGCATTAAGAAGCCTCAAATGCCTATAGATGAATACTGTAACATATTTTGCTCTGGCAATCCAGCCCTTGAACTTCACCATATCGCCAATGTCCTCAAGCATAAGATCCAAACAATGGGTAGCACACAGGGTCCAATATAGACCAGGGAATCTCTCCATTAGAACCTTTCTCGTCGCCTTATTGTTAGCCTTACTGTCGGTGACTACTTGAAAAATATTCTTAGTACCGATGGAATTAATTTGTTTCTCAAGTAAGTCATCCAAATAGTTAGCATCATGAACCTCACTTGAAGCATCAACTAACCCCAAGAAAAAAGTCTCGTCTGGACTATTGACAAGAAAATTGATCAAGTGCTATGCCCTCTTATCTGACCTTGCATCTAACATTAGTGAGTAGCCATAATTTTTCCAAGACAACTCATGCTTAGCCTTCAACTTGCTAACTTCCATCATTTCCTCCTCTAGCAATGGAACCCTCAACTCATGATAACTAGATGGCTTTAGCCCATGCCCATACTACCCAATTGCTTCAACCATTTCCTCATAGATCCTTGAGTGTGCGGTGCTGAATGGGTATGTCTTAGCATTACTACTTCATCACGAGACTTCAATAGCATTGTGAGATTTTAATTTGCTTCGGCTGCGTTGCCTTCTTGAACAAGGCAGCAGCTATAGCCTTCCTTAGGCTGTCTCAGAACTTGGAGTTAACCTTGTAGTTGGAGATGTGAGACTTGTAGCTGGACTTGAAGATGTAGATGGACGAGAGGACCTAGTTGATGCTGCTTCTTGCTGCTGTGGTGGTTGTACTTCTTGGACTTTATCGTTAGCACCAGCCACCTCCCCTCCACTGTCATCTTCAATGTTGACCGGCACCTTTCGTGGAGTCTTCTTCTTCATCCAGTATTGCATTTCTCTCATGATCTCAGTAGTGGTATTGGGGCACTTAACACTATCCCTCAAACCCCAAACGAGATGCTACTTTAATCTCTTAATACCTGAGTGCACATGCTTCCCACAAAGGGCACACTCCACTAGATCCTTGTCTTCAGTTGGCCAAAATGCAAATTTCCATCCTGGTTCCTTTGACTTGGCCTTCCTCTCCGCATTCTTGTCTGGATCGTAAGTGTCACCACCCTCCATAGCTTGCCCAAACATCTGTAAGTACACAAGCACATAAGCCGTAAAGCATACCACAAACAGAGAGTAGAGAGCACAAAGAAGAGAGCAAGAAGCAGTAAGCAAAGAAGCATAGTAGAGAGCAAGAAGAAAGCAATGCAAGAAGTCAGTAGAGCAAGAAGCAGTGAGCTAGCGAGCAAGAGCAGAGCATAAAAGCAAAGAGCAAGAAGCGGAGCAGAGTATGAAAGCAAAGAGTAGAGCAGAGAGTAAGAGGGAGTGCATGAGCAGACCAAATTAAAGCAAGAACTAGAGAGAATCAGAGCAAAATACAGAGTAAATCAGAGGAAGAAACAGAGCAAAGCAAATCAAAGCAAAGAGAGAATAAGAAAAGGAGGGCGAAGAAGATTAACCTAAGCTGAGGTGACCTGGTGGTGGCGGCGGTGGGTAGTGGAAGGTGACCAAGAGACTAAGACAGTCGGGGCCGACGGTGACAAGCTACACGAGGTAGTGAGAATCTTCTTACAGCAACAACGACGGTGGAAATTAGCCGGTGAGGACTGACAACAGCGGCGGAAGTGAGGATAGTGTGGCTTCGTCCCTAGCAATTCCCCTTGTCTGTTTTCTCTCCCCCTCCTCTCACGTGAAACCATACCCTTCAAGGATTTTTCCTCTGTAAGCGCCCTCCAGAGTCGGCTACACAACGCCTAGGCGACCATGGCGTCGCCCAGCATTTCTAGGTGCTCGTCTAAAGACCTATAGCCTAGGCAAATGGCCTTGTCGTCTACCTCCAGCTGACATGACGCCTTGGTAGTGGCAAAACTAGAAAAACTTCTATAGAGTTGTACACTTCACACGTACAACTCTATAGTCTTGTACAATAATTTTGTAACATCATAAATCCAACATATATATTTGAAATTTGCTAAAAGTACAATACAAATAGTTCTAAGGTCATAAAAATCCCAAACCACCAAAATCAGAACCAATTCAATAAACAAATTTGGCCTATTCAAGATATGAACTTGTAGCATTTCTCAAATTTTTAGGGTGGATCCGCCATTTTCAAATTTTTAGGGTGGATTCGCCCTTGCGCCTTGGCAACATCATTACAACCATGGTTTTTTCTACCAATCTGGTCATCGTTTGGCGGTGAAACATAGCAAAATTGAAGCCCAAGAAATTTTTGACTAAAGGCGGTTCTCGGATCGGATATACCCATGCAATGCTCATCTATTTCTTGTCTTACTAGCTAAGGGTGGTGCCAAAATAAGACTCAAAGAGAGGATCGGGTAATGTTATAAGGGCATGTAAAATGGTACATATAGCTATCTGTAAGCCCATGTCACATAGGGTTTTAGGTGATGTGGAGGAGAGAGAAGAAGGAGAGAAAAGGATGATGTCTATTATTAAGGATCTTGTTGAGGATGAAGTGAAAGATAAATCAGAGTATGATAACTTTTAGGATGAACTGTGGATGGAATTGGATTTTTACCATGAAATCCATCAATATTTGTTCTCACAGATGCGAGGAGGTACTTAACTTTCTGCTATGCTTGTAAATTATTCCACTGATATGATACACTTTTATTTGGAACATTGTAGTAGGTTGTCAAAACAAGTTGAACCTTATGAGTGTCTTTCTTATGATAAAACTTTCGTAAGGTAGAGTAGTCTATCCATCTCTTGTAGAGTAGAATATTTCTATGACAATATTTTGGTTCAAACAAGTAAGAAACTATGCAGTAATTGGATTCAAGATGAGCAAATATTAAGGATAATTCAGTACACCAATGAAATATTTATGACTTATGAAATTTACCTTAGGCATATGCATATATCCATAAACAAAGGATATCTACAGGTGATAATACATTGAGAAGATATGATAGCACAAAGATCAAAAAGCATACATTGAGAAACAAAATTATTTGATAGATCAAGACAAGAATACCTTAGGGCTCAAGAAGGAGGCGGAGGCCGGTGAAAGATACTAGAGTTTGAAATTATGTTCAAGTGCACATATCATTTTCCATGTCTACCATCATATGTGCCATAACTTCCGCAACAAAGCCTTTTCAGTTCTCCCTAAAGTTTCATAGCTCCAGCACAGGGTACTTCCCACATGGATTGTACTCCTTGCACTCAAGGAGGGCATGTGTGATGACATTGTATGCCGGATTCCCCCATTATTTCTTCAAAGCTTGGAGTTTCTCATCATCCTCCATGATAATTTCCTGCATCATCGTGTGTATATAAGTACACTGTAGATTGTAAACATTTTATGTGAAAAAATGTTGCATGTATTACCAATGGGGTCAGCTATATTTCAGAGACATCTAGTTCAAATAACTATTCATTGCTACAAGAACATAAGTTCGCCAAGTAACAATGACAAGTGAAAATTCAAATAATCTAAGGCTTTTACATGCACCACATACAAAGATTTAATGGATAGAAAGGATGCTAACAACTATGAAGGAAAAGTATCCAAAAACAATATCAATCAACATGATTAAAATAGTTACCTTTGCCTTTTCATCAATAGTGATAAGTTTGAAAAGATGCCATTCTGATTTTCTGATCTTATTTTGCCATTTCATGCACATAAGTGTTGTTTCTTTTTCCATGTCACCTCTCGTACCTTTTAGTTCACAAGCCTTAACAAATACCTCTTGATCAAGTTGGCCCATTTGTTTGATACCAATACATCATTTCTTTAAATCCCTACAAAAGCGATCATGTTGTTGTCAAAATGGTGTCTTGGGATATTATCAGTAACAACATCAAGTTAAATACTAGAAACCTTTATATTATCTCTATAAGCTTAGCTTTGTCTTCTTTCAGCTTGCATTCACCATGTACTCCTTAATGATGAGTACCTTGTTAAGAGATTCAATATCTTACGACTTGTCGTCTATGTCTTTCAGTTTTTATTTTATCTCATTAATCTTTTTTATTAACTCAGAATCTTCTTTACTTTTGTTCTGCTCCATTATATCAGACTTTCCCTTCAATTGCTCCATCTCCACCACCTCAAGTTTTTGTTTAGCAACCAACAGTTTTTCCATGTCGTATATCTTGTTTTTAGGCTCCATTTTATCTATGCAATTTGCAGTCACTAGAACAAAGCTTTTCACTGAGCAAACAAAAGAAAACATGAAAAATGAGTATCTTTTATAGTTTCCTGACCATGCTGTGAACAAACAGAAATAGTCTTCAATAGTTGCCTTAAGTAGATTTGATTGCAAGCCAATATATCCAACAAAACAACTCACTGATTTGACATCCTATAATAACTGAATTTTCCTAGAAATTCCCAGATTAATCGAAAAAGGAAGATATCTTGACCATGCAAATTGTAGATTGATTGAACCAATGTATATATATGGATATGAATCAAACTAAAAAAAGGTAGCATATGTACACAGTCAGAATCAAACTATTCTATGCCATCCATTAAATAGGTACAATTTTTAGTTAAGTTCGGATAGAAAAAAGCTATTGCCTAGACGCTCAATGCATTCTCAAACAAGATACGATTACATTTGGTGGTCAAACATGAAAAGATTAATCCCTCAAAGTCATCATGTAGTATACATTGTTGTTGTACAAATAGATGAATAGCCACAAGATTTATAGTTAATTCGGTAACAATAATCACAAAAAATATTCTAAAAAATTATTGAAATATGATAACTCCGCTGAGTTTGAAACCATGTTGAACACATCTTGGCAAACTTTTCTATTATCAAATGACTCCAAGAAGTAAAATGAAGACCTTAGGACTCGGGGGAGGAGGCGGCAATGGGCTTGAGGAGGAGACAGCGAAGGGCTCAAGGAGGAGGCAACGACAGGCTCGGGGAGGAGGTGTGCGGGCTTGGGGGAGGTGGCGTCAAGGACGGGCGGCGGCGATGGGCTCAGGAATGAGGTGAAGGGTAGTGAAAGATTTCGTTTGAGTGAGGAGTGCGATGAGCAAAAACCCTAGAATAATATATATAATAAGTGTTATCACAGACGATTTGCTACAAAATCGTATATGATTAGCTGATATATATCATAGACAGTTCGTCCCATGAACCATCTGTGAAGTATCACAGAAACCATCTGTGATACTTCATAGACGGTTCATGGGATGAACCATCTATTATATCAGCTTATCATTCTTAGCATATTCTATAACTTTTACGGTCGTGCTAGCAAAACTGTCTGTGATTAGGTTTAACACAGACGATATTTGAAAACCGTCTGTGATGAAGCGTCTAATATAGGCCTTTTTATAGTAACATGACAATTGATAAGAAGATTTAAATTAAGGTATGGTCTGATTCTTTAGCAGAATTTTCAAAGTTAAGAATATGTGGTTATCCTGCTTATGTTCATGTTAATAACGATATATTGGAGCCTAGAGCCATTAAGTGCATTTTTCTTGGTCATAAGCCTGGTGTGAAAGGATATAAATTATGAAATACTGAAACCAAAAAGGTAATTATTAGTAGAAGTGTTACCCTTGATGAATCTACTATGTTGTATGATAAACCATTCGTTGATGGTCCCGTTGAGAAACCATTGAAATCAAACGTGCAAGTAGAGCATGTTATTAATTTAGGATCCACACCAAAAGATGAGAAGGAAAACATACGAGAAGTTCATGTTATTGTTGCACCGTCGATGCAACGTTCTATTATAGTGGATAGAGAAATGAGGCAAATTCAGAAGCCTAAGAGATTGATTGAAGAAGTTAATGTTGTTTCTTATTATTTGAATGTGGTAGAAGAAATTAAAGTACCGCAAAACCTTGAATTTATTCAGTGACTATCTCTTTTGATGATTCAGAAAGATAGTTGACTACCATGTATGATGAGATGCAATCTCTTAGGAATGGCATTAGGGAGATGATCAAGTTGCCGATTGAGAAGGCTATTCACTATAAGTGAATCTTCAAGAAGAAGAAAGTCATTTCACCAAACGAAGAGGTAGGTACAAAAGTCATTTCACCAACTGAAGAGGTGGGTACAAAGCAAGGCTTGTTGTTGAAGGATATAGCCAAATTCCATATATTGATTTCACATATATCTTTTCCCTAGTGGTGAAGTATAGTTCTATTTTTACTTTACTTAGTATTGTGGCTATGCATAATTATGAGCTTGAGCAATTAGATGTGAAAACTACATTCTTACATGAGGAACTAGAAGAAGACATTTTGATGGAGTAGTTAGAAGGTTTTGTCGTTCCGAGAAAGGAGAATCAAAGAAATCTCTTTATTGTTCGAAACAGTCACCCAGATAGTGATTTAATAGATTGACTCCTTTATGATCTCTAATGATTTTAAAATATTCAATTACGATAGTTGTGTTTATTTGAGGACCATTAATGGCTCAACTATTTACTTGGTTATGTGTTGATGATATGCTAATTGTTGTAAAAGACAACGCAAAAATTTTAAAGTTGAAGGCACAATTGAGCAGTGAATTTAGATGAAGGATCTCGATGCAGCAAAGTAGATTCTTCGTATGGAAATTACCAGAGGTAGATAGTTTGGAACATTATACCTAAGTTAGAGGGTGGTGCATTGATAAAGTCCTTCGTCGTTTCAACGTGCATAAGATCAAATCGGTGAGTACTCTGTTAGTTGCACATTTCAGACATTCTTCTATGTCATGTTCACAGTTAGATGATGAAGTTGAGTGTATGTCTACAGTTCCATATGCAAGCGCATACAATTGGCTCACTTATGTATGGCATGGTATGTTCTCACCCCGATTTATATAAATCATTGAGTGCTATTAGTAGATGTATGGCTAGTCTTAGCAAAGAGTATTGTAAATTAAGTAGTTAAGTGGATTTCCATATATTTGCGGGGCACTTCTGATGCTTGTTTATAGTTTGGGAAAACAAGAAATTGAGTTGGTTATGTGGAATTGGCTCATATCTTATGCTTGTTTATAGTCTGCAAGCTACCGTTGCCTTGTCAACTACAGAAGCTAAGTATATAGCATGACCGGTGCTACGACCAGGTGTGGGCTGCATTAGACATGGTGTCAACCCAACACAATCGACTTTGATTTGGTTTCCTTCTCCGTTCATAACTTTTATTCTTAGCTATGTACATATACCATGTTGTCGGGGATCGGCCATCCTGACACGTGTTTGTACCCCCTCCGAGGGGGGGAGGGGGGAGGGCTTTAAACGATCCTCCTCGACTTGGGGGGATTTACAGGCCCGACGCCCGACCTGCACTCCCATGTAAAACGGCGGCCCAGGGTAATGAACGGACTGCTCCAAGTCCGCCTCCGACCAAAGGCCCCACGAGGCCACGAAGGATACTCATCCCCCGACCTAACCGGCTGCTCCGAGCTCGTCCCGACCAAGTAGGACGTCCGACCTCGCTCGCGGGTCGGACTCCCCCGACCTCCGACCAGTCTGAGGTGACCCCCACCAAAGGCCAGGGTATCGGACCCTCCGCCGGCCACCAGCCACGTGCCCTATGACCACGACCGCTTGAAGTGACCACACGGGAGCAGGCCGCTCCTTCCCTAGGCAGCGCGAAGGTCGCCAAAGTCAAAACTCCGGTCCCATCGTCCAGTCACGCGCGGTATGAGGGTATGCTCCCTCCCGAGGCGGAGCCAGGACCACGCATTGCAACGTCGATCATCGACAGTCCACAGAGGCGGTACGATGTTTCCCAAGAAAACGGCAGTTGCTCGCTCGGTGAGTCTACCAACCGGCGTGGCGAATCGACGGCGACCAGTCATCAAGACGGAAGACTGGGGTTCCTGGGACACTCTCCATCCTTCTCTCTCCCAATTCTCCATGTAACCTGCCCCCTCCGGCTGTATAAAGGAGGGTGGGGCTCTCTCCCTTTTTTCAGGCTAAGTCTTCGCGAACCGGCAGTAATACTTGTACACCCCTTATTCATCGAGCCCCCCTTGTAACGCTCCCCGGAGGAGGCTTTAGTTCTTTTTCGCCTACGGGCAGGACTGGAGTAGAGCTGTTACCCGATCTAGGGGGCTCGAACCAGTATAAACATTGTGTCTCCTGTTTGGTTGTCCCTTTTTTCCATGCTGCGCGCCCGCCGAGGTCCCTCCCCGGACGAGCGAGGCTCTGGGCCTCGCCCCCTTGCACGATCCTTCCCCCTTTTCTTTGCGGTCGACGGTCCCGATCGTCGACACATGTAGTCCCACGTTTTAGAGGGTTTGTCATCCCGTGCTTGTAATCTCTCCTCACATAAAGATTTCATCTTCGTGCACTTATGATTTTTTTCTCATAAGGGTTTTTCACTAAAAAATCTCATCTACTTGTCTCTCTAATTTTCAACGGTATTGGTATTTGAATGTACGTATATACTTTCATGTTACCAATATATACCTAAAGGAAATTGGTAAGCAAAGTTCAATATTGGGAACCTCTGGCTAATTAAACGGTGCATGCCATATATTTGAAAGAGACTTGCTACTAAGCGGAGTATTAATTTTCCCCAAAACATGTTGTAAAATTCTACCAAAGTCGAAGTATAATAGGCATATCTACCGATGCACACACATGCGCTCCATGCATGATGATGATGGCATGCATCCATGCGTTTGGCATCATTTGAGGTTTTCCAACGCGAGCCCTAGAGCATCCATGTAGTTCTCCCACAGCTTCGCCACCATCCCGGCCACCGCCTCCGCCGCGCCCTCCAGCGCCTCCGCCACGGCCTTCGCTGCCTCCTCGCCGCCGTCCCGTGCCGCTTTCAGGAGCCCCACGACCGCCGACGCCGCGAGCTCCGCCGCACCGTCCGCCACGCTCCACAGGAACTCAAGGAACGCCGAGACGACGGCCACCGCCACGTTCCAGACCACGCCGAAGACGAACTCGGCCGCCGCGCCGAGCGCGTCCTTGGTAACCTCGAGCGCCGCGTTGGCCGCCTGCCCCGGCATCCTGACCAGCTGCACGACGCCGACGAGGAGGAGGGCCAGGCCGCGGAGGAGCACCAGGGTGGCGAGCTCCACGCACGAGCCCAGAAGCCATAGCGCAAGCTTCACAAGCACAAGTGCCATGCACTTGCTACTAGCCACAAACAAAATGTGTAGTAAGAGAGAGATTTGGTGATCACCTTATATGTATATATATTTGCAGAGAGAGAGAGAGAGAGGTGTAGAGAGTTTTTGGTGTTGCTTGGAGTGCAAGGAGAAACGTCGATCGAGGGTGGTTGTTCTTGTTCCCTCTGAGGTTTTCTATGGGAGCAAGCTAGCTAGCTTTTGTGAGTACCTAGCTAGCCTTGAGGTGGTGCACAAGTCGTTGCTTCTAAGGTTTACTTTGATCGCCGCATGGGTCGTCGTTGCGTATGGTGCAAATTGGTGTTCATTTTTTGCTACTCGAAAATTAATTGTATTACGTGATGATTGCCCAGTGGTGGTCTATTATATGTACGTACGTATGTGCATATAAGTCAGTCAGACGGCGCGGTCTAAATTAAATTACGCGTCAACCGATATTTTTACTTAAACTATACATGCATAATAATCAAGAAACTTAGGGGGCTTGAGAGAGCAAGAGTAGAGCGTCGATTGATGACGACATACGGTACACTTCACATGTGCCAATCAATTTTTTGGAAAAATGCTGTGCAGATCATGCAAGGGACCGCACAACTAGCTAGCTCAAGTGTACGTATGAGAAAAACGTATCAAGGAGGAGCTCTAATCTCAATGTACTGTTCTTGTGTGCCTTTGTTGTTTTTATAGAAAAACTCTTTGACGAATATATAGATGTCTGATTAACTGATTCTCCGGGAAATCCAGCTGATTTTTACCTTTTGAATTCTTTTTGAAAATCTTTGTTTGCATGCATATATATTTTGAAATTTGGGGTATATATACATATGTACTAGAAGCAATTAATTAGGCATATATAGAAGTTGGTTTGCAACAGGTATTAGGAGCTAGCTTGAACCGACTTAACTAGCCAGGTAACAAAAAACCGGAGCGCGCCCTTCCATCTTAATCGAAAATCGGTGTAAACTGTCCATGCAAAACCGGGCGATTTTTGCCGGCTTTCTAAACCCTGCTTTAATAAAATAGAAATTCCAGAAGGTCTAACGTACATATCCTACATTCTGATATTTTTTATTTATGCACCCCTGAAATTGCATATTTTTCTTTGACTGGGTCTGAAACCGAGTCAAGTCATGGTCATATATTATTATTACTATTACTACTATTACTAGTATAGTGTCTTGTCTTTCAGTTTCTTTTTCACAGCACGTAATATATGGTCTTTTCCTTTTCTAGAACGTTTGTTTCATTTTCCTTAATTCCAGGATATTTGTTTCCTTTTCCTTGAGATGATGCTGGAGGTGGGGGGGGTCGATCTGTTGTGGACCACAGGGATGAGTTAGACACATTAAACAATGGCCATCGGATGTAGGTGAGTAAAGCTGAGGAAAGATCTGAGAGGTTAATTTTGATGGAGGCAAGTTTCTGGGGACGTTACGCTGGGTGCATGAAGGTTGGGCCATCTCTAGTGGGGTGCATTATTTGAGGTGGACGTAGAAAAGAATGCTTAGGTGTATTATAAAGGGGTATAGATTATCATTTGAGAGAGTACCGTACCGGTCAATTTTTCCTATTAGTAAAATATGTACTATATGGAACGCCAAAATTACCCTTACAATATCTTTCCTTCCAAATAGGGTGACAACGGATCATAATAGGGCGGATATCTCTGCGTATCATAACTCATATATATTGTTTTCCCTTAGATTTGAAACTATATAAGAATACAAATTTGGATTATTTGGAACATAAGCACAAAATGACAAATAAACATTCGGATATTACACACAAATAGAAAATTAAGAATATTGGTTTCACCGTACCAATTGCTACGTACGTATCAACATGTGTGCATGGTATAACCTCATACGTTACGTACTTCGATACGATGGCATGATATTAAGTTTAACACAACACACAACATATATAAGTTCATACGTACAAAAGCATATTCCAATACTACAAGCATCTGTAATTAACATATCCCAAGAACTAAAAAATTTAACAATTAAAAAATATTTATTTTGTATTTTCAGATTTCTCCTGAATTATTTAAACCTTTTCTATTGTCTAGAACTTAAAGGATTTAATTTTAGCTACTAAAATTCGATCAAAAGCCAAAATAAATATTTTATTTAAATTCAAAATGCACAAATTAATTCGAATCCTTTTTTTAAAGTTTTTTCAAAGAGAAAAGGAACTTTATACAAACAATCTAAATCTGGATTTGTATCAAGGATTGAAGTATGTGGATCTGGATGGATATTGAGTGGCTTCCTGAATCTGGTCACGGACCGGCGTTTTCAATCTGCTTCTAAACATTATTATTCTAAAAACGAGCAGCGGTCCGTCGTTTTGACTGTGTTTAATTACCAATGGTGCGCGTGGTAATTAATATGAATTGGTTGCGTGTGATGCCTGCGTGGGGGACTTGGTGAACCTTTAACTTTTTATTGACTAATAGCTAGCAATTACTAGGCATTCAACGAAAATCAGGATCAATATTTGTTCCGTCCACAGAACAGAGTCGGAAATGAAAAAGACCCAAATTTAAAACTGTACATAATTATCTTCATAAATAAAAATAAAGCGAAAACGAAGAATTTGCAGAGCAGTCAGACTTTAGACTATCTCCAACGAATTCCCTTCAGCCTTCAAATCTCTTCGCAGACAGATCCCAAGCGCTCCAACGAATTCCCTTCACGGTTCCCTTCGGAAGGGATTTGGAGAGAGAATCTTTTCAATAAGAGATTCTCTCTCCAATCTCTATATAAATCCCTTCGAAGGGATGCTGTTGGAGATGATAGGAATGAAGGGAATAAATATAGGGAAGGGAATGAGTAAAGGGAAAACAATAAAGAGAAATCGTTGGAGATAGTCTTACACTCTGAAAGATAAATCGAGTACAAACATGAACATAAGCGGTTTGCACTTGAAAATTTTTGCAATAGGCAGACATACACAGCTGGGAGAAAGGAAGCCGCAAATGGAGTGATCTCATGTCTTCACCATTTTTTACTTATTCGGTCGCTCTAAGCATTCATCTGCATCTCCTAATTAGCACATATACTAACAGAGAATTAGAGAATTAACTCAGCATTATTCCAACTACAATTTATACAATAGTATGTGAAGTAACAGTTAGTTTCTAATTTGCTGAAGATGCCTTCTCATCATTCTTCCCCTGCTGTGATGTCTTAGCCTTCTTTCTACTGTTTTCGCCATTTTCTTTCTTTTCATTGGTGGCATGCAATGTGGCGCATAATCGCCTTGGGTATCTTGTATGCCGATCAAATCCTCTTACACAAATATATCCTGCAAAAAATTACAACATAATTATGACATAAGATTATATCAGAAAAAGAATCACACATATCATGCTGAGATCTACTTTGTGGCATCTTTCCTTCAGAAAACTATGTGGCTAGCTGCATTCTTTTAATGCTATTTTATAGGCATATTTTTAATCGCTCCATCTCAGCGTAAAATGTGATTTTGCAAAGCAACTTCCATCCCCAGAATCATCAGTAGAAAGCTCATTTATCTTAGGCTGGTTGAAACTTGAAGTTTTCCTTTTAAGTTTTCTTACGCATGTTTAAGTTTTAATCATGGTCTATGCTAAAATTTTTATTAGAGTAAGATATCGAGTTTATTCAATATTTATAGATTCTTCATCCATCAATGACATACAAAAGAAAAGAATCAAAGAAAATACACAGCCACTTGATACCTTTCTTGTAGCAGTCTTGAATGTCTTGTTTTGTTTGACCTGAGATTGATGAGTATTCCAGTTAATATCACTCAACAGTAATTATTTCCCGACTTTCAGGTTTACATTTCAATGAAAAGATACCTTTTGTGATCGAGTGTATCGATGAACCAAAATATACAATGCATCTCTCTAGGTTCCATATACACTCTCTAGGGATAGTTATTGGGGAATGGCTAGATGAGTAATCTGCGAAAACCTATAAAGGGTATATTTGATGGGTTAATGTTTAGCAAATTTGGTCTGGTATCATAGCTAACTAGTAAATGTACATTGTCAGAAATAACAAAGCGAAAAAGGATCAAAGGCTGCATACCTCATGATCCTGAAAATAGGTACCGTTCAATGGAAAGTTTCCTCTGGTTGCCGTCCGACAGGGTATCTGCTCGTTCATGTGTGCAACACTTTAAAAAATAAATTAAATTTACTCGTATTTTAATATCATCATTACCAAGTGAACATACTTAAATGCTAGATTTAGAGAGAGAGAAACATAGTTATCAGAATAATGAGGGCTGTGAATCAATTCATACTAATTTCCTACAAGCTGACAACAAAAAACGATAAGAATTTATTACATATTTCCAATATTTTCGAATTTGTGTTATATTTTGATTTGAAATTATTTGCACTTGAAGAACCTCACATTCTAGTTTGTCACAAATGGCTACAATAAGAAAGTTTCTGATTTTCTGTTAATCAATTATGTGAGATAGTGAGATAAGTTGAATTTGAAAAATGGTTATCTATAGATTCCAAGGGCTCCAAGCTATGAATCACTGATCCTTCGCAAAATTGCTGTACCGGTATCGGATACTTATCGGATATGGCGATCCTACCTGATCCTTCCCGATCCTTCCCCAATACTCCCCGACACTTCTCCAATGCTCCCGTGAGATTCAGCATTTAAAATTAATACAAATAATCCCGATCCTTCTCCAATACTCCCCGATACTTCAAGGCCAAAAACGCAAAGACAAGCCCAATCCAAACCATCTCTCTTAACCCTAAAATCCCTCTCTCACTTATTCCATTCAGTCATCTCTCTTACCGCTACCTCCCATAAAATCCCTAGACTTGGTAGCAACTGCCCTCCACCTAGCCGACCGACGATTGCTACTAGCTGCCACCTCCCCTCAAGCCTCCACTGAGCTTGCGGGCCACCACTACCGCCTCCCCTCCCTTCTTCCTCTGCAGTCTCGCTGTTGCCACCCCTCTACCCAGCCCAACGGCCGCTGTCACCTTCTCCCTCTGCAATCTTGCCGCCATCGCCTCCCCTCCTTTCTTCCTCTACAAGCCGTTGTCGCCTCCTAGCTTGCTAATCGCCACCAACGCCGTCTTCCCCTCTACAATCTTGCCACCGCCTTCTCCTTTTGCAAGCCGCCGTCGCCTTCTCCCTCCACTGTCGCCCTCTCCCTTTTACACCTTTTTGATTTTTTAAACACATACATACTCGACGTATCACCAAATTCCTGTTTTTGAGAAATTGTGTATCACCGTACCGGTATCGCGTATCGGTGATACATAGGTTCCAAGCAATAAACTATGACTTGCCCCTCTAATATCAGTAAAGCAGTTGTTATGCGGGATATTAACTATAATTTAGATAACTTTTGGTTACTGCTATCAATTTTGTTTTGATGCAGAGTTGTCGTACCTCAAATATTCCTAATCTTTGACTACTGACTCTATTTAATAAAAACCCTGTTCCTTAAAACATAATATTATCATTTACATCACATTTACAGTTTTGACAAAAGTAAAGTACATTCCAAGTAAGTAGTTGCTCACCAGAATTGTGCCTTCCACCATGTGCTCATCAGGACAAGAAATAACAACCAGAAGATATGGACATGGATCTTCTGGAATTCTCTCTTCAAACTGGTAGATATAGCAAATCAGTCACTAAATTAATCGAATGTCGTTATAAACTAATAAAAGTAAAATATACTTCATAATTGTAAAAATTAAGGAGATGTGGCGTACAACGCACCTCTTCCAAGATTGCATGATCATCTGGGAGGACATACCTGCAATATGCAAACTTAGCGAGGTACTGCTGATTTCTCAGGAGAAAATCTCAATATACCAAGAAAGTATTAGTACATACGCGTTGTGTTCTGTCCTAAGACGGCCTATGTTTTTCAATTTTTTATTTTGACAAAAAGCGTGTTGTGGATTGATCAAGACCAAGTCTTTTCCATAGCTTGGTGTCCAAGAGCCAGTGTGCACCATATGCTTGTTTGAACACAGATCTATTTCAGCATCGTACTGTACTCCTTCTGGTACAATATCTTCAAGGTCACAAGGATCATCTTGATAGGGTTCTTGTTGCTCATTAGGTGCTTCATGTTCATATTCATATTCTGGACTTGGTGGCACCACAATAATGGGCTCACAGTTATGGATGGGTTGTCTTTCAGCAGTCCTGCTTATTTCAACTTGATCTTGACACACATGCTGAAAACTTGACAACAAGAGTCTTCCAGAAGAAACCATGCTTGTTTGCTCTTCAACACGTTCATGCTCATGCTCCTCTGCAGAAGGAAGTGATGCTCTGGTAACAACCAAATGGCATTGTTCAGTACTTATTTTTAAAATTACTCCAAAGCAATAACAAGTCTACCAAGCAAATATCTTTCTTCCCTTAAAAGAAAGCCATGGATCTCTTATGATAATTAAGAGTACTCATCTAATTATACTGTAGCAATGATCCAACTTACAGGACAGATTTTTATTTTATTAGTCTGATTGCTTCTTCTAAAAGGTTTTACTTATCTTATTACTTTTTGATACTTAGTTTATAGCAATTGAACATATGTAAAGAATAGATAGAGCCAGATCATTTAAAGATGTGCAATCTATACTGACAACATTAATTGTTTGCTACACAATGACACCTATGCTACAATAATTCAATGGCTGCTACTTAAGTTTAAATACCATGCAAGAGTTCACTACAGACCATAATAACAATATCTGAGTGCATCGTGGAAATCAATTTAAGTAAATATCTTTACCGCATGTGAAACTTACCTGTTAAGGGAACTATTATAGTACTTGCATTTTGCACTGAAGGGGCAAGCACTGCAATTTGGATTTACTTTTGTGCAGATTGCCTGCAAAATGGAAGCAAGCCACCATCAATACTGACAGTACAAAATATTTATAGCTAAATTGTTATAAATCTTACTGATCGCTTTTGCATATATGCATACCTTTCCGAAAGTTATCATGAGACAGTGTAGTTCGTACCTATTTTTTTACAGGTTTGTCAGATGGATATGCCAAAAGTTACAGGAAAATGCCAATATATTTTACAATATCATAGGACTTACAATTTTTCCTTATGAATTTTACACAACCGGGGCCATAAATACCTCTGTACATCGCGCATGATTGGATATCTTCAACAAAAGGAAAGAAGATATAAGCAGAGTACTGTTATTGTGATGTTTACAAGTTAAGGTGAGACCAATCTTACAAGTCAACTGAATGAAACTCCGCAGAAAAGGGTAAGGGTTGAAGTTTGACCCATCCTAGCCTTGTGACTATGCGAGCTACATTGACATCAACCTGAAGGGAGCATGGAGCACCGTCAAAGCTTGATTTAAGATGCATTCACTTGACAGGATTTTTTTTCTTAAGAAAAAAAAATATTACTTACTGGGAATGCTTTATGCTTCAATGACAAAAGACGAATGCAGTCAACACTTTTATCGCCAAGCCCATGTATACTGAGTAGGTAGTTTCTAATGCCCAGCAAAAAGAACAATTAAAATATGTGTGATGGAATTCCACTATGCATGTAGATTTGTATATGGCTGTGGACAAGTTTGATTTTCTTTTCCTTTTCTAGCCTGCTAGCAACTCCCTACCACAAAGTGCCATGGTATTCCTCCAGTAGTACTTTCAATGTTTCCAATAACAAATTGCTAGATGGTTCGAGATATATGTAAAGAGACTGCTCAATATTTTAACATGCACACATATAGAAATATCACAATCTAGCTATCTCCTCGCAGTTCAACAATAACAAAACGAAGAACACTATAATGGTGAAGCAAAAGACTGTAGCGTATGTTTTATATATATGGCCATACTTTGCGCTTTCACGTCGTACATATGGAAGCCAATCCAGGTCAAAGCTTCCATGATCTTTCTTTACACGCTTGAGAAAAGCCTGTAAAAGGCAAAAGAAAACCTTTTAGCGCTTGCATCAAATGCAGAAAAACGAGAAGAGAAGAAATATGTTGCCAGTGCCAACCCAGTTTAAATGATAAATGATGTTTCAATCTTACTGTTATTAAAAGACAAAATAATACAATTAGAACTTGCATGAAATGGAGAAATACATTGCTTGTGTCAAGAATAAGGAGTTCCATTGTTACATGATAAATGATGTTTCAATCATTTTCTTATTAAATCACATAAAAAAATTTTAATAGATACTACTACCTCCATGCCAACATAAATGTCGATACAGACATCAACGTGAGTCTTCAAAAAAAGCGTGGTCTCCAATACACACTTTTGACCATTATATTTCCAATCATATGTCACCAAATTTACTAATATAATTTCCATGTGACATTTAAAAAGTTTGACTACACAAATTCTAAAGTGACACATTTTGGAACGGAGGAAGTGACTTTCTGACAATAAGCAAATTTGAATACATGTATAAAAGGCAGCTTTGATAGCGTGTCTAAAGTAACATCAAATTTTGCAATGATGGGAATACCATTACAATGCTCTTGCAGCAGCTTATCAGATAGATTGAAGTCATCAAGTTCTCGCTTCAACTTAAGATTTCTACACATAGCTTCACTTGGCCTTGTTATGAATAGCACTTGTTATGAATAGCACTTGTATTCAACATGAGGCCAAAGGGCCAGTATATATACACGTACAAGAGGATATAGAAGGAAAGCCTATATAAGGCAATAACTATACAAGGCAAATAATCTCTATACAAGGTAACTAGCAATCTCGTATATAAGGTAATAAAGATATTATCTAACACCCCCCCTCAAACTCATGGTGGATCAACAACACTGAGTTTGGAGAGATAAAAGCTGTGCTGAGCTCTAGTTTGTGTCTTCGTGAAGAAATCTGCTAACTGAAGCTCTGAAGGCACATACTGAAGAGCCACAACCTGATCCTGTACCTGTGTTCGCATGTAGGAAGCATCAACACCAATGTGTTTGGTGAGCTCATGCTTCACTGGATCTCGAGCAATGCTAATAGCACCTGTACTGTCAGATAAAAGAGGAGTTGGTGTAGAAACAGAAACACCAAAATCCTCAAGTAGCCACCGTAGCCAAGTAACCTCTGCTGTCAAAAGGGCCATCGCTCGCAACTCAGCCTCGGCACTGGAACGAGAAACTACTGTCTGCTTCTTAGTCTTCCAAGTAATGAGAGAACCACCAAGAAAAACACAATAAGCAGAAAGAGACCGGCGATCGGAGGGATCACTAGCCCAAGTAGCATCGGAGTATGTCTGAAGCTGGAGGGAGCTGGATCGAGGAAAGAAAAGACGGCGAGAGATAGTTCCACGAAGATATCGTAGAACACGAAGAAGATGACTATAGTGGAGCTGAGTGGGAGCAGAAACGAACTGACTCAAGATATGAACTGGATAGGAAATGTCAGGACGAGTGACACCAAGGTAAACAAGACTCCCAACAAGATGACGATAGCGAGTAGGATCCTCAAGAGGTTCACCATCAGTAGGGCGAAGGTGAACATTGAGCTCCATAGGAGTCTCAGCGGTGCGCTGATCAGTGAGAGAAGCACGATCAAGAAGATCCTGAATATACTTTTCTTGAGATAGAAAGAAACCCTCAGGTGTAGAAGAGACTTCAATCCCCAGAAAGTAGCGAAGAGGACCCAGATCAGACATGAGAAACTGCTCACTGAGACGTGCCTTCACAAAGGCAATATACTGAGTATCATCTCCAGTAATAATCATGTCATCAACATAGAGAAGAAGAAGAGTCCGTCCACGAGGTGAAGTGTGAACAAAGAGCGCAGGATCATGAGTACTAGCAGAAAAACCAGCAGTAGTGACCCCAGAAGAAAAACGTTCAAACCAAGCACGAGGGGCTTGCTTGAGGCCATAAAGAGAGCGACGAAGGTGACAAACCATGCCCTCGAGAATGAATACCCGGTGGTGGTCGCATAAAACCTCCTCACGTAGCTCACCATTAAGAAAGGCATTCTTGACATCAAGTTGAGAGAGAGACCACTGACGAACAGACGCCACCGCAAGAAGAGTGCGAACAGTGGTCATATGAGCTACCGGAGCAAAAGTCTCATCATAATCACGACCATGCTCCTGCTGAAAACCACGTGCTACTAGACGAGCCTTGTAGCGCTCAAGAGAACCATCAGAGCGAGTCTTAACTTTATAGACCCACTTGCATGTAATGGGACGGACACGTGGAGGAAGGGCACAAGATCCCACGTGCGGTGCGCTCAAGGGCGCAATCTCCTCCGCCATCGCAACTCGCCATTCCCGATGAACAACAAAGATCACGGTAAGAAGTCGGCTCGGCAAGAACCGCACCAAAAACCAAGGCGCTCGAGGCCGAATAGACTGACGATCACGAAGAGCGTAGCGAGGAGGCCCAGAAGAAAATGACTCAACAGGAGAAGAAGAGACATCGAAGAATCCTCAACTCGCGGACGACGAGTGTAGTAGAGAGGATACGAAGAACAATGTCAAGAAACTTACGGAGAAGGCACGAAATGTGAAGACTCTTGTGGAGAGGTCGACGAAGAAGGAGACGCCAACCGTGGAGAAGGAAAAGTGGCAACGGAGTATCGGAAAAGTAAGGAAAGAAAGTGGCTCGACAAGAGATCTTTGGAGTGGAAGAAGGACGAGGTAGAAGGGACGAGACTCATCAAAAGTAACATCCCGAGAAATCCGCGATTCGACGCCAACGGGATCCCAACAACGATATCCCTTATGCTCAAGACTATAGCCCGTAAAAACGCACTCAACAGATCGAGCGGTCGACAGTGCGTTCACGAGGTGCAAGGAGGACATAGCACACACACCCAAAAAGGCGAAGACTAGAGTAATCGTGAAGCATGCCACAAAGACGTTCCACCGAATCCCACCCTTAAGAGCGCGAAGAAGGTGAATATTAATCAAGTAAGTGGCGGTGAAACAAATTTCGGCCGTAAATGAGGTGGAGCAATGGAAGCAAGTAAAAGGGCACGAGTGTCTCAAGAAGATGGCGATGCTTGCGCCACCACACCATTTCGAGCATGAGCACCGTGACGAAAAAGCGAGAAAGAGTGCCTGCGTAGCAAGAAAAGTCTGAAGGCGGCGCCGGACGGATATTCCCTTGAGTCAAGACGAAGAACTCGAATAGGAGAATCAAACCGAGTACGGATCATAGTGGCAAAATTCTTATAGATGGACAAGGCCTCATTGCGAGAAGACATAAAGTATATCCAAGTGTGGCGAGAGAAATCATCTATAAAAGAATATAATATTTATGACCCTTTTGAAACAAAAGAGCGGACCACACATCGAATGAACAAGATCAAAAGGACGTTGGGATACTGGACTCGCTAGAAGGATAGGGAGTTGTAGCTGTTTACAAGCTTACAACCCGCACAATCTAAAGAGGTATCACGCATACGATCCTAAAAGATCACGGCGAATTAAAGAAGACAGACGTGACCCACAAAGATGCCCTAAACGGTGATGCCATCGAGCAAACGACCCGATGAGACGATGCAACGGAGGCGAAGCAATGGAGGAGATCGAGAGGCGGCAGAGGCGGAAGGAAGGCGAAGCTATCAAGCTCCCAAAGCGGCCGAGAGTCACGCGGCGAGGCCAATACCAACCAGAGACCCGTCCTGCGATCCGAACACGCAAGAGTCGAGTCAAGGATAACACGACGTACCATGATCGAAGTGGCCGTGGATATAAAATTGCATGGTGAGTTTAGGAACATGAGAAGCAAGCAGGAACATGAAAAGAGGAAGACAAAAGAGTGCCTCGTCCCGCAATGAAAGAGGGTACCATCTGCGATGCATGCGATGATAGGAGCGACAAGAGGACTAATGGAATGGAGACTCGTTGGATCGGATGTCATATGAAAAGAAGCTCGAGTCAAGAATCCATGGTGTGATACGATGAGGAGGAAGATGGTCTCTCGTTGGAAGACCGAGTAGCGAGCCGCAGAACGACGGTGCGAAGTAGCCATGCGACGTAGCGACATCGAGAATCTCTGAGCGGGTCCGAACCAGCAGAAGCATGTTGAGGAGAGGCACCAAGAAGTCCGGTGCCCTTAGGAGGACGCCCGGCGCGACGAGCAAGATCCTTTTCTTCCGATAGCAAAAGCGCTCCACATGCCCATCCTTGTTGCGGTAGAGTGCGGTGAAGCCCCGCACCCTTGGTAGTCGAGCATCTTTGAAGGAGGCGCCATCGATGGAGGAATAGCACGAGGTCTCGCCAGATGAAGGAGATACTAGTAGGCCCGCACCACGAAGACGAGTCTCTTGATCGAATAGCCGCAAGAGCCTCCAACAAGGTCACACGGGATGACGAGCAAGCGGTGAGCACGACCGCTCAAATTCACCAAGGCGTGTCGAAAGTCGTAGATACTGGTGAAGCTCAAGTGAGAGTCTTGGCGTTAGCGCAAGCGGACAGTCTTGACAAACCTCCGGTCCGAGAGAATCAGGCGACGCCATACCGGGACAGTTGAGCATAAAACTCGTCGACGGTAGAATCACCCTCAGAACGATCGCTGCTCTGTCGTTACAACAAAGAAGGTACAAAGAATCCCCAGTAGGCTCATAGCGATCGCGAAGATGCGCCCACATCGACTGAGAGTGAAGACAAACCAACAATATCACCGGTGAGATGCACCTCCATACTAGCAACCAAAATAGCAGAAGCACGAGCATCTTCATCAAGCCATATCTTGTATGCAGTAAATTGAGTCTGAAAAGACTCCACAGCATCAGCATACTCATCGGAGGCCTTCATTGGCGTGATGTCGCCTCTTTAGGAATAACAGGCATGTTGGGGGAGCAGGACGAGGCGGACATGATAGCTCGCCAGTAAGAAACTCCCACAGACGCTGCCCTCGCATGTGAAGGCGCATATGAAGAACCCAATCGCGATAATTGAGACCATTGAAAATAACAAGGCAATGAGGAATGAGAGCGGTGCAAGAACCCGCAGATGACGACATTTTTTTTTTTTGGCGGTGCCTACAGATCCAAAACGGATTGAAATCCGGCTGAGATCTTTGACGTCCGTCGCCCAACCGAGCGAAGCCGTAGGGCGATCGATCGGATGAATTAGCGAAGCGGCACAAACCAAAGCGAGACGGCGGGAGGTGCGATCGGCCGGGGCGAGGGACGGCGCCATGATTCGATCCTCAACGGCTAGCGGCCGGCAGCCAAGAACTCGGCGGCGACGACGAGAGCGGAAGATGGCCTTCCGAGAGGCGAGACTAGAGAGCGCGGCGACAAGCGACATCGGCGGCGTCGGTGGAGAAGGTCCTCGGCGGGCGGATGTCGAGCAACAACGTCGGTTGGGTCATCTCACGGACGACAGCCGACGGACGACAAGCAAGAAACGCACAACCGAGGCGGCGAGAAGATGCGCAGGAGCGGATCCAACGAGCGCACCAAAGAAGACGCCGCGAACGAGGTCGACGAGGAAGAGCCGACCGGCGTCAAAAGAACGAACGGCGCAAGTGCAACGCCAAAAAAAAGGTAAACCTTTGCTCTGATACCATGTTATGAATAGCACTTGTTATGAATAGCACTTGTATTCAACATGAGGCCAAAGGGCCAGTATATATACACGTACAAGAGGATATAGAAGGAAAGCCTATATAAGGCAATAACTATACAAGGCAAATAATCTCTATACAAGGTAACTAGCAATCTCGTATATAAGGTAATAAAGATACTATCTAACAGGCCTAACCACCTTGAAGAATGGATGAAGCGTGTTTTTTTTTTGTGTGGAAAAAATGAACTTCAACAAATAAATGTGAGTACAATGTAAATAGATTACAGTTAACAAAACACATTCACACACAAATGTTTAGCTTGGATTCTATAGAGGAAATAAGGAAATGTCTGCATTAATTCTGTTCATAAGAACTAATCTAATATATCTTGTGCAAAATAGTAAAATATCTTAATGATGGTTTTCCTCTGAAAGAACAGAATGAAATATTCTAATTTTGTTTCTTTTGAGGTTTAGATTATAACAGCCATCTCTAGTAACACACTAGTTATGATGTAAGCAAAACTCATTCCAGTAAGGAAAAGGTCCATTTTACAACTGTTAACTATGGCTTCAGTCCGATTTTCATCCCTCAACTCTAAAACCGTCCAAAATAGGACCCTCAATTATGAAAACCAGGTCATTTGACACCCTTGACTCATTGCAAGGCGGTTTTGCTTTGATGTGGCATCCACCTGGACATGGTTTTGCTGACATAGCGTCCTTGGTGACAGGAGTTTAGTTAAAAAATTATAGAAACTAGTGTGGCCCACCGATCATACTCAACCCCATCTTCCTCATCTCTCTCAAGCCAGACTTAATTAATCACCATGAACGGTGGTTGCAGCTGCCCACCACGCTGTCCTTTCACTGCTCTTGTGCATGGTTGGCAAGTCACTCTACTCCACCAAGAAGGCACCACCGCGCTCTGCTAGCCAATGCGAAGCAGCTTGATCGCAACTCACAAACTGCCGTGCCATCCATGCTGCAGTTGGATCTTGGGCAAGAAGTTTGCCGACGAGTTCAGGGAGTTGATCAAGCTTGTGTCACTATCATCACATCACATCCATCATGACTTGTTGCAAGTACTTATTTTCAATCTCAATGCCACGAATCCACCTTGATTTCTCATGGATTATTGCACCTGCAAACTTGGCATTCATGGTTAACCGTTGGTGGAAAGATATCTAGCGGCTAGAGCTACTCGCCCACGACTTGCTCAGCATAATGCCAAGTGGGACAGAGGTTCTGTCCAATGGCACTGCCATCTCTATCCGACTCCAAGTTGTGGCGGTGTTGACGTGGGTCTCCAGCGGCTGTGACGACTTCAGAGCAGAGGAGGCGCCGGTGATGCAAATCCAGAAGAGGATCTTTGCAGGCTGCAGCAACACACCAGAGGGAGGGAGGGAGGGAGAGAGAGAGTGGGGGGGGAGTGTAGAGGAGAAAGCATCCCGCCGCCACTAAGCGCACCACCACAGCCTCCCGTGCGTGTCCCCACCGCCGCTTCCAACCTCGAGTTCTCGACTATGTAGGGAGAGGAGAGAGAGAGAGAAGTAGATGTAGGAATCAGGGTTCACAAAACCGAAACCGGGAAAAACGGCAAAAACCGAAATCGCAAAAACCGCTCAAAAACCGTCAGAAACCAAAGGGTTAAGAACTCAAAAAAAAATTGAAAAAAAAATCCAAAAAAACGAAAACGAAAAACCAGCCAACCAATTGAATGTTCCTAAAAAACGGTTTTTGAGCGGTTTTTTTGTGAAAACCGCGGTTTTTCAAAGGTTTTCGAGCGGTTTTCAACGCATAAATTTTTTCAAGTTTTTTGAATTTTTTTTAATTAGACCGGTTTACCGAGCGGTTTTGGATCTCGAACCGGAGTGGTATGGTCGAAAACCGCGAAAATAGAGCGGTTTACCGCGGTTTTGTGAACCCTGGAAGGAATAGATGGGAATAGGTAGAAGATGAAGTGGATTTGGGAATTTTGATTATATGGCATCCAAGTGGCGTCCACGTCAGCGAAACTTAGAACCTAAGATCCATATGGCGGCCCCATCAGCAAAAACTACCACCATGTCAGCTAAAACTACGGTGGTTTCGGGCTAAGGGGGCGTTTTGCACCGGTTTTGAGCGTTGGAAGGTGAAAAGTAAACGGTTTTGAAGTTGTGGGTTGATAGTCAGACCGAATCCATAGTTAAGGGTTGAAAAGTGGACTTTTTCCTTCCAGTAAATACACATGTAAATGGGAGTTTTTTTTCTGTGAGAAATTAGGTCACATGAAAACAAACAGTATATGAAGTGACTGAAATGTCTTCTCAAGATGAGAAATGAATTAACAACAAATAGTTTGGTAAACAAACAGACTACTAACTAGTTACGAGTGCTGATTCAGTATTAAAATAAACAAATCAACTGCAAAAACTGACATGCTTTGAATTTTATAGAAAGGCTAAAAAATTATATCAAATGCTGATTATGTAGAATTTTACGGAAGAAGAGCATATTCATCTTTTCGGGAATAAGGTATTTAGACATATGTTCCAGCTACACAATTGTCAGGGCATAATTTTAGAAATAAGTAAATGACAGTGTATCTTGCAATCATATGTACCTGTATCCGGCATGCCATAATGTAATGCTGCCCCCTGACTGCAATGCATTTTGCAACATCAACAGTTGGTGCATGCAGTACAGCTTCCCAATCTACTGAGTCACCTATTCCAGTTACACTTCCTTTATAGTATCCTTTTCTATGCGCTTCCTCCCTTAACTTGTCCCAGTGAGAAGTATCTTTCAGCTCCATCGTAGCTATGAACTTTCTCAAGGTTTTGTCATTGCATACATTATTTCCAAACTTATTCTTCACCAAGCTCATAATATGATCATTGTCCTGAGTAGAGATGTCTTCCTGTTTCATACTAGCTATGAAATTCTCTATAATTGTTTTGTAGTGTTGGCCATAATACCCTTTTACCTCCTCATCATAGACAATTTCTTTCTCAGAGTCAACAGGTTTGGTAAAAACTGAGTTGACAGAATCAGTAACATCAGATGCTTCATTCAAATTAACCTTTCTTAATGGAGGCACATTTGTACATTCTTCAGCATTATTACATCTCTTATTTGGAGGAAATTTTGCCGCCAAGTTCATAAAAGCATTGCTGTATGTTTATATAAAAAGGTTGTTATGAAAAATGCATAGAAAGCGCAGAAGATAGATATTGGCTCTAGCACAAGCATCTAAAGTGAAGATTCGATTCTCTGTTAATTTACCTTGACAAATTGTCAGCAACATTTTGTGTAAGGAAAGTACCGACCACAGAATCAATTACCGATCCTCCCCATTGAGAAAATTTTCTAGGCCCTGACACACAAACAGTTCAGAATTTAGAATCCAATTTAAAGTTACATGTTTCATAGAATGAGAGGGTTGTAAGACTTATTTGATCCATTATCCATATGTTTATTGTGGATGCAAGGCTCCATTACTCCTTTTAAATCATGAACCAGATTTCATGTTTCACCTATTCAAACAAAAAAGAACTAAGTCTAAGATCAAATTATATATGTGAAATGCCTGATTACTTTTTGTTTCTCCATCGAACTACCCAATGTGCATATTTGCACATATGCTTGCAAGTATGTGCAGAAAGAGCTCACTCACATTCACTTTAAACTTTTAATCGCAGTTTAGAAGCTAAAAGGAGGAAAAGGAAAAAAGAACAGCGTTCTCTCAGTAAAGCATTTTGACATAATGAGTGATAGACTTGCTGAAAGAATTTATTTTTCTTGTTTAGAAGAATAAATCATCAATAAGTTCGGTTTTCCAGATAAGAGATCGAACGAGTAGTGACTGACCTGACTCATCCGATTTATTTAAGAGTTTGCAAAGCTTCAAGTTTTACCAAAGGCATGTCAGTGGAATAATGCTATGTCAGTGGAGCTTATTTTTTTCTTTTTTTTTTCTTACTTTTGGATCCAAGGGAAACACTGAGAAGAGGGGGACAGCGGAATAATGCCATGTCAGTGGAACTTTTCAACAGCAAAAGTTGAGTGTGTTGATCAATGTGTAGCAGTGAAAGATTACATGACCTATTTAGATAAGCCAAAATGGAAGTGCGTTTCACTTGTTATATCCCTTTTCTTTATGTCTTATTGTGTGCTGCACATATCAAGACAGAAAAAAGAGAATAAGAAAGTTTCAGGAACCAGGATCATTACCCAATAAATCATCCATGGTAGCAATAAATACATCCACGCATTGTTCAAAATACTGCCGGGTTTCATCCCATTCAGGTCCGCTGCCAATATCCACCCCTTCGAAACTCTCACTGTCAGTGTTGTCCCACTCCCTCAGAACATCATACACCTGTAATGTCTTCTCATCAAGGCCTAACACTTTGGTCCGCAATTTCTTCCAGTGATTTCCATGGCATACGATAGCAAGCTGCACAAAATTCCCAGCTGGAACCAGTGCTGAGGATGATGCATTAGTTGGAGCCTTCTTGTAAGGCACAATAGCCAATTCACCACTGTCCTGATGTTTTACAATCATCATTTTCCTTTTCTTCCCTTTCTTGCTTTTCATGCCTGCACTAGGATCATCTGACAAACCATGAATGATTGCAAGGCACCTCAAATTATCCATCAGCTTGGCTCTGCTGAAACTCCCTGAAACGCTTTCAGATGACTCAAAATCCAACTTCCGCCTCACCAACTTATCACTGCTAGCTCCAACAGGTACACCACCATCCTCCTTCTTTTTCCTCTTCTTGTGAATTTTATCCGGCGTCACTGCCTTCGGGGTTGCCTTCGCCTTCACAGTCTTATCTTTCATCACCTTGAATCGGGGCACCCCCTTCGTCGACTTCTTCCTCGATCTCCGAGGGGTAGGCTCCACTTTCTCCGGGGTAGGGGTAGGAGTAGCACTAGCACTAGTACCATTGGCAGCAGTGCCTTCCTGTGGCACAATCTTGTCAGAGGATCCGCTCTCTTGCGGCGAGGCATTAGACGCTTGAAAGCTAGCTGCACAATCCTCCTCTCCCACTTTCCCCGGTGCAGATTGAAATTGTTCCCCAGTGGAGGATGGAGCATAGCTGAAGCCATCGTTATCCACCTTCCCGAGGCCAGTCGACGCCGGTGCAACGGGGGCGAACAGAGCAGAGCAAGAAGAGCCATCCGTGCCAGTTTGGGACGGCCGCGCGGGCTTCCGGACAATGTCGGGGGTCGCCGGAGACATGCCCAATGCAGGCCCTAGTCCAGAGAAACAAAGAAACGGTCACAACACAATGCATACACACGGGTCTCTCGTAACAAAAACGACCTTTTTTCTACTCCAGCACTCAGATTCATTGATCAAGAGTAGATTACAGAACAAGAACACATCGAAGAATTCAAGCATTGTAAAAAAAAAACTAAACCAAGAACTAGAGATTACAGATTGGGGGAAAAGCATGGAGCTTTCTGCAACTCACCAAGATCTGCTGCTGCTTCCGCCTCCATCAGGCGCCTAGCGAAGGAGAGACCTCCTCGAGGAGAAAGAAGAGAAGAATGGGCTCGAGAGAGGCGAGTAGTAGAAATCGACAAGAACAAGGGCTCGGATACCTACTCCCTTGCGAGTGTTAATTTCGTGCGGATGGGGGTGAACGGAGTCAAGGTCTCTTTTTTTAAGAGCTCGGAGAGAGAGATAAAAGAAGAACGGCAAGACTTGGGACTCGGAGAAGGGGGACAAGTGGCGAGGCAGCGCCGCTGACACGTGGGGCCTGCCGATGTAGGAGTAGGAGTAGGACGTGCAGGCGCGACGACAACGAGTATGGATGGCGTGGGGAGGGAGAGGGAGGCTAAACAGAGCGACCGAGATTATCTAACGGAAACCGAGATTATCTCCCCTAACGTTATTAGACGTTGCCGCAGTAGCTTTGTTGGGATATGATGCTAATAATTGGATCGTACCTCAGATTCCTAGCTAAGGACAAGACTAGAGTTTGATTTCATCCATCAGGTTTCCACACAGTATATGCTTTATTTATTTACTTTTTTAGAATACACGTGTAGGTGTAGCACATGTTTATAGTCTTAGATTCGGGAATTACCTGAGAGAGGTGTTTTTTTTTTTACTTTTCTTTTTAACAGTTACATAAATATTAAAGCATTAATAAAAGGTAGATAATTATTACTTACTTCTTCGTTTACTTCAAGATTTGTGTAACTCATATTGAAAGGGAAAACATTGAAGCACGGTTCATACATGTAGACCTCCGCACTCCCTTTCTTCCGGTAAAGATTTTTCACTAACCATATGTCCTCTTGTTATTTTGTGTAAGATTTAATTCCGTGACCTCTAGGTTGTTCAAGCTAGAATTGTGAAGTGTTTCCCAGATTGAATACAGGGACATCATCTCTTGACCTGAACCAAACATGAGCCACTAAACCTCTATTCCATGCGAGCCTCACCCTCACAAAATAAATCTCGTGGAGCGTTCAAGCAACATTCAGCCGATCGCCTCTCTTGGCAGCCAGACAAGAAACTTTTCTCGACGCGATGTATGTATAAACCATGCGACGTTGGACCCAATGTCAAGTAATCATCTTACCTTCAAAGAAGAAAGTAAGCATGTCAATCGGAAACAATAACAAATCTGAACACCGCACAACACAAAGAACAACTCGTGAATGTCCGCAAATGGTAATCTGACCATTACTCTTTGAATCTCCGAGGTATTCTGGACAAATATGTACACCCGTTTGATGTTGTACGCAATCATACACCCATTCATGTCATTTTTTACCGCAGCTTCCTGATTCTAACATCTTACACTGTATGTCTGTATCACTTTGAGAAAAAAGGTAATGCTAAAGTAAATCAAAGTTTCAGCTGTTCCATGTCTTTGCTGTCATTCCTCGTGTCATCATATGCCTGCCTGCTGTCTACCATTTGCTCCCTGGAGGGATCCCTCCTTAGGCCAGAGCTTGCTTCTTCTGTTTCAGAACAGCCCGGTCTCTCGGTTAGGAACTGCTCCCAGAACGTGTCGTTCACCACTGAAACAAGAGCCTCAGTGGCAACTCGTGCATCCCCTTGTGGCGTCGTCGCATCTGCTGTACCAGCATCGCCTGATGACTTTTGGTTATCACTGAATCGCCTGGCAGTGCCGTCGTCCTTTTCCGTGGTGGCTGTGGTTGCCTCTGTTGGGTTGTCCCTTTCCGGATCTAGAGTGCTCCCATTTGCATTGGAGGCTTGGCTTCTGTCAACATCCATTGAGCATGATGCAAGAGTGAGACTAAGATGGCACGGTAAGAGGCCTTCGTCATTTACAGCTGGTGTAAAGCAAGAATTCTTGGAGGGGCAGATGGATGCCCCGGTAACAGAGAGCTCCATCATTTGTGGCACCAGCGGAAGGCATTCCATCCCCATTCTGTTGCACTGTGGATGCTTGACATGAGGGCTCCCGTTATCTTCATTTGAGCTTTGAGTGCTGAGAGTGATGAGATTGCTCTCTGTTGTCGTGGGACAAAGTCCCAACTTAAGCTTATCAGAGAAGTTCTGATTCAAAAGATCTTGCTTGGAAGTGCTGCTATGGTCATCATAAAAGCTAGTAGTTTCTGTGGTCTCGGCGCCGTAATCTAACCCAGCTAACCTTCTCTTCTTGTGGAAAGCATCTGTGAAGATTGCGGATGCCTCTGCCATCTTAACAAGCTTATTGACAAAGTGAGGGTACTTGCTAGCCTGCTGCAAGAAGGTTATCATCTTGGCCTGCCGCTGCTGCATGTCGAGCACTCGTCGCTCAAGATCTTCAATCTGGATCATGGCCCCTGACTGCTGCTGCTTGAACTTCCAGAGGTCAGCCTGGAGGGTGGCTTTCTCTCGTGTAAGTCTGTCAATCTCATCCTCAAATAATGCACGCTCATTATCAGGCAGTGCACCTGGTTGATGGCTGTGGCTGTGGATAGGCTTGCGCCTGTGGATATTCTTCAGATGGTGCTTCTGTCCCTTGACAAAGTACTCATTAGCAAATTCCCATCGCTCTGGGTCTATTTTACGAAATCCCTGCAGCATTGACAATTTTTGAAAGGGCCTCCATTAGTTTAGACTTTAGAGGAATTAAGTAGATGTTACACTTCTTAGGATCTAATCAAAAGACAAATTTTGGAAAATTTCCTTGGGGCCTAATCAAACATCAAAAAACTAAATTTTGAATCAAAATCCACCCTTAATCACAAGCAACAAAAATCGTACTACATCCTGGCCTCCTGGGTAACACCAAAGTGATGGAACTTTCAACAAACTCGCACTGCAAAGAGTAACAGATCAATAGTATGATACCTTAAGATTAGAAGTCTAAATATGTCTATTCTTTACACACAAACACACACAAAAGACCATCCCTTTGCTTCAGACTTTTACAGGTCAGGCCAATAGACGAGGAAATGCAAGTCCAAGTAGCCAAAGTATCTCTATACATCAAAAAATTCCACCTCAGGTTCTCGAAGGGCTCAACAAGAACCAAACAAAGTAGCTCATGCTTAAAGATTATGTAGGCAGTGTGCATTACCGGGCCAATACCAAAATTTAATAATAAATTGGAACCTGATAGCTACTGCACATAAATGAAATACAGACCATGAGCCCAGACCCCACAATAACTGACCTTCATGGTTATCACGGCACCCCGGTAAGGCGAGTTGCCTCCGGGGCGCCTGGACGCCTAGGCGACAGTTAGGCAACATGGCTACTCGGATTCTTATAACAAGCAGTAGCACGTCAGCGAGGGTCGCCTATGATAACCACCACCACGCACCCATGCCAACCGCGGGCGTCCACTAGTTCTCCGCGATGGCCCACACGTCAACGAGGGTAAGCCCCCGGTGCAGGTGAGGTAAGAATCCAAGTCCAGCTTTGTTGCCCACACACGCGCTCGCGAACGAAAGAAGCCTATCGCACCCGCACCACACCCCAGCCCCGACGGAAGGAATCACCCACACCCGCAATAAGCGAGGAGAGCAACGCCCCAGCTGCTGGCGATGGCCTCATGCCGACCACCTCCTGCCTCAGCCCGCCACTCCCCCACTCCGCCGCGCAGCGCCTCCGCCTCCGCCCTCTGCCGCCGTTCCCGACGCTGCTAATGGTTGGGAGCTGGCGCAGGAGGCTCGCCGGGGTCGGGGTGGCGGTTGTCTCCGTGTCACCCTTCGATGAGCTGCTGCCTGCTGGTGAGTGGCGATGGGGGCTACAGCAGAGGTGGAGGCAAAGGGGGAGGGGGAGGCGGAGGGGATTACCGGCGCGGTGGAGGTGGCGAGCCTGGCGGCGGTGCTCTAGGTTACTCGGCCTCCTATTCTCGACTCGTCTCCACGCGATTTGGCCCTTGACCGTCCCGTGACTCCCGTCCTCTTATCCCCTGCCTCCAATCCAGTCAGCCACCACAACGCCTGGCCCGGACGCCTAGGCGCTCCGCCTGGACGTACAAGCGGCCGCCTGGCCGTCCCCAGGCAAGGCGCTGGGCCAAGGCGCACCCCTCCGGTCGACGGGACGTCTAAGCGACGCCGTGATAACAATGCTAACCTTACTACAGGTTACATCGATTAGAAACAAAATAGAAGAGTAAATTTGTTTAAAGGAACTCCCCGTCAAAAAAATATTTGTTTAAAGGAACTTGTTGAGAATATTAAACAGAACCATGGATTTTGGCACATCAAGATCAGACCTTTATCCTATATTAAAAAGACAACCATAACGTGAAAGCTAAAATCCAGACCCTGAACACTGATGAATAAAACTGCATTAACAAACAATATAGCAGTTCATCCATTCGACAATTTTCAAGAAGAAAACTTCATGACCTCAATTTACCACAAAATCTCCCTCGTTGCTACCAAACAACAAACACACCAGTCTGTACCAGGGTTCCCACCCTCCACTTTTCTGATTTTAAAAAAGGATTACAAGTAAATAGCAGTTACTGTTAAATCAAGTAACATCCACAGTTCCAAGACTTTTTCACAATGATTCCAAAGTGATCTTACCAGTAATACCAACATCATAGCCGAAATTCTGGATTTACTGAACACCTGGTGCTTATTTAGTAATTCAAAAACACAGAAGAGTGCAATAATTTTAACACAAGGACCTGCTTAATGCATCAAACACAAGTTTGGCCTCAAGCTTCCCAATCATTTGCACAACGAAAATGAATAGTTAGACGAAATGTTGGTTAAGAAACATTTTCATTTTCCAATCAAGATCTATGCAACCATAACAGGTTTGAACTAATTTAAATAGAAATGCACTGAATTGAATATATTAAAGAAAGGTGAATCAAGGTAAATATTTGATACCACTACTCCATTGCGAACTCCAAAATCCACATCCCTAATCCTCAACAGTGTTTAGAACCTAAAAGAGTAAATTTCACAAAACTACAGGTTTTTTTGTATAAACTATCAGAAAACTACAGATTTTGGGTTCTATTTCACAAAACTACAGATTTCTTGTACAAACTGTCAGAAAACTACAGATTTTAGCTTCCTTTCATAAAACTACAGATTCTAGCTTCTATTTCATAAAACTACAGATTTTATGAGAACTTGTATAACAAAACTACAAGTTTTAGAAGAACTTGTTTCACACGATTAATTTTAAAACATATAGTTTTGTGATACAAGTTCTCCTAAAATCTGTAGTTTTATGACAGAGAAGCTAAAATCTGTAGATTTCTGATAATTTGTACAAGAAACTTGTAGTTTTGTGAAACAAGTTCTTCTAAAATCTGTAGTTTTGTGAAATAGAAACTAAAATTTGAAGTTTTCTAATAGTTTATACAAGTAACTTGTAGTTTTGTGAAATACTCAACCCAAAATGCTCTTCTGGACTTTCACTCGCAACAATTCAGGACTGTTCAAATTATAACCCTAAAAAACGATCTCAGTAGTAGCAAATTCGAGTTCCACCCCCAAACATCAAGATCGGTCATGACACTAATTCCTCATCCTAGAAACTATGATCAATTGAGAACCAAAACTCAGTCCTAATTCTTAATGCAGCAGGATCCAAGCCTTAGCCTGAAGCTCCATTCAACCAAAGCACAGACAGTGTGTTCGGAGAACGCAGCGACTCACATAGCCTCGCACCACCGCACATCAAGATGGAAATGAAACCGCAACCAAAATCCAACTACAACAAACAGGAATCCACATTCTAAATTATCTACAATACTAGCAATTCACCAAAACAACGCGGACATTTTGGCACCTAGCACTGTCGACACTAAATCAAACACCCCCAAGATCAAATTTTGACGCCAGATTCCCCTTCCCAATCAGCAAGAACCCAGTCAATTCCTCGCACCTGCGCACTATTGACGGCCCAAATTCCCACCAGTCCAACCACAAGAACGGGCCTACCCAGAGCAGGTATCACCAGAACCATACCGAGACCACTCGTCAAGGTTCAAGAGGAGGGGGACAAGCGAGTGACGTTACGTACGTAGGTGTTGAGCTGGCGGATGAAGCTGGAGAAGTTGCTGTGCTTGAAGTAGGTGGGCAGCAGCCGCGCGGCGAACTCCGGCGGGTTCCAGACCACGAAGCTCGCGTCGGACGCGTCGCTCCACGACACCACCGCGTCAGTCGACGGGTCGTCCACCATCTCGTACGTCTTCAGCAGGAACGGCGCCGGGCCGCCCCCGCTTCCTCCCGTGGCGCCTTCACCGCCGCCGCCGCCGCCGCCGCCACGGGCGCCGGCACCGCCCGCGGCGACTTCCATGCGATGCGACGAGACGCGACGCGACGGCAGGTGGTGCGGTGCGACTCGGCGAGAGGTTGGTGGGAGTTGGAGAGAGGGCGAAGAAGAGTCGTCTTGGTCGTTGTGGGCTTCGGTCTGATTTCTCCGTTGCTTTTTCTTTATTTTTGCTTTTTTTCACATTCCTTTTTTTTTATTGGAAGTCAGGGCTAGCTTCTGGAAGGTGCCAATTGGAATTTGGGGGAGTGTGGACTTGGGAGACTTTGCTTTTAGTATCTTGTTCTTCCTACCAGGAGAAAATGGAAAACTACATTGCGACATTTTGATCTGATTTTGCCTCTCTCTTCCATAGATCTATGGTGCCTCTACCTCTACGGAATAGACTCCGTCTACACCACGTGGTTGCCGCCATTGGCAGGGACGATGAAAAGAGGAGGCAGTAGTAGCCACTGAATGGTTGGTTCCTCAGCTCGTGCCAGGGAGGTGACTGGTTATTTTTATTAGAATTCAACACACGTATTAAGATAATAATTAGATACTCTAGCGCTATATACGTAAAGGACATCCTACACATATAACATATATAAAAAAAAGAGATAGAGCCATATGATCTACATCTGTTGTCTCTATTTTGATCATATTTATACAATCTTTATTAGTCGGCAACATAATCCGAATATACAACAGTAGTTTCAATGTTTTTATTTTTATTAGCCCATTTATTAAGGGCCTACCTAAAACCTCACCTAAGGCAAACAACACTTTTTTCGTGACACGTGGTTCCTTCTCTCGATGAACCTTGCAATTTGAACCCTTGTCTCACCTTTATTTTGTATATAAAAAAGTATATTTAAACTAATTTAACAAAAAAATATTAAGCAAGCATGGAGTGCAAAAGTAGCATATAAGTCAGGCATGCATACGACGAATAATATGCCGAGTGCTGGGTGGATTGCAATTGTACACACGACGCAGGGTTAACAAAATCGCCCGGAGAAAATCACTCCAAATTCAAAAATCGAAAATACCGAGTCGAAATTCGATCAAAATCGTAGAGTTTCAAAATCAATTTTTTGAAGAAAAAATCGACCGTTTTCTTGAAAAATCGACCGACTAGTTGAATTTTTTGGCGGTTGATTTTTTTAGCGATTTTCACCGATTTTTTACCGGTTTACGCCGCATATATTTTTCCGATTTTTTGATTTTTTTTTAATTAGACCGGTTTATCGAGTAGTTTTTGAAGCAAAGCCACGCCAATACAGGCGAAAATCAAGCAATTTTCGTCGATTTTTTTAGCCCTAATCAGAACTGCTATTACTTTGCAGTAGTGGTAGAGACTCCTTTTACTCACAAAAAATATGTTTTAGATATGTACAATCAAACTTTCTAAACTATGATTATTGATATTTTTTTCTAATATTTAGATTGAATACATGATAATGATATTTATAGGTTTGTTTCGAAAAGAATTTTTATAATAATATAATTTTATCAGGTTTTATAAATATATTATAATAGAATTTAATGATAAAAATTAGTTCCAAGGGCTGTATCAATGTTTAAAATGACTTTTTTTTTTAGCTGGCGGGTGTATATATATCAATCCGGAGCTTGAGCTATTAAGTTATATATTAATAAACCATGCATATGACTGATACAAAGATCAGTTTCATACTAGTTTATTCCTCAAATTGAAACAAGGTTACATCTGAGAGGTGATGGCTTTTATGCCAATCAATAACTCTTAAGATTTATGATCTTGAAGGTGAAGAGGAACGCGGTATACTACACTAGTAAAAAAAAACTACCGCATAACCAGAAAGCTACTCACAAGAAGAGGATCACATATTAGATTACCACTATACGTGCAGATGCGGAATCCTTCGCGCGTCAATGTAGTGGATCGTCCTCACCGCAGTCGTTGCGTCGATGGAGTGGATCATCCTCGCCTCGTCGTGGATCGTCCTCCCACGCCGCAGTCGCAGCAGCGTCCGCAGAGTCCACACGTCCAGGGATGCAACTCCGTGCGTCGGTGTGCAAGCACCTGGTCGCTCGGCAGGGGCAGCGAGAGGAGGCTAGGGTTTCGGGTGAATCACTTCTAAACCGTGAGAAACATACCCTGCGCTCACCCTCCTCCCCTCCTTATATAGCCACGAGATGAAACCCTAAACCAGGGCCCATCAGCGTGTTAAGCCCACGAGGTCCATTCATTACGGATCCAATCCAAATTAATGCGTCCCAACCTATTAAGTATGTGACCCTGCAAGTTCACGTACGTTTGGACATGGATTCGAAAAACTCCTTTTCAATCCAATAGTTGGTAGCGGCTCCTTGCAAAGTATGTCAACTCCCAAACATACTATGATCAAATCAGACAGAACCTATCAAAAGTACTCATGTAATAATTCCTTTGCCAAGTATATGAAGATTGAACTCAAGGCGAGAAGCATGTCATCCTTTGATGATTCAATCCATCTCTCGTATCCGTGATATATTAATAAGTTGTGATTGACTCCTCAATCACGGCATGACCATGCACTTCCTTAATCATATCACACGAGTGGTCTTATCATATATCTCCGCTTCATTGGAGTGGTAAATTCCATCTTGACTGCTCACTTCCCTCTGCGCGTTTTATAGTAAACATGAAAACTACCTTTATAACTATCTGGTTAGGAAATAGTGTTTGATAGCCCCAAAGAAAACTATTACACATGTAGGGAATATGACAATCTCAAGTCTAAGGATCATACATCTACTATGTATGAGATACACTGATGACACATAAGAATGAAACATTCTCGTAGTGTCCCATTGCGGGTCTATCTAACTCATGTTCTTCAACATGCGTCCACAATGTATAGATGATATCTCCATATCACATGATCTATGAAGCATGATCATCGATCACTATGTGTGCTGATCTATTCATCGTTGTCCTATACGATGATATCCGATCAGAGATATTTATCGAATTATATCAATAAATAAAGAGCTTCATAAGCAAGTCACATACTTGTTAATCAATACAATGATATATATTCATTGGACCAATAATCATATTATTATTCATAAACATAGTCATGTTACAATCATCTAAATGATTGCCTCAAGGACATAACACTAACAGAAGGAACATCGTAGTGTGATACGGAGGCGTCATCTTCTATACATCACATGTAGGGACTTGAGTGATACAAACCTTGCAGAGCCATCAGATGCGGAGTGAAGGGTACTTGGAGCAATTAATTGCATATTACTCCATATAAACTACATATATAGCTAAGACTAAATCATTTCCATACATACGTACCAATAGGCTAGTAAACTTTTTTTAAAAAAAAACAATAGGCTATAATTGATATATATCAAAGAAAAATAGTAGTGTTTCTATGCATCATCGTCTTAATGTGAGTTGCGTACAGATTTTGAAACAAGTGAAAGCGAAAGGATAAGTAATCACTATCTACCTTATTATTCATACTTTAATATTTATGTAATTTTAAATAGTGATGCATTGAATCACGTTCTAAGAAAAAGGCCGTTTTTATACTACCAATAATTAAGCTAGTAACTTATTTCTTAAAACAATACAGCTATACGTACCCTGAGGGCTGACCGCTTTTGTATCAAGCAATAACAGTAGAAGATCTACGCCTAAATTAAATCGATATCTTAAAAGCATATGGAGATGTCATATTATAACCCTCTGAAAGGGCAGCATGGCCACGTGTTATCCGAACCGAGCCGAGAAAATATTTACGGATGGGTCTTTTTATTATTTATAGATAGGTCCTTTTTCAGAAAACAAAATTAAAATCGGGTCCTTGTTCGTAAAAAAATTACAAATAGGTCCTTCTTCCCAAAAAAGAATATATATTACGTTTTGGCCCTTTATGCATTTTTGAAGCTTGCGCTCGGGTCCTTTTCCACAAAAAAGAATTACATCTAGGTCCTTTTACGTTACGAATAGGTCCTTTTTTTCAAAAAAAAAATATATCACACTTTGGTCCTTTATGCGTTTTTAATGCTTGCGCTAGGGTCCTTTTCCACAGAATCAAAATTATGTTTAGGTCATTTTCCGTCGGTAAAAAGAACACGTAGGATCCTTCTTCCCAAAAAAAAAACATACATTTTCCCGCTTTTTTTACCATTACGTTTAAGCCTTTTTTTCGAAAAAAAACTCAACTTTCTCATGTGGAGAGCGGCGCCCGCGGCGTGACACGCCGCGTCCAAGTTCCTAGTTTTATACAAAAGTTAAGAGATACGGAGCCTTGAGTAAAACAAAGTTTACAAAACCATTATGTGTGTGGACTAACTTTGATGGACATATAATCTTTTCTAATCGATCGGGAAATTAAAGGAAAACAATTCACATTTCAAACAATGTGAGAATATTGTTTTTGGAGTAGTGCTTCAATGTTTTCCCTCTTAATACAAGTTGCATGCTTTAATATTTGTGCAATTATAAAAAAGAAAAGCATGGAAACATCTCTCTTTTTTTATCTGTAGATCGGATGCGAAGACTTAAATCTTGAGTGATTATGACTTTAAGGATTTAAATCTCACGTGATATTAAGGGTGATTATGACTTTAAGGACTTAAAGCTGGAATCGAAAAACACATATGAAGTGGATTGTGGATTCTAATGTATATGGGTGGACTGGATTGTGAGAATCGAATTCTAGAATGGGCCGGTTTATTTTTTATTATGTTTTTAAGATGAGAATCCAGAATTAGAAGCAAAAACAATAAGGTCCTAAGTTTTGCAGAATATCCTAAGCACATAGCCTCCTTGGCGCACCCACGCAACGAGGGACATCCGATCGCAATCCAAGGGGGCGGGAACCCCATTCAACTTAATTTGTCATTTACAAAAAAAATTTGCCCTAGCTGTGTTTTTATTTTTGCGAAAACGCCCCTAAATCCTAACCTATCCGGTTCCACAGCACCATCATCCCATTCCCATCTCCTTGTCTCTTACTCTCTCGTCTCAATCCCTTACCGTCACATCCATTCTTTTCCGTTTTATTTTTTGTAATTTCTTCTCAGTTTGCTCGTCTCGCCATCGACCTTATCAAGCCGTTGCCATGGGCGATCCCAGCATGGGTAGGTAGGCCAAGTACTATTGATTTCAACCCCTCCCCATACCTAATTCACGCACAAGCCTAATATATAGCTCATTTGATTAACTCTATCCGTCGTCAAGCAGGCCTAATTCTAATCCTCAAACCCTAATCCTATATCTCGTCTCTGACTTCCTCGCACTCTCACGAGATGGCGCACGTCGCACAAGCTTCAACGGCATGGAGGCGGCGCAGTCAGGAGTCAGCGCACAACCAACAAAGCGACCTTACAGCGGCCATCGTCCACAGCGAAGCGTCAGGTGAGTCGCATTAGTTCCCAAAACGTACAGGCGAAAACCAAAATTAATTAGTTAATCATCTCTCACAAATATTGTTTTTGTGAATTGTGAAATATGATTTTAGAGCCATAAAAAAAACGAAAAGGAAGTGTGTAGATTTGGTATATCATCGTGATATTCATAGAGACGAAAGGTTTAGAGGAGCGAACAATTTTGTTGAGCTTTTTTCTCTTATGCTCTTTGAAATACTGAAGAACCTCAAATATAGACTTGTCTACAAGTTTTTTAAATTGTTGCTAACTCTTCCCGTTGCTAGAGTACTTTCTCCAATGAATTTTGTGAAGAATAATCTATGATGACGTGATATCACGCTTCCCAGGCATAAAAGAGTCGTAGAGTTAGATTGTATTTTTTTTCTTAATTATATTTTAATTTCAGTAAATTATTTTAAGATGTCTCAACTACGAACAATTTGCATTTTGATTTTTTTCAATATTGTGGATCTTTTCCTTTTTTTTATCGGACAATATTTGTTAACTCTGAACACTCGTCTCGAAAATCTTGGGTCCGTCACGTGGCCACCCCTTGTGTGAAGCCACTACCACCTCAATACTACTTTGACTTTTGAAAAGTTTTTTTTATGGTGAAAGTTCGATTTTGAGTTGTTGTTTGAGTTGAAAGGTTGAGATTCCGAGTAGAAGGTAGGGTAATTTTCGAACTAAAAGTTGATATTTCTGATGTATGTGTGAATTCGACTTGAATGTGGGAAAACTTTTGAGTTAAAAGTTGCAACCATAGAAGTAAAAGTTTTGGATGGAGTCCATTTGAAAGTGAGGGAATTTTTTCAGCTGAAAGCTCCAATTTCGAGGTGGAAGTTTTTTTAATGCAAGTCGAAAGTCGTTGAATTCAAGTTAAAATTAGGATTTGCTACAGTATTTTCGATAAATCTCATCGCGCTTTTGGTGATTTGGACCGGTTTGTATGGTTTTTAGAACGGATTTCGCATAATTTTTTGTGAAGAATTGTAATGTCTTTTATGAGGAATATATATAAAAAGTTTGCAAAAAAAAAATACATATACAAATTATGCAACCATAACCCTAAACCTTAACTTGGATTTCGTCCTTACATGATGTATTTTGGCCTAAACTCTAAATCCTAACTTGGATTTCGGCATAAATCATAAACCCTAACTTGGAAATTTTATATGCAAATACTTAGTATTTTGCATTCAAACAGATAAAAAATATAGATAAATAGTTGTATGATTTTTTCATATTTTTTTAGCCTCAGGCCCTCAACAGACCATTTCACATGAGGTTAAAAATCACTGGAATTTCGTTTTCTCGGCTTCAAATTTACCGGATTTCAAATTTACTTTTTGAATTTTATCTGGATTTCAACCGAAATTCCAAAATTTTGGCCACCTTCGAGGGTGATCTAAAAAAGGAATTTGAAACCTTGCTTATAGCTACCGGCACACGCCCGCTACGTAGGCTTACCCTAGGTTGTGGTAGCACTGGTTAGCAAGCTAGGCAAGAAATTTAAATCTTACTTGTTAGTGCACACGTGTAACCCACGTTAGCTAATTAAATTAGGAAGGCTATCATAAAATTAGGATACATGCATAAAACATAGGTAATGCAGCAATTAGTCTCTAAATATTTGCAATACGTATTAAATTCAGGGTGTACCTGGAGGGAAGGTACCGGCTTTGAAATGCAGTCCTCCGATACGATCAATGGATGGTTAGGATGGTACAGATCTGCGAGCCAAAATCATGCCAAATATAGCTTAAATTTGAACTCATTCTTTGTATGTTAGTGTTTGGACGAGAAATGAGAAGGTGGGTAGGAGACAATTTTACAAGGTTTAATTGCCAGCAAAGAGGCATGGCTAATTTAGGTAACTATTCATGGCAATATTAGTGTAATAGAATATTTGCAAAGCTCCTGCTAATATTACCCAGGTTGCCATAAAGCTAATAAAATATTTGGTCTTAAAGTGTACTAGCAGTGAAGAAAAAAAGATAGCTACAGCTATGTTATAATAAAGATATTACAGACGTTAAGCACCGAGCTATCACACCGAGGGGAAATATAGGCGGGAGGTTTGGACATGACAGAGCACACGCCGCCGGCCACGAGCGCCGTTCGATCCGAGCAATCCAAGGATTGGATCCGTACGGCGCGAGCTACAGTAATCGCTACGGTATGACTACGCCGAATACAGCGGTCGCTGAATATTATGGTACAAGATCTATACCGTCGCTTTTCGATCGGACGGTCTCGTTACCGACTTGCACGGGATCTCGCACGCCATGCAGAACCGTAAATAGTACTAGTACTGACTGAGGGTCAGGCTATAACTATAAGAGGGCGGCCCCACCGGCACTCGTACTACTTACCTACTTACTTACTTACTTACTTAGTACTACTACTATTCGCAAGGCCATAGCAGCGAGCGACCCACCCCACTCTGTTTCTTCGTTTCCCTCTCGCTTTCCTTTCCTTTCCTTTCCGTCCTTCTCCCTCTCCGGCGGGCGGAGGGGAGGAGCGGAAGGAGGGGCTTTTGCCCGCGTGCTCCGGCTGGGGCGCGCGCGGGGAGCCTCGGGCGCGGCTTCATCGGTTTCTCCGGAGACCTCCGCGCGCGGGGGAACGCGCCCGGCGGGGGCGCCGCCGATCTGCTCTGCCGGTCAGGTAAGCGTCTGCCTGCTACGGGGTTCGATTCCGTACGTGTTTTGCTCTCGCGCGCGCTGAAATGTGGGTCGCCTCGCGAGGCGCCGTCTGGTCGATTTCGCCCGTAGAGGGGAGACCGTCCTGTTTCCATTTCCCCCATTTTTGTTCTTGTTGTTGCTGGATGGATTTTGGATCGTAGAGGCGGGGTTTTGGGTAGGGGAATCGGGGTCTAGCTTGGTCTTGCCTGCTTGGGAGTGTAGTTTGGGCTTGGATTACCAAGGCCTCCAGTAGGATTTGTATGGTTTGGTTCGGAGGTGTAGGAAATGTGGGATGTTTCGCTTCTAGCGCCGCATCAACGGTTTTGTACGGATTGGTGAGCGAATGCAGGTTTATTGTGTTCTTGTTTAGGATTGATTTCGATGAAATAGTCTAGCAGCTGTGCAAGAGAGTATTTCGTTGTTTATGCCGTTTAGATTAAAGTATTGAGGTGTTAGCAGCCCTCCGGAGTCCGGATGAAAATAAATAAATAAATAAATCACAGCGCATGTTGGTGTCACGCTGTTATGATAGGTGATCAAATGCTCATGTATGGTGCTATTTGCTTAGGCGTGACTTTGCTGAAATGACCTGCTTGTTGCGCGAGATGCTATTTCTGACGTCCCATCTCATTGAAATTGCAATATTGAGGAATTGGATTGGCATCAATTTGTTCCAAATATAAAAACGAAAATAAATACACACGGCTGGTGTTGCGGAGCAAGACCAAGGCATGCAGATGGTGTTAGGGGTTGCCAAGTGTTTTTCTGTTTCTATAGAAGCTTAACTTCGAAGCAAAGTTGGCACGCGGCTCGACTGCTAAGCAAATAGTGCGACCAAGAAATGCAGATGGTGCCATGAGTCGGGTTGGGAGCTATTTGTTCCCCCAAAAAGAAAATAAATAGAAAAGGGGGAGTTAGGTGTGAAGGCGAAAAAGCTTACTCTCGAAGCAACACACGCGGCTGGCGTTGCGAAGCGAGGAGCGAGACCAAGGCAGGTGGTGTTAGGGGTTGCCAAGTGTTTTTGTGTTTCTATAGAAGCTTAACTTCGAAGCAAAGTTGGCACGCGACTTGTGCTGCTAACCGAATAGTGGGACTAGAGCATGTAGATGGTGCCACGAGTAGGGTTGGGAGCTTTTATTCCAAAAAAAAGAAGAAAAGGGGGAGTTTGTTGTGAAGACGAAAAAGCTTACTCTCGAAGCAACACACGCGGCTGGAGTTGCGAAGTGAAGAGAGAGACCAAGGCATGTAGGTGGTGTCAGGGGTTGCCAAGTGTTTCTGTGTTTCCGTACGAGCTTAACTTCAAAGCAAAGTTGGCACGCGACTTGTGTTGCTAAGCGAACAGTGGGACCAGGGCATGCAGATGGTGCCACGGGTTGGGTTAGGTGCTTTTGTTCGAAAAAAAAGAAAAAAATTAGAAAAGGGGAGTTAGGTGTGAAGGCACTCGAAGCAACACACGTGGCTGGCGTTGCGAAGTGAAGAGAGAGACCAAGGCATGCAGGTGGTGCCAGGGGTTGCCAAGTGTTTCTGTGTTTCTATAGGAGCTTAACTTCGAAGCAAAGTTGGCACACGACTTGTGTTGCTAAGCAAGCAATGGGACTAGGGCATGCAGATGGTGCCGCGGGTTGGGTTGGAAGCTTTTGTTCCAAAAAAAAGAAAACAAACAAAAAAAGGGGAGGTAGGTGTGAAGGCGAAAAAGCTTACTCTCGATGCAACATAAGCGATTGGCATTGCGGAACGAAGAGTGTGGCCAAGGCATGTAAGTGGTGTTAGGGGTTGCCAAGTGTTTTTGTGTTTCTATAGAAGCTTAACTTCGAAGAAAAGTTGGCACGCGGCTCGTGCTGCTAAGAGAATAGTGGGACTAGGGCATGCAGATGGTGCCACGGGTTGAGTTTGGAGCCATTTGTTCCCAAAAAAGGAAATAAATATAAAAGGGGAGTTAGGTATGAAGGCGAACAAGATTTCTTTGGAAGCACTGGTGTTGCTAACCGAAGAGTGAGACCAAGGCATGCAGGTGGTGTAAGGGGTTTCCAAATATTTGTATGTTTATGTAGAAGCTTGACTTTGAAGCAATGTTGGCACACAGTCGCGTTACTAAGGTAATAGTGGGACTAGAGCATGTGGGTGGTGCCACGGGCTGAGTTTGAGCTAAATCTTAACCTCGAAGCAAAGAATCCTTAACACATGCAGCTAGTGTTGTGCAAAGAGTGAAATCAGGGCATGCAAGTGGTGTCACGGGTTGGCAAGTGTTTTTATAAAAAGCGCAACTTTGAAGCAAAGTTGGCCCATGTGGCTCGCATTGCTGAGCGAATAGTGGGACCTAGGCATGTGGATGGATGGTGCCAAGGGTTTATAAGCATTTCTATAAAAGCTTAACTTCGAAGGGAAGTCCTCCGCACACGCGGCTAGGGCTGACAAAAAAAGCTCGTTAGGGCTCGAATCAAAATTGCTTTGATTACAGTAGTTAATAAGTTGAAAACTGAAATGAGTCCATTTCGAGCAAAAAAAAATGTTAATGAGGCTTGGCTCTATATTGACTCGCTATCTCGAATTTGAAATAATCACTTAAATGATAAATAAAATGATTTTATGTCGAATTATGCCAATTATAAAAGAAGCTCGACAATAGCTCGCTAAGCTCGTTAGCCAGCCCTACGGTGTCGCTCAGGTGGCTCAGTGGGACCAAGGCATACATGAAGTTTCACAGGTTGCGAAGCGTTTCTGTTGAAGCTTATCTTTGAAGCAAAGTCCTCTGCACAAACGGCTAGCATTGCTAACTGAAGAGTAGGACCATGGCATGCAGGTGGTGCCACAATTTGCCAAGCGTTTCTAGAGAAGCTTAACTTCAAAGAAAGGTCCTATGCACACGCCGCTCGTGTTGTTGACGAAGAGTGGGCTAAGGCATGCAAATGGTGCGATGGATTGTCAAGCATCATATCATTACTCCTATATACATTTCATTGGTGGCTGTGATGGTTCATTTGCCATCCCGCCACCCCTCTACTTGATTACCGACGGATGGGCCCGTATGGAAAATTTGATGAAATATTTATCCAAATCGTTGGTTACAAGGTTCGAACTCAAGACCTCTTCCCTTCATCTAGACGTATGCCACTAACCAACCGAGCTGCACATTCCTTGTTTCTTTTATGGAGACTTATGTATATGTACTGCTGCACGGATGGTCCATTTGCCTCCACGCCAAAAAGTGAGGCCAACAGTTACACACGCTAGAGTTGGACGACTCGAGTCACCTCTTTATTCTCACTCATTGTGGGCTACGGCATTGCTCGGTCGAGTGTTTCGGCGGAGTCGATGGTGTGGTGCAGGCTAAGCCCGCGATGACAACTTGACGTGGTGGGGTAATATGATTTTTGTATTCGTAGTAACACACGGGCATTTAGCTAGTTTTTGTAAAAGCTTAATTTCGAAGTGAAGTCCTATTCACATGAGGCTCATGTTGTTGAGCGAAGAGTTGGACCAAGGCATGTAGGTGGTGCCATAGGTAGCGAAGCGTTTCTATAAAAGCTTAATTTCAAAGCAAAGTCCTCTACACACCGGGTCACGTTGCTGAGTGTAGAGTAGGACCATGGCTTTTCTACACAAGTAGTTCGTGTTACTGAGCGAAGAGAGGGTCCATGGCATGCAATATTCCATGGCTAGGATATCTTGAACTTTGTCGTATCCTATGACCTCATGTAGCTAACACCTTTTTTAGAAAGAGACAATCCCATTTAGTTACCTTTAGCAGTGATCAACATTCTAGCTAGATCGATTTTGTCCTTGGTAGGAGGGAGGACAAATGGGACTGGGTAGATTGTAAGGTTATACCTGGAGAGTGTGTTGTTCCACAACATAAGTTGATAGTCTCGGACTTTCGATTTAGGGTACGGGGTAGACCGGCTAAAGCCACCAAAGTCATGAGGACGAAGTGGTGGAAGCTCAAAGGGGACGCATCATGGGCGTTTAAGGAGAGGATGATCGTGGAAGGGATATGGAACATGGAGAGGTCGCGAATAGCACGTAGACAGAGATGGTAACTCACGTTAGGAAGGAGGCTACGGAGGTGTGTGGAGTGACACGAGGGACTAGATACGAATCTAAAGACACTTGGTGGTGGAACGAGGAAGTGCAAAAGGCTATCGAGGAAAAGAAGGCATACTATAAGTACATGCAGTATGATAGGAGCGCCCACAACATACATAAATACAAAGCAGCCAAAAAGAGTGTAAAGAAAGCGGTGAGTGAGGCACGGGGTAAGGTTTATGAGGATCTTTATCAGAAGCTGAGTACAGAGGAGGGTGAGAAGGACATCTACAATATAGCTAAACTCCGAGAGAGAATACAAGGGATTTCAACCAAGTTAAATGCATCAAAGACGACACTAATAGACTTCTGGTGAAAGACAACGAGATCAAGAATAGGTAGAGAGACTACTTCGACAAGTTGTACAACGTAGACAACATGGATATTATGATTGAACTGGATGATTCTTTTGATGACACCAATAGGCAGTTCGTTCGAAAAATTCAAGAGTTTGAAGTAAGAGAGGCCTTAAAAAGGATGAAAGTAGGTAAGACGTTGGGGCCTGATAACATTCCTATCGAGATGTGGAAATGCCTTGGAGACATGGCGATCATTTGGCTAACTAAATTGTTTAATAGTATTTGTAGGTCGAACAAAACGTCTGACAAGTGGCGGAGAAGCACATTAGTGCCAATTTTCAAGAATAAAGGAGACATCTAAAGTTGTACTAATTACAGAGGAATTAAGTTCATGAGCTACATAATGAAGCTTTGGAAGCGAGTAATTGAGCATTGTTTAAGAAGAGCGACTAGCGTGACGAAAAACAAATTTGTTTTTATGCTTGGAAGGTCGACCCTAGGGGCGATCTTCTTAACACGATAGTTGATGGAGAGGTATAGGAAGGAAAATAAGGATCTACACATAGTGTTTATCGACTTGGAGAAAGTTTATGACAAAGTATCAAGAAAGGTCAGGCAGTGGGCGCTTGAAAAGAAAAAAGTCCCAACAAAGTACGTTACCTTAATCAAGGATATGTACGACAATATTGTGACTAATGTCAGAACATGTGATAGCTATACCAGTGACTTTCCTATTAAGATAGGACTACATCATGGGTTAGCATTGAGCCTCTATATTTTTTCCCTAGTGATGGATGAAGTCATGCGGGACATACAAGGAGAGATTCTTTTGTGTATGCTTTTTGCTGATGATGTGGTGCTAATTGATTAGAGTAGGGTAGGTGTTAATAGAACGGGCAGTGCTTCAATGCTTTTCCTTCCAATACAAGTTGCACAAATATTGAAGCAAGCGAAGGGGTAAGTAATCACCATCTACCATTCATTTATACTTTAATATTTGTGCAACTGTCAAAAGGAAAAGCATGGAATCACCTTTCTAATAGAAAACTTGAGTTGTAGAGGAAGACTTTAGAATCAAAGGGTTTTAGACTTAGTGGGACTAAAAGTGAGTATATGAGGTGTGTTTTCAACGTACTATGGCAGGTGATGGAGATGTTAGTCTGGATGGAAAAGTAGTGCATAGAAAGGAAACCTTTTGATATTTGGGATCGATGCTACAGAGTTATGGTGAGATTGATGAAGATGTGAGCCACAGGATACGAGCGAGGTGTTGAAATGGCGCTAAGCATCGGATGTCGTATGTGATAGAAAATTCCCTCAAAAGTTAAAGGGTAAGTTCTATAGGATGACGATTTGACCTGTGATGTTATATGGAGTGGAATGTTGGGCGACGAAAAGATAACATGTACAAAAGATGAGCGCAACAAAGATGCAGATGCTGCGATGAATCTGTGGTCATACAAGGCGAGATCGAATTCGCAATGATGATATATGTGATAGGGTTGTGGTAACACCAATTGAAGAAAAGCTTGTCTAAAATCGTCTGAGATGGTTTGAACATCTCCAACAGAAACCTCTTAAGGCACCGGTGTGTAGTGGAATTTTAAGTCGTCTCAGAAACATAAGAAGAGGCAGAGATCAACAGAAACTGACGTGGGAAGAAGCAATTAAAAGAGACTTGAGGGATTGGAAGTTCCCAAAGATTTGGTGTTGGATAAGAGTGCATGGAAGTTAGTGATCCACGTACTGGAACTATGACCCAAGATTGAAGGTTTAGTGATTTTATTGACTTTGATTGGGTTTCTTTCCTGGCCTACCCTAACTTGTTTGGGACAAAAGGCTTGGTTGTTGTTGACTTGTTAATTTTGAAGCAAGGTCCTTTGCACGAACAGCTTGCGTTGCTGAGTGATGAGTGGGACACTGGGACTAGGGCTATAAAGCATACATGTGGTGCCAAGTGTTTATATAAAAGCTTAATTTTGAAGCGAAGTCCTTTGCATAGGGTTCTTGCTTTGCTGACCAAAGAGTGGGACTAGGGCATGCAAGTAGTGCCATCTGTTGTCAAGTATTTCCACCATAGTTATTAAAAACTAGGCTAGACGGTGGATTGAAAAATCGAAACCTACGACCCCGCTGATCTGGTCAGGCTTGAAGACCACATCATAACCTAGCCAATTGGGTTTGAAAGGTGTGTGTATATATATGTGTGTGTGTGTGGAAAATGGTTCCATACTCTTGGGAGTACGTACTCCCACCTTGCATATACCGCTTAAAACAAAATAATTATACCTCTATCCTTTTAAGCATACTCTAATAATGATTATAAGATACTCCAAAGTGAGTTCTACGAAAAATTTCATCAAAGCCCACGTTTTATAGCATAATTTGTGTATATACTCATTTTACATATGAAAAAAGATATATAGCAAAAATAAAGGGCTTTGATGAAATTTTTTCAACCATGTCACATTAGAGTATCTTAGAATTAGTATTTAAGTATGCAGAAAGTGATATATATATATTGTAGCTGCGTGTAGTTTAAGCAATTCTACGTGCCGGTCGGTTTTGTAGTCCGACCGAGCCAAGAGTTCCACTAATTAGCGCTATGGAATTTGCGATCGAGCCTTGGAATATTAATCGTTTGGAATTAATGCATGCATGTGTGTGACCGAGAGATGCAAAGACGTATACATGAATCTGATTTCTATTTGTTTTAGCCGTAATTTTTTATTCGCATGTCCGATTCATGAACAAATTTCACCATTAGATTACTGATGACGAGAGGAACAACATGATATAAGTCTCGCTAATAAACGTCGCATAAATCAAATTTTACTGCCAAATGTACATCAATTTACTACTGTATGATAGTAAAATCTATGTATATCAATAGTAACATCTATATATACGATAGTAAAATCTGTTTTATGTGCCGAGACTTATATCAGTGTGTTGCTCTCATCGTCAGTAAGCTACTAGTGAAAACAGTTTGTGAATAGGAGCTGTCGATAAAAAGTTATGGCTAAATCAAAGAAAAAACAGATTCATGTACAAACTACGAAACACATTACTAGTGATGTACGACCGACTAGTAAAAATGTCTCTGTAATGTGTTTTTGGTTTGTACATGAATCTGTATTCTTTGATTTGTCTATAACTTTTTATTGACAGTTCCGATGCACGAACGGTTTTCACCAATAGCTTACTGACGACGAGAGCAACATAATGATATAAGTCTCGCTAATAAACGCTACACGAATGAGTTTTTACTGCCATTTTACCGAATGTATCGTTGCTGGACCTCTGGTATAGTAGTAAAATCTATGTATATCGATAATAACATCTATGTATACGGATAGTAAAATCTGTTTTTATGCGTCGAGACTTATATCAATGTGTTTCTCTCGTCGTCAGTAAGCTACTAGTGAAAACTGTTTGTGAATCGGAGCTGTCAGTAAAATGTTATGGCTAAATTAAAGAAAAAGCATATTTATGTGCAAACTACGAATGACATTTATTAGTCGGTGCATGTATGTGGTCACAATAAACGTTTGCGTTCACATTAGCTAGTTCAGCGACACGGTGTCACGGCTCATGCGTAGAATAGGCAAAGCTGCGCGCAAGCGCTGATTTGCGCTACCGTGTGTATACATACACACACACACACACACACACACATACACACAGAGAGAGAGAGACCCCGCCGAAGATCGAGTAGGACCCAAGGGGTCTCCTCTCCCCAACTACACTAGGCTGAGGGAGGGGGAGAGGGAAAGGCGCTATTCTTCAGCTGCGTGTAGTCTACGCGCCAGCCAGTTAACGTAGATCGACCGAGCCACTTATCCCTATACTCAGCGCACCAAAACTGTTCCAGTTGCTAATCAGTATGGTGGGAAACCAACTAGTAAATGCGTTCCTTGTTTGTACATGGATATTTTTTCTTTGTTTTAGTCATAACTTTTTATTGGCAACTCTGATTCACAAATGTTTTTCACTAGTAGGTTACTGACGATGAGAGGATCAGAATGATATAAGTCTCGCTAATAAACAATAATTTTGCTGGCTAGTAACAGATTTTAATACTTTTATATATAGATTTTACTATCATACAGTAATATCATGTTGTTCCTCTTGTCGTCAGTAATCTAATGGTGAAATTCGTTCATGAATCAAAGCTATGAATAAAAAGTTATGGCTAAAATAAAAAAAACATATTCATGTACAAACTAGAAAAACACATTTATTAGTTGGTTGGACACATTACTGATTCAGTAGTAACTTCATTCATTGTTTGTAGTAAAATGCAGTAAATAAGGTAGTAAACGTTAGTGCATTAAATAGTAAAATGAGGGACTCGTGATTTACTACCGGATTGCAGTTATGGGCTATGCATCTTGTTTTTGAGCCGTATGCTAGGAATGCTCGACACTGGCCAGCGCGTAGAATAGGCAGCGCTGCGAGAACGCATAGAATAGCACTACCGTATAGATAGTAAAGAGGTTCGGTGGCAAGGCCAATATGATATCAAGGGTTGGACCTGGTTCTGGCCCGTGTCATGTGCAGGTCATATGCATGAATGAGGTTAGATGTGAGAGGGATTGTTGAAGTATGAGTAGATTGTTGCTTAGACGCAGCAGGGATTGTTATAGTACGAGTAGATTGTTCCATCTTTCCTTAATGGTTTAAGCTTTTGGGTGTACTTGTTGGTGAATGGAAAAAAATATGTATGATTATTTGAACAAGAGCAACAACAACAATAATAATAATTTCCTTAATAGTTTAAGCTTTTGGGTGGACTTGTTGGTGAATGGAAAAAATATGTATGATTATTTGAACAAGAGCAGCAACAACAACAACAACAACAACAATAATGCGGATTATATGTAGTGAAAACCATTATTTGGGTGAAAACTTAAATTAATTAAAATATTAAATAAATTATATTTAGAGAGCCACTGGTTCAATCGATGATCCACCAATTGGACCAATGAGCTAGTTCCTTTACCCGTTAAATTGTTGGTCTAGTTTCAATAACTGTGGCTTCCATAAAACTATAAAAGCTTAATTTTGAACTCAAGATGTTCATGTACGAGATTGGCACACCTGAGGCATGCTGCGGATACTATAGGACCATAGTGTTCTCTATTAATTATGCTAAAATGGCTATGTTTTTTAAATTCTAATATTCACATTTAGTATAATATAATACATCTGTGCATTTTAACAAATAAATTTGCAAACAGACGTGTACATTTTATTCAATTCACGCGCCATCTATTACGAATACATAATAAAACAGGCTCTATTATAGGCATCGTGCTAGCTGTAAAATCAAATATATAGAATCAATTAAAAGTCATCTATATCTGTAAAAATCAATTTAAGCTGTCCTATGTAGGTGATGGAATAAATGCCTATAATGTTGAAACAAGTTTGGCACACAACAACACAAGATGTCATGTGCTTCATTTCCCTATCCCTTTCCTTTGGACTCTAGTAAGGAAGGGAGGAGGGGAACTTTTTGACTACATGCATTTGGTTGACTTCTGGTGTTTGCCATCTCCATGTAAATTGTTGTTGAGGATGATCGAGCCTCTTCATCCATCACAAATCCGAACAAAAAGTGTGGGAAATGGATATGGGAAATCGACATTTGGAACTCCCATTTTATATATTTGTATGGATAACATTGTTGTACTAGATACCCTATGCAACATAAAAGCTGTGTTTAGCAAGCAAGCTGGCTTCCATGTTTTATACTTAACAAGTTTTCATGGAATTGGCAGTGGTACCTCAAGAAACTGAAAAGTTGTCTTTCTGATCAGAGGAACGCTGGTCAGTTAGAGTTGTACAATAAAGTGAATGTATTTTTTTCAGGACTACTCATATTGTTTGGAGAAGTTCGGGAAAAGGTTGCTTGGTATAGGCTTAAAATTACAAGGATAGATAATCAGATATATTTAATCTTTTTCGCTTGTTTAATATTTTGAGAAGTTTCATAACGAGTTGCATGCAACCAATTCATACTGTTTTCATTATATTGCATTTAACCTTGCTCTTTGGGATATTATATAACCTTCTGTATGGTGTCTTCATGATTTTTTTTTCATAGGTCAAGACAACTGGGAGGCCAGATAGGACTGTGTCATCTGATCCTGCACTTCTGGAGGAGACAATAGGTGGTGTAGGCAAAGGAAATATGCAGGAGGGGCTAGGGCAATGGCTGTGTGAATCTCATGACATCAATCTATGTTTCTCAACTTCTTCTATTCCATCTCAGATGAATTCTTCCATTGAGCTGGGGACTAGAAATGTCACGCCTGTACCATCTGAAAAGGTATCAGCTAATTCACAAGCTGTTAGCAATGATGCTGGACCAGCTGAAGGTATTGACTTCAATAGAAAACCAGTTCAAAAACCTAAGAGGAAAAAGCATAGGCCAAAGGTCATTAAAGAAGGACAGTCAGCGAAGACACAGAAGTCTACTACTCCAAAGCCTCCCAAGGAAAAGGAGAATCAGTCAACTGCTAAAAGAAAGTATGTCCGGAGGAAGGGACTAAATACACCTATGAAACAATCTCCATCAGAAGATGTTAATACACAAAATAAAGCTGAACCAAGTCCAGCCAGAAGAAGTTTGAACTTTAATGGGGAAGAACAACAAGAAAATCCAGAGTTGGTACCGCAAGCTCAGGTGACAGAGGTACCTACTGGTCCTGTGGATCCTCAGACATCGATATCTGCAGTTGAAAGGACTCATGTGCAGATGGCATGCCATTGGGGTGACACCAGCAGCTCAATTTCTGCTTCAGTTGATCAGATGGCTAATGTGCTAGAACTACGGGCAGATAACATGCCAAATGAAGTAATTTTTGACCTCAACAATTCTATCAATCAGATGCCAAGCAAGTGTGCTAATCTTATGGGCACCTCTGGCCAATTCTTTCAGTCTGGTCCAAGTGAAACAGTGCAAATAAATCAGTCACTGGATTTCCATGCTGGCATGCCAGGTAAAAGCATCTTTCATCTCAACAGCTCAGTAAATCAAATGCAGAACAACTCAGCCGATTTTGGTCAATACTTAGGTCCATCTCAATCTTCTACAGAAAAAGCACCTAGATCTGACCTGATGCTTCGTGCTTATATGATGCCAGACAACCCAGTTGCACATCCGCAACATACTGAAATGGTTTCAATAAGGGGAAATTTCAATCCTGAAGCTTGTACAAGAGAATCTATGATAATCAACCAAATGATCCAAGGTTACCGAGTACCAGAAAGTCCAATAGCACCTTCCATGCATAGTGAAAGGGTTGCAATGAACAGAAATTTGAATCAATTTTCTGTGAAGAATGATCACTTGAAGTTTGCTACCAATCGGAACAACCATATTGGAGTTCCTTATGGTCTTTATGATTCTTGTGACTTCCCACATGTTCCTGCAATGTGTGAAAAAAGAGAACATAATGCTATCAATGGTCCTCAAATTTCTTTAGGCATGAATTTTGAGCACTCAAATAATGCAAGGCCATTCTGTAATGATCCCAATTCCACCAGTTCTCAAACATCTTATTTTCCTGAAACATGCAAAAAGATGAGATCAGAGAATCATAAGAATTGTCTGAATGGAGCTGTTGGCAAGTTTTCTTCCTCGTCAGCATATTTGCCCAATAATTGGAATACAAATGAAGTATCAGCAATAAACTCTGGAATTTGTACCTTGGCTGATGTGCAAAGGTTGATGGCCCTTGAGAAATCACAATCTTCCCAACAAATGATTGGGTTTGGGATGTCAGAAATTAACATGGTTGAGAGACCAAACATGGTTCAGCAACATAACAAACGTACTATGCATAACACCAGCGGCAAAGATTTTATTGCTTCACCTGACAAACAGTTCAGATACTTCATTCCAGAGCACACGAAATTGCCTGAAAGTACAATGAACACACCGGAAGAAAACAATATGCCAAACAATATCCAGAGGATTGGAGGCCATCAACTTAAGTCTTTGGAAATCAGACCTACTCAGCATTACTCTACAGAGAAGGATTGTGTTGCTTTACCTGACAAACAGTCCAGATACTTAACTGTAGAGCACACAAAATTACCTAGTGGTACAACAAACCCATCGATAGAAAACTACATTCCAAGTTATGGTATTCATCACCTTCACTATTTAGAAAACTGCCAGGTTAAGGGGCCAGATTTAGTGCCTGTAACACATAACACTTTGACATATGATGATACTGTGAACAACTACTGCTTTGCTATTTCTGATGAGCAGATCAGAAACACAAGTGCTGAAGCTGTTGGGTCCCCTTCCCAACCAATAAGCCAATCAACAAGAACTGAGCACTATCATCTAGAGGCTTCTAGAGAAACCAAAGCAGCAAACCCCACCAAGAAGCCAAAAGTTAGGGGCCGTCCAAGGAAAGAAGCAGAACCCAATGGGAAGCCAAAAGACAGAGGTACAAGGAAAGAAAATGTCGGCCGTGCAAAACGTATATCATTAAAAGGTAGACGTACCGATCTATTAAACAGTGAGTGTATTTCTTGTGGCTCTGAACCTTCCACAGGATTGACTCGCAATGTGGCAACATTGGAGTCAGAAAGAAATGAGGAGAGAACATCAATCATTTTGGAAACCTCTAACCATGATAAGTATAGTAGCATAGGTTCTAAGCAGATTCATTCAAGAAACATTTCTGAAGTTATAGCAGTCTCAGTTGATCCTTTAGATGCCATAATTCAAAAGTTCAAGCTCTTAAACTTAAACAAATCCGACGAGGTTGTGGCAGCTATACCAAAAAACATTCTTGTTTCTTATGAAGGCAAATTTGGTGCATTGGTTCCGTTTGAAGGAAATGTAAAGAAAAGACGTCCTCGGGCCAAAGTGAACATTGATCCAGTAACCACTCTGGTGTGGAATCTACTAATGGGACAAGATATGAGTGATGGCACTGAAGGGATGGACAAGAATAAAGAGAAGTGGCTTGATGAAGAAAGAAGAGTGTTCCGAGGACGTATCGATTCATTTATTGCTCGCATGCATCTAGTTCAGGGTATGAATATCATTTCAATATTAAATTTCTAGCAGGTTCTTTTCTGGGTTTTGTACTCCATGTGGTCACAAATTCATGCCACCACGGCAAGCATGCGATCAACCTTGTCTTATCATGGCCTGTAATATCTTTTAAACATTTAGATTGGTCCAATGAAAATAATGTAAGTACATTTTTCATAAAAAGTAGTAATAAGGTTATACCTGTATACCTTTTATATTGTGGTAAGGTCAAAGTTGCATTATGAGACTTTGAAGAATAAAAAACATGCAGGTGATTGCATTTGAACAGGGTTTCACAATGTAAGATGGACCACCATAATGATTGTTATTATGTGAATGGACAATAATGGATCTTCCATAATTACTGCATATTCATGCTTACATTGCCTATGTGTAGTCTGTGTGAGGTTATGATGGGCATGTGTCTAGTTTGCACAACAAAACTTTAATTCTTGGTATACTTCTATCTCTTTACAGGGGATAGACGTTTCTCTCCTTGGAAAGGATCAGTTGTGGACTCAGTTGTGGGTGTATTTCTTACTCAGAATGTTTCGGACCATCTTTCTAGGTAAAAGCAAACTTCTAGCCTATTTGGAATAATAATACTGCTTGCAATTAGCATGGTAATGTTTCAGTAATGGTCTAATTGATTTTTTTTTTAATTTTCAGTTCTGCTTTCATGGCGGTTGCCGCAAAATTTCCAGTCAAGTCAGAAGCGCCTGAAAAACCTGCAGCTGAGATGTCTCATACACCTCCTGAACAGAAAGATAGTTGTTCTGGATTATTTGGTGATACTGTCAAGCTGCAAGGGAAGTTCTCTGTTGAAGAGATAAGTGACATAAGATCATTAATCAGTACAGAAGATAATGAAGAAAGTAATAGTAACGAATTGATTATTAGTTCTTCTGGAGATGGAGTCAATGGTGCATCAGGAGAATGCTCTGTTTCATATAGGAAGTCCCTAACTGGATTGCATGAAAATGGGCCACCAGGATCTGTTGTTCCAGCAAGTGGCATTGCAAATGTGGTAGAAGCTGAAGATGGGTCTTTGGAGGATGTTATTTCTTCACAAAATTCTGCTGTTTCTTCTCAAAATTCGCCAGATTATCTGTTTCACAGAACTGATCCTGTGGGATCCAGTTCATTGCCATATTTTACAGAAGAGGACTACATCATGAGAAATATGCCCAACGGGATGGCGAGTTCAACTGCGTATACAGGGCTTCCACAAATACAAGATCTAAAAAACATGCACAATGTAAAGTCTGGATCATCAGATTATCATGGAGTTAATCTTCTTCCTGTCCCAGGTGTGAATAAGGATGTGCTGCTCAATCTAAACAGAACATACCAGCCTGTACATACTTCTGTCTCCTATGCTCAGAATGGCCAGTTTGGTTTCACAGGTGTCCCATATGCCAGCCATTTGGACAAATCATTCTGCACAAGGCCTAATAAAGCTAATCATTCCAATGTTACACAATCTGAGGCTAGTTTTTATCAGCTTCCATCTTCTTCTATCACAGCCAACAAAAATAAAACCCAAATGGCTGATTGTTCAAGCAACTTTTTATATAGTATAGATGAGTCATTAGTTCAGGAGAGGTCTCATTTCCCTTCTGAGCCTTCACTAGAAAGTGATTTTTCACCAATAGTTAAACAAAATTATAAACCATTAATCAGTTCAAAGGAAGTGCCATTTTCTAGGGAGCACACCTTTTGTGAAAACAGTTTCTCAAGGAATGAAACTGAAGCTCCATTTGTGGAACAGCATGGGTGTTCAACTTTGCAAGAGGTATACACAATCAGAACGAAGCAAATGGGAGGTGACAAATCCCAAAATGCTGATTCAGAGGTCTCACTAGGAGTTGCGTCAGATCCAATAGGGGAATCCAAAGATACTCAAAAGGGTCCATCGGAAGTTCCTACGGATGAATCAAAAGCAAAGAAGGTACGAGGCCGGCCTAAAAAGAAAGCTTATGATTGGGATAATTTACGAAAAGAAGTGTTTTGCAATGGTGGGGATGACCAAAGAAGTCATAATGCAAAGGACTCTGTTGATTGGGAAGCAGTAAGGCAAGTAGATGTGAAGGAAATATCTGATGCTATTAGAGAGCGAGGAATGAATAACATGCTAGCTGAACGGATAAAAGTAAGTCTGGTAGCAAGAAGTTCTTTCAACAAAATGACATGATTAAAGAACTCTAGTCATTCATACATGCCCACATTTCAACTTTGGTACATGTATGAGTTCCAATATCGAATTGGCCCATTTTAATCTTTTGGTAATTTTCTGTGCAGGACTTTCTAAACCGATTGGTGAGAGACCATGGAAGCATTGATCTTGAATGGCTGAGAGATGTTCAACCAGACAAAGCCAAGTAAGTCCAATGGAATACACTGTGAGCAAACTGTGAGAACTATCGACTTCCTGACCTTATAAGCCATTTCGTATTGATTTTGATGCACTTGTTTTTCCTTTCAAGTTTCAAACAAGTCAAAGAGTTCAACAAGTTATTCTATTGAAAACATCCTACAAGTAATTTTATTTTTTTATTCTTTATGTAAAATTTTCCATTTTGTTTTTGCCCTGCAATCTCTATCTTGCCATGCCATTGTTGGTACAGTGTGAACTAGGAAATCAATAGCGAAAAGTACACCCTCAACAGCTTTTATGCTACTAGCAAAGTAGCAACAGCTAAATTCTTATTTGAATAGGAGAGACTATTGCTGTTCTTTTAACCTGTAAGCACCTTTTCTTTACTGTTTCAGGGACTACCTTCTAAGCATTAGAGGGCTTGGACTCAAAAGTGTTGAATGTGTTCGTCTTTTGACACTACATCATATGGCTTTTCCTGTATGTTCTTTGTTCCTTACCTTCCAAAAGATATTTCAAGTGAACTTTTGTTCAAATGCTCTGTATGTTAATTCCTTAGGTGGACACAAATGTTGGTCGGATATGTGTGAGGCTTGGCTGGGTGCCTCTTCAACCCCTGCCTGAGTCCCTTCAACTTCACCTACTGGAACTGTATGTATTTTTATTCCCTTGAATTGGCTTGGTCATAGAATGTGTATATCAAGGCATGTATCTGACATATAAGTCTTATCTTCTACCATCGAAGATATCCCATGCTTGAGCACATACAGAAATATCTTTGGCCTCGACTATGCAAGCTTGATCAACTGACATTGTAAGTTATTATTCAATCAATACTTCAGAAAACAAATATCCTTGGCTAGCCACATTTAGTGACATCTCTCAATACGCAGGTATGAGCTTCACTACCAAATGATAACTTTTGGAAAGGTGACAAGCACGAAACAGAAGATCTAATGATCCAACAAGAGCCTGATTTACTGTGAACTAATGGACTGTTTTGCTTTCTTCATCTTTTAGGTTTTTTGCACAAAAAGTAAGCCTAATTGCAATGCATGTCCAATGAGAGCTGAATGTAAGCACTTTGCTAGTGCATTTGCAAGGTAACTTCTTAAAATGCATGATATACTGGTTACTTCAGCTATTGACGGGCTGCATTATACTGTCGGAGACCTTAGATGATATATAGGCAGGATACTATTCATTATCTAATATCTATTGCAATGTATTCATAATTTGTAGTTATCACACCACCATTCTAGACTATGAACAGGAATATAGGCAATCTTAACCAACTATATATATCCTGATTATCTCCCAAGCATAAAAACTAATTTCACTGTTGCATGCAAGTTTCAATTCACTCCAATTTGGGCTTTGATCAAAGTACACACCACCATTCTAGACTATGAACCGGAATATAGGCAATCTTAACCAATTATATATATCCTGATTATCTCCCAAGCATAAAAACTAATTTCACTGTTGCATGCAAGTTTCAATTCACTCCAATTTGAGCTTTGATCAAAGTAAATGGACTAATTTGAATTAGAATTTCATACTTTTGCATTTTCCCTGCTGTGAACTTACCATTTCTAGTACTTGGAGAAGTCAAAGCAGTGTTATTGTTTTGTGAATTTTGAAATTCCGTGGGATGCAAACTTAATCTTATGATAACAACGTGTTAATACAGTGCAAGGCTTGCTCTTCCTGGACCTGAGGAGAAGAGTTTGGTTGCATCGGAAGCTTCAAATGCTGCAGCGAGCTGCCATCAAACATACATAGATTCAAGGCCTGTGGGTCAACTTGGGTGGAGTGCAAACCATCGTGGACATGTTTCTGGTAACCATCAACCAATCATTGAGGAACCATCAAGCCCAGAACCTGAACAACAAAGTGCAGAGACAAAAGAGGGTGCAATAGAGGATCTTTTTAGTGAAGACCCTGATGAAATTCCTACCATCAATCTTAACATTGAGGAGTTTACACAAAACTTGAAGAGTTATATGCAAGCAAATAATATTGAGATTGAAGATGCTGACATGTCAAAGGCGTTGGTTGCCATAACTCCTGAAGTGGCTTCTATTCCAACTCCCAAGCTCAAGAACGTCAGTCGCCTGAGGACGGAACACCAAGTGTATGATATTGTCCTTGACAAAATTAATGCCATTGAGAATAACTAAAGCTCCCTTCAGTATTTCCTTGAAATATCTGTATCACTGAGGAAGTAGACACATATATCTACATGTATATATTACCTGCTGGTTATCTTTTGACTTGTTTAATATCATCTGTTTGCAGCTATGAACTGCCAGACTCGCACCCTCTTCTGGAAGGAGTAAGTTCCTAGCAGATATCAACCACACATAATATCTATATTAATCAATTATGTGATAAATTTAGGGTTTGCTTATATCTGTGCAGTTCGACCGAAGACAGCCAGATGATCCCTGTTCATATCTTCTTTCTATATGGACTCCAGGCAAGACCTTGTGCTTGATACTTTATTCTTGTACAGGTTACTGATGTTAAAAAATTGAACAGGCGAAACAGCACAATCAACTGACACACCAAAGACGTTCTGCAACTCTGAGGATACCGGTAAACTATGTGAAAGTTCAACATGCTTTAGTTGCAACAGTATACGAGAAATGCAGGCTCAGAAAGTCAGAGGAACAATTCTGGCAAGTTTCCTATGAGTTCTATAAATATTTACGAGTTAAATTATGTAGATTCATAAACCAAAAAATTTCATTGTTCGATCAAATTCATGCAGATACCATGCCGGACAGCTATGAGAGGAAGCTTCCCACTTAATGGGACATATTTTCAAGTTAATGAGGTGAACATTAATTTTCGTAAATTCTTACCATTGCCACTAATAGAAAGTAAAGATTTTTGGTTCATCAGATTTATATGTGGTACAAATGTTGTGATGTAGGTATTTGCTGACCACTACTCAAGCCAAAATCCAATTGATGTTCCACGAAGTTGGATATGGAATCTCCCAAGACGAACAGTTTACTTTGGAACCTCAATTCCGACAATATTTAGAGGTATTGCTCCTACAGATGATAACCACGAGTTTGGATTTTGTACAAGCAAATTGCATAAAATTTGTTCCTTACTACAGGATATCAGATTTCGTAACATTACACCATATGTAGTGTAACCAAGACAATTTTAAAAAAAATGGAGAATAAAATACAACAATAACCTAGTTTCATGTTCATGGTTAATCCATTTAGTGGCTACATTCTCTTGACAGAATAACAAAGTCAGTTAGCCAAATAGGGCGTACTGCCTAGGAACTGCCAGCCTATCAAATTGTTGTTAAGTTTATTATGAAAAAGTTTGAATTTACGAAAAGGTTGTTTGGATTTACAAAAAGTTTGCTTGGATTTACGAGAAGTTTGCTTGGATTTTTTAAAAGTTTGCTTGAACGTACAAAAGGGTTGCTTAGATTTATGAAAAGGTTGTTTAGATGTATACATGATTTATTCTTTATAGTACACTCTAGCTTAGCCAATAGCTTTTCAACTAGATTAGAAATGTTCCAAACTAGTAACTTTTGCTAATTTTCTTTTTCAAAATAGAGGATGTTTTTGCTTATCTAAGAGGATTCGAAGAACTCCAGTCTGAATAGAAAGGTGTAAGCTTAATTTTTTAGATTTAAAAAATGTGTGTGAACAAAGATCTTCCACTGCAAAACCCGGAACCAGAATTGGATTATCAACTATGAGGCCAAAATTGGCTTCAATGGAAGTACGAAAAGGATCATATGTAATGTTTTTATCACCATACTGTAGTTGTTGGTTGGTGTTAGGGTTGAAAATCCTGGTGGGAACTGGAATCCTTTTGAGGACCAGGATATACAAAACTGGCTGAGTTTTTAAATTAAAATTTTGAATTCCATATTTCAAATTTGAATGCCATATTTGGATGAATAGAATGTTTAGATACTCTAGTTGAAATAATCATAATTTTTTGTAGCATGTATCTATTATGCCAGTCTGAACTTTAGAGAATAAAGTGTATGTTTTTAGCTAGTTGAACACTTGTTTGGCTTGTATTTTTCAGTTATTCTAAATGAATCTGTTGCTAGCTGAACCTGTTATGGATTGTAGATGAATCTGTTGCTAGTTGAACCTGGTTATGGATTGTAGTTAGCTAATATCATGTCAAAGAACCATGTGCAATTGAACCTCGACATCTTTTACCTATTTTGCAAGTGGGAGCCAATTAAATTCCTTCCTGAAACCGGTTCAAATTGCTCTGTTCTTGATTTCATATTCAAATTGGAATTTTGAATTCAGTAGCTCAAAGTCTCAAACTGCTCGGTTTGAAACGGGATGCTGCTGGGAACAACCTAGAAAATGTTTGCAACCATGGACCAGGACATTTTCCGTTAATCAGTTTTTGAAACCCTTGTTGGCATTGGAGTATAGGACTATATTGTTTTGAAATGGCAAACTGTGTAGGATAAACTTTCTTTTTTTAACCAAGCACTAACTGTCACATGTTATTATATACAGGTTTAACAACTGAAGAGATACAACAATGCTTTTGGAGAGGTACCTATTTTATCTGCTTATGTTTATGATATGGCTGCAACGAAGAAAGCTATTATTTAGATTCACTTCTACTAATCACTTACAATAATCCTGGTATTAGCGCACGTGTGGGTGGTTGGCAAATTTGCAAAAAACGAGCTAAAAGAGGCTAGAAAAGTGATTTCATTTTCTGGGATCTTGTAAAGGCAAAGGCCTTACACTGTCGTCATTTAAGACAGTAAAACCATCATCACCATCAATAACAACCAAGCCTTTTGTTTCAAACAGGTTGGGGTAGGCTAGAAAAGAAACCCATCAAAGTCAATAAAACTCCTAAACCTGCGATCTTCAGTCATGGTTTCGGTACGTGGATCGTTAACTTCCATGTACTCCTATCTAATGCCAAATCTTTGGGAACATTCCAAGCCCTCAAGTCTCTTTTAAATGCTTCTTCCCACGTTATTCTTGGTCGACCTCTATCTCTTATGTTTTTGAGATGACTTAATATTCCACTACGCACCGATGCCTCAGAAGGTCTCCATTGGAGATGTTCAAACCATCTTAGACGATTTTGGACAAGCTTTTCTTCACTTAGTGCTACCCCAATCCTATCACGTATATCATCATTGTGGATTTGATCTCACCTTGTAAGACACTAAAATCAAGCTAATTAATTAACAAGATAAATGAGAAAAGGAGGCTTCTGATAAATTTCCTAGAATAAGCCAAGAACCATGAAAATTATCCCAGCCAAGGCATAAACTTGTGGGGTAACAGTAATCAGAGTTAGATGCATGTAGAGCTTTGTAGGATCAAATTATCCCACAATATTTTTTTTTCCGAAAGGACTATTATCTATAGAAATTTATGTGAAATCTCGATAGTAAGAATTGACTCCTGTTTACTAAACAAGAAAAAAATTGTAGTTGACCCCACATGTAAAGAATGGTGGATTCTACCACTGCCTTTAAGCCCCTTTATATAGGCCCTATGTATCATACTTGTAGATTCTTAGTCAATTCTTTTTTTTTGGCTAATTAGGTCAGTAACCTCATAAGTGTTTATGCTATTGGTGCTAGCATATAGTTGCTCCCTGCACACACCAAAATACTGGATGCCAAAACTTTTTCTCAAAATACATGTAAGCAATCTGTAGTGACACTTCAAGCAGAAACTGTCTTATATGTTCTTTTTTATTTTCTTGGGTTAATTTTTCTCATTAGTTTTTTCTTTCTCAAAAAATCTTTGAATTGAAAAATGTAATTTGGAGTTTGGAAAGGATGGATTTCACCCTGAGGATTAATTAAAACTTCATTTTCCCCTAAAATGTAAATTGATTAACCTATATGTAGTTCTGCATGGGTGATACACTCTAGTCCCCCCTACCCCTGGGTTCCAAATACAATTAGTTTTGGACATTGACATGGTCTCCTAGGTAGTACTTTGAGCACTTATTTCTTTCATAATACACTATTAAAATTGAAAAATTTATATATTACAAAAGTATTTGACAATAAACCTAATAATACCAATTTCATGTGGCCAATCTAGATGCCTTTTTATATATTGATAGGTATTGATAAGCAACTGGCAGGGATTATGGTATGGCAATTTCATGTGGCCATTATGTGTACTATTTACACATTTACACATTGACTGGCATGTGTTGACTTATATCTAGAATAAGATGAAGTGTTACGGATATTTAGGCCTTGTTTGGCATAGCTCCAGATCCCAGCTCCACCTCAGAGCTGGAGTTTGTAGGCTAAAATAAAGTGAATTAAGTTTATATTTTTAGTCTAAAATGTAAACAAGATGACTCACCTAAACACTCTTAATAAACATGTTGACTAGTAGGACCACTACGTGCAAATCCACATGCGCGAGAACTCACCTATAGTGAGGTTGGTGTTTGGAGAGAATTAGGGGGCATGGGGGATCAGAGATGGAATGACATGTGGGCCAATTGTTACACAAAATAGTGATAACGCTTGTAGGACCTATTGTTGGTCCAGTAAGGGTATTTGTTTGTTGCAAAATCTGCCAAGGTAATGACGGTCAATGGTTATTGACCTAGCAGAAGTGGCAAAAGGGAAAAGCACATTAACAAAAGATTGGCAAAAAAAGTGCAAAATTTCAATGGTAGAAGGGAGAACATAGCTCAAACAATGCCAAAAAGATTTTTTAAAATTAAAGGGTGTTTGGGACAGGTCCAGCTCCACCAAAATCCATGGAATTAGTGGAGCAGGGTATTCCTAGCTCCAGAAATTTATGGAGCTGGAGCTATGGGTTTGCGTGTATCATTGATGAGCGGTGGTGAGGTTGTGCTCTCTTGTGTGTGTAGCAATATAGGTTTAGAGGTCATGGATGTCCTAGTTGGCGACAAGGTACTTGCCTCTCAAATTTGTAGCGGAGGCCCTTGTTGATGATGGTGGTTCGCACGGTCAAGGTTTGGATAATGCGGTGGTGGTTCCTAGCGAGTAATGGTGATATTTCCCAGTGATGACAATGGGAACAACGATGGTGAGAAAACTCAAGAGAGTTGATGGCAACGAACTCGTTGGTAGCGGTGGTAGAGCTTGTGGTCAACGGTGCCACTAGAGCTATAGGGGAGGACAACATTGGCCGATAGCTGATGTTCATGTCAATGGAGCCTAAGGGTGATGGCAAGTGGTGATCTCATGAGTAGTAGAGGCAAAGCCCAAAGATGTGTTTTTCGATGGTAGAAGAGATAAAAGAGCTCAAGCCCGTGGCAAAAGGAAAAAATTATATATGTAATTGTAAGTCTAGTTTAGTCTCATATTGTCTTTGATTTAGATTCTTGTGTCCCATGTACTTTATATATGGGATAATCTATATTTTCCACTCCATACATTGGCGTTTTATGATTTGTCATCGATCACTTTGTGACCGATTTCATGCCACTCCATACATTGGTTCCTTCATTATTTGCGACTTTCGAACATTTTATCCATTCTCTATTCATCCTAGTTATTTCCCAATGTGAAATGACCATCTCGCCCCCTGCGTGTAGCTTATTCTGCCCTAGTCCTCCTTGTGCGACCCAAGTGCGGCAAGCCAATCAGTTTCCCAAGGCCCATAAATGGCAATGGAGCTAGGGAATGAGATGCTGGACTCGTTGTCGAAGCAAGAGGACGGGGCAATGAGGCTGAAGGCCCACAACGCCATGCTCATGGAGTCCGTTGAGAAACGAGGGCAAGTGGACGCACTCGCCATGCGTCTCAACAAAGCCTCTTTCGACGCCATCACACTCGCTGCCATAGAGTGCGCTATCCTCTGGGCTGCCCTAGTGGGGCCCTTGTTGCCATAAAGGAGACCGTGGCGCTGCACACGCGCCTTGCCGTTGTGCAGGAATCTCTCATAGGTCACCAAGGTTATAACGGTTGGCGAGGTGATGACCGAGGAAAAGGGTTTAGCGTGCCTCAAGGCGGTCATCATGGAGAAATACCAGGTCATGGATCTCCTTAGCACGAAGTAGGCAGATGCAACAATTGTGTTTAAGAAAGGCCACACCATCGTTGAGAAGCCATTGAGAGCAGCGTGTGTGGTTGATGGTAAGGGTGGCGAACTCCTCAAGCCCCTTCGTTGCAGCAGCTGAGGATATGGTTGGGCAGAACTGATAAGTAAGGGAATGGTAGGGGCAAGATTGTCATTCCCTAGGGGTATTTTTTACTGTATGTCACACACAATAAGTGGTGTTTCAGAATTTGCCACTTTCGTATCCATCATATGCCACTCCAAACATGTGAATGGTTAGGATTTACTACTACCAATGTATTTCTTAATTCACCTCCATTTTACCCCTCTTGAGTGGAGAAATTTAGCCCTTGCAAATCTTCTTCCCCCCCATCGAGTTGCTGACTTGCCACTCCAAACATGTAAATAGTAAGGATTTGCTGCTTGCATTGTATTTCTTGAATTATCTTCATTTTTGTTCATTTTCCCCTCCTAAATTGACAAGTTTACCCTTGGGCATCTACTTCCTCCACCAAACCGCTGATCATCACTTGCCGAGATTCGTTTTATCACCAACACCTTTAACAGATTCAAGATATGCAATTTTTTTCCTTTTACTTCCATTTCTACACATGCAAATATTGCATTCAAGCCAGAGGGAATCATGGTCACCCGATGCGACACCTGGCAAACAACAGGCGACACCTCCTTCCATGTCTTGGATGATAGGCGATAATGCTAGACATGGTGGTGCCAGTGTGGAGAGGCGGGGGACACACAAGGCCATGGTGGCCATAGGTAGGGTAGATGACCACAACGGTGAGGAGTCATTATGGCTATTGGGCATCAAAATTTGCGTTGCTTGACTTTTCAACAAGAGCTTAGGCTGTGCAGAGTCGGCTAGTGAAGATGCTGCAGTGTTCACTGAGTGATGGCTTAGTTCGTCTACTTGTGCATACCTGCTTCATTGTGGTGATTGACATTGTCAGCAAGTAGTGTGAGGTTGACACTTTAGAGATCGATGGTAGCAGTGGCGCGAGTAGCGACCAGTGCAAGTGGTGGCATGAGGCAAGGGCCATGTCTTGAGAGATAGTGTTGTAGTATAACAAAGTTGTTGTAGGGGTAAACTTGCCAATTTATATGGGTTAAAAAGAAAGAAAATTAATGTAAATAGGGAAATACGTTGAAAGTGGCAAATCATGACTATTTACATGTTTGGGTGGCATATAATCAAAAATCTCTTTATATATTTGTCTTTTGTCCAATGTAGAAGATATCAGTTGTTTTTCCTATATTCCTAATATGGTAACAGAGCTAAGATTCTAAATTCTTACCCAAGCCATCATCTATCCACTACCCTTAGAGATGTGCACATGCCTAGAGTTCGACTTGCGCGTGTGAGAGTGGCCTAATCTTCGTCATGTGAGAACTATGTGCTCGTTGAATTGAGGATAATTATATGTGCAGTTTGGTAACAAATAGACATGTTTTCGCATGTGACATGCAATAAATAAGAAATCACATGACCACAGCTTATAGAACCAATCCACCTGACACTCTTGAGAATGGCGAATGAATAGGGGAGTTTCAACAGCAACGCTCCTATTGCAATCTTGTAAGCAATCACAATAGCGAAATGGTAAGAAACTTTCTCAAAAAGCCATAAACTTTAACTAAATTACAAAAAACCCAACATGTTTGGGACAAAAGGCTTGTTTGTTGTTTTTGTTGTACTCTTATATATGTTATTTAACCTAAGAGATGACTGTGGAAATAGCCTTCAGATTAAGAAATGATGGGCCCCAGTGAGATGCGAATGGAATAGGAGTTGTAGGGGGGTGCTCATGCTTGTAGAGCCCACCACATGTGCGTCAAATAAGGGGTAGCTGACCCTAGATATGTGTTGGTGGGAGAGGGTGTAGGAGAAGTTGTGCACACGCGGGACTCCTACTTTGGAGGTTCCTTTGAGTTGTTGTGCACCACTTGTACTATTGCGTGTCCTCTAATTTCTTATGCCTTGGAAAAGGAGTAGGCCAATGCACATGGCCTGGTGGCTTTGCGATGGAGCTAGCCTGGATGCATAGGGTAGGCCCCCATATCGTCAAGGTAAGTAGGGCAAGCCCACTTAAGTGGGCTCAGAGTTTGGGCTTGTTTATTGACCCTCTTCTATTCCCCTTTCCTAGGTTGTTTGCTCCTCCCTCCCTCTGTCTAGCCTAGGTTTATCTTGTCGTTGTGATTGAGAAGATCAGGGTAAGGCTTGCACATAAACAATAAAACATGCAGTAGCAATCAGTTGAAAAGCTGAATATGATTAAGCTTTCTTGGGTTTGTGTTTACCTAGCATAATTTAGTGTGGCTCGATACGTCTCGCCAACTAATCGGATCTTCCTTTTGTCACCGCTATTTTGATTACTCACCATCATTGCAACTCCACTATCTTGGCCTTTTATGTTTATCGTAGTCTGTCTGACAAATCAAACATAGGCATCTTCTTGTCTCCTTTGTCACAACATTTGATCTCCCTCTTACGTTAGTTGACTTCGATCTATAATTTTTTGGAGGTGCACGTGCCACAACCACACCCTGACTCGAACTATCTTTTGAATTTCATTTTTTTAGTTTTTCATTCTCAAGATTGCAATCATTTGATTTTTTTCAGGGTGGGGCAGTTTATTAAGGATATAATTGCATTAGTCATAGTTACTAGATCAGGCATTCCTTGAAAAAAATAATTAACCATTCTCACAATTCTCATATTGAATTCATTGTCCTCGAGGCAAACTCTAGATTGCAATCACCTTCACTTTGAGGGGGTATTAAGGAGATATATGATTGTATTAGTCATAGTTACCAGATTAGATATGCACCTGGTATCTCTCCTACCGAGTATGCCATCCTTGAGTTGGGCACGTAGTATGAGAACACAATCAATGTGATATATAGAAAAAAATTTGGCGTAATATTTATCGCGTTCTTGTTAATTGTTTTATTACTTTATTCTAGTAAGGTGGTTTATTTGAACTGATGCGCCCTTTGTATTATATATATTGGCCCTTTGATCTGCGATATAATATATTAGTTGCTTTCCCTATATTCCTATACTTCTTGTAGTCACAAATTCTTGTCATATGTAAAGACTACAGTCAAACTTTTTAATTTTTGATCAATGATATCTTTTGGATGTTGAGATTGCTCAAATAAAAAATGATATGAATAGATTAATACAAAAATATTGATAATATTGTTATGAGTAGCACTTGTATTCATCATGAGGCCAATAGGTAAGAATATATACACGTACATGAGGGTACAAAAGGAAAGCAAATATAAGGCAATATCTATACAAGGCGATACATGATACTAGCAATATCTATACAAGGCGATACATGATACTAGCAATATCTATACAAGGCGATCCCTATATAAGGCAATATAGGATGTTGTCTAACACCACCCCTCAAACTCATGGTGGATTAACAACACTGAGTTTGGAGAGATAAAATCTGTGCTGAGCTCTAGTATGTATCTTTGTGAAGAAATCTGCCAACTGAAGCTCTGAAGGCACATACTGAAGAGCCATGACCTGATCATGTACCTGTGACCGCATGTTGGAAGCATCAACACCGATATGTTTGGTGAGCTCATGCTTTACCGGGTCTCGAGCAATGCTAATAGCAACTGTACTGTCAGATAAAAGAGGAGTCGATGTAGAAACAGAAACACCAAAATCCTAAGTAACCACCATAGCCAAGTAACATCTGCTGTCAAAAGAGCCATAGAACGCAACTCAATCTCAGCACTCGAACGAGAAACTGTTGTCTGCTTCTTAGTCTTTCAAGCAATGAGAGAACCATCAAGAAAAACACAGTAAGCAGAAAGGGACCGATTGATCGCTAGCCCAAGTAGTATCAGAGTATGCCTGGAGCGTGGAAAGAAAAGACGTCGAAACATAGTTCTACGAAGATATCGCAGAATACGAAGAAGATGACTATAGTAGAGCTGAGTGGGTGCAGAAATGAACTGACTCAAGATATATACTGAATACAAAATGTCAAGACGAGTGACACCAAGGTAAACAAGACTCCCAATAAGATGGCGACATCAAGTAGGATCCTCAAGAGGTTCACCATCAGTAGGTCAAAGGTGAACATTGAGTTCTATGGGAGTCTCGGCTATGTGCTGATCAGTGGGAGAAGCACGATTAAGAAGATCATGAATATACTTCTCTTGGGATAGGAAAAGCTCTCAGGTGTAGAAGAAACCTCAAGCCTAAGGAAGTAGCCAAGGGGACCCAAATCAGACATGAGAAACTTTCACTAAGATGTGCCTTCACAAAGACAATATACTGAGAATCATCTCCAGTGATGATCATGTCATCAACATATAGAAGAAGTAGAGTCCGACCACTAGGTGAAGTGTGAACAAAGAGTGTTGGATCATAAGCACTTACAGAAAAGCCAGCCACAATGACCACGGAAAAAAACGCGGCCACAGAAGAAAAACGCTCAAACCAAGCACGAGGGGCTTGCTTAAGCCCATAAAGAGAAGGCGAAGCCGACAAACCATGCCCTTAAAAACAGAATACCTCAGTGGTGGCTGTATATAGACCTCACACAGCTCACCATTAAGAAAGGCATTCTTAACATCAAGTTGAGAAATGGACCACTCACAAACAGAGGCCACAATAAGAAGAGTGTGAACAGTGTTGTGAGCCACATGAGCAAAAGTCTCAACATAATCACGACCATGCTCTTGCTGAAAATCATGTGCCACGAGGCGAGCGTTGTAGCGTTCAAGAGAACCATCGGAGTGCGTCTTAACCTTATAGACCCACTTGCATGTAATGGGGTGGACACGTTGCATAAGATCCCACGTGCTAGTGCACTCAAGGGCAACAAGCTCCTCTGCCATCGTATGCTGCCATTCCTGATGAATAACAACATCACTGTAAGAAGTTAGCTCAGCAAGAGCTACACCAGCAAAGCCAAGGCGCTTAGGAGGCTGAATGGATTGGCGATCGCAAAGAGTATAGCGAGGAGGAGACACTGAAGAAGGTGGCTCAGCAAGAGAAGATAGCACATCAGGAGAAGATGGCACATCATGAAAATATGACAATCAGAGGAATGCTCAACTCGCAGATGACGTGTAGTATATAGGATAAGAACGAACAATGTCAGGAGAAACCTCTAGAGGAGGTACCGGTGGTGAATTTGCCAGTGGAGGGGCCAGCTATGGAGACGCCAACCGTGGAAAGGGAAAAGTGGCAACTGGAGTATCAACAAAAGTTATGAAAGAAAGCGGCGCGACAAGAGATGCTGGAGTGGAAGAACATTGGTAGAAGGGACGAGACTCATCAAAAGTAACATCCCGAGAGATCCGCATCTGTCGGCCAACAGGATCCCAACAACGATATCCCTTATGCTCAAAACTATATCCCAGATTAATGCACTCAACAGACTGGACAATCAGCTTGGTGCGTTCACGAGGTGCAAGAAGGACATAGCACACATACCCAAAGAGGCGAAAACTAGAATAATCGGGAGGTATACCACAAAGACGCTCCATTGGAATTCCACCCTAAAGAGCAGAAGAAGACTGAATATTAATCAAGTAAGTGGCAGTGGAAACAGCTTCAACCCAGAAGTGAGGTGGAACAGCGGAAACAAGCAAAAGAGCACGAGCTGTCTTAAAAAGATGACAATGCTTGCGCTTAGCCACACCATTCTAAGCATGAGCACCAGGATAGGAGAACTGAGAAAGAGTACCTTGCTCAGTAAGTAAAGCATGAAGAGCTTCTGACAGATACTCCCCTGCCGAGTCAGTACGAAGAACACGAATGGGAGTATCAAACTGTGTATGGATCATGGTGGCAAAATTCTTACAGATGGATAAAACCTAACTACGAGAAGACATAATATATATCCAGGTGTGGCAAGAGAAATCATCTATAAAAAGAATATAATATCTATGACCCCCTTTTGAAACAAAGAGGGCCGAATCCCAAACATCAGAATGAATATGATCAAAAGGTTGCTGTGACATGGACTCACTGGAAGGATAGGGAAGTTGTATCTACTTGCCAAGCTTACAACCCACACAATCTAAAGATGCATCACCAGACACATTCTAAAAGGCCATGATGAACTAAGGAAGACAGATGTGAACCACAAAGATGTCCCAAACAATGATGCCACTGAGCAAACGATCCGGTGGAAAGATGCAATGAAGGCGGAAGTGGTGGAGGAGACAGAGACTGGCAGGGGTAGCAGAAGGAAGACGAAGCTAGTCAAGCTCCCAGAGACGTGAGTCACGACGGCAAGGGCCAGTACAACCAGAAACCCCGTGCGGTGATCCTGAACACAACAAGAGTCGGAATCGAGGATAACATGATCGCCATGATCAGTGAGCTGGCCAGCGGACATAAGCTGCATGGTCAGTTTTGAAACGTGAGAAACAACAGGAAAATGATAAGAGGAAGACAAAAGAGTATCTCGTCCTGCAACAAAGAGGTACTATCTGCGGTCTGAACAGTGATAGGAGTAGCGAGAGGACTAATGGAATGAAGACTCTTGGGATCAGAGGTCATATGAAAAAAAGCACTAGAGTCAAGAATCCATGGTAAGATACCTGAAGAGGATGTAGAAGGTGGTCTCCCACTAAAAGACTGAGTAACAGAACCAACAAAACCTATGGATATGGAGACAACCATGCGATGTAGCAGTGTGAGAATCTTCTGAGTGGAGTTAGTACCAACAGAGATCCGCCGAGGGGAGATGCTCGAGTCTCCAGTGCCCTTAGGAGGGAGTCCACCTCGATGAGCAAGATCATTCTTCCAGTAACAGAACTGCTCCACATGTCCATTCTTGTCGCAGTAGGTGCAGTGAAGCCCTCCACCCCTAGCGGCCACCATTGGAGTATAGGCGCCACTGATAGAAGAGTAGTACGAGGCACCACTAAGACTGAAGGAGACACCAGCAGACCAGCACCACAAAGGTGAGTCTTTATACGAATAGCTGCAAGAACCTCCAACAAGGTCACACGAGGATGGCGAGGAAGCAGCTGGGCACGAATCTGCTTAAACTCAGCCCGAAGACGTGTCAAGAAGTTGTAGACGAGGGGAAGCTCCAAATGAGAGTGCTGACGCTGACAGCACTAGCAAGTGCGACAAACCTCCGATCCAAAAGAATCAAGCTGACGTCACACCGAGCACAGCTACGCATAGAACTCATTCACAATAGAATCACCCTACTGTAGTGGCTGCTCCTATCACACAATAGCCAGGTATAACAAATCGCCAGCAACCATATCTCCAATGAGATGCACCTCCATGCTAGCAACCAAAATAGTAGAGGCACGAGCATCCTCATCAATCCACATCTTGTAGGCAACAAACTGAGTCTGAAAAAACTCCACAACATCGGCATGATCTTCATACGCCTTCTGTTGAGCATCATCATCAGCCTCCTTGGAAATAACAGGTGTGGCAGGAGGAGTAGGACGAGGTGGACAAGATAGCTCGCCGGTGAGAAATTCCCTAAGACATTGACCACACATATGAAGGTGCATATGTAGACTGGGTATCGAAGATAACCGGGCAACGAGGAATAGAAATGGTGCCCGAGGAAGAACCAGAAGACGATGACATTTTTGTTTTCTTTTAAATTTTTAATTTTTTGGGGGCAGGGGTTTCATAGTGCACGTGTTGAAGACGGCAAAAAGCGGGAAGTAACCGGCGGGCGTAGCTGCCGGTCTTCGTCGGCCTGGCGGGAGCCGTCGTAGGGCGAGGCACGAGCCCTCCCTCTAACGCCAGTAGGAGCCTAGGCCGGTGGCGGCCTCCGCATCCGGTTCGGGGCACCGGCTTGCTCGGAGAATCGACGCACGACGGCGTCCGACGGCGGGGAGAGGACTAGAGGAGGTAGAGGCCGAAGCAGACGCTACGCCGCCGGAGGGGCCATAGGGCAGCCGACGGAGGAACTACCGGTCAGGGCAGCCGAAGACCGGCAGCCACAGCTGAGGACAGCAGGGACCCAGGTGACGTGGATGCGTGACGGAGAGGCGGTGTCTCCTTGGCGGCCCAGAGGCGGTACAGAGAGCGGTCCAGAGGCAGCGTGGTCAAGAAAGAAGGTGGCCTGGAGGGCGGTCCAGAGGCGGTGTGACCAAGGAAGGAGGTGGCCGGAGAAGGAGGGTGTTCGGGAGGAAGTGCAACACTGGTAAAAAAACCTAACCCTAAAAACCTTGCTGTGATACCATGCTATGAATAGCACTTGTATTCATCGTGAGGCCAATAGGCCAAAATATATACATGTCCATGAGGATATAAAAGAAAAGCCTATACAAGGCAATATCTATACAAAACAATACAGGATACTGCTAATCTCTGTACAAGGCAATCTAGGATCCACGCTTCCTTTTTCTTCAATGCAACCTGAGACCCTATACTGTATTACATGGGAATAGTTTGGATTCATCAACAGTGACCCAACAAGACCCCACTTGGGACGTGATTTGCTCTGGTTTTGCCAGTTGGGGCATAGGTTCTCAACAGTATTGGACATCAAGGACGAAAATTAGATGATTGAAAGAGTTGAGGGACAATAGATGGATTTTGCATTAACATACTAAACTCGCCACTTAACTCGTGCATCGTTGACAATAAGCCAGGTTTCACAAAATTTTCTCCTGTTATCATGTGATTTGAATTATGAAATAGTTTCTTGATCCAACCAGTGGCTATCTGTCCTCATTTAGAATTTTCAGTTTAGAGTAATTTTGGTGCACTCCCAAATAAATCTGCGATCTGTTATTTTTCTGTTGTTATTTTTAGTACAGGTTTCACTTTCTTTATACAAATACTGCAAATTTTATCCTAATTTTGTGTTTCCTCTTAAATCATTTAATTCTTGATATGCAGTACACAACAAACAAAGTTGCAAAAATGAATAAGGTATTTGGGGGTTCTTTTGACTTGGTTATCTTGAGAAAAAATGGTTAAATGTTCCATAGTGGTTACACTCAAAACTTTGTCCACAAATCGTGGTTTAAGTTGATCAAGCATAGTACGAGAAACAGCTTATTGTACAATTTGCATTGATGCGTATCATAGTGTTTTGCCATATCTTTTCTGCCAAATTAGCTGGCCTTCATCCAAAAATACTACAAGATTTTTGCAAGTTTATTGTTTAGTAACTAGAAACTTTCTTTTATGAGCTAGAAATAGCTTATGCAGAGTGCCTTGTCTCTTAAAAACACCTGCAGGATTTGTTTGCGTGAGGGGCTTTGATAGGACATTGAGGGCACCAAGACCGCTTTATGCAAGGCTGCATTTTCCTGCCAGCAAGGTTACAAGAGGAAAAAGGCCTGCAACAGCAAGAAAGGAAGAGTAGGCCATTGAAGAGAAAAATAAGCATACATAAAAGGATCTAACCGAAGGACGGATAGACCCAAAATGGAGTGCTGACCCAATAAGTTCCTGAATCATTTCTAACCGACTTGTCAGCTGTAATGGATGCCAGTAGCTTGCGAACTTGTGATGCTGATGTTGTGAGGCGATGACCCGTTAATTTAGCTTCCATCTTTGGTACCAGCCGAGCTGTTCTTCCCATCCAGTCGCACATTCTTTACTCCTGAAATTGAATAGAGCAAATGAACAAAATAGCGCATAGTCCGGCCGTTCTAATTGTACTTGTCTGAGTGGAATCAATTGTTGTACAACAGTCAAAGTGAAGGATCGATGATTTGTCGGGTACAATGGTCATATATACATGTTCTTTGATCATTCGTATAAATAATGTAAGCTTAACCATCCATCATTTGGTTGGTTCAAATCAAAGATAAAACCCCTTCACCTCGTATCGTTCATAGCTGTAGCTATATGAGAACTACTTTAAGCTGATGGGTGATTGGATGGTGAAGCTAAGATGGCGAAAACCTGTCGAATCTGTTTGTGTCTTGGTTGATATATATATATGTTGTCTGCAGGCGGGCTTGCTTCTCTTCTATCCTAGTGAGTAATGGTACTCTGATCAGGCATACACAATGTGCACCAAGTCACATCACATGAATGCATTCCGAGGCAAGGCTTAATTTGGTGGAGGAGGAGGATCTCTAGCTTCCTCCCGTTGCTCCTCGCCGGCCGTCCGCACTCCTACAGTTCCATCTTCTTCTGCGCCAGGCTACCCATCAAGCTCCTCCGCCTTGGCCAAGCATTCTTCGCCGTCGCTGACTAGCTTCCCTAACTGATTCTGGAGCACGTGGGCTGGCAGCGAGGAAAGACCGGAGAAGAACATGTTCTTGTCCAGGAATTAGTGAGACAAACCGAACAAATAATCAATGAGAAAATCTCCCATCTATCTAAGGTGAAAATCAACGAGGATATGTGATGGGAAATTGGAGAGAGCTAGGGATCGATGAGGGAAAAGAGAGTATGAGATGGGGAACTCATCGGTATTTTTTCCGATCGGTAACTATGGGCCTGTTTGGTAGAGCTCTAGATCTCAGCTTCACTTGAGATCTGAAACTTATAGGATAAAATAAGGTGAATTAAGTTTATATTTTTGGTCTAAAATTTGAAAAGATGATATATCTAAACACTCTTAATATACTCACAGCAGATCCACGAATCTGATGGAGCTGAAGCCTTACCAAACACACCCTATATATCCTTGTGCGTGTAGCCGGCCGTCAGATGCCGCCTATCACGGGACGCTTCGAAGCAGGCGGCCTCAACACCCCCATCTATTAATTAGGACAAATCGCTTTCTACCTCTGTCCCAATCTTAGTCCATGACATTTCCCAGCTCTCTCTCTCTCTGTTGCGCGAGGATATATGAGAGGTCATTGTAAGCACTGAGACTAACTCCTTCAGCTATTAAAGTCTTTTGGAACTGGCATTTTAACTATCAAGACAAGCAAGGCTATTTGTGTTGAAGATGACATCCAGGAGGATCTAGTAGTGGAGGCTGTGGAGCACATCCAAGACGCGGAACATCTAACGAGGCTTTCGGAGACATTAGCAAATGTACCTCAAAACAAGATTGAAGTGTGATACTAACTACTCCTAGAGAATGAACTCGTAAGTATCTCACAAGTCACTTTGACTAGAAAGTAGTAAAAAAAATTGTCCTGAGATATGTTAGCTCGATTGTAGCGAAGGTTTCACTACTACAAAACATGCTATCTTTGCCGACATATCACCGCCAGTTCAAAAGTCCGGCGGAGAGGGAGCACTTATATATCACTGCCGGTTCTTGAAACCAACCGGTAGTGATAACCGGATATCATTGTCGATTTTACTCTAGAACCGGCAGTGATAGATCACTGCCGGTTCAGTTATCACCTAGCAGTGAAATCAGCATTTTCACTGCCGATTTTACTCCAGAAATGGTAGTGATAAGTATTTTCCCCGCAAAGCAGTGATATGTATTTTTCCCGCGCAATCTGACCTTATCACTACTGGTTTTACGCAGAACCGGCAATGATAAGTATCTTTATATAGGTGTTCCCCTCTCCGACCGAGCAGTACAGAGAGGAGCTCTGTCTTTGCTCGGTGGCTTGGATTTTGGTGACTTTGCTGCTGGAAAATTGTACAAAAATTCATCTCCAATTTCTCTCTAAGGATAGTAACTTGATCTACATTATATTTGTAGTTAGATTTTACTTTGTGGATTGCTCTAAATTTTGATAATTAGTGATTGTATGGTGTGAATATTTTAGGTCGGTAGAGCTCAAATTAAGATCTAGCTAGTTTAGTGAATAAATTACAATCCTTATTCATTTTAGTGATTTAGTGGATTTTTAAATAATGAAAATTGCTAAATGGACCATTATATCTAATTATAATTATTTTAAATAATGAAAAATTGTTATATGGAATTTTAAATAGTGAAAATAGGTAGATGAATATTTAAATAATGAAAAATGGTAGATGGATTTTCCAATAATGAAAATTGCAAGATACATTTTTAAATATAATTATTTACAAATATATCCTTATTTTCAATTATATGCTTATTTGATGTATATTAATTTAATTTATTAGCACTACATAACAAATGAAATGAATAAATCATTTAAATAATAAAAAATTGCTAGATTGATACTAAATAATGAAAAAAGGTTGATGTATTTTAATATAGTCAAAGTTGATAGATGGATTTTTAAATCTAATCATTTACAATTATATTGTTATTTGCAATTATATGCTTGCGTGATGTTTATTGATTTAATTGATTAGCACTGCATGATTAATATAAAGAATAAATTATTTTGTGATCGTTTATTGATTTGCTGAAATTTAGTTTGATATAATTAATTGTAGATGGACTGAAGGCGGATGTATGACACGGACCGTCGCAGCCCAGAGTTCTTTAATGGTGTGACTTATTTTCTGAACGCGGCTGGGGCGCATAAGTCAAACAACCTGGCGGACTATATGTGTTGTCCATGTGTTGATTGCAAAAATGAGAAGCTATTTTCTACCATAGAATCGATACGTGCACACTTGCTTCGAAGGGGTGTCAAGGCTGGCTATATTTGTTGGACCGAGCACGGTGAAGATGAGATTGTACATGAAGGGCAACAAATTGATGACGATATCGAGCACGGTGAAGATGAGATTGTACATGAAGGGCAATACATTGACAAACATGATAGAGACAACGGTAAGACATCGGTAGAAGATACGTTCATTGATAGCCACGAAGATGATCTAGATCAAATATTGCGTGATGGGGAGGGGGACTTCACGAGTGAAAGAGAGTTTTAAAAGTTCCAGCGTATGGTAGAGGACTCTACAACACCATTGTACCCCCGCTGCAAGGAGGAGCACAAAAAGCTGCATACCGTGCTTACACTACTGCAGTTGAAGGCAAGCAATGGTTGGTCCGATAAGAGCTTCATTGAGATGTTATGTCTCTTGGGGTTGCTTCCAGAGGGTAACGTGTTGCCTTCAACTACATACCAGGCCAAGCAGGTTGTCTGCCCGTTGAAACTGGAAGTACAAAGAATACACACATGTCCAAACGATTGCATATTGTATCGCAATGAGTTTGTAGACTTGGATGCCTGTGCTGTTTGCAAAGCAAAGCGGTATAAGGGCAACGATGATGATATCGATAACGATTATGTCGGGGTGAAGCGTAAGAAGAAGAGACCGAGCTGTGGGACAAGCTAAAACAAGTGTTCCAGTTCCCCAAGGGACCAAGCTAGTTGCAAAGAAACGTACACTATGCATCAAGTGCATAGCGTGGAAGAATTTGAAGACGACACTGAATAAGAACTATGTGAAGAGGAATGAAACACCAAATTTTGATACGTACCCAAAGTTAAGAAAGTTTTGAGAGGACTTTGTGGCGTACAAGAGGTTTGAAGAAGCCCAGATAGTAAGTCAAAAGAACAAGGCAAACGTGGATAAGAATATTTACCCTCACACACTAGGCACAGGTGAGTACGTGAAGAAAATACCAGTATATGATAGGTCCAAAGAAGAACTAACCCGCAGCGGTGTCATTCCTGCGATGACCGAGTTGAGCGAACGATCGAAGCACTGGTTGCTTGGGAGGGGTGCTTCTATCTCAAATGATGGCAGTTTAAGATTCAGAAGCGATAGAGACTTGAAAGTGTCACGCAGAATCACATATGCTCATGTGCAGTCTTCTCAAGGCTCTTTCAGGCCACGAAGGGAGAATGACGAGCTAACCGTAACTCTGGGTAACAAGGAGTACCCTGGTCGCACCTAAAGAGTTGGTTTGGTGTCGTGGAAAGAAGGCTTCCCGTCAGACGCATGGTTGTATAGGCGTTCGAAGGGAATAAGAGAAGATGAACTGGACCGTCAAATAAAAGTTGGTATGGCGAGAGCATTAGAGGAACAGAGAGTGGAACTAGATAAGACTGTGGAGCAAGCAGTAAAGAAAGCTCTCACCACGATCGCCACTCGATGCCACCGACATCATCACCCCAAAGTGCTCGTAAGAGCATTGCAAGGCCCACTGTGGATTCCCGAAGAGCTTGGACTCTATTTTCCTATGGATTACATCATAGAACCGACACCGTGCAAGCTACATTTGTCCGCACATGGTATTACCATCGAGGCGGCTGAGAGCAGGGCTTGGCCATGCACGAAGTCGCAGGTTTTGCACTATCGCCCGATATTGTCGGGATTCGCCAGGGTCGAAGTGGACAGTGTAGTCCGCCAATATCGTAAAATAGAGGTAGAGATCCCTGGCGAGGACAAACACAACAAACTAGGAGAAAACATGCATGGCTTCCTCGCGTGGCTCAAGAGCTTGATTAAGTTTGGCTCTAACGATGAGGACGACGAAGATGATGATCAACCACACTCTCCACACAGAGACCTCCCTCCCTTGTCGCCACTATACAAAAAAAGTGCAACACCTCCGCCAGCACCACCTAGAAAAAGTCCAACACCTCCGCCGGCACCACCCAGAAAAAGTCCAACTCCTCCGCCGGCACCAACCAAAAAAAGTCCAACTCCTCCGGCGACATCTGAAAAGAATCGAACACCAGCACCATCTCGAAAGTCGGTACCATCGTTTAAGAAATGTTAATCATCTGTGAAGCCAGCATAACCTCAGAAGAAATTACCAGCTGAGATGACTGAAGAAGAACGAAAAAAGCATATAAGCGCCAGCGTAACATCTCACTTTAAAAATGTGCCATCACCTGAGAAGACTAAAGTTGATGCTCATGCGCAGAAGTTTTTCTTGAGTATGGGAAAAGTGCAAAAGACGGGACAGTCTTCTGAACCTTGTGAAATGTCAGACTATGAGCGCATATCCAGAAAGCAATACTTGAAGGCGGCTAGTGCCGATGCGTTGAGGTCGGAAGCTCAAGAAGCCGCTGCTCAACAAGATGCTCACGACCAAGGTCTAAGTGGAAGTTTTTTTTGGGTAAACCGCTAGTTGAACCAGCTCATTTGGACCACCTAATAACACAACTGCGGCGCATCCATCAGTGGTACATGCAGCAGTCCAATGATGGTATGGAGGCGTTCCCCGTCAGATACACAGAGCAGGATTTTCACAATGGAGATAACATCTTCTGGGTAACTTTCGGGGAGTTGTATATGTTGTACCAGCAAGATGCCCTGGACGTGAATGTACTTAGACTGTGGACTTTGTAAGTCTCTATGTATATTATTGTGCATTCTTGTACTGTTTAATTGCATGTTTAACTTCTTTTTTATGTAGAATGGAGATGCAAACATGTAGAAGAAATGGCAATGACGATCTAGCATTCCTAGATCTGGGGCTTGTCAACGAGAAGCTTGTGAAGGACAATCCACAGTATAATATTGAAGACTATTTATTTAATACTTTCTTGAAGCTACAATACAAAACCTCCATACTTTTACCATATAACTTTAAGTATGTATTTTCCTACTTCTAATATCATTTTACTATTTTTGTGTAACACGTACGATGTGGGAGTAATTGACTACGTTGACATATATATGCAGATTTCAATGGGTCCTCCTCGTCATCCAGTTAGATGCTACCAGGATTTTTGTCTTGGTCCTCCTTATCACTGTCGGTTTCTGAGCCGGCAGTGATAATCCTGAGTATCACTGCCGACCAATCATTGCCGGCTCTAATAACCGGTAGTGATGGCGTTTTTGAGTCGGCAGTGATGTATTGTTCTGTAGTAGTGTTTGCGAGGTGATGATGAAGGGAATTATCATCTATGGCCTAAGATTGGGTTTATGGCTACAACAAAGGGTTAGCCGACGCAACCGTCTAAGGTTTAGCTGGAGAACCTGCTAGCTAATCAGGATTCAGAAGGGCATTAGGCAAGCAAATGGCTGGCTAAAATCACCTTTAAAGGAACAGCAAGGAGAATGGTCCATTTAGAGGCAGAGCTATAGCGAATGAGAAGTGGACGAGAGGTGAAAACCATGTTTGGAATGCAGGATTTTTTCTTTCCAATTCATTCGGGAATTGAACTATTTTCTAGAAATTGCAAACGAGGCAAAAAGGTTTTGTTCGGGAATTGAAATGCTGAGTGCTTGTTCCGGCCGGTTCCACTGACAAGAAAAAAAGTACGTTCCTGTCATGGATAGCTCCAAGTGATTGTAGTTTCTTTACTACCTTTGAATCGAGCATTATCAGCTCGACATAACTGTCCATTTTTCGCTCGAGACCTCAAGAGAGAGGACGATCATTGTCCCTAGCCTCTGACGTGGGTGGCATAAAGCCTGAAATATATACTGGCTACCAAGAGATTCCTCAAACAAATTAAGCTGAATCTCAGCACTTTGTCTGGTCATGCATGTTTGTTGGAAATGTCCTTTGCTTGTTGATTGCATTCTACCCGACTCGTTCTTTGCAGTCTTGCATTCCAAATGCCCTTGTGCAAGCCGTGTAGGGAACCAATCAACATTAACTGGAGCATTGCCGCAGGAATATATGTATTGAAACTTCGATGAAGCCATGCAAAGTAAGGTTAATTCTGTCCATTCCACAACGTTGGAACGCATTACGTTTGCCATTTTGTCATGTGTACGCCTTCTACAACGTTGCTACTTTTTTTAAAGATAGAATACAAGGCGAACGTACACCACATGCAACGCTCCTGTTACTAGACCACTCACCTGTTCTTTACAATGTTACTTTCGTCCAATTATTTAATTCAAATTTGAATTATTTTTGAAGGAGAAAAGAAAAAAGTTGGAATTCCTTTTTTCAGTCTCTACCCCTACCAAAGGCTAGCTGCTTTACTAGCACCATGCATCGTGCTTATTTTGAAATTGACATAGTTCAACCTAAAATCATTTTATTTATCATTTAAGTGGTTATTTCAAATTCTAGCTAACAAATCACTGTCGAGCCAAGCCTTATTAACTTTTTTCGCTCAAAATAGACTTATTTAATTTTCAAACTATTAAAAATTACAATCAAAGAAATTTTGATTCGAGCCCTAATGAGCTTTTTTGCCAGCCCTAGGTGCATGCACACTGTTTTTTTAGACACTTTTTATTGATTAATCTTTTACCTCCGGTTGTGAATTCCTTTTATATCACATTAAAATTATAAAAATCTGATTTCCTTTTTTTTCAGTTCATTTTCTGCGAGTTGTCCAGATCCCACCGGTAAAGCCGGTAACCGCAGGTGGTTACCGGTAAAGCCGGTAACCGCAGGTGGTTACCGGCTGGAAGAATTTTCACTTAGTTATACCATTAGAAGCGCTTGTGAAAATTTTCACACTTTACAACTTCATTTATGGTTTGATATATAGATTGGAAATTCTTATATGTATTATCATCCCTTAAACTCTGCTCTATTTCCATAAAGCACAGCTTTCCACAGACACATCATGTCAGTCAGAGGCGGAGCCAGCCTAGGCTCAAGCCTCGGGCCGGCCTGAGCTGTCCCAAAGGATATTTGACCCATTGCTGAATTTGTATGTAGTTTTGAGCTAGCATGCATGCTGATATTTGGCTTATTTTTGAACTTGTTAAGAAAATTTTGGGCCAGACTCGGGCCCAGGCCCGGGTGGCCCGAGGCCTGGCTCCGCCCCTGATGTCAGTCGAGAGAAATTTCAGTCGGACATGGAGAGTTGATTTGGTGTCATTCGGCCGGTCATAACCATCACGACCGAAGGTGCAGCTGGAAGTACTTGGGGGAAAAGGGGATAAGAATTCAATAGCAGGAGATAAATATTTACTGCTCCAAATTAGAGGAAATATAACCAAGAAGAAAATTAAACTACTTCTGCAAGAAACAGTAGGAATATTCCACAAGACATTCAACACAATGTTCCATCAAAGAAAACAAACATAAACACAAACACCCAAGGTTGTCAACTCACAACAATTTAAATAATGAAATGCAAACTAAGAAAGCAGAAGAATAGAGTACTCGATAGACAAACAAACGGACAAGGGATGAGACACTTAGAACTGAGTTTGGATCGAATTCACTGTTCTCTTATCCACATGAAAGGCCTTGGCAAGAATATCATCCGAGATGGAGGGTTTGGATGCAAACAGTGCATTGGCTACAGTGAGAATTTTTACTGTTTCTAGCTCTTTTGAATTACGTTTTTACGAAAATAGACATTGTCGCGAAAGAATTGCATTTTTAGCCCCGCCGCCGCGAAGACCACGCCTCCCGAGCGCTGCGCTCGCCCGGCCCCACACAAAGCAGCGCCTCCCAAGCGCTGCGTGAGCCGGTCCCACACCCTGTGCCTGAAGCCGCGCCTCCAAACCGCTCCCTCGGCTAGGGAAGCAGTGCCTGGGAGGCACTACACACGAGGGAGGCAGCGCTGCATTGGTGGGCCACGCCATGATGCCCTTTGTTGCAGACTGCACATCGCAAAACAGCATCAGTTCTCTTGGGGCAGGACATACTATGGAATAAAAGCCTAAAAAGATCACATATTCTGTTTTCCATAAAAATACCCATGCTGCAAGCAGAGCTGAGTAAGCAACGTTCTTCTTACAAGATTAGGACTGAAACACAACTAGTGCATAGCCCACCAGTGCAGCGCTGCCTCCATCGCGTGCAGCGCCTCCCAGGCGTTGCTTCCCTCCACTTGAGTCGGCTTTGGGCGCAGGGTGTGGGACCGGCTCACGTAGCGCTTGGCAGGCGCTGCTTTGTGTGGGGCCGGGGGAGCGCAGCGCTCAGGAGGCACGGTCTTCGCGGCGACGGGGCCAAAAATGCAATTCTTTCGCGACAGTGCCTATTTTTGTAAAAACGTATTTCAAAAGAGTTAGAACAGTAAAAAAATTCCTACAGTGATCACCCCAGGGTTTTGGTTGCTCAGCGCTGCTAGAGCGACAACATTGGTTGTCCCATGATTGAACTAGAAGTGGATGAGGCCCTTGGGGAAGACGAACACATCTCCCTTGGTGAACAGCTTGTTCTCAGAGTTGGAGGTCACAAAGCCGACGTAGAGCGAGCCCTCCAACACCGTCAAGATCTCGGTGGCACGCGGGTGAGTGTCAAGATCTCACCAGCGTTAACTTGCAGCAGAGCAGCAAAGGGGATGGCTTCGATGCTAAGGGAGAAGATCAAGGAAAAGTTTTTGGGAGGCTAGCGACGCAAAAGGTGGTGAAGGCCACGGCTTGAGATGTGTAAGAGCAGCGACGCCAGTGATTTGGGGGCGATGATGAGCGATGGAGCAGTAGTGATGGCATTGGCAGCAGTGATGCTGAGGCGAGGTGGATTGATCATGTCGAACATGACCCCTCCCTCCTAGAGAGGTAGGCGTCGGGCTGGCACGGGTCCATTGTGCTTCGTGTCTAAATCATGCTGTGTCGTGTCGACCCGGTCCATTTGTGTTTCGTGCCGGTTTAGGCCCGGTCTCTGTGCACTATTGCGATGAGAGTATAAGAGCCGGATACGCACAGAGTTAAGGCAATAGGCACAAATATTAGAGAAAAAAGAAGTAAATTTTATTCATTCTTGAATAAATATAGAGTTACTACTTCGTTAAAAACCTTACACCCCGGTGTGGGCACTCCAATAAGAAAAGAGTACAATAACTATATACATATATATAGACTACTCGAGGCCGAGGTAGTCAAAGTCAGCTAATGCGTCTGTGATCTTCGAATCCTCAATCTGATGTTGTGTCCTGTCATCTGCACACTCTCAGTCTATAAGGCATGTAATTGCCTTAACCATCTCAAGCGTAAGAGACGACCTCCTCGGCTCAAGTGTCCTCCCTACCGAACTGAATGTAGCTTTCAACGAGGCAGTGGACGCTGGAACCACAATTACATCCCGTGCAAAATGCGATAGCACGAGGTATGTACAATGGTGATTCTTCCATCACAATAGCAAGCTGAGTCGATTGTCTTCGTCCATGTCAAGCTCAATGTTCATGAAAGGCGTGTCGAGGTAGTGGTTGATCTCTACTCGTGAATTCCATTGTGACCTATTGGGTGCTTCAGAAGACAAACTAGACACCTTGCATTTTAGCTTCTTCCATATGTTTGAAATGGTCGACTTGCCCCGTGTTTGTTGCATTGTTGAGGTAGATCTTCTTGCCTCACTACTACTACCAAAATTTTCATAATATTTATCGAAAACTCCAAAAACTTGTTATAAGCATGAGTATATGCCTCAGAAAAATCAAGATCAAATGCTTCATCTATTCCCTCGAAGGCGGCCTACAAATTAGATAATTTTCTTCGAGGATCCAGAATAGTAGCAAAAAGTATAGATGTGGAATAGCTTGAAAATATTTTAAATTTTTTTCTCCATTGGTTCTATAATGGGTTGTAAAATATAATTACATCTGTTTTCTTTGAAACTGTTAGCAATTAGGGATGAAAACAGAACGGAAACGATCGGTAAATGGTCGTTCTGTTTTTGTTTCCACGTTTTTTACCAGTAACGGAAACGAAATCGGAAACCCCGGAAACGGATACGGAAACAAATAGTGATGGAAATGGATTCGAAATGGAACATAGCGAATACAGAAACGAAAGCGGAAAATTCCATGAGAATATAGTACATGATATTAGGCTATTAGGCATAAATACTTAAAGAGGGCGTCAAGGCCTTGAGATCAAACATTCGTACCGAGGCTAAAGCTAACCTGGAGCATCACTGTAGTGGAGGCTTAACCCGGTTCATACACAACAAACATCAAAAGTACACAGATAAAATTATGCGAAAAGACCAAGGAATGCGACGAAACCACATTCGACACTCGAGACAAACCACTGACCAGGCAACAAATATCACCAAAAATAGAAGTGATTCATTGATGCCAAACATACGGTTTAAATAACACTACACCTGAATACATGGAAGTTTGATCTTGCTATCCAGACAAACCAAAGTACCAATGTTATAACAGAGCTCCAACAAGAAAATAAATTACCAAACATGGGTTCACTTTGCGGGACATGCAAAATTTTTAGCTTACATCCTAGAAAACTAACAACCTTGATCAACAGGTTGTGCCTTGCTTTTGGGTAACCTTCATCTTAGTCGACCTTGCGGCGGAAGGAGCATCCCTCGGTTCCACCCATCGGTTCAGTGCTGCAATCACACAACAGTTCAATTCAGTTTAGTGCATCAACTCAATGACAGATAGCACTAAGTTACAACAACAATATAACATGGAATGATGTTACTGCAACTCCTATTTTCTTCCAGGAACATTCTTCTCCATAACTTAGCAATTGCACAGGAGGAAAAAAATATGGTCATTTTAGGAGCGTTGCATAAAATCAAAATAACATACTCAGAAACAGATCAGTTCATCATGTTCTCCTCCATATCAGTACTCGTCAGATTTTACAGTATTCTAGAATAAGATTTTACAGTATTCGTCAGATTTTAAAATAATTCAAAACCTACAGGGATAAAATAACTCAAAAACCTACTTGTCTGCTACTCGTAGACAATAATCTTACAGTTGATAGTCAGCTCTTAAATCCCTGTTTGTGTGCACATTTTCTAAAATGCAAAGTGTTACTAGTAGTAGTCTAGTAGATCACAGTATCCTTAGAAATTGTAAGCACGGAAACCTGTCCAAACTTGGAACTAAGAACATAACTAAATACAGCTGGCTCATCATGCGGAGAACTGATAACATTATTAGCATGATCTCATTAAACCATCCCTCTACTCTAGAATTTGTACAGAAGATAAGTCTTACTCGAAGTGTTTTTCAAATTTGATCTCTTGTAATAGTAAATACATGTTAATACAGACTTGACATTTTGACATTCTTAATTCAATCGCACAGACTAGCAAATAGATGAACCAAACCTCAAACAAAATCAAATCTGGGGGCGGCGCGGTGGGGGCGCTGATATGAGGGCGGCAGGACTCCAGTCCGGGGCACCGGGGCGGCGCGATGGGGCCTACGGTGCAGCGTCAGTGAATCGGTGAGCTTGGGTGGGGGCGGTGCCGCCGACTCGAGAGTCAGGAGGCCAGGATGGGAGTCTCGCGTGATGAGGTGTAGGTGCCGATCCGGGCGGTAGGACTCGACAGAGGTGTTGGGGCACGCCGGCACTGTGAATCGTGAACTCAGGGGGGCGGCTCGCCTGCCGAGAGTCGGAGGCCGGACGAGTCTCATGTGACGAGGTGTGGACACCGATCTGGGGGGCGACGACGTGGCGCAGGTGAATAGGTGAGCCTGGGTGGGGGATGATGCCGCCGACTCTAGAGTCCGGACTCGAGAGGTCGGCGTGACAAGGGAGCTGACTGAGAGCTAGGGTTTGTTTTCGATTTCACTCGATGCGTAAGCAGCACTTGGGCCAGGCCGCCTAGGTGAGTTACGATCTTACGATCGGGTTGGGCCTTCAATCCGTTCGGAATTCCCGAATAATACTATACGGAATTTCCGCCCGCTTCCGTCGAACCGACTCTCCGCTTGCATTTCCGCTTCGCATTTGAAGATCAAAGTTTCCATTCTGCTTCCAAAAAGGTCTTCATTTTGTTTTCCTTCGGAACGGTCGAAAAGTTTATGTTCCATTTTCATCCCTATTAGCAAAAGTCTAAAGCCACTCAATGACTAAGCAAGAAGTTGGGTAGTACACACTGGATAGCATGTTGGTTGCATTGTAAAAAAATTCTAAAAAATCACGAAATGACGGGCAACTTCCTAATCCACATCATGAACCAACGGCTTACCATTATTGCAATTGAAGAAGACGGTAATAATATGCTCGTAGTTCTTGCACCGCTCCAGCATAGTATACATAGAGTTTCATCTAACTTTCATATCATGGTTGAATATTCTTGGTGGCTTATTGTTGGTCTTATAGTACTCCGAGAACTAGACGTACTTTACAGTTGAACCTGTAACAAATTGGTTAGCATCACATATGTTGTTCAAACTAGTGGAGATTAATGATGTGGTATATGCATCTCTGGTGGAGTATGAAATCTCCAACATAAGTCTCTAAGTGTGATGAGAGATGCTCTATGGTCATCGTGTTAACTGATGTATTGTTAAGAGTGATAGAAATAATTCTACTTTATATTTGAAAGTCAGTAATAATTCTACGTATATGTCACATGTAGTTGTTCTCCTACTAACATGTTGGTATTGTGGGCAAAAACCATGTTGCATCATTCTTTCAAAATTAGAACTCTCACCTATTCTAAATAGAAAATCCTCTGTAACAATGTAACGTGCAATTTCGTTTATAGCTTCCTTGGTGTTGTATACCCATGTACTTACCGAACTGTCGGTATTACAGTTGAGTTATGCCCCGACACCCTCTCCTAGCCTTCGTTCGGCCAATATCTTCTTCAAGCATGCTTCCGCATATCGTTTGAGATGACCAGTTTCTCCACATGCACGTGGAGATAATTTAACTTGACATTATTTACAAATAGTATACACTACCTCATGTCAGTCCACAAATTTCGACGGTTCTATCTATATGTTGTTAGCACCATGCCCATCGATTGTCAGATATGAACACTCGTCCCGGATGCACCGATGTAGCAGCATCGGAGCTTGGTGCGTATACCGATACCCATCTCGGATGTACCGATGTAGCGGTATCAGAGCTCGGTGCGGAGCTCGTTCCCTCGGGAATGTAATAGTTATCCTCAATGCCATACGTACCGTCCAAATGACGATCATCTATGCTATAGTCTCTCATGTTAGGAAAGAGTTGGCGCGGATCGATCTCTTGATCATGACAAGGGGATTAGGAGAGCGAGGACGTGCTCACCTGCTCTAACTAAACATTTTATTTCGTGACGGGAGAGCAAACTCAAAACAAATATAGAGAACAAACTCACGAGGGAGCAAGGAGAGAGCGAACTCAGAGCAAATGTTTTGGGTGATAAAGAAACGAAAACCCGAGAGGGGTTTTATAGCAAACGAACTCAAGCGAACATTAGATGAGACGAACTGAAGGAACGTTAAAATCAACTTTATTTCTTTGGCTTGTCATATCGCTGTCTTTCCCTACCATTCGTTCCTCCCCCGGCAAACCCACATCCGGCCAGCCTCCCACCCGACTGGCCTCCTCCCTCCAGCCTCCCTGGTACAGAAGCACCAGTCACTGACATCCATCCCCGACCCCACCTGTCATCCTCAATCTCAATCTTACGCCGCCATTAATCACAGCACGCGCTGTCAAGAAGTCTCTAGAACATGCTTTTGCACGCGACAATATAAATGTGCGCCGACGCATCCGTCTCGGAAATCGTAAGAGGCAACGCAACGCAACGCATCGCGACCGCTCCCCCAAATCACACAAACACACCCTTCCAGAAGCTTCCGTTTCCCAACCCGCACACACCAGAAAAAGAGGGGGGACAAGAATGGACGACGACTTCGACTTCCCGGCGGCCGGCGGCGAGGGCGCGATGGGGGGCTTCGGCGACGAGGACTACATGGCCATGAATGACCTCTACGCCCACGCTGGTGCGGGCGCGGGCGCGGGCGCGGGCGCCGACGCCGCCGGGGAGGAGGAGGGCGACGAGGGGAACAACACCGCGGCGATGAAGGTGGGGGAGGAGAAGGAGATCGGGAAGGAGGGGCTGCGGAAGAAGCTGGTGAAGGAGGGCGAGGGATGGGAGCGCCCCGACGCCGGCGACGAGGTCGAAGGTGCGTGCGGTTCGACTTGATTTCTGGGTTTTCACTTTTCTTGGTGCCGAGAACAAACGATGGGTTGGATTGGATTGGGCTGAAATGGCTGTTCACGATGGATCGGGTGGCGCAGTGCACTACACGGGGACGCTGGTGGATGGCACCAAGTTCGACTCCAGCCGGGATCGCGACACCCCATTCAAGTTCACCCTGGGGCAAGGTAACAACAGACTCCCCTTACCGATCTCCTGTTCTTCTTCCGAACTAGGACCAAATTAAAACCCTTGATTCAACTACTAGTAGCAAGTCATGAAATTTGATTACCTGATACCTGGTTAATGCTTATGGTCGGGAAATTTGGTGCCTTTTTTCTTTGAGAAGTGGAAATTTAGTACTTTACTATAGATTATAGCTAGCAGGTAGACTGGCAAAAATTCTTGCCCTACAATGCTGAATGGGAGAGTCATTGGGGTCGGGTTATCTGCAGTTGAGTGTGTATATCCTCTGCTCGAGCAGGAATTGATCCAGATTTGATACGGTATCTTCTTAATCTTACTAGATAGGTCAGTTTCCCCTTTCGACACGTGATCTTACTGTTGACTATTGAGCTACCAAGACCATTGGATTTGAAATCGAATGTTTGATGGTCCAATGTATAACGGTATAAACATAGAGTAGTTTAGGCTACTGGCAGGTCATGCTTTACATTGTTAGTTTGTTAGTACAATAATTCTTCAAATAGTTGTTTCATAGACGATGGATCAAAATTTAACCATCACTTGGAGTATTTCTGTATTTTTTGCTTTATCTGGCCTTTTTTATTCCATTTCCACAAATAGACACATCCAAAAACTATTTTTAGAAAAGACCTTTTTCTCAGCACCGTAATGAACGGCACTCAATTTTAACATATCAGCGCCAACCTTTGGGGCGCTGAGCCTACTGGCGACGTTAGCCCACACTGCAATGTGAGATGTGGCCATTGCCAACTCAGCACTGGCAGTGCCAAGTACTTTGGCACTGAGTTGCACTGCCTCCGCGCCATTGCTTTTGGCATTGTGTTTGTGACTAAGCAATAGCATCGGCGAGCCATCTATTAGTGACACTAGTAGCTGGTACATGCCTTTCACTTTCACAATATTATGTGACGCATTGTGAAATCAAATAAGTACAATATGCTGGAGAATGATCATATCAATGGTACTGCTGCCATTTTTGGATTTAAGAAACCTCACATATATAGTTATCTAGTATATATTACTAGTAAGCGTGCACGTGCATTTTTCCTCATATATCTTGCTTCAAAGTAATATTCAATATAGTCAAACTGAACTACTGAGAACACTAATGATAGTGACAAAATAAGTATTATAAGACATGACAGAACCATTAGAGAAAAAAGTACTTCAAAAGTATGTTCTAAACACAACTATAATAATTGTTCCACTTGTTGTGTTTACATGCCATATAAATTCGACGTTGGAATCCATTCTGTGGTGCATAGGAAAAATCATGGAAGTCAGCACATTCACCTTTGCTTACACCGTGCGGCTCTATCAGGATATTCAACCAATCATTTGCTCTCTAAATGAACTGAAAATTTCGCATAGAACTCCTGATGCGGCACAAGTTAGAGGACCCTAATTTGTACTCGAGTTTGGCCCGATCTTTCACGGTACACTGACGGTGGCCAAGAAGTTCCACATCGTGAGCGATCAAATAGAAACAGTCCTTCTCTTTATCTCTAATGTAGACACCGCATGCATTCCAACAGCAGTACACCTCATCGCTCCATAAGGCCCACATGCACAATTGCTCGGCCTTGGCCTGCCTCCATGCTTCACGTCCCTCTCACACGCCAAATACTCAAGCGCCACATCAACTCCCACTTGCACTTATAACGTGCCACAAAAATTCACCACCAGAATTCATTCCATGCAGTACAGGAAAAATCATAGAAGTTGACTTGCCCACTTTGCCTAAGTCGTCTGGCTTATCAGCTATTCTAGCTAGCATTTTTTCCCCCGAATAAGGTGAACATTTCACATTGGACTCCCACTTGCATTGCTACCATGCCACAAAAAATCGATGCTGGAATTCATTTTGTACTGCGCAAGAAAAATCATGGAAGTTAGCACACTCTCTTCTGCCTTATGTCATTTGGCTCTATCAGCCTATTCAAGGAAGCCTTTGTTCTTTGAATGAGGTGAAAATTTCACATAAGACTCCTACGTGCACTGCCAACATGCCAAAGAAATTCGCCACTGGAATTCACTTTGTGCTGCACAGGAAAAATCATGAAAGTTAGAAACTTCTCTTTTACCTACTATGTTTGTCTCTATCAACCTATTCAAGTGAGCATTTGTTGTCCGATTGAGGTAAAATTTTCACATAGGATTTCCACTTGCACTACTAACATGCCATAGAAATTCGCCGTTGGAATTCATTCTATGACTTCCACTTGTACTACACAAGAAAAATCACGCAAGTCAGCATATGCTCTTTTGCCTATGTTATTCGGCTCTATCAGCCTATTCAGGTGAGCATTTGTTCTTCGAATGAGGTGAAAGTTTCACATGGGACAAATTTCACGTAGGACCCCCACTTGCACTGCTAACATGCCAAAGAAATTCGTCGTTGGAATTCACTTTGTACCGCACAAGAAAAATCATGGAAGTTAGAACCTACTCTTTTACAAATGATGTTCGTCTCTATAACCCTACTTAAGCGAGCATTTGTTCTCCAAATGAGGTAAAAATTTCACATAGGACTTCCACTTGCACTACAAACATGCCATAGAAATTCACCACTAGAATTCATTCTATGGCATACAGGAAAAATCATGGAAGTTAGCACATTCTGTCACACCGGGGACATCGACTGTGGTGGCAGTGTGGTAGGCACGACCAAAGCCGTGGATGAGAACGGCGATGGTAATGAATCGACCGATAAGGTCCGAGTCAACAATGTAACAATCATTATAATCTGCTACTTCCTCCAGTCACAAATAGATGTCGTTTTGGATATAGGTGCAGCCAAACTTTTGAAACTTTGACTACTAATATCTTTTAAAATATTTAAATTGTATATATGAAAAGAATGGTTTTTTTTTCTTTTTGAAACCAAGATTGAATGGGAATTTAGTGGGTGATATGTTGGCCAAGATAGATCATTGCAAGGATGCATGCATTAACTGAGGACCGCATGGCCTGAAGCTCACGCATGGCTGGCCCACGTCATCCAGTGGTAGAGAAGGTAATTAATGAAATGGGTAAAGGACAAGCTAGAAAATTAGTTGAGTTCGGCTTGTGTTAAACAAAGAGATGCAAAAAACTGGAAAGCAGCCTGAGTTGCGCTACAAAAAGAACAGATGCCGTATACTAATCGGACGACTCGCCGAAGCTAGCAAGTCACAAAATCAGTGCCTAAGTCAACAACGCAGATGCATTATAGCTCAGCACCAAGGAGCTCGGTGCTGGCCTAGCGCGGAGTTGGCAATGGTCGTCTCCCATGTTGGACCGTGGGCTGACGTAGCTACTCGGTTCAGTGCCACAAGGGTTAGCCTGACACGTTAAAATTCACTGCGGTTCATTCTGGCGCCGAAAGAAAGGGCCATTCCTGAAAATAGTATTTGGATGAGTCTATTTGTAGAAAAAGAATAAAAAAGGCCAAATGAAGCCAAAAAAATACAGTATTTCCAAATACATGTTCTGTAACTAAGTTACATGAATGAAAGGTTAGACATTAAAAAAAAGGATTAGTTCGGAGGAGCTACCTATGTTTGATTTAGAGAAGGAGAATAGGGACCTGAACTCATGACCTTAATCACCCCAACATCACTACTAAGCCACATGGATGTCCCTGCCATGTTAGACATTAGATGATCACTACAGTGATACTGAAATGAAACATGAGATGATCTCTGCCATTTTTGAACTCATCCTATTTTTCTGGTGTAATTCAACGTAACATATTTTAAACGCCGTTTGAAACGCCAAACAAGAAAGCATACCTATCTTCAGAATACATACCACGGTAGAATTTCTTTGAGCAGTCAGTGTTTTTCTAAATGAAACAATGCATTTACTCTCTACAGGACAAGTTATAAAGGGATGGGATTTGGGCATCAAGACCATGAAGAAAGGCGAGAATGCTGTTTTCACCATTCCATCAGAGCTTGCATATGGTGAGGATGGCTCCCCTCCAGTCATCCCTCCAAATGCCACGCTGCAGTTTGATGTTGAGCTTCTCTCATGGGCAAGTGTCAAGGACATCTGCAAGGATGGAGGCATCTTCAAGAAGATACTAGCCGAAGGCGAGAAGTGGGAGAACCCCAAAGAGAGTGATGAAGTCTTTGGTATTGCACCATGTTCTCCACGGTTGTGCCATAATGCCTTTTCAGTAACAATATTTGCCAAAGATTTATCCAATTGCTTTGTGCAGTTAAGTACGAGGTGAGGGTTGAGGATGGGACTGTTGTATCAAAATCTGATGGATTTGAGTTCACCGTGAAAGACGGTATAGTGCTTGCCATTTTTGAACATTTCCATTATTATTCTATCTTTGAGAGGTCAGTTTCTAACGCGGGAAAGTTCTCTTTTCAGGGCATCTCTGCCCTGCCATATCCAAGGCTGTCAAGACCATGAAGAAGAAGGAGAAGGTCCTCCTCACTGTCAAGCCACAATGTGAGTTTGCAGTAATGTAGTTAAGAACTCTTTGGTGCAATGTGGCACTAAAATCGTCTTTAATGTGTTGTGTGGTGAATAGATGGCTTTGGTGAGCAAGGCAGGCCAACCTCTGGAGATGAAGCTGCAGTTCCGCCTAATGCTACATTGCACATTGATCTTCAATTGGTGTCCTGGAAGACAGTCACTGAGATAGGCATTGATAAGAAGATCCTGAAGAAGATCCTCCAGGAGGGTGAAGGCTATGAGCGTCCTAACGACTGTGCAACTGTCAGAGGTATGCGGTTACATATGATGAATTGCCTTTTTTTTTTAAACATGATGATCTCAGATTGAACTCTCTTTTTTTAGATGCATGACAATGTTCTTACTCTGCAGTGAAGCTTATTGGGAAGTTGGAGGATGGTACAATGTTTGTCAAGAAAGGTCATGATGGTGAGGAGCCATTCGAGTTCAAGACTGATGAGGAGCAAGTCATTGAAGGGCTTGATAAGGCAGTACTTAGCATGAAGATAGGAGAAGTATCCTTGGTGACTATTCCCCCCGAGCATGCGTTTGGATCTGATGAAACAAAGCAAGATCTGGCTGTGGTTCCTCCTGACTCAACTGTTTATTATGAACTGGAGCTTGTGTCCTTTGATAAGGTAACTGAGCCTTGATGTCAGTGTGTATGTCTTAACGATTATTGATTGTTGATGAAAATCTAAATCCTCAGTGCCATTTTGTGCAGGAGAAAGAATCATGGGACTTGAAGGACAATGCTGAGAAGATTGAGGCGGCTGCTAAGAAGAAAGATGAAGGGAATGCGTGGTTTAAGATGGGCAACTATGCCAGGGCTTCTAAGAGATATGGAAAGGTCACAATTTTAAGCCTCTTGCTTAAAATAACCTTATGCACCTGCTTCGCATTAAATTGATGCTAACACTTTATGTTGTGCTCTATATCAGGCTTTGAACTTCATCGAGTACAACAGCTCCTTCAGTGAAAAAGAGAAGCAGCTTTCCATAGTACTCAAGGTGAGCTGCAAGCTCAACAATGCTGCATGCAAACTGAAACTTAAAGACTACAAGGAAGCGAAGGAACTGTGTGCCGAGGTATTAAAACTGAAACATCTTGTCGGCTACATAGTCCTAATAAGAGAAATGACCTGGGCTGGCTATGAATAATGGTGTTCAGGTCCTGGAACTCGACGGCACAAATGTGAAGGCCTTGTACAGAAGGGCACAGGCACACATCCATCTTGTTGATCTTGATTTGGCAGAACTAGATATCAAGAAAGCACTAGAAATAGATCCAGACAACAGGTAATCCTTAGTGGCATGGAATTTGATCAAAGTCTTGACGTACTATATATAGTGTACTACCAAATACCAACCATATGTAATACTGAAGTTAGCTTGAAGAAATCCTTTCCTACCTAATTCTGTTATATGGCATGCATCATAAAGCAACGACAGAGAGACCATTTATTTGATCATGTTGACACGACCAAGCTTTTGCAGTTTCTATGCAAAATATGTTCTGGATGTTTGGGTGAAGTGATATTTCTTGTGTTTCTCAGGGATGTGCAGAAGGAGTACAGGAGGCTGAAGGAGAAGGTCAAGGAATACAACAGAAGGGATGCCAAGTTCTACGGCAACATGATTTCGAAGCTGAGCAAGCTGGAACAGACTGAATCGGAGGTAGGTTCCCTCCGCCACCATGCTGGCCACCTTGTACCTATACTACCTGGACTGTCGTTTTACAGTTGGTTCACTGTTGTTGCTGCTTCCAGGGCTGCGGAAGTCGGGGAACAAGCAAGATGCGGCCATTGGCACAGCTGCTTAGAAGGCTTTTCACGACAGATGGTAGTAAGGAGTCCACGCTGTGGCTTGTGCTGAGGCTATTGATCCCAGTGATGCTAGTGATTGCGGTTTGTGCGGCTTACTACATGCAGAGCGGAGTCCCTGAAATAGACTGCATTAACTGTTGATGACTTATAGTTGCGTAGGATCTGTATGCTTAATTAGTGTCATGGGGCAACTGTTGCACATCGTAAATATAGTATTTGGTAAGCTGTTGTATTAATTGTGGTTATTACTTCTTTTGCTATCTGGTCCAAGAGAGTAGCATATGTCATATTCTGCCCCTGATTGAAAGATGAAACACTAAGGAAGTTTTAATGAAAATTACCTGCAAATGGGATCAGATGACCAAAGTTTTTTTTCATATAGATAACGCTAATGGGGCTCAAGTACATGATCAACCAGGTTTGAGCTTGACTTCGAATTGGTCATTGCAACTGAGAGCGAGGAATTCTTCCCGTCGGAACTAAACAGCAATTCCAGCATTTCCAAGTTAGCCGATATTGGTTTGCAGCCACCGGCAATCTGCCAGCTACTTTCTGCACCAATCATGGGGAAAAGGGGGCAACAAGAAAAGATGCGAAGAGCTTCTGGGCTTCAGCATGGTGCCGGCTGGCGCCAGTGTAACTGTCCCTATCGATCGTTCTCACGTTGCTATGTCGCGAGACGCAACGTGCATACTGTGTACTGTCCTTACTATTATGCCCGCAAGAATCTGGCCGCCGGCCACCGTGTCATGCGTAGCAGCAGCACCAACTCCGGTGAGCCCTCCATGGGAAAAGGTTGGAGTTACAGGTCCCCACCACCGGACCCGGCTTGCCTAAGGGGAGATCAAGAGGGTATTTATGCTGGTGAATTGATCACTCTGATTAAGAGATGGTGGGGGATCACTTAGTGTACCCAAAGCTTGGTGGCACCAGGTTGGAGTATTTTGTTAAGGAACTTCGCTATCGAATAGTCCGGGTTCTCGAACAGATCTAAATTGGAGAACAGAGAGAGACACACACAGATATATGGGGAGCGACGACAGAATTCTTTATTGATTTCTGATTGCTTGTACATAGGGGGAACCCCCTCCTCCTTATATAGCGCTCACCTAGGGTTTCGGCTAAGGGACCATCGTGGGCTTTTCATTGGGCCACGTGGTTTCCCAACACTCCCCTTTGAGCCCTTTGCCGTGAGATGCATATGCCTCATTAAAACTCCAGAAAAACCCAGTGGGAAAAATACTTGGAGAAAGAGTACATAGCATACGCTTACTATGTTGCACGAATTGCCTCATTAAAACCTTATGCAAGAAAACTTCATGAAAAACTTGCTAAGGAAAAAGAGTACAATTCACCCAAACTTCAATCACTAATCTTCGAGATTCATGTTGGGTATTCATAATTCATGTTCGAGATTCATGTGGGAGTATGTGAAATATCTCCCCCTGAAATCTGCACTTCTCTAAGCCTCATCATTCCAATTCCTTTTACGCACCTTTCAAAGGTAGATGCTGGGAGTGATTTAGTGAACAAATCTGCAAGATTTTCACATGACTTAGTATGCAATATCTTGATCTCGTTCATCTTATGCAATTCATGAGCATAGAAGAACTTGGGGTTGATATGCTTTGTGAGATTGCTCTTCACATAACCCATCTGTGCTTGGGCAACACAAGCTGCATTATCTTCATAGATTATCGTGGGAGTTTGCTCAATGTTCAAACCACACGACTTCTGGATGTGGTGAACCATTCTTCGGAGCCATGCACATTCACGAGATGCTTCATACAAAGCAATGATTTCGAGTGGTTTGTCGACGCCGAGACAAGAGTCCATTTAGACGACTTCCAAGAAATTGTTGTTCCTCCACATAGGAAAACATAGCGATTTAGGACTTGTCAAGATGCTGGTCCGATAAGTACCAAAGATCGGCGTAGCCTAACCAAATTCAATTCATTGTTTCTTCTGAAAAACAAACCAAGATCTTTGCTTCCTTGGAGGTAACGGAAGATATCCTTAATCCCTTTCCAATGCCTTTTGATGGGTTCTGCACTATACCGGGCTAGCAAATTCACAGCGAACGCAATGTCCGGCCTGGTGCTATTCGCAAGGTACATGAGCGCTCCAACTGCACTCAGATATGGGAATTCTGCTCCCAGGACTTCCTCCCCCTCTTCTCTAGGTCTATACGGGTCTAGGTCTGCTTGGAGTGACCTTCCGACCATTGGAGTCTTCGCAGGATATGCCTTTTCAAATCCAAACCTTTCCAACACTTTCTGCGTGTAGGTTGATTGGTATACCAAGATTCCTCCTTAGACATGTTCAAGCTGCAAGCCTAAACAAAACTTGGTTTTACCCAAATCCTTCATTTCAAACTCAGACTTCAAGTATGAGCATGCTTCTTCAATTTCTTCATTCGTACCAATGATGTTCAAGTCATCTACATAGACGGAGATTATACAGAATCCATTCGGGGTCGCTGTATCAATACATATGGACAATCTTCGCTGTTTGTGTAGCCTTTCTTGCAGAGGAAGTCACTCAAGCAATTGTACCACATTCTTCCTGACTGCTTTAGCCCATACAGTGATTTCTCCAATTTCACACTGTATACGTTTCTATTTGCTCCGTCTTGATTCGGGATAGGAATTCCTTCTGGTACTTTCATGTATATCTCCGAATACAAGTTTCCATACAAATATGTTGTGACAACATCCATTAGCTTCATTCTCAACTTCAAGTTGACTGCCATTTAGATCAAATATCTAAAGGTAATTCCTCCCATGACCGGAGAATAGGTTTCTTCATAATCAACTCCAGGACGTTGAGTGAAACCTTGAGCTACAAGCCTTGCCTTGTACCTTACAACTTCGTTGTTTTCATTCCTCTTTCGAACAAAGACCCATTTGTGACCTCAGTGGTTTATATGGGGAGGTGTGCGCATACGAGCCCAAACACCTCTCTCTTGTTCGGAGAGACTAACTCTGCGATAATTGTCTTTTCCATTCTTCCCAATCTAGCCTTTTCTTGCACTCTGCGAGAGATGCAGGCTCGGGATCATGATCAATGATCGAGGCAATCTTCTTTGCGAAGTATGCATCAACGTTGGCTGTTGCTCTATTCAGGGATTCTCCTGTTATTACAAAGTTTATGACCATTTCTTCATGGGGTGCTTCATGCACTTCTACTTGCTCTTCGCTGTTTTTCCCTATTGTAGGAGCAAGTTCCTTTAGCTTTTTATCGTCTATGTGTGCGCACACATTATTTCCGGCGACTTCCTGCAGTGGAAGATTCAAGTCTGGAATTGCCTTTCCTGTTGGCTTCTTTCCAGTGCTAGGTCTCAACTGGCTCCACTTCTTTCCTTGGGGTATTTTCGTGATTGGTTGTGGTAAGTCCTCTCACCCAGTTTTCTTCAGATGTCTCCGGGTACTTTGGGTTTGAGGAGCCAGATTTCCTGTTCTTTTTCTTTGAGGTCTCTGAACAGGATGAGGGATACCTCGCTATCGAATAGTCCGGAGTTCCCGAACAGATCTAAATTGGAGAACAGAGAGAGAGACACAAGTATATGGGGAGCGATGACAGAATTCTTTATTGATTTCTGATTGCTGGTACATGGGGGACCCTCCTCCTCCTTATATAGCGCTCACCTAGGGTTTCAACTAAGAGACCATCGTGGACTTTTCATTGGGCCACGTGGTTTCCCAACCTATTTCATAGCAAAAAAGTGACGGCGGGACAGGCAGCGGCAAGCAGGCCTCCACCAACTCGGCCATTTCTTTTCCTGTGTGCCGGTCTCTCTCTCTCTCAAAAGTAACGGAACTCAAACCCTGTCCGTAGGGAGGGTGAAATTAAGTGATAGTTTAAGTCGATTTCATTCAAAACGTAAGAGTAAATTTTATTGCAGTTGCCCACTACGGAATTCCCGTTCCCTTCACTAGCAATTTCCGTCCTTTCTACTTGTCGAGAATGTCGACGACGACAATGGCTTGTTTCTAGATCATGGCACCCTGCTCTGTATCGTATCCGAAAATTCTATATCAGCAGCAAGCTCGACTACATACCCAAGATGGATCGGCTCACATGATGTCCTCCATAAGTCTCAGCAGAGGCAGCCGAGAGTACTTTCGCTCTGTATGTTATTAGATGAAGCTGGCACTTGAGGCTAGATCAACGCCAAAAATGAGATTGAATTTGATCTTAAAATTTTATATAAATAGCTGAAAATTATTTAATTGACCATGATGAAATAACGATCAAAAGGGCATGAATAATCATAAATTAAATTTTATCCCTAAAAAATCAAGCCAAAGTCTCACGATATCAAATGGAAACGAAAAAAATCAATTTTAAGAGATTTTAGCCCGAGGCCGACACTACCACCCATATAAGGGTAGTACTACCGCTATAATCTGCAAAATCAAGTATATGAATAGCAATTTCATCGCAAGTTAAAATCAAAAATTGATGTAACTTTTGATTGGATGATCCAAAACTTGTGAAGCTTTGTTTGCACCTTCCTAAGGATGTCAGGAACCTATTCTAACCTTCAATCGCAAGGATTGACGTAAAAATTCTGACCTTTTTCAAAAATGACAAAGGTTGCATCAAAATCGGATCAAAAACCAAAACTTCACCTTGAGCTTGCTCGTGGTGATTTAATGATCAAGATGATCTCCCATATGTCTCAACAAACAAGAACAAAGAAATTGCTCACAAATGTCTAAGATCAAAATCTACCTCAAAATCTTCCTTCCCAACCCAAAAACCAGTTTATTAAAGAAACTTGAATAATTAAGAAGAGGCTTACCTAGATGTTTGTGAGATGATCTACAGAGGATACATCCATCGATCATTCATCCTTGGCAGCACAAGATCAAGTAAGAAAGAAACCACAAAAAAGATCAAGAGTAAAGCAAGAAGAAAATCAAAACATGAGGCAAAAAATTGAGCACGAATTTGACATTTATTTCAAAGCAAGATGGATGATTACAAAGCCTCTCACCTAAGGGCAAAGCTCCTAAGGAGGACTCACATAGCCACATAAGAACACCAAAATCTTGTGAAAGACCTAATTAAGAGTCTTGAAACTTGAATGCTTAAAGCCCCACCTCCCACTACATCTACTTATATAGTGGAGACAACCCTAACTCTAGACCTAGACACACAAGTGGATACCTTCACTCTTACATAGGCTAACTCGAAACCAAACACTCTTAACGGGTTTTCCACTCACATAAGCACACTTCTCAAAGCGCCAATTACATTGACTTTAAATCCTTTTCGCGAGCTCGAATTTGTCTCCAACTCCACTTTAGTGTGACCTAAACCACTTAGGCCACCACCGCAAATTTTCAAACCACCTCGATCGCCAGTATTGGATAAATTACCAATTTTTCCTAATGATTGGTCTTCCTTCTCCTCAAAGCATCGCCATTTTTCGCCCTTTCCACGTGGCCCCAATGATTTGCCGCCAAGCATCTCACGCGTCCAAACTCCCCTGAACCGTCCTCGCATGCAAATGGGCCCAAGTCACTTGATTGCCACGTGTCTTTTTCCGTTTCACCATGGCGGCATCGGCTTCCTTGACCGTTCTGGACCTTAACTCTTTCCCGAGCCTAGTCCATGTCGTTGCTCGTCATATCCATCACAAGTACAACACACTCCAGTTCCTTGTATTCCCGGTTTGCAACCACTTCTCGGCCTCAGTCATTTTTTGGCATCCCTTAACCGTTATGGACCTCAACTCTCTTAGTCTAGTCCTGATCTCGCTTTGCCTCACTATGAACTAGCCCCGGAGTCTTGCAACCAATACAAACAAGAAACACATCACATAGCATTATTCACAATAATATGCATTAATCAATAATTAATGCAAACATTAAGCACAAGTCGCAGTATAATTGGCACTACCTCCAACCAGGACCGGTAGTACCGCACCCCTAACACTACTGTTCCTAGTTGGCCGGTAGTACCGCTCGCACTGATCAATCCTAAGAGAACCCTCTCTGAAAAATAACTATCGTCACTGGATGCCGGTAGTACCGCATCCCCGGTACTACCGATCCCGAATGGCCGGTAGTGTCACCTGTAAAAAGACTACCACACCCCCAGCCAGTAGCTCTGCAGGGCCGACACTACCACCAACCTAGGCCGGTAATGCCGTCTCCTATATGGCTAGGGTCACCCTTAACCTAGCAGCACTTTAAATTGCTTCAAATTCAAATAAAATTCAAAACAAACTCAAATTTAAGCATTAAATGCTCAAACACTATCAATAACTCATCACAAATCTGAATAGACCTCCACATGGTCTTTCAGATCGATATACACTCAAGGCATGTGATAGTAATGTTTTGAAGACTTTTTATCATTCTTGGAAGGTATTAAAATTTACATTAAGCTAGTACCAAGAGCTATCAAAAGTTTATGCCTCCATCCTTTAAATGTTTTATACCTTTCGATACTATTTTAATATAAATTTTGGTAGCTCCCGAAGAAAATAAAAAGTCCCAATGTCCTAGGGCCAACATGATACCAAACCGTTGCTATGGTAGGGATACACACACTAGTGCTGCAGAGTGCAGACTCGCAAGTTCTGATTCAACCATTTATTAGTTAATGCTGATTCTTTTTAATAGGAAAAATCACCTCGTTGACCAACCTCTCTAGGTTGACCCGGGAGGGCCCACCTGGCAGTGCCGCCATTGCTGCCCTCGCCTTCCATTCCACGGCCCGCCGCTTCAGCTCCTTCCCTTTCTCCCCTCCCATCACCTCCCTCACCAGCCCCGCCACCTCCTCCCTATCGACCTTGCCGCCGACCTCGACGCCCATGCGCCACTCCGTGCAAGCGTACCGGCAATTCGTCTGCTGATCAGCGCCGAACGGCCAGCACAGCATGGGCACCCCGACAGAGATGCCCTCGAGCATCGAGTTCCACCCACAGTGCGTCAGGAACGCGCCGACCGCCTCGTGCCAGAGCACCTCCTCCTGGGGGCACCAGTTCGTCACATAGCACCTTCCCTTTGTATCCCTCACGAACTCCGGCGGCAAAACGGCGATGGAGTCGTCGGCGCCCTTTGCTTGGTCGTCTCTGATCACCCACAGGAAGTCGTAGCCGCTGTTGGCCATTCCCCACGCGAACTCCACAAGCTGTTGGCTCGTCAAGGGAGTTATGCTGCCGAAGCTCACGTACACCACGGAGCGAGGCCGCTTGCCCCGGAGCCACTCGAGGCAGCCGGTGTCCTCCTTTGAGAGGTTGGCGACCAGCGCGTCGAGCGGGCCACCGGCGGCGAGCAGCGGGATCGGGCCGACCGTGTAGATGGGCGGCAGGGTGGCTGACATGGCGTCGACGACCTCGCCCTCCAGCTCGTCGAACGTGTTGAGGACGACGGCGGACGCGTTGGTCTGAAGGCACTCCATGGAGCGCAGGACGGCGGCGAGCATGGCGTCGTCGGGGTCCGTCGTGCGGATGAAGCTAACGAAATCGCGTAGGCGAATGTCTTTGGGCATCCCCGGCACCCAGTCAATGACTGTGTTGTCGAGGTATCCATTGCTCAGCTGATCTACATCTGCTTATAACTTAGAAAACTGTTGAGTAATTTCCCTACGTTTTGCTACCCACATGCGTGCATCGATCATCCATGGGATCTTGAGTTGTTGTCATACCTTTGAGTGGAACTAATCCCTTGTCGATGAGCTGCCGGCATTGCAGGGATGCCATGAGCCCGCAAGCGCTCGTCGTCCAGAATGCCACAGCCGGGAGGCCCATCTCCCTGGTGGCGAGCAAGACATAGTCGATATCCGAGACGACGCAAGTCGCCGGTACCCCGGAGGCGGCGGCGTCGTCGAGGAGGTCCTTCAAGTGCGGCACGGAGGCCTCGAGGGACGAGAGCAGGGCAACCATGTCCTGCAGAGCGTAGCCGTCGTCACCGTCGGACGGTGACGGCAGGCCGTCGGGGACTGCGGCGAAGCGGAAGCCCAGAGCGCCATCGAGCGCGGCGGCGCCCCTCGATCGGAGGAGGCGGCGACGGTTGCGGTGGGTGTGGACGAAGGTGACGCGGACGCCGCCCATGGCGTGGAGGAGTTCGGCCAGGTGCAGCGCCGCCGCGACGTGGCCCTGCGCCGGGAACGGGAAGAACACCGCGTGGGCCTCCGTCGCCGGCATGGCCTGATCGAGTGACTGCAGGTGCTTCTAGGGAGGCTAGCCCAGCCAGCCACTGCAACTTGTTAGTTTTACAAAGAAAAGAATAGATAAGATGCTCATTTTACCCATAGTACATAGCATCTATTCTAGTCGCATATAGTTATTGTTTTCGGTGAGATGTACTTAAACTTTCAAAATTTTAATTTCTAATATTTTTTTAAATATTTGAATTGAATACATAAAATTATGTAAATTTATTTCAAAAAGTACTTTCATAGTATTATAATTTTATTACGTTTTATAGATATATTATAATAGAAAATTAATGGTTCAAACAGGTCATGTCAATGTCTAAAACAAAAACAATTTATGGTTGAAGGAAATATAAAGATTAGGAAATAATTATTCAAGGTGGATAGAAAACGAGGCACTATTTATTAGGGGTCCACCCAAGGTTACAAAAACCGCCGAAATTCGGCGAAATCTCGCCGAAATCTCGGATTTCGGACCCCAGCGAGTTTGCATAGACCGGCCGGATGTAAAAATCCAAAAAAATTGAAATTGCTACAAGATATTTGGATTTTTATTTTTTCTAGCGAGATTTCTAAAAACCGCCGAGATTTCGAATTTTAAACCGAATTTGAATTTTTGGCGGATCTGACCGAATTATATCAATAAGTTCTCAGGAAGTGATCTTCAATGATAATGTTTGAAAAAGTTTATTTTTAGACTTTTGGCATTTTAGTAAACACTCTCGAATTTTAAAAATTGAGAATGCATTTTCATGCTATGAAAAATTTATGGGAGTATCATAAGATATGTAGGATAATACATAAAATTTATGAAAATATTTTAACATCATTTGTTATGTTTTAAAAATAAAAATCGAAATAGGATAAACATCGTTCACACGGACCACTTGGAAGTGGTCCAAGAAAACTTTCGTTCACGCCGGACCACTTCCAAGTGGTCCGCGTGGACTCACTCACGCCGGACCACTTGTAAGTAGTCCGGCGTGAATCGACTAGTATCGCTAACTAGTCCGGCGTGAATCGACTAGTATCGCTAACTAGTCCGGCGAGAAGTAAAAACTTCGGACAAAGAATTCAAGTGGTCCGGTGTAGAATTATGAGAAATTTAATTCTAACTGGTTATAAGACATTTTCGATGAACCTTTTCAAGAAAACATATAGAAGAAACAGGACGAAATTTGCACATGTAGCAAACTTGACTCCCCTAAATGTGATATTTTGATAAAACCTTTTCAAAACACAAGTAGGATCAATGTAGGTCATATGAATAAGATTTCAATATACAATAAGATTTTCATATACAATAAGATTAGTAGGTATACCCGAATTCCCAATTTCATACTTCACGACGTATATCCGAATTCCCCAATTTTCAAAAATTCCTCGAGCTTCAAGAACTCATGAAAATTTTATGGCAACATTATTCACATGTCGAATCATGCTATTAAAATTTCAAATATTTATAACATGCTTTGTCCCATTTTTCATTCATTCAAAATTGCGTGAGCGTTTCATTACGACAGTACCAATGTTTCAATTTTAAAAATTTACATGATTCAAAAAATCTGAAATTTTTATGACAACATTAATAATACGTCGAACTCTCCAAAAAATTCAAAATTTTCTCCATCTTTTGGACCAATTTTCGGCTTGTCAATCGGCCGAAATTTCGCCATTCTCGGCGAGATCTCGCCAATTCTCGCGAAATTCGCATTTCCAGAGAAAAAACCGGATTCAAAATTTGGATTTGAATTTCCGGACGAGATTTGTCCGAAATTACCGAATTTCGCCGAAATTTCGTTTTCCGGGCATGAACAGTATTTTATCCGAAACCGAAATCCAAAACACTGGGTCCACCAGGGGCAGCGTGCTGCACATGCTTCGGTGTGAATTATTGGCTGAGGAAATATAAAGATTTCAAAAATTCGAATACTGCTATTGTTCTGTTAAAAGCCTTATTGGCAAATTTGAACAAAGTAAAAAATAGTTCAAACCACATTATGAAATTTTGAAAATTTTGTAGATGTTCCAGATGTAACAGTAATGTTTCTATAAACATTTTAGATGATGATTATGCTTAAAGAATTTTAAAAAATTCTAACAGTGCTACATTTTGATAAAGCTTCATGATCAATACATAATTTGTTTTAGCAATAAAAAAAGGTTTAGAATTTTTCAAAATTTTATATAAGCGTGATAAGGAAATCCTTAAGATAACATAAAAAGTTTGAATCATGATCATACTCCAGTGAATTTATAAAATTCTTACAAGGCACAGTACCATTTATGTTCTTTCTCTTTTTGATTTTTGAAATATAACAAATGAAGTTCAATACTTACATAGATTTGATTGACCGAAACAAAAAAAATCAACATTTTATAAAATGGTAATGTGGCAATTATTAAGCTCTCATAGAAACTTTGGATCATGACCACACTCGATAAAATTTATAAAATTCGGACAAGGTTACTATCCCAATTATGTTCATTCTATTTTTGATTTTTTAAAGATAAAAAATTAACTTAAATTATTTTGAAAATTTTTACGTACGATACTACACTACTAAAGATAGTATCATAAATGTTTTAGATCATTATCAACCTTGTAAAATTTTATAAAAATCTGACATTGTTTTCTGCCAAAATTTTAACATGTCTCAAAAATTCGGTTTTTCAACAAATTTTCTGATGACTTTATTAAGGGTTATTGGACCAAATTTTGCCATAAAACTGCAAAAACCGGTTGAATTTCCTAAAATTTCGACCGATTTTGGGCAAAATTTCGCCAAAAAATATTGTATCAATTTCAAATTTTTTTATCTAGCCGGTAATTTGGATTTCGTGATGGACTGAAATCCGATATTTTGGCAAAATTTCTAACCTTCCTCCATACGTGATGAGCTCACCTGCCATTTCTCGTAGCAGAACGTGGTGTCCCTTAGGTCAGTGTGAATTAATAGTGATGATTTGGTGCTAATTGATGACGATATATGGGTTGGCGATGATCAGACAGAGATAAGCATAGAAAATATAGTTTTTGTGAAATTGAAATTTATACATAAATAAAAAAAGAAACATAGCAAGAAAACAAAATACAATGAAGGTACCTCAGTAATGGAAAGATATCCCATAAACGCATGAATAAGCATCCAATCCAAAACTATATGTATGTAAAAATTTACAAAATTAGTGATACAATATTAAATTGCAAATGATTATGAAAATTTAAAATAAAATAAATATAGTGCGAGCTTGAATCACGAGAATAAAATATATGTATGTCATTGAGCTAGTCATCCACTACCCTGTTGCGCAAAACTGTTTTGATAATATTCATTGCCGAAAATATTCTCTCAACAAATATTGTTGCCACTAGAAGAATCAATGTTAATTCACTGAGGAAATATACCAATAGAAAAGTTCTATCTTTTTTTGTTTCAATCATCATTTAAGCAAGTTTTGAAATATCACGACATCTATGAAATTCCTTACTTTTTCTAATATTGAGAATGAAGGTTTAAAGCTAACTTCTTAGCAAGAACCGATCAGCTACCATGAAATCATCAACATAAATCTCAGCAAGTCAAACAAGTTTATCAACATCAAAATTAAAGGATGAGTCACTTGGATCAGACAAGACATGCATACCAGTAACTCCAAGGAAACTTCATTGAAGCAGTGATTCATCTCATTTATAGTTGCATCAAGAGCGACATTAAAAACGTCAACTTTGTAATAATGATGATGAGTCATTGTATGCTTTCGACGTACAAATTTATCCATAACTCTAATAGTATCATTCATATTTGGCACAACAATCCCATAGGCCTCACAACAGTTTTTGACTCTGTCGAACAATGACTCCCACCTATTGGTCGAGTTGGACAATTCGACAAATATGTCCTCCTCACTTAATCTCTATTTTCATTAGTATAATCTTCTGTTGGTATGCCATGCGTCGGATTAGCGATAATTTCATTTAGATTAAATTCTAGTCGAAGCCTCTCAAGTTGAGTTGTACTCTCATCGGTTGGGAGAGTACTACTTGAATTACCTGTGAAACAATTATGGAAACTTAGTTTCTCCATTATTGTAAATCTACGAACAAATACATTGCACAAGAGTAAATGTGGATTACAAGTATACAACTATATTACTACTATGGAACCTAAAATAGTAAATAGTTGTAACATCCCAAAATTCCTAGAAGTTAATTATTGAGTACCAAAATCTTTTGGTACATTTACCATAAATTTTCAAAAAAATTTGTATAAAACAAAATTATTTTCCTAATTTTCAACCATATTTTTTGAATTTTAAAAGTTAATTAAAATTGTATAAGAGCATGAAAATAATTTATTTAAGTTCTAGGTAATCTAAAGTGCTTCTCCAACAATTTTCATAATTTTTGCAGTTGGTTTGCTAACTTTAACAATTCAATCTTGCTTTCTATAATTAAATTAATTAGAAAATATCTCAAAATATCCATTTTCATTCGTGGGCCTAATCCTTTTTTGCTGGCCTAGCCCAGTTCCTATTCAAGCCCAAGCAAGCCCGCGTGTTGTTCCCTCCCGTAGCCGCCTCTAGGTTTTCGCCTTCTCGATGTGTAAGCGTCTTTTCGTCGACCGCCTTCTCTCTTCCATTCTTCCTTCGTCGCTGATAGCCCAAGCCCACACGTAGTCGTCATCTTTCATGTGCCACTCGCCCATCACGAAGACAGAGCTCTGGGCGCTATAGCTCTACAATGCACACCTTTAAAAGCCAACACCTTCGACCATCTCGAGCTCCCTTCCAAAAGCCCTACGCTACCCCTCCTCAAAGTCAAAGACTGCGTCGATCACAAACCATTGTCGTTCAAGTTATCACATTTTGTCCTGTGCAGCTGCAAGTTAGCTGTGTTTTGAGTGCCTTCATCTTTTGACAAAATCCTTTGCTGACCGTGTTTAAAACTTAGCCATGCCTTGCCACTTCCATTTTGCTTGGTTGCAGCCCATCTCTTTCGCTAAGCCACCCAAAATGTCGTCAACGTCCCTAGTTCTGATGCACGCCCACCATCACGCTCTATCATAGCTATTCCTATTTCCAGTGAGCTTTAGCCTCAACACACATGTCACATTACCACTTTTTACCTCATCTTCAGAAGCCCTCAAGCAATTTCTCGATTCGAGCAATGTAACGTCAGATACACACCTTCATCTCCGACCACTATTGTGACCACCGTGTAGCCTTATCGCCGGTGAGTCCCAGACCACTCCATGCTCGTTCTCACCGTGTGCATGACCCTCTAAATCCTTTGCCATGATCCATTGCTGCTCTTCATCACCGTGGTTGCTTGGCACCATTGACCCCTCTGACGTCGTCGCTGATCTCCATCACCGAGCCATCCCGGAGCACCTCTAACAAAGGCAACCACATAGATGCATTCTTGGTGAGGTACTGGAGATAATGCCATACTCACCTTGGCTTGAACCACTTTTCCATCACATCATCGTCGAGACCGTACCTAGTGCCACCATTCACTACCATCGTCGTCGAGTAGTCTTGCCTCTGGTGATCCTTCAACCTCACTAATGCCCTTTTTAGCATCTCCATGACTTGCTGAACCCCATATTGTACTCCATTGTACTCGAAGTCCTTGAAGGGAGCCGTCGCCATTCGAGCCATCATTGCTACCCTGTTTGCCGTCATCCTGTCACACGAACTATTTGCCCGGTCGGCCATTTTGTTAAAAGCTTAGCTGTATGAGTCTATGTTCAAATGTTTATTACTATTATGCTACTTTGATTATTTGTACATGTATGGATTTGGTATGGCAATGTTTTTTGTGTATACTAGACACTGATCATAGGACATAGGGGTCAGAATCGCAGATTCCGAGTGCCGACAATTGTTTAAGACTTAAAAAGTATTCGCTATTGAGTATATTGTGAATTTGTAAATTGACTATTGAGTATTGACTTTAAAAAAAGTATTTGGCAATCAGTAATCACTATTCACTAATCAGTAATTAGTTATCACTAGTCACTATTCTCTATTCACCTGTACCAGCAACAATGCAGCATAGAGCACATCATCAGTCGGCACGGGCGCACAATAGGTCGGTAGCATAGTAACTTGCCTCCTCGATCAGTCCATTTAAGCCGCTCGACACTCGGCCACTCCTCACTCTCTGTCTCCTTGTCTCCCAGTCCTCGTCGGCTCATCGAGTCATCCTCCTCTAGATCTGCCTCGGCGGCCAGCCCCAGCAACCCTCGGCATCGGTGGCCAGTAAGGACATCCCGACAGCCCCTCAGCTCCTCATCGCGCATCCTCACGACCTCACGCATATAGCCTAGTCGCCCTAGCCCCATGCCTCCTGTTTTCCGTTGGCCAGCTCGCCCATGTGCCCGTGCCCCGGCCTGGCTTCTCCTCATCATGATGCGTCGTTAGCTGCCGCCCATTGTAAGATCGAGCATGCCGACTAGAGGGGGTGAATAGGCGGCTTTTAAAAATTACTCTACAAATTTCTACAAATAAATTCACCCCTAATTACCCTTATGCCAAAACCTTAACAATAATTAATGCGAAAGCGATAAACTAAGGTTTTGACAATTAAAGCCTAAATCAACTAGGCTCACTATGTGCACTAACTAATTGTGTCTCTAACAATAAATTGCAATCCTAAATACAAGCAATCAATCAATTTAATTCTATAAATATAATTTGCTTGAATATAAATAAGAAATAGGATGCAAGCACAAGAGACACGATAGTTTTTACCGTGGTATTCGGAGACTTGCCGGTCTCCCCTAGTTCACATTGAGGTTAGCCCAAAGGAATTGGATTGGCTCCACGAATTGAGCATCCACCTCGAATCCACTAGTGGTTGCTCTTTCCCCCTCCGGGTAGGCGAGCACCAACCTTCACAAATTCGCAAGGGCTTCTCACAACCTTCATCGAGAAGCTCACCGCGCACGATGCCGCTACGCCGTCTAGGTGTCGGCAAACACCAAGAGTAACAAGTCAAGCCCTTCCGCTTGAACTTCACCTAGTGTAACACATGCACTCCGGTGACCTCCTAAATGCAACACATGCACTAGGATCCTCCTCAAGTGCAACACATTCACAAGAGGCTCTCAATCCACTTCCTAATTGTAACACATGTAATTAGGGCTCATAATTAGCTCAAAAACCAATTGAAAGAGTGCAACACATGCAACCAACTCCCACAAACTCTCCCCAATGTTAGCCACACGAAATACCAGCCCCCAAGGCTTCTTATATAGCCCCCCACACGAAATCTAGTCGTTGAAGGGCAAAATGGGACTTTTCAGCAAAATCCGGCACTACCACCCATTAGGGCCAGTAGTGCCGGCCTCGACCCCAACAGTCGGTTAATGGCTATATATCTGGTACTACCGCAGGCAAAGTTGCAGTAGTACCACTCGAGCGGTACTACCGGCACCACGGGCGGTAGTGCCGGCCTCTGCGCAACTCCAAAGCACTTCTCTGGAATATAACTACCGACCTCATTAGGGCGGTAGTACCGGTCGAGCGGCATTACCGGCTCCCATAAGCGGTTCTGCCGACTTTAGCGGTACTACCGGCCTCAATAAGTGGTAGTGCTGACCACAAGGAGAAAACCCAGTTTTTCACAAAAACTTTTCTCCAAACTTTCGAAGGTTGGTTTTTTGAGCCATATGATGATCATCACATGATCAAGTCAATTTGCAAAACACATTTGCAAACCCTATTCACATGCTCCAACGAATCGCATTAAAACTTCAACTTATTTGCAAAACACATTTGCAAAAAAACCGAGAACCTATGAGATCCATTCTTTTAGCCAAGTGATGATCAACACATGATCAAGTCAATTTGCAAAACACATTTGCAAACCCTATTCACATACTCTAGAATCGAAACCCATAACTCCAGTTCATTTGCAAAACACACTTGCAAACAACAAATCCAATAGATTAAAATCAAATCTTAAGCCATGAGATGATCAACACATGATCATCACACTTTGCAAAACACATTTGCAAATGCTTATCTCATGGTCCAAGAAAAGAAGCATAAACATCAATATTTTGCAAAAACATAATTTGCAAACTCAAAGCACAAACACACTTAGCCTTGTGATAATCAACACATAATCTTGTCACAAGCTAAAACTCAAAAGCATGAGCTCTCTATTTGCAACACATGCAAATCTCTAGCTCCATGCAAAAAACAATTTAAATATCAAGTTGCATGAGCTCTCTCCTTTTGCAACACATGCAAAACTTAGCTCCAAGCAATAATCACATAAGCAACATTGCATAAGCTATCTTCCTTTTGCAACACATACAAATCCATAGCTTCATGCAAAAACCAAATTAATTAAGATGCAAGCATGAGCACTCTTATTTGCAACACTTGCAAAATCCAACGCACGAGCTTCACCCATTCGTAACACATGCCAAATGATTAGCTCCATGCAAAAACCGATCAAGAAAGTGAGCTAGAGTGAACCAGATTGAGTTCATCAACACATGATGAAGCTCAAATTAAATGACTCAACCCCTTTTAATAGTACGGCACCTAACTAGCAATCTGGTCTCCCATCTAAACACCGAGACCGGTAAAAGATTAGGAACACATCCTTAGCCCTAGCTAGCTATACCTTTGCCTCTAGCGATCCACTTGGAGCTTTTATGATTTCTAATCATCTTTTCTACAGGATTGAATCTTCTTTTTCTTGTTCATCGACACATGATGAATCTTCTAGCTCCTCTCTTCACTTTGGAATCACCTCTTGAAGCTCATCAACATATGATGACTCCTCGTTTTCGATTCTTTATTTTATTGGACTCAACCTACTCCACAACTCATGGAAGATGTTAGTCCAACAAACATGGTTGTCTCAATCATCACCGCACTCCATTAACACATAATGGATGCCTTCAAGATCGATTGAGCAGAACCCAAATTAATTTGAATGATTTAAAGATGTCTTGAGTACTTTGATGTAACTAATGCTTCATTATACTCAAGAACTTTCCGCTTGTCCTTAATCAACAAAGAGACACCATCAACACATGATGAAATGTTCTTTGATTAATTGAAAGACAACCAAACTCAATTTAAATTATTTAAATTGATATGAGTATATATAACTACACAAGTTTCATATACTCAATTTGATCGAAAGTAATGATCCAATATGTTGGAGTGATGGAAAGGAATCAATACATTTAGGGTGTGTTTGGCACAGCTCCAACTCCACCAAAATCCGTGGAGTTGATGGAGCAGGGTATTTCTAGCTCCAGAAATTTATGGAGCTGGAACTGTGGGTACATGAAGAGTGTTTAGGTAGATCATGTTGTTTACATTTTAAACTAAAAATATAAACTTAATTCACTTTATTTTAGCCTACAAGCTCCAGATCTGAGGTGGAGCTGAGATCTGGAGCTATGCCAAACAGGGCCTTAGACCATCAATTATAGAATAAACTCCATTAAGTATGTGCATATAACTAATTGAACATGAAATCAATATGCACATAATCAATCTTAGATTGCATATGAGTTCATACTATATTAGCATGAGTATACTATAACTACACAAGTTATATATACTCAAAAGATTGTTTCAAAGTCTTGATCCTTTATATTATATGACAAGAGGACATGGATCAATACAATTAAAACATCAAGTTAAAATATCAACTCCCCCTAGATGTGTGCATTCATATATACATAGATTTGAAAATATAATGCACATATTTAGACTAAGGCAATGGAAGAGCTCATCTTTTAACTTGAATACTAAGTATGCATTAAGCTAATAGAATGAATACAAGTGCATACCTTGGGTTTTCTATTTTCCATCCAAACTTGAGACTAATTAGAATGTAGCTCAATTATACATGTTAGTCTCATAATGATTAGATTTTTCATTAAACAATGATTAAACATTAATATTAAACCAATCACCAAAACTAATGAAGCTTGAACTTACACCCATCTGCCAAGTGCGATCTCGGGCTCTTACTTTGTCTAGACTCTAGTTTGAATGATTGATTTCGGGATTTGGGGAAGGGAAAGTGGATTGGATCTGTGGTCTTTGGTGTGGATGATACTTGAAAGCAGTTGTTGGGCTTGTGGGCTTCGGCAACAAAGGTCCACTTTGGTGCAAGTCGAAATTGAGTTCAGGATGTTGAGGAGATGTATTCGTCATCTTGTGTCAAGTAAATGTTTGGTAAGTTGTAGTTGAGACTGATTGTCTTAATAAGTTAGAATTGTGTCAAAAATTAAAACTAGTTGACAAAAATGAATCTTTATTTTTTTAAAAGGTAAGGTCAAGATTTATTATTCAACTATGAATCGCGGGGTGGAGAAGAGGAATCAATGAAAAATCCAGGAGAGAGCAACGAAGGAAAAGCATGGCAGCCAAGGAAAGCTTTTGTTACAAGATTAAGAGGGTCAACGTTAGAATTAATCTTGTACAAGTAGGAAACGGATTCATTTCGAGTAGAATTCGTTTCCTGCATGTTAGTTAGTAGTACTGCTATATAACCAAATCACTGGTTGCTTGTAAGCTATGAGAAAAATAAGAGTAAGAGTAAGAAAATACAAAATGTACTAGTTGTGTTGCACTATAAATATTTTTCTCTATGTATAGTATTTGTATGGGAAGAACTAGCATCCGGACGTTCGATCTGAGCATGTTGTGTCGGACGTTCGGTGCAATATTTTTTTAAACGTTTGCAATAATTTTTTTCAACGTGTGCAATATTTTTTCACGCGCACATTTCTACTGTTATCGAAGGAAAATGTTTCATGCGTAGGGAAAAATGTTTCACGCGTGAGAAAAAAAATATTGCAGCGTATTTCTACCGTTATCGAAGGAAAATGTTTCACACATAGGAAAAAATATTTCACGAGTAGGAAAAAATATTGCAACGTATGAAAAAAAAAATCAGACATCCGACTCTTAGCAATTCCGTATTTGTATTCTTTCTTACCTTCAAGTGCGCGTGTTACATTCAGAGCTAAAACCAGCAGCACTCAGACCTCGTGACTCGTGATGCCACAGGCTGCTGCTCGTGCTCCGACCTGGCTTCGTCCTCGCTTCCAGTTCCTGTTGGCACCTCGGGCGCTGGCCTTGACATGCCAGCAACATCAGACGACGCGATCCCTGGCCCTGTATCTCTCTGCTATCTCCTCGACGGCGTGAAGCAGCTTTTCCATGGTCGCGGCGGCCGAGCTCGTGGAGCCTCCGGAGGCTGGTCTCTCTCCCGGGGGGCGCGCTCAGGTGTGCTTGACCGGAAATTCGGCCTACGAATCTCCCTCCGTGGAAGGAGCCTCGGACATTGCTGCTTCTTGGCACCAGTGGAGGCGGGGAGGGGGAGTTCTTGGTTTCTTGCTGAGCGATGGTGAGGGTTTTCGGTGGTTTCTTTCTTGTATGAGATTTGGAGGGAACGTGGAAGAAGAGTCGTGAAACTTCTGACATGCTTTCCAATAGGCCATGTTGATCCCTAACTCTGCATCAGGGTATCAGATCAGATGTCTTGTGATCTTCTTTTGATGGACAGAGTCAGACATGCCCGTCTGATACAGGAGGTGACCATCTCAGGGTAGGCACAGGCAGCATGCGAACCAAAGGTGCCTTCCATGCAGGAAGGATTATCACAAATGTACATACGAAGCTGCTCCAGAGGCTCTTGGTCTTTGGGATGGTAGCGACCATTGTTCGCCAGTTGCCATCACCCCCACCCCACCCCACCCCCGAAATTGAGATTCATTTTCTGCGGCACGAACCATATATATAGCTGAATGCGATCCTCTGGAGCCATCAAGAGCCAAGCGCTTGGTGTCTGTCATTGGTTTGACGACTCCATTGTCTGGCTGCTCTTCTGACAGTTAATTTCCGCTGCAACAAGGCTCCCCCCTCGCGGGGGCAACTGACACTCAGGACGTGCGGTGCGGTCAACCCAACGACGCATCCAGGCCCGTCCAAGCCCAAAAAATTTAGAAGAAAGATGGCATGGAGATGGAGCCAGCTTGGCTAAGCCTCGTTTAGAATGCAGGAATTTCACATGAGGTTTACAAGAATTTCCTACGAAATAGTTCACTTCCGCATGAATCAAGAGAAATTCTTGCCTAAATCTAGAGCAGAGGGTTCAGATCCAATGCACAAACCAAGAACCACCACACTAACTGCATTGCAGCAACGTTCTTGAAGAAGCTACATTGCAGAAAAACCTCAAGTATACATACAAGTCGTTGGATCCGAGAGAGCCTGCTGCTGGCGGCAGAAGTGACGTCGACCTCACCGAGATGCCAATGTAGTGAGGGCTAGCTGGACGGCGGCGTCACGTTGTATTCTCTCGGAGCGGTGGATATGGTGGTGGCGGAGGCTACAAGGTAGTGTTTGCACCAAAATTTGGCAGATAGAGTTAGAATCGACAGTCTAAGAGCAACAAGATACGACCAGGATACAGATTGAAGATATTTGGAAACGAAACAGGTTGTTAAAGAAAGCACCATTCAAATAGAGGCCGATACGGATTCTACTCCTAACGTGTTGTACTAGGACTCTATCGGCCAACGGGTATAAAAGAGGTCTAGAGGTGATAAGAAAAGCTGCCCAGAGCCAACCAACCAATTCGCGTCTTCTTTTCATCTACTTTTCCGTCGACTAGGAGTAGTTCTTGTAATTTAGTCTTTGTAATTCGATCTTGATCAATAAAGTTGCGCATCGCCGATTGTTGATCTTCTTCAAATTACGCCCCAGGTTTGATTTATTCTGATTTTGTTGCGCATCGCCTTCTTCAGAATCGATCCGCCTTTATCCTCTGATTAGCTTTAATCGGCTAATTAGATTTATCCCGTTACCTTGATCTTGATCGGCTTCAAGCTGATTGATCGTTACGATCGGCTTTGAGAGAATTTTATCCTCTGATTAGCCTTGATCGGCTAATTAGATCTATTCTCATACTTTGATCTTGATCGGCTTCAAGCTGATTGAGTCTAAGCCGATTGATCCCAACGATCGGCTTCGAGTGAACTTTATATCTTTTACCTTGTTGATTATAGGTCAAATCGACTGGCACGCTCTTGAACCAGGTGTTCGTCTGGTGTGCTGCTGTCAGAAACCCTACTTCAAGTTTTTGACGTCAACACACTCTTGGCACGCCCGGTGGGACCACAATGTCGTCGTCTGGCAAGTCGATACCGCCGTCTGACTCAACCCTGAAGCCATAATTGTCTCTACAATGGATGATTTAACCCCAGAGCAGCGCAAAGAGATTGAAGATCGAAAACCGCTCTCGAGGAGATGATCTTTCAATCGTTTCGAAAACCCGACGCGCATCATTCGAAAAGTGCATTGCCGACGGTTAAAACCCTCGACGAAGGCACCACCGATGGACCGTAAGTCGATATCTACCGCTCAAGCCGAAGTTATCGATATGATAAATCAATGCTCATCACACTCTAATTAACTACCATCGCCCTCGTTACAACCCTTAAGCCGATGATAGCCAATAGCGTGAAATCGATTGCTCAGGAGTTGGTATCGTCTAAAAGCCTGCTTGACCCAATGCAAAGCCCGCCTAGTTATCCTATTTTTTCGATACCACAAAATACGCGAGCGCCGCAAATGATCCTAAACCATCGGCTATTGCTCCACCACCAACTATGATGCAACAAGAACTCATCATTGTCATACTACCGCGAGACCTCAAGCGAGCGGAGTAACGATTATCGTGCATACACCGATGCGGCAAAGTTAGAAGCATCGGCTAGTTACGATCGTCTCGCTCCATTTTATGCTTTCCCACAATCGGTTCTCGCACCGATTGAGTCCGATAGGCACCCTCGAGATCGTGAGTCCGCTTCTTTCAATTCGGCCCTTCATAGGGTGGTAAGCTATTCAGAACCTTTCGTGCCATTACCAGATCAGCCGATTGGAAGAAATAATAGGATTGGGCAGAACGCTCCATATCCATCGGCTCAATCTAGTCGGCAACCCGAGTTTGCACTCTGGGGCGGGATGCCTACACGACCGGTTACCAAAGGCCCGTCGCCCATATACCTGATGGTGTAAATTGGGCTGACCAAATTTCTGCTGTGTTGAGAGATCAGTTTGACATACAGCCAAAGGGAAAAACCATCGGCTATAAAAAGCCGTATCCTGATTATATAGATCGCATGCCATACCCAAATAACTTTAAAGTCCCTGATTTTACAAAGTTTTCTAGGGATGATTCGGTGACAATACTTGAGCATGTCGGACGCTTTATTGCTCAGTGCGGTGAGGCAGCCCAATCCGATGGGTTAAAGATCAGATTGTTCCCGTTGTCATTATCTGGAACGGCCTTTACTTGGTTTACCAGCTTACTCCCAAATTCGGTCCACTTATGGAGCGATTTGGAAAGCCGATTTCACGAATACTTCTTTTCGGGCAATTTGGAGCTCAGATTTGGATCTAAGTTCATCCCAATGTAAGTCCGGAATCGTAAATGATTATGTTAAGAGATTTAGGAGGTCGAAATCGGTGCTTTAATATCACATTGCTCGACAATCAACTAGCCGATTTAGCTTTCGTGGGTTAATTCCTCCTTTAAGAGAAAAATTCGGGGGGCAAGATTTCACCAATTTAAGTCATCTCCTACAACGAGTATCAGCTCAAGAAAGCCGTTTCTCCGATGATAACTGCTTCAAAGATGAATTCAAGAATTACAAAGACAAGATACAATCGACTATAGAGGATGACCAATTAAAATTTTCAGAAGAGCCGATGATGCAGCTGGACGCTGATCCTTTTCCCATAAACATAGGGGGATATACGGGTAAAGAAAAAGAGCCGATGAATAATGAAGGATTGGCCCAACATGTTATTACACAGCCAGCTTCCGGAAACAAGCAGACGATGAAAATCATGATCGGCTCGTTGCAGATAGAAGCCAATCGTGAGGGCAAAAACTCCAGGACTGTCAAGATCAAAGGGGAACCACAGGCTGGCAAGTGGTATACAACACAGAAATCTCCGCCCCGAAGGCCACCGGTTAAGCCCAAGCCGACATTTTCTCAGTTGCTGGAGAAGTACGAAAGGATGAATAGCCGACCGCGATATCCTCAGCGTCGGTCGGATAATTTATATCGGACTCACAACATCAAGAGAGCTCACGACAGATGCCCTTTTTGGCAGTTTTGTTGGGAGAGGGGAGTAGCATTGCCATCGCCGTACACTTGTCCGATGGAGCATTACCCCCGACATGATTGGCCGAAAAGATCGATAAAGGATCGGCTAATTAGGCCAGTGCTTGATAGGTCTAGTCAATCAAATCGAAGGCCGGTCAAGGAAAGAATTTCTATGCCAATCCAAGTCGACGATCGGGCAGAGAGCAGCCACGCAAATGCAAAAAACTTGGCTGGCAAGATACGAGAGCCAATTGAGCCTAAGCCGAGATAGTGCCCGCCTAGCCTCAGTCGGTCACAGCGTAGGCGATTACAGAGGCTCAAGACACAGGAAACCAGGGAAGCAGAGGCTGAGAAGCAGAGAGACCAAGCTTTCAATGAGCTTCGACCGATAAAAATAGATAAAAAGGAATGGAGGAATAAAAAACCGGATCCGACCGATAATTTTAGTTCGACAAAGCCGATCTAGTCTGAAAATCATATCACCCGTCAGCTTGAGAGATAGTCGATTTGGTAAGGGATCATCGTTTGATCGTGTAGTGTGCATCGGTTTGTTCAAAGTACTGGTTAGATCTTGAATGGCTAGAACTCAAATATGAATATACGAGTTGGCCGATTACCGACCTGAAAGCCAAATTAACTCGATGCAGTTAAAATTTTGGCTATGATAAGAAAATATATGTTTAAGCCAATGATCAAAATTTTTGAAAGATAACATGTCATCTCTCAAAAATGGGGGGCATATGTTTGCACCAAAATTTAGCGGATAGAGTCAGAATCGACAGTCTAAGAGCAACAAGATACGACCAGGATACAGATTAAAGATATTTAAAAACGGAACGGTTGTTAAGGAAAGCACCATCCAAATAGAGGCCGATACGGATTCTACTCCTAACGTGTTGTACTAGGACTCTATCGGCCAACGGGTATAAAAGAGGTCTAGAGGTGATAAGAAAAGCTGCCCAGAGCCAACCAACCAATTCGCGTCTTCTTTTCATCTACTTTTCCGTCGGCTAGGAGTAGTTCTTGTAATTTAGTCTTTGTAATTCGATCTTGATCAATAAAGTTGCGCATCGCCGATTGTTGATCTTCTTCAAATTACGCCCCAGGTTTGATTTATTCTGATTTTGTTGCGCATCGCCTTCTTCAGAATCGATCTGCCTTTATCCTCTGATTAGGTTTAATCGGCTAATTAGATTTATCCCGTTACCTTGATCTTGATCGGCTTCAAGCTGATTTAGTTTAAGCTGATTAATCGTTACGACCGGCTTTGAGAGAATTTTATCCTCTGATTAGCCTTAATCGGCTAATTAGATCTATTCTGATACCTTGATCTTGATCGGCTTCAAGCTGATTGATCGTTACGATCGGCTTTTGAGATAATTTTATCCTCTGATTAGCCTTGATCGGCTAATTAGATCTATTCTCATACTTTGATCTTGATCGGCTTCAAGCTGATTGAGTCTAAGCCGATTGATCCCAACGATCGGCTTCGAGTGAACTTTATATCTTTTACCTTGTTGATTATAGGTCAAATCGACTGGCACGCTCTTGAACCAGGTGTTCGTCTAGTATGCTGCTGTCAGAAACCCTACTTCAAGTTTTTGATGTCAACTTGTAGGCCCTACCAAATCACTATGAAAGTCACCGGAGCTCGGCGGCGGCGGCGGCACAGGCGACCTTACCGGAATGCTAATCTAGCTTGGGTTGGAAGGAGAGGACAGGAGAGGAGGGTGGGGTGGTGTGCGAGGGAGCCAGCACGGAGAAGAGGACGTGGTCAACAGTGCCAAGGGCAAAAGTTGTAGGCAAAATGTTTTATATGATGTTACTATAGTTTGGACTGATGAAAGCAAATATATATTCGTGGGAAAATATCCCTCTCATGCTGTTCCGAATTCCAGAATTGCAAGGCCAGATCACGATTCAGGAGTAACAACTTATACATGTTCGATCTAAGCATACAACTTGGGTTTAAATTTACAACATACAACTTCTGAAGGTTTGACATGACAAACCTAGCTGCAACTCACAAGGGCAGCGAGAGAAGCTGCGGTATGATAAGCCAACCATTGGAAAATTCTTTCCACAGTGGCACGGTGTACAACAGAGCATAATGATACCTTTCTAGGAGAAAGAATTCAAAAATGTAGCAGACGCATCTCACCGGCTCATCAAAAGTTGCATTTATCGTACCCGTAGAACCATGAGTTTAGGTCACTGCTTTTCGACACCTCAACCGACCCACTTTGCTGGAAGGCCTTGAACTCCTCTCGCCATTGCTGGTCGCCGAGGCTCCCACCTGTACCTGTGTCATATCTAGCAGTGCCATGATCACTAGGTTCAGCTGACTGTGGAGCATTGTTGGGCGGTTTGGATTCGGCGAGGCGCTGATTTAGTACAATAATTTCTTGGTCATAATTCTTTTTCAAGTTGTCAATCTCTTGATAAGCCTTCTCCGTCTCCTCCTCTGCCAACAAGGCACGCTTCTGCAAAAACGATTGTTCTATCGGCTTTCAAAGTATCTATCGCATTAAATGGCAACTCTACAAGCATTGAGCTACATTTTTGGTTAACTGAAACTATAGATGCTACTGCACGAAGTTAATTTAAAAATCAAGTGACACTATGAAGACAACAAAATGTGTGCAGACCACAACGAACAAAAACTTCTGTATCATGTTATTTCGTAATGAAGTAATAAGGAAAAAGAGAGAAAGAAACATGACTGGGATGTATACTTATTTTTGTTAAGGATATATTACCTTATATAGGCTTTTCCCTTATATAGTCTTTCCTTATATATGCTTTTCTTTTGTGTCCGTATGTACATCTATAGATTCTGGCCTATGGCCTCATATTGAATACATAAATCGCTATTCATAACATAGTATCAGAACTGAGGTTCTAGGGTTAGGGTTTACCAGCATGCACTTACGCCATCCCTAACCACCACTCCATTTCTTCCGTTATCGCTACCCTCCCGAGGGCGGCCTCCTCCACCGACGTGGCTCCTCCCGTACGACCGTCTCGTCTTTCGCGGCCGCCTCGGCCTCTATCGCCGTCGGCCTTCAACGCGCACCAACGCATCCACGCCGGTCTCTGGCGCACCGTCTTCCTCGGCAACCTTGGCAGCCAGCACCGACGCAAGCGTGCCGCCCTCCGGTTCAACCTTCTCCCGACCGGACCCGACCTCGACTTCACGCTCGGCCGTACCGGCTGTCCCGGCTTCTAAGCCTCTGGCCGCTAGCCTCTGTGGCCAGCCTTCGTCTCCGCCTGCCTCCACCCAACGCCGGGAGATGCCGCCTGATCTTGGTTGGCGCTGCCCATCTGCCAGGCCCCTCCGCCCGAGCTTTCTCCTCCGTGCGACGCGACGACCTCCGCAATCGGTCCTCAGGTTGGTTGCTCGGCGGCGTCGCCACGCTACGGCCGCAAGTCGCCCGCTTTCCCCAACCGCCACGCCCGACCACCGGGCCTCTGATCCTTGACGTCGGCCGCTCCTTGACCCGCTCGCCGGCGCCGAGCCCATCTGCACCGCCTGGTCTCCCGAGAGCAACACCAGAGAAAGAGCTAAATCCAACCAGACTTCAAATAGATCCCATAGCCGGATTTAATCCATTTTTGAGTCCCGTTGGCTGCTCCTCTGGAGCGGTTTCCAGCTTCTCGTCTCGATGTTCGGCTCTGGCTCGGCTCTTTTTTAGATGGCTTCTTCTTCGGCATGGCTCTTTTTGGCAGCTCTAGCTCTCCGTTTTTGGCTCTTCGGCTCAGCTCCGGCTCTTCAGCTCTTCTTTGAGTTTTTTATTTTTAGCCCCGTTGCGTCCATCCAAGTTCTTACTATCTTAGCTCTTTCGTCAGCTCGACTCTTTTTATCGACTTGGCTCCACCGTCGACTCTTCTTCATCAACTCGGCTTCTTCGTCGACTCGGCTCCACCGTCGGCTCTTCTTCGTCGACTTGGCTCCTTCGGCTTTTCTTCGTCGACTTGGCTTCTTCGTCGACTCAGCTCTTCGTCGGCTCGATTTTTCAAGTGTTAGATTCTACGACGACTGTTTCAAGACCAGGACTTTGGATTTTGATTTTTCTTATTTTAGTGTGAACCCTTTTAAATGCAATTCTATTGCATACGCCTTGCATTTGTGGGGGTGTTAAAGATATATTACCTTATATAGGCTTTTCCCTTATATAGGCTTTCCTTATATATGCTTTCCTTTTTTGCCCACTTGTACATCTATATATTCTGGCTTATGGCCTCATATTGAATACATCAAGTGCTATTCCTAACACTTTTTACTTGGGAAGATAGGCAAGCAAAATACTTGTGAGTGTGATTGTGAGCATATATGAACTGCATCAGGTTGTTTTTCAAAAAAGAACTGTATCAAATTTATAAACATTTTAAGCTTCACTTTGAAAGGGGGGCTCATACTGAGAATTGCATTTTTAACTTGAGAAACTGAAAAAAGAAGTCAGTGCATGCATTACAGCTCCCAATTCATTGGATCAATTGGATCAGAGTTGAGATGAACCAGGTATGTTCATCAATCAAACAAAAATTATCAACACAACCAAGATCAGATTGGCTTTGCAGTATCCAAGCAACAGAATATCAAACAAGAGATGTCAGGATCACCTCCTCAAGGAATTTAGGATGATATTAGCTTTAAACAAAATCTAGCTATGAACATATTATGATGACGTTTGCAACCAACTACATATACCAAAATCCAGGCATAAGGCATCCTACTGCACTCTATTTTGAATGCAATTAGGTATGTGAAAAAGCATAAGATGGTACCTGGGCAAGTGATGCAGCTTCCTCGGCATCATTTAACCGTACAAGAAGCTCACCGGCAGCCTGCACAGCTTCAGCAGTATCCCTTAGCTGTTGCTGAAGGCCTTTATTTTCATCCATCCAAAACCGATGCTCCTTCTCTCGGTCAGCTCTTAAAATTGATACTTCTCTAGCAAGGGCATTAATGAACCTAGATTCTGCCCCTCGAACACCAGCTTTTGCTGCTTCCTTTTTCACATCTTCAATCCCATCGTTGATTGCACGATGCATTGAGAGCAAGGAAGCATGCTTTTCTTGTAGTTCACAATACTGTTCTAAAATTCTAGCATGCCCTCGCATTGCCATGTCCAATGCCTCCTTTAACTCATCTGAGCATTTCTTCTCTGACTCCACTTCGAGCTGCAAATTTTTGGTGAGAGATCTACTTTTCTCAAGCTCAACACTAAGCTCTTCTGTAAGAGTAATCCATCTGCTCTCAGCAGTCTCAAGAATGTCATGCCCATCATCATCACCGCTTTTCGCAGCTGAAATACTAAGATGTGCTGATACAGTATTAATTGCCGATGACAAGTCAATTGGAGGCCTACACAGTGACAATGATGATGAAAGCATATAATGCAACTGATTTTTGAGATGTTGGATCTCCTCCAGTAAAACTTCCTTCTCGTCCTTGAAGTTTCTGTAACTCTCCAACTCCTCCTGGATTCTTCCAAGCTTGATTCTAGCACCCAAAACTTCAGGATGATTCTCGTATTTCTGATGGAGAATCTGTATTTATGGATTCGAGGGGAAAATGTTAAGGATGTGGATTATTGATTTTTTAAAAAAAAAAAGAAGAAAGAAACATGTGCATATTTAGTGATATAGGAAAATAAATGGAAAACTGAAAGACCTTATGTTCATCTTTAAGAGAGAGATACTCTGCATGCATAAGTTCTTCACTTGGTAAAATTCCATCCATAAGACTTTCAAGCCTTGCAATTTTTTCTTCCCGTGTTTGTGCAATTACAGCATTGCATTCTCGTTCATGCTTATATTGTTTTACCTGCAAACAAGCAACACTTCAGATGGAAGAATATGATTTCTGGCATCTGAGATGAGGGGTAAAAGTAAAACACCCACCAAACGATTTAGCTGTAGAATTTCAGCAGCTTGCTTTGCACACTGTTCATCACGTAACATCTCTCGCCTGATAGCTCCAGCAAGAACCTTCTCTACAGCCTGTAGGCATAAAAAACCTATGCATAAGTTTTCGCTGCTACAACTGCAGTTGAATTGTGTGCATATTTGCACTGTAACTTTTGTACTTGTCTCAGACTTACTTTCAAAACATACTGTTGCTTTATATCTTCAGAGGGTATTGCTCCATCAACCATTACTAATTGTAGATCCATGCAATTGGTGATATCTTTGCTTTCATTTGCGGAGGCTTCAATCTGATTGCTAGGAATTAGAGCCAAAGTGTTTTGTCTTGGCTCAAATTCTTCAGGATCAGTTTGAATGGCCACATCAACTTTGCAAACAGGAACTGTAGGATGAGCATCCGCAGGTCTCGTGCTAAAGCCTAATGATGCTCTCCTCCAAACACCACTATTCCGATGGCTTTCAATGACTTGAAGGCCCTTCTGTATGCTTGCTGCCAGGTTTAACTTGCATCTATTTTCTTCAACATCACCATGATACGGTGTAGACTTGTTTTCTGAATTATAAGGCTTCTCAACATCATTATCATCAATCTCCATCTCATCGTCATCACTATCATCTTTGCTGGTGGGGAATGCTGTAGGGTGACTCAAGCTCATTTTCAAAAGCAATCTGTTTTGAGCATTCCATCCAGTGGAAGAACTGCCATTGCTTCCTGGCATGCCCCCATTTGATCTCACACTGTGAAGCTCCTCCTGCAATTAAGATAAAGAAACAATTAGCCGAGATCTACGATTGTCAAACAAAACTTAATAATACCTTTAACTGCCTGATCTGCTCACGGAGAACATTGACATCGTCCTCTCTTTGTTCGTTGACAACAGCATTATTTTTTATAGATTTAGCACGGTGAGCGAATCTTAGAGTGCTTAGTGTTTCACTCTTACAGCTGCAGAAGAAGCAACAAAGAATTAGTGCGTGGAGAAACAAGAATGACAGAAGAAAACAGCTTGTATTACTCTCAAATAGTACCTTTGTGATGGTGATACCGCACATATCATCGCAAGCTTAGCATTACCACCAAGTGATTCTTGCAATAGAAAGGTCAATTTTGAATCCCGATAAGGAATGTGGTGTCTCTGTTTTCCAGATTGTGATACTACCGCCAGTATATTAATCAGGTTTCTGCAGTAACCAAAATAAATAGTGAACTTCATTCAAAGAAATACAGGAACAGTTTATTATTTGTGTATTTTAGCTCCAAACAACATAATGCGAATATAATTAGGAGATTTTGCAAACATATATCATGTGAGACATAAAGAACAGCTTAAGGGATGCATATCTAGACCATGTCAAATCAGAATGAAAATTCCAAAAAAAAATGTTCTTCTCAATTTATTCTGCCGTCATACAAAATTCCATGTCCAAATGCAATGTACCGGGAGATATAAAAAAGAGCAAATTCCGAAATGATAAATTTACAAGAAGAGGACAAAAGTTACTATTCATATAGCAATGTTCTCTGTTTGTTTCATCTAACATTGTTCAGATATGAATTCACTATCTCCTTAGGTTTTCTTTTTTTTATGTTGATTTGGTATCTAAATCAATGTGATTTGCATGATTGTACCTAGCTATTGATCTGCACTAGATATGTTTGCTTAGATAGGATACTCATATCCAGCCCATGCACCAATCCTAGAATAATGCAACCAAATCATTTTCCACAGACATTACAGTTTGAATAAGCTTTCAAAGCATTATTCATTTGTTAAGTAGATCATACCCCAGTTGTGAGAGTGACCGGTTTATGTTCCCTGCTTCTTTTAAACGATCACCAGCTGCATTTGTTAGTTTTTGTCGTTCTGATCCAGCAAGATCTACCAAGTTGATCCTACTTGTTCTTGAGAAGCTTGACCCATCCTCCAAATTCTGCCAACAAAAGTAACAAAGTTGGAAGGACTAAAAGGCAAACCACAAGTTATAGGAGGTACCTGAACTGAATATAGCATCAAACAAATATAAGCTTACTTCCTCTAACACTGAATATGTCCTTACAAGCAGATGCTCCTATATGTACATAGTACTTCATTTCATTTATAAGAACAGCACAAGTACAAATCCAGATAATACCTTGGACTCTGACTTGATGAAACATGTAAAAACACAATGCGAGCGTGAGCTATCTGCATTTGCAGTAGTAGCCTCAGTTCTCCTGTTAGCCAATCCCTGAACCATCATTAATAAATTAAATTTTGCCATGAAAGAGAAGAGGAATATCTCAAATTTTCAGGCCATTGGGAAGCATCAATCTTAAAGAAACTAGGATAATATCATATCATCACAATGATCAAATTTGCAAAAACAAAGGACGTTTACCATTTCTTATCTAAATTTAGCTTTAGTGTCAGTTTTCCTAAGATGATGCTACTACCCAACCAATTATCTTTGGAGATGACAAAAAACTATGAAATCTACTCTTATCAGAAATTATTACAAACATTTATCAACATAATTACATGAAACATCAACTACACATCGGCGGGAATGTTTTAGATAGCAAGACCAACAGACGTACCTTTACTAGCAACTGAGTAACATCCTTTATCGAGGATACAAATTCCTTTGTCAATGATTCAACATAAACAGAAGAGGTACCAACATCTTCCCTAATCTGGAAATGCACAAGTCATATCAGCAAAAGACTAATGCTTTTAAAATAAATTCTGCAGCTTCCTTTCACCTGAAGATTTTTTTGCATTGGATCCAACAAATCTGCGATTTGTTCATTGTAGATCTGCATAGATTAAATACATTAACTCAGGATTTCCAACACAAGCAAGAACTATAAATGTAGTAATTATAGGTGCAGAAAGCGGAAACGATACGTGCCTCAAGAAAAGAGCAGGAGCAACGGTACATGAGTGGTTTATCTGAGTGTTTTGCCTGCTCCTGCAAATGGACAGCGTATATTGAGTTTTCACTTGCAATCAGGAGAGAAAAAACTTTCTAACAGCAAAACCAGCTTGAAAGCACAAATGACATACTTCTTTAATGCGCGAAAACAGTAGTTCAAAAACACGAGAAGTTAGCCCCCTCTCTCGGCTGGCGGAATCATCAGAAAGGGCGGACAGAGGCCCCCACATCGTATAAGTCTTACCACTACCAGTCTTCTCAAGATTACAAGGTAAAAGAACGAGAGTGTCTTAGTAAATTTATTTTACAGGAACCACACTGCAACAAGAAATTAAATGTAACTGAATCTTGAATTACCTGTCCATAAGCGAAAATTGAACTGTTAAAGCCAGCTAAACAATTTTCCACCAGTGGCATACCTACAAGCTGGAAGATATCCTCCTACACAAATAATCCACACCAATTAGACCCAAATAAGTTACTAAATGTACATATTTACTGTACAAAACATCCAAGAAGACACAAACACTATATGTATCCCACAATTTTTTACTGAGACATGAGTATCCACCGAAATCCTCATGGTCTAAAATACTTTCACAAGGACCAGCTGAAAGACCTCATATTAAATGCACAAACCAAGTAATACCACCCCTAAATTATACAGAATACAAACCATAAAATACGCCTAGACTCAGTAAACTGCCATAAGAAATCAAATTAGCAGAAATACAGTGAACCCACAGCTGTAAATGTTTAAAATCTAACGAGAAATAACAGCAAATTAGCAAGCTCCCAACCTGCACATCCACCCATAGAAGCAATTAAAATCCCAAACTCTTGTGCCAACTGCGGCAACCTCACCTGCGTGGAGACCTCGTCGGCGACCGAATCGAAGGTGAAGCCCTGCCCCTGTATCTCGACGGAGTTGGGGCCCGTCTTCCGCACGCAAACCTCCTCCCCTGCCCCCTCCTGCTCCTCCGCCCTACTCGGCGGCCGCACCCTCACCACCACCTGCCACAAAGCCGCACACGTCAGGCCAGATCTAGCTAGGGTTTCACCAAAACCCTTAGCATCAACGTACCTGGACGCCGGAGTCGGAGACGCTGGCGGCGGCGACAGGAGCGCTCTCGGGCACGGCGGCCGAGACGTCGAGCTTCCGCTTGAGAGGGGGTCGGGGAGGGAGGCTGCGGTTGCTGGTGGCGAGGGGCTTGGCGGCGGAGGAGGAGGGGGAGCGGTAGGGGGAGTGGTAGGACTGGGCGGGGGAGGAGGGGTCGAGGTTCTCCTTGGGGAAGCGGCGGTGGCGATGGTGGGAGGACGGGGTCCGGGCGGGGGCCTCTGCGCCGGCGGCGAAGGCCGGCGGGGAGGACGGCGGGCGCGGAGGCTTCGAGAAGAGAGACCTCATGGCTGCTCAGGAAGACGGAGAGAGAGAGAGAGGGAGAGAGCGAGTCGTCGGACGGGAAGGGTTTGAATTCTTTTCAAGCTTACCGTTGTCGTTGTGTTGTGTTGTGTTGTGTTGTGTTATGCCCCGCTTTACACCCTCCTAGCCCTAGCCCTGGGCCCTGGCCTCGGCTCCGCGGAGCGGGTTACCCTGCAGGTCCCGTGTACATACTGAATGGGTTTACACAGCTAACAAGGAAGAAGTCGTTCATTGCTCTCTCGACTTTTCCTATTATTTAACTTTTCTTCCGCAAATGTAATTGTTGCGTCGAAAAATATGACTAATGATTGATCGGTTCAAACACACAATAACACCGGGTTCAAAACGTGCCAACCGATTTAATCATGCAATCGACGAGATAGATGAAAAAATATGCTCAAAGCCGATCTAATGTGACAATCGGCAAAGATCTAAACAACTATAAAAAAACTGACCAAATCAAAGATAACGATAAGCCTAAACAACCGATTAGAGTTGATTAGATGGTAGATAAATGTAGACTTTTCCGAAAAAGGTGATATGCAACGAGGTCAGAGAAAACCAAACCTGGTGCAATCGAGGAAGATCAACAATCGGCGATGCGCAACTTTATTGATCAAAATCGGATTACAAAGAGGATTATAAATTACAAAGCTACTCTTAGTGACAGAAAAATAAATAAAAAATATATGCGAGTTGTTTGATTGATTGGGGTTGTTTTCTTTGCTCGTCTTTGACCATCTTTTATAGTGCATTGGCCGATCATATCTCTTTCCGATGCGTTGTTAATCATGATCCGTATCGGCTTTTGTACGAATAAATTCCATTTTTGAACCAATATCGGTCATAATTCTATCTTTAGTTTAACTTTTCCTTTATTACCCGATATCGGCCAAAAATATCCCTTTTATCCTTAGTCTGACAAATTGATCATGCCTTGCCAAATTCTGGTGTAAACAGTAACACTGAGTAAAGCGTTCTCTATATTTTAATACATTTAATTTTTATCCCTCGGGTTGTAAAACAACAGTTTTGACCAACGTTGGCCCACACGGCGTGTTATGTGGGATCTCGTTGGTTTTGTAAATAGGCGAATATGTTCTAGTTGACATCCTAATAAGCGAATTTCTACCAAAGTGATAAATCAGTCAAGAAAATGATAGGACCCACATGCTATTAGGATACCACCTAGGACAAATTTATCTATTTACAAAATTGGTTAGATCCCACGTGGGTCAACTTTGGTCGAAGCTACCGTTTCCCAGCTTGAGGGAGCAATTAGAAGGTATTGAAATATAAAAGATGTGTTTTACATGGTATCGTAGTTGAGAGATGAAAATTAAATCTCGGAAAGAGTTAAGAGACTGGAGATGAACTTTTTCCTACGCCGCAATGCCAAATTTGGCTCTACTCCTTTCATCCTTTGGCTGGTAATTGACGCATTGTTGTGATGCGGTTGAAGTAAAGTCAAAGTTAATTGCTTGCATTGTTCCACTTTGAATAACTCTTACAACCCGTTTAGCTCCCATGAATTGAATTCGATTAGTTCAATTGGGATTCCAAATCCTATTTTCAAAGTAATTTGATTTTGGCTCGGCCCAACCTTAAGAAAGGTTAATTACTTATCAAATTATATCATGGTGAAACCGACTCAATCGAAGATTCAAAGCTCCCTATAGCTAGCCTGAGTATGGCTTAAGCATGTACCCAAGGTTTATCGCGATCTCGACGACATTGATCGTAGGATCACACAACCCCACAGAGCCGACATGATATGAATAGGTACCTGGATCGAAATTTCATAAAATTATGATCTAAACGTAGCATCATGTAGGATCGAGCTCAAGATAAGATAAGTTCATGGTCCTCGGTCCTAACTACAAAGATATCATCACATAAATTTGATATTTACCTATTGATGATTTAAGTTATGTTGGTTTAATTTACTTTCTTTTGGCTCTTTGCATGTTGATCTAAAGGTAATTAAACAGTATTATTATTGGCATGTTAGACTTTGAAATGATTAATTTATACAAAAAAAAGAGCTGAATAAAAGTTCAGAAAATAAGTGGCTTTTTGTTGCTTCTCAAGCTCTGCCTGCCTCACCTCTTTTGTAGAGGTGGGAATGGAGTTGGACAGTCCATGGTCCAATAGCGGAAATAACTGGAATTTGGATATCCAGTAATCTAAGCCCAGCATAGAATATGAACGTTGTTTAGTTAATGTCTTTGAGCTGAAAACGTCCAATTGGGCCTGTATAAGCCTTAAGGAAGGCAAGACCAAGTATATAGCTTTTCATACTGCAGTGCAACGAAGAGATTCCATCGAACAGAGATACGCGAGCGGCGGCTGCCATGGTTCCATTTTCTTCTTCCTAGGCTGATGTGCCATCGCTCTGTGTTCTCCACGGCTGTGAGGTTCCCCGAGGTGGAGGCCTAGGAGTCTCAGCGCCAGTGACGCTGGCCGCACAAGTGGCAGCTGGATTTCTATGAAGCTGGAGGCCACAGTCGAGGTGAAGCAGGCGGCGTTGGCTCGTGTCTGTAGCCGCCGACGGAGTAGCTAGCAGCGCGTAGACTCGGGGAGGAGAGAGGTCTTAGCCTTACTACGAAAACCAAGAAAAGACACACAGTAAGGAGAGGGCCGCGAGACGTCCGACGAGGAAGGTGGCCGCCGGTGCCGGCGCAGCGACCGGTCCAACAGGAGCGGAGGAGAAGCTTTTATTTCCTGGAATTTCAAATCAACATCAAAATTCCCGGGAATAAAAACTCGACATATGCAAAAGTTCTCTTTCTTTCTTTTCCCTCCTCAATGCTTAGCACTCTCCTCTTCTCTTCATGGACCTGTAGATCGAGTAATAAAAAAGAAACTCCATGTACAACCATCTCCACCCTTCTCTCTCCTCGCTCGGCAAACATGCAGGCTGAATTTCTAAAACTTGTAAGTAGTACGTCGACGAACTGCATAACTGAAAGATTTAATAAACCTAGAACTCGATCGATTTCCCTGAATAAAATCTGACGTAAAGTAATTGCGTTTTTTTTAAAAAAAGAAACGGCAATAAGGGCCAAGGCCCTAGTGTACTACTGTAGAGACCAGCGGCCAACGGGAGAAGGCCCCGTGCGTCTGTCGGCTGCAGCTTCTGAATCCTTTTCCTTCCCTCTCATCGCAGCTTAGCCGACCTGTGAGCTGTGTGGGAGAGCAGCACAGGTGTCCAGAGCCTGTATCTTTGACGGCATGTCCAGAGCTGATGGCTTCCTTTCGGATGGACCTACCTACAATATCTTGTTTTGCTTTTCTACTCCCATTTGTTTACCTCATCTTCACAGAGATGTGGTCATTGCTGTGGAGTTGGAATTCGAAGCATTTGTCAACCGACGACCGCTGGTTAGTCCTCTTACCTCAAAACCGGCTGCACGCTAATGGGATTCGTATCCTCTACCCTCTGCCATTCAGGCGCCCGATGGCAGAGAAGAACAATGAGAGAACGGTGGTGACTAGAGATGGCAACTTTACCTGATTACCCATATAACCATGGATAAAAACCATAATAGAGATAGGTATGTTTCTCTTTTATTACCTGCGGACATGTTTATAAGGGCTAAACTTTACTCAGCGGGCAAATGAGCACCGGTATAGGGGAGCTCCACCTGTACCAGTTCGCCCGATTACCCGCCACCTTCTATTGACATATGGGATAAACAGGCGCCCAGTTAGCCTCTGATCCCCAATTTGTTGTACCTCATATTAGTAATTGTTGAACTTGAGCATCTGTGTGTTATTTGTCTGCATGTGTTATTTTAATTCTTATTCTCATATACATTTGAAATTTTGAATCATTGATAATCATTTTTCAATCCACATAATGTAGCTATTTTCATATTTCATCGAAAGGATTGTATTAGTATCATAGCTCATTAGCTCATAGTGCCATTTAGTTGGAAGGATTGTTGATGGCGGTAGGTAAACGGATATACCCACGGGTATCGGGTATCCGCGGGCAACGGGTATTAGCGAAATTCTTCGACCGCGACCCTTCGTGGGTATACCCGTGAGAGAGATTTTGGCTAGTGGGTATAGGTATAGGCGAGCACTACCTGTACCCACCGCACCCGATTGTTATCCCTAGTAGTGATCGTAGCAAGCATTGCAGCGGAAACTATTGTGGAAAAAATTGTGCAAAAAACATTGTATCATCTGCATCGTGGCAATCGATCCACACCGCTCTTCTCGAATCTAATGGCTTGCTTGATGCAATGGTAATCCACACTGATGACTAGATCTTGGGAGATCCCCTTTACTTATCTAGAGTTGCTAGGATCGGACGCCTCGGGAGTGCCACGTCAGCCAGTTTCCGAAAAAGTCCCCGTAAATCCGAAATTACATTTAGGTCCTTCCACAGCTCTTTTGTTAAAAAAACTTGTGGTTTCGCAAATTCGCGTATGGCTCCAGAAATTATGTGTAGGTCCTCCCCCAATCTCTTTTGCAAGAAAACTCGTGGTTTCGCGCATTTGCATGCAGCTTCAGACCCCTTTTGCAGAAAAACTTGTGGTTCCAAAAAATTGCATTTAGACCCGAATCACGTTCATTTGCAAAAATATTATCGTGGTTTGCCTAGCGCGGTCTCCATCTAGTAGTTATTATTGTGGATATAGCAAACACATACTTTCATATATATATATATATATATATATATATATATATTAGCGATAAGGACCAAAGTTCAAAATCCTGGCAAAATTTTGCTTAGATTTCGGGTTTCGACCGGGGACGAAATTCCAAATCTAGTGGAATAAAAAAATTAAAAAAATCAAATTGCTCGGAAATTTCAGGTATTTTGTCCAAACTTCATAAGTTTTGGATATGTTTTTAGTGCTGTTGGACCGGATTTGGCGCCAATTTTGTTCAGAAGAATTATAATGCCATTTATGAGAAATACATGTAAAATTTTTACAACAAACTCTCTAACTAACTTGAGCTCAGTTGGTATGTAGAGTAGACGGAGGGTAAGAACCCATAAGCCCTACCAACTGAGCTAGATGGCGGGTATGTAATCATATTTTTTTCCCCGAGTTTTTCTAGCCTCAAGAGAGTTGGAAATCACCTTTGGCAAATTTTAATGATTTCGTTCAAAATTTCGGTTTCAAAATTACCGGATTTCGATTTCACTTTTTGAATTTCGTCCTGATTTCAACTGAAATTCTAAAATTTAGCCGAAATTTCGTATTTCGACCGTCTCTGAGATGTAAACTGAAAACAAAATTTGAAACATTGATAAGGACTATATCAATGCAGATAAGGATTATTACACCTAAAGCCATGACATATTTTTCTCTTTCTTTTTTTTAAAAAATTAAAGACCACCGTGTGAATTTGTTGATATTTAGATAATCTCCTTCTTGAGTAATACAAATCACGGGAGGAAACCATTAATACAAATCACGGGAGGAAACTATGTCATGCAAGGTGGGACGGCGGAGTTATGATTGTAAGGCTTCACCACCTGTGCTCAATTTTTATGTCTAATTTTACACACGCGTAAGTATGTTTCCGTAGAAATCTTATAAGGTTATAAATTTATCAATAGTTTTCGTTGTTAAGGCAACCGTGCAAGATAAAATGTGCACGGATATGCCTTTCTTATAATATACTAGTTTAGTGTCTGTGCTAACGCTACGACGGCAGTACACCAGCTTATCAATTAAATGAGAAGATAAGTATAAATACAACACTTAATAATAAAAGAGAAATTTAGAATTTTAAATGAATTTAGAAAGAAAAACGGAACTAAATGGAGGTCGAATAGGCGAAAACGGACTCCCAAAAGATTTTAAATCAAGAAAGAGAAAGAATTTTTTTTTCTGATCTTAGATTTTTTTTTGTACTTACTTACATAGAGCACAACATGCTCTTTGGGCTTGGCTGAGGCAAGGGGAGGAAGGCCGGGGTGGTCGGCCGATCGCGATGGTCAAGATGGTGCGACGCTGCATGGAGGAGTCACGATTGCATGTAAATTTCACGGAAAGATGACGGTGATGGCTTGGGTTACATTCAAAATCCTGCGATTTTTACAAGAGGAGCACTTGGGGATTTACGCAATGCGATGGGGTGGAGGAGAGCTCACGCTTTTATAGCAATCAAACAAGCGATTTATGGAAATCATAATTTGGATCAAATCAGATTGGGAGGAAATTTTGGCAATAGAGCACAAAATTTGGGGAATTAACACCATAGATGGAAAGAGGAGATTTGGTGCGGGATTGATGGAGCTTTGGAGCTTCTTTCTTGCTTTAATAGAGGAGGAAGAGAAGAAGCTTCTTTGTGCAATTGCTGACTAGAAGAAACTACAAGTGAGTTGCCTTCATTTTCTAAATATAGAAGGATTTTGAAAAGATAGCATATTAGGTTAAAAATTCTCAAAAAACTTTCGATTATTTTGTACTTAATAAAATTATTTTTAAAAAATTTAAATTATAAATTTGCCGAGAGACGGCTGATCGCGAGGTCATTGATCAAGAACCTCGCGCGTCTCAAGAAACCACCGATGACAATCGTGGAGCCATTGCGAACTGCGTTCTCCGACCATACGCCCATCTCCGGTTTCCTTTTCCCAAAGACGTAATGTATGGTCCTTTCCTTTTCTGAGACGTTTGTTTCCTTTTTCTTGATTCTAGGACGTTTGTTTCCTTTTCCTTGTTGATGTTGGAGGTGAGGGAAGGTCTGTTGTGGGCCACAGGGATGATTTCGAAAAATATGGAAAAATAAATGCGCTCGCAATCTTTGGATCCGCAAGGAAAAAAGATAAAATTAAGCAATGCTTTCGCCGCTGGTTCCGTGAGAATTGAAAAAAATTAAGCAGCACTCACAGACAGTTGGTTCCTTAGATAAAAAATGAAAACAAAAATTCAGCGCTCTCCGTGCGCTGAAATTAGGCTATATGGGGCTAGATCCGTAAAAAATCTCGAAAATGGTCATATTCGGAAAAAAAATACGATCACAATGCCAAGACAATAAAAAATTCAAGTCTTGTTTCCTTGCATGCGGATCCTCCCTGTTTATTTCCTTCTTCGATTCACCCTCCTTCCAAATATGTAGTACGTACAATTTTGACCAGTAAAAAATTCAAATCTGGTTTCCTTGCATGTGGATCCTCCTTATTTATTTCCTTGTTTGATTCGCTCTTCTTCCAAATATGTAGGTGGGGGAGGTCTGTTGTGGGCCACAGGGATGATTAGACACACTAAATAATGACCATCGGATGTGGGTGAGTAAAACTGAGGAAAGATCTGAGACATTTATTTGATGAATGCAAGTTTTTGGGGACGTTTTGCTGGGTGCACGAACATTTGGCCATCTCTAATGAGGTGCATTATTTAGGGTGGACGTAGAAAAAATTGGTTATATGCATTATAAAAAGATATAGATAAAAAAAAAAGTGACAGCGGAGCGGGATACAAATTTGTTCTAGAATAATATAACGTGGAGGCCTGCGTGCGGTGCGGTGGATTTGACCCTGACGCAGGTACTCTCCGTTACAGTACAGGTGTCGGTCCCCAAGGATCTCCTGCGGCACCTGTCTATGTGGCAAGTGTGAGTTCACGATTGATTCAGCGTTTGAGAGGTCTAAACTTTGGAGTACTCTTGACTGTCCTGGCAAGGCCCAGTGACACGTCGGCGACGATGGAAGGGATGGGCAATGGCTTCGCCACAGCAAATCCGATGGAGCCTGGGGCTGAATTGTCTTGGACGAGAGCTAAAGCAGTGTTTGTGTCGCTTTCTATCTCTTTTCTCCGTGTCCAACTCTTGGTGGAAGAGAGCTCAAGAGGCAGCGGAGGGCCCAGGTGCTCAAACGCCTAACCAAAATCTCTTCGACGCCATGCCTAAAAGATGCGCCAAACACTATAATATAAACTTTTCTATTAGACTGTGTCTTCGCCTCTTCGGTGAGCGAGCCAGAACCGTTGGTTAGACAAAAGAAAGAGTGGTTACTTGGAATCAATACTTAAAAGGCATAATTCATTATTTATCATAAAGTTTACGTGTAATTGGCTCAAATGTCAGTGAGACAGAGCATAATAAATCATCAATTACACCAATTTAGATATGGCAAATAATTAAATGTCCCTTTATAAAATTGAAGAACAGGTAGACGATAGCAGAGCTAGAAATTAAACAAAATTCTACATGCATACGAAGAATAGCTTTCGAGAGGGGTGGCAACGGGGTGGAGGATGGCCGGCGATGCCCCACGGGCTTGCCCCACTCCCGCCAAGCTTCGCGTAGCCTCCAAGGATCACTTTGCAATTATTTAGCTGCTCTACTACGTCATGGAGTGTATGTAGTTGCTTACAAGAGTATTTACCTATCATAGTGTAGTTGTCAGTTTTCCAGAAAAGATGTTTTCAAGTAATTACCTAAAAATTATAAGTGTCATGGAAAAGCTATCACAATTCACAATGCCAGATGAAGTCCAATGTCAAATATGGCATGTGTATCAATAATAAAATTTTATAAGAAATATCTGTTGGGATATGTGCAATGTGAATAAAAAGGCGGAGCTAGAAGAGATTTTAGGGTACTGGAGCCGAGTCCAAACATTACATGGGGTAGGCTAAGGGCATGTGCAATGTTGAAAAAAAGCCAAGGCTAAGAAGTTTTAAGCCACTCCAAGCCCACTGCTAGCCATTGCAGAGGGAGGGGCTAGTAAATTTTGTTCTAGTCTTAAGGCAAGTAGACGGCTCAAGTCTAACCAAATAAAAAATTTGAGAGGCCTACCTGTTAGCTCGAACATAACATCCATGGACAAACTCTATGCCTGCATGTGACACCGTCGAGGGAGAGAGAGGAGGTGGCAATGCTTGTGCCGCTCCCCTTGGCTGTACCATGCGCCTCCATATCCCCCAAGGTCATCATCTTCGGCGTAGTTGCCCCTCCATGGTAGCTAGGGTTTTTCGGCGGCGTCTATTGACATGGTGGTAGCGCAATCAACTAAGAGGAATGATGGATAGAGGAAGTTGAGAGGAGCTCAAATAGGTGGCTGATGGCGAGGAGGGTTGCTAGATCTGTCTGAATCGGCAACGACAATACCATGGTATTTTTAGAGTTTTAAAAAATCCATTCCAAACCTTTTTCCCTAAAAACCGGAGTTCTCTCTTGCTATGTCCCTAGGAGAGAGTGCTTCTCTATTTTATTTAGCGAGTGCACAACGTTAATATATATGGGAAAAAGCTGGTTTGAACCAGGGTTCATATTTTCGTTTTGCATTTGAAAACTGGTATTTGGTTGGCACCGGTTTTTTGCGAAAACCGATCGAAATTCGGTAAAAACCGATCGGTTTGCGAAAGTCAAACATGTGGTCAAACCGATTCAAAAAAACCAAAAACCTGTCGAAAACCGACAACAGAAGGAAAAATGGTGAAAATACAAGAAAAAATTACAAAAATTGTTTTATTTAAAAATCCCAATTTATCTATCAAACACCTCACATAAATTTATTTATTTTTGAAATCATTTATTACTTCTAAAAAAATCCAAACAACAAAGACACTGTTTGATTTTTATAAATATTTAAAGATTTTTTATATTTTGAAATTTTAATATAACCATAAATAGCACCAAAGGATTATGTAATAAAATTTTCATAAATATTATACTTCATTTAGTACCTATATAAAATCAAAAACAAAAGAGCATATACAATGATAATAGCACTTTCCGATTTTTTTTAAATACAAATATTTGATCATCATCTGATAATTTTACAACATAATTTTAATTACGTTATAACATCACACAAAAAGTTTAAGAAATATTAGACTTCATTTTATGCCCCCTATAAAATAAAAAACTGAAGAGCGTATATTGTGACAGTATCACTGTCAGAATTTTTAAAAAGTAAACAGATCTGATAGTCATCTAAAAATTTTATATAATTATTAGCATTTCCTCAGGACCTCACACAAAAATTTTCAAAAAAATGTAACACTTTTGGATAAATTTCTTTAAATTTTTTAAATTTACATTTGAACTCCACTACTGGTCGGTTTTTGTTGCCGAACCGGCTCGGCAAGGTCGGTTTTCGTCGGCTTTTCGAACCCTGGTTTGGACTAGATTATCGTAGGCAGTGAGTCCGTACGAACGCTACTCATATGCGATTACTTGGTCTTACACCTATCATTTTTCCGAACAAAACACTGTATTAAATAATACAATTCCCAACACTGTATTTTTTTTCTCCTAAAAAGGGATATTTAATTATTCGCTACATCTAAGTTGATGGAATTGATGATTTGCCACGCTCCGTCTCAACGATATGGATGTGACAAATCATCAGTTGTGCATATGAACTTTGTGACAAATAATTAATTATGCCTTGTTAAAACTAGTATTTCATAAATAGTGTATATTTAACAATAGTTTCTAAATAGATGCTGAAACATCCAAATAGACCCTTCGCCTCTCTTCTGTTGTACCCTAACGAGAAGAAGGAAAGTAAACCCAGAAAAAAGAAAGTGAGGGGAAAAAAAAATGCTAAAATAGAAAGTCTCGTTCGTGCCAGGGCGACGGAAAGGAAAACAAATTCCTTTTTTTTTACTGCCACTCCGTCTGATCCTATAAATCCCCGAAGCCGAAGCTATATATTATTATAGTATACACATCTCTCCTGAAGCAGCTTCCAATTCCCGACTTCAACACGGCAACAGCAATTACTGCTCCCAGAGCGTCGAGGATCGGATCGACCCTCTCGGCGATCTGGCCGGCCGCGCGTTCTAGGGAGGCTTCCCTGCCCTGGTGTAGATGCTCTCACTTCAGAGCGGCGACGCGCGCCACCACGCGCCACAGCCGCCGGCGCCGGTCGTGCTCGGCGGCGGGGACTGGCTAGGGTTCGTCCGCGCCGAGCTCGAGGAGTCCGTGGCCTTGTCTCCCGCCTCGTTCCTGCCGCCGTCGTCATCGATCGACGCCAGGGCCCAGCCCGAGCCCAAGCCCAAGCAGCTTGGAGGTGATCGATTTTCGATTATTATTATTATTATTATTATTTTACTTTGTTTACCCTGGTGCGCTTGTCGGAAATAGAAATATCGTGGCTTCGGGGCTTGAGGAATTTGAGCTTGTCTTGTTTCCCCCTCCTTTTCCCCTGCGGGTGGGCTGCAAATAGCGACTTATTTGGTGCTAGATTTGGCGAAAAATGCTTTTTGTTGGGGAAAAAAAATCTTGGTTGGTGTTTGCGGAGATTCGATTGTGTTGTGCTCGTCTTTTAATTAGCTCAATAATAATATATTATTTTTGGGTTGATTTTGGATTAAAAATTTGCAACTTGGAGGCAATCTGGTGACCATTTGGACTGGAGATAAGTGGACAAAAAAAGGTTCTACAAAGTTATTATGAGATAGCTTAGTTTCTGGTGGTTTATTCTATATTATAAATGGTACACCTCTTTTGTTTCAGTCAATCTGTAGGAACCTGTAATCTTGATGCTTGTTTTGCGTAAGCAGCATACCTATTAGGGAAAGTGATGTGATATCTTTCGGTTTCAGAGATGGTGAACAGTTGAGTTGGTAATATGGTGGTTAGGAGATCTGTATTGGTTGCTTGCCTAAGTCAGAGGAGAGAAACCGTCATCAGAATTTGATAACATCGTGTGGCTTATTAAGCTATTAAGGCTATTTGGCCATTCAGATTTGTGAAAGGAGATGGCATATTCATCTCCAGGTTCTGGCAAGGAGATGGATCAGTGTCCCCCTAGGCGGCGCCTAGGTGCTAGGTTCTACCCTCCCACCTAGCTGCCTAGGCCGATTTATTCCGCCTAGGCGCTAGGCTCCACCCTCCTGCCTAGGCGGCCGCCTAGCCCGCCTAATTGGTGATTAGGAGCTAGGCGCCGGTCTGCCACCCGATCAATGCCTTGGTGAACACTGAGATGGATAAATTTTTTAACTAAGTGGTGATCTGTGAACAATCAGTTACTGTTGTTCTATATTAAGTTAGCAAAAACCATAGCATTTGTTGAGAACTACACACAAATTTGTGGCAGTTAGCAGTTGGTTAGATTTTTATTGTTGTGGAGTATAACATTAGCAAGAAGTATCATCTTTTTTTGGTAACTATGGGTAAATTAGTGCAGTGCTAGCAGCGGTTTGGATTGGTGCTAAAATTGTATATTTGAGTTATAAGATGTTGGAAGTATGCTTGGAATTTACAAAATCCAAATAGTTTGATCACTATATGCCCCTGAGAAGTTTTGGGCATACTGACATGCATAAACATGGCACTTCAAGAACATGTAATGGCTACTTCAACCGAAGCATTTTATGTGCATTACGAGATTAACATATGTTGTTTGCTAAAATTAATTGAGCATTTGGTTCTGTAATATTAGAGACTGTGGCTACCGTGATTCATATTTGCGCAAAATTTGTTCTCTACTGGTTTATATTGGTAAGGAGCTTCACTTTAGGTCGCATCTGTAGTTTTACACAAGTGTGAAGACTGTTTGCTGGTTTAGGGACTCACCTTACGAATTTGTTTTCCATAAATCGTGTCCTGATCCTTGAAATTGCCTCTTGGTCCAAAGCATGGTGTGCCACCTTGTGCTAGAGGAACTAACCTTTGTATGTGTTTGTAATCTTCCTATGTTATTCACATATAAAATCTTTCCTGTATGAAATAGATTGATGTGTTGATTTTTGACTTGGTGGGAGAGAAATATGATTACATGAAATATATTGTCTTCTTGAGATAAAGCACAACTATCCAATAAAACCTGCACAGGAATTGTAATTTCTATTTGTTTATTTTTATCAATGTTACATCTTTAGATCTAATTAATATTTTTATCATGTTAGCTGTTGATGAAGAGCGACACTTGGCACTTGCCCATCAGAACTACAGGTCAGGAAAGTACAGAGAGGCATTAGAGTATGGTAACATCGTTTATGAGGAGAATCCACGACGAACTGATAACCTGCTTCTTCTTGGAGCTATCCACTATCAGGTGACTAGATGTGATGCTATCTAAAGCATGTGCTTTTCCTTTTTTTCACCCTAAATTTTCTGACAAGCTTGGGATTTCTTTTGCAGATTCGTAATTATGATACGTGTATTGCAAAGAATGAAGAGGCTCTTGCTATTGATCCACATTTTGCAGAGTGCTATGGCAACATGGCAAATGCTTGGAAGGTAGTCTATTGACAAAAATTGGGTGACAACAATGTGTTGCCAAATGAGTAATTCACTAATTTGTTTTGAAAACCATGCTGTCAAATTGTGTGATCGATGTGTTCTATTTTTCCATGCAGGAAAAGGGCGATGTTGATCTTGCAATTCGTTACTATCTTACTGCCATTCAGGTTTGCTTCTGATGTTATTTTATATTGTTATTTTCTTTTTGTTACTTATCTGTTTTTTTATTCCTTCTTTGAATTTGTGTCAAGTGGATTGTATGAATTGCTTTTGGGCTCCTCCAATGCTTGGTATAGGATTATGAAATTTCAGGGCATGGTATTTAAGATGTCATATGTGGTGGAAAGAGAATAAATTTGACAATTTCTGTTAATATGGTTGTAGCATCTTCATTACAACCTTTAGAACTCATGTGGTTGAAATCAACAATAACAACAACGGCTTGTCCCAAACAAGTTGGGGTAGACTAAGAAAGAAATCCAATCAAGTCTAAAACCCTTTGATTCTAAAGTCTTCATCCACAACTTAAGTTTTCTACCAACTCCTACCGTACTCATTAATTAGCACCGCGTCATCGGCAAAAAGCATACACCAAGGAATCCCTCCTTGTATGTCCGGTGTGACTTCATCTATCATTAGGGCAAAAATATAAGGGCTCAATGTTGGCCCTTGATGTAGTCTTATCTTAATAGTTGAAATCAGCTGTATCAATTTTGGTTTGATCAACTCCTTTGAATTCTATTTATCTGCTAATACAATTTTAGAATTGGGATTTTTTTGGGGTAAATGTTTCATTTGCTAAGGCAGTTTACATATTCTTATGCGATATCTAGGACTGCCTAGTCTAGTCTTGGGTATACATCTATGCTCTATTGGACATATGCAATCTTTACAAGCATGTTTTATTTTCCCTGTGGTATTTATCTTGATAATCTTCTACAAATGCATGCCCTTGTCCAGTTTAGTATACTTTGATTTTTGCAAGCACATTTTAAATTTCTGACAAATATGCCCTCAATTAGCTGCGGCCGAACTTCTGTGATGCTTGGTCAAATCTTGCTAGTGCATATACACGGAAGGAGAGATTGAACGAGGCAGCTCAATGCTGTAGACAAGCACTTGCACTCAACCCTCGACTGGTATGTATATCTGAAGATGTTGGTAGGTCTTTTTTTTTCCTTTGAACTGATGGCTATGTGTCCTGATTTAGGTTGATGCACACAGTAATCTTGGAAATCTGATGAAGGCCCAAGGTTTCATTCAAGAGGTAAACAACTTTAATTTTAGGCTTTGATACTTATAACTATTCTTTTCTTCTACTCTTTTATTTATTTATATATGTTTTTAAGTTTGCACTCTGATTTTTTTTGTTTTCCATTATTTCCACGTATTTTTCCATTCTACTATCCTTTTGTACATAATTTTGTTTTGTTATTGTATCCTTTTATCTGCTACGTCCGTTCTACATTTTCTTCTTGTTGATTGCCCAATTACATTTCAATTGTCCTTTTAAGATGATCATTTTTTATACTGTCATGAGGACTCTGGTGAATATCTTTTTTTGTGCATAATTTTTTGTTACCGTATGCTCTTATCTGTTGCATATTTGTTCTACATTTTATTCTTGTTGATTGGCCAATTACATTTTATTTGTCCTTTTATGATCATGTTTTATACTGTCATGTCTCATGAGTGTCACTCTGAATATTACTACTGCACTTGAGCTTGTAATTTGTTTGATTGATCACTTATCTCGTAGTAGGAATCTTGTCGTCAAGCACATGCTGATATTGCTATGATTTGAAATATTAATTGTGCTTGCAGGCATACAGCTGCTACATTGAAGCACTACGTATAGATCCTCACTTTGCAATCGCATGGTCAAACCTTGCTGGCCTGTTCATGGAGGCAGGTGATCTTGATAAAGCTTTACTGTACTATAAGGTAAATGCTACAACTGTATATATTGGAATCTCAACATTAGTTTGCAGCATTTAAGCTTGATTAACAGATTTGTTGAAGTTTCTTAGATCCTAAATTATATTTTTCTGTGGTGTGTGTAAAAATCCTTGGTCATGCTATTTACATAGTAATCTGGTAATGAGCACATACCATGCGAGAGTTGCTCAAGGCATTCATACTGGCATGATGGTTTTTTTGTGATCAGAATGGTGGAATCTTATGAAATATGTTTTGTCAAATACCCTCAGCTAATTTGTTATTTTATTGCTTTAAATATGTCGATATTTTGGTTTGTTCTGTCAGATGATAGAACCCTTAGTTTAAGTATAAAGATCTCTTTTATGTCATTTTTTCCCTTCCGTTTCATGGCTGTCCTCTGTGCCTGGCACAATCTTCAACAGCATATATCTCCTTATGATGAAGTATAAAGGGATAGACCCTAACAGCAAATACTTGATTCTTCTTGAATTCAAACTTGAATTCAGTCTCTTCCGGAAGGTTGCAGATGCCAGTGTTAGTCTGGTCATAACAAGGATGAAATGATGGCAAGCTTAGTGCATTTTTATTTTCTTTATAACCTTTATACACAATGGTGCATATAGTGCCCCTAATATTCTCTTATTTCCATAAAACATACTCCTGTGGGACCCTTGCGGCCAAACTTTTGAATATTTGACCTATAGAAGTATATGGATTGACCACATGGAACTAAGGTCATTAATTTTTCTTGGAAAATACTTTCACATATATAATTTAATATCATTTTTTACCAGTATATTTTGATAAAAAAAACAGAGTCTTGCATTGGAGATTGTGAAAAGAAAAAAATGGCTTATATTTGTTGATGGATGGAGTATATCTTTTCATATAGTGCTTGCTTATTATGGTCTCAAAGGGTAAAATGAAGCCTTCTTGTTTTAAACTTTCCACCTGCCAAGGTGATGGAAAATGATAGGTGTTTGATGGTCCTTACACCGCCTTTACTTTTGAACTTGCAGGAAGCTGTTAAACTTAAGCCATCTTTTGCTGATGCATATCTTAATCAAGGGAACGTTTATAAGGTAAGTTTTATGTTATGTGTTGTGACACAAGCATCTTGCCTGAGAACATAGCAACAACTTGGGAATCTTGGAGCAAAAGTGGATCTTATTTTTTGCTTGTCCAGGCTATGGGAATTTCTGAAGATGCCATTATGTGTTATCAACGCGCATTGCAGACACGTCCTGACTATGCAATGGCGTATGGTGAGACTCTTAATTCTCACTTTAGTATTGTACCAAACCTTGGTTTCTTCTTTCTGTGTTTTAGATTGTTTTCCTAAAGAAAAATCTTAAGTTCTGCAGAAAATAAATAAATAAATACTAATTAAATATTATCCTTTTGAGTCCATTTATTTAGATATTCATCATGGGTGAGATACGAACAAGCTTACAAGAGAATGGTCCTTTCTTTACCTTCAAAGTAGAGCCTTAGTATACCTCGTAATACAAAGGAAGGGGGAACATTTTCATGCAGGTAATCTTGCTACTATTTACTATGAGCAAGGCCAGGTTGATATGGCAATTCGTTGTTACAATCAAGCTATAGTCTGCGATCCACAATTCGTTGAAGCATACAATAACATGGTAAGTCACTGCACCACATTATGTTAACAGTCGTGTGTAGAAAATAAATATAGATGACAAGCTTTTATCTTTGTAGGGCAATGCACTTAAAGATGTTGGAAGAGTGGAAGAAGCAATTAACTGCTACAGAGTATGTTTTCTTGCCTTTTGTTTTACTTGTTTGACATGTAGGCAGCTTGTGATCCACTTTTCTTTATGCAGTCATGCCTTGCGCTGCAAGCAAACCATCCACAGGCTCTTACTAACCTAGGAAACATATATATGGAGTGGTGAGATTCTTATACATGTTCCTATATCGAATAATGTTAAGGGACAGCCTTTTCTTTTACTGTAAAACAATTTGAGTAAGCTAACCAAGACAAAAATACACTGCAGGAACTTGATAAGTGCTGCTGCTTCATTTTACAAAGCAGCTATATCTGTGACATCTGGATTATCTTCTCCGCTTAACAATTTGGCTGTGATATACAAGCAACAGGTACTAACTTGCTGTTTTCTTCCCATCATCGTGTACAATTTCTCCTCATGGTTTAGTGGACAACAAAGTTCCTCTGCTTTTGTTCACATTGAATGGTTTCTGGAACAACATTCACACCCATGTCTGGCCTTTTATCCTTATCTATGTTCATGTTGTGTATGCACCAGGGAAACTATGCTGATGCTATCACATGTTATACTGAAGTACTTCGTATAGATCCTACGGCAGCTGATGCACTAGTTAATAGAGGGAATACGTTCAAGGAGATTGGTAGAGTTAACGAAGCAATTCAGGATTATATTCAGGCTGCATTAATCAGGCCAACCATGGCGGAAGCCCATGCCAACTTAGCCTCGGCTTATAAAGACAGGTACACTACAGAGGTCAACCCCAATGAAGTTTTAATTGTACTACTTTTACTTTCTGGCATCATTTTTTGTTTGCTAATAGTATTAAATTTGTGATTGTAATTTTTCTGCAGTGGACATGTAGAAACAGCTGTAGTTAGCTACAAACAGGCTCTCCGTCTGCGTCCTGATTTTCCAGAAGCGACCTGCAACCTTCTGCATACTTTGCAGGTAATCACCTGCAATTTGTCTTGGTGCAATCATCATATATAAACATTTGCCTGTTCCCCATCCATGCTTTTATGAAATAAAGATTAAAACTAAGGATGTAATAAAATTAGCCTTGTGTGTGGCCTTGTACACGGTTTTTATCATTTTAGAATTATTTAGGCACATTCGTACAACATGAAAACAAAGATGTAACTTTTCATGCAAATAGGCTAGAAAATTAAGCAATGGTCATTTGCCAGCAATGGCTAGTGCTGCAAAAGAAGAAAGATGAAAAATTATCAAAACAGTAGTCATATAGTCCTATAGATGTAGATTGGTCAACATATTTATACTTTCTTTGACACCAACTGATTAAATGGCCTTGAAGCCGGTAACCGACTCATTTTTTCTGCAGATTCGGCCCTTTTACTCACTGGACCTTCTAATTTGATTGTTTTGCAATAACTGGAATGGGGAGGGCACCTGGTACTTGTATACGACTAGTATTTGGTTTAACAGGCCTAATTTTAGGTCACAGATCTGACGTGCAAATTAGTAAAAACTTGTGTCCCTTAACAGTTAGGAGTTATGACAGTTAAGTACGTTGATGCAAAGAAAGAGTTCACTGCTAGTTTCTTGGTTCTTGTGGGAAGTTTACTCTTAGGCACACTGAAAATCCGTGATATGGGTTTAGTGGCTTAGTCTTGGAATGATATGCACACCTTGCAAGTAGATAAACTTTTTATTTGGAATTTTATCTCAGTTTTCTGAGCATTGTCACCTTGAATCCAATATTATTGAGGTTTTAGGCCAGTGACTTTAAAGCAATTGACCGTTCAAAGGGAAAACATGGCCACTAATATATAATTTTCTTGGGTTTGCTGCAGTGTGTCTGTGACTGGGAAAGCAGAGATGCCATGTTTCGTGATGTTGAAGAAATTATCAGAAGGCAAATAAAGGTAATCCTTAAAAAAAATCAAATTCCGTTTTTAAAAACGAAGTAAAAGTAAACCTTGTCCCTAAACTTATTTATTTCATCTGTTTCCCATAGATGTCAGTGCTTCCAAGTGTGCAACCTTTCCATGCCATTGCTTATCCCATTGATCCCATGCTTGCCTTGGAAATAAGGTGTATATCCTATACTATGCTGTTCTTTTACATCATTAATAAAGATGATCTCCTTTTTATTAATGTCACCTTTCACTTCCTCACAGCCGTAAATATGCTGCTCATTGCTCCTTGATTGCTTCTCGTTTTGGATTGCCACCTTTTGTGCATCCACCCCCTGTTCCTGTAAAAGCAGAGGGTAAACACTGCCGACTTAGGGTGGGGTATGTATTGAAACCTTTTCATGTTTTGCATTTGAAGGCCTCTTGCAACAGCAGAATAATTGGAATTCCCTTGTTAATATTACAGATATGTGAGCAGTGATTTTGGGAATCATCCCCTTTCCCATCTCATGGGTTCAGTATTTGGAATGCATGATTGTGACAATATTGAGGTTGTTTCATTTCTGTTCACTCTCTCTCTCTCAAGCATATATAGTTTATGTTGCAAGGTTCTCTATGTGGGACTCATCACTGGACACAACAGGTCTTTTGCTATGCACTGAGTCAAAATGATGGTACTGAATGGAGGCAGCGTATTCAATCTGAGGTTGAGCATTTCATGGATGTGTCTGCCATGACCTCTGATATGATTGCTAGAATTATAAATCAAGACAAAATACAGATATTAATAAATCTTAATGGCTACACAAAGGTAATTCATAATGCTCCTGCTTTCTGTGAATATAGTTGTTCCCTTTGCATATTCGTTGATTTTTTTTGTCTTGTTCATTTTCTTCAATGACTGCTGCATGCTATTCCTGTTCTGTAGTGGGTTCTGTAGTGGATGTCTTGGTTCTTTTATGCAAGTGCACTCATTTCATTTTATTTTTGAGGATTGTGGTCACAAATTACTTGAAACTCCTTTGGTATAATTAGTATTGCATAGAGCTAGAAGGCTTTGCTATGAAATTATTGTTATGATTGGGACAGGAAATGTAAGCTCCTTTTTTGTAGTAATTTTGAAGTGGAGTACGCAATCAGTTTGGTTTGTCTGTGTGATCCAACCTTCAATTCCTAGCGGGTGTCTTTGGGATTGCTGTTTGCTGCCTAAATCTGTACTTATGATTTAAACAGGGTGCCAGGAATGAAATTTTTGCGTTACAACCAGCACCTATCCAGGTTTCGTACATGGGATTCCCAGGCACAACGGGTGCTGCATACATAGACTACTTGGTTACAGATGAGGTATGATTACATCAGAGATTATAGGCCTAATAAATTCATTGGCTTTAGGTGTTTTAAAATTAATTTGGTTTCCTATAAATGATCCTGCAGTTTGTTTCTCCATCTTGCTATGCGCATATATATTCTGAAAAGCTCGTCCATCTGCCTCATTGTTATTTTGTCAACGACTACAAGCAGGTTCGTATTCATGCTGTGTTATGTTCTCTTCCCCTTTTCATTCGTATGGTTTCTGGATTTTCTAACTCGGTCACTGTGCCAGAAAAATCGTGATTGTCTTAATGCTGTATGCCCACATAAAAGATCAGATTATGGGTTACCCGAGGATAAGTTCATCTTTGCATGCTTTAATCAGCTTTACAAGATGGATCCAGAAATTTTTGATACATGGTGAATGCCCACTATCTACATATTCCTGTTATTTCTTGCAAGTTTAGCAATTATTCTTTCTGTTTATGATTCACATTGCAACTATGTTGGATCACACTAGTTTTTAACTGAACTAGCCTTATTGGGTATGTGGCTAATCTTTACCACTTTACTTATTCTCAAGGTGCAATATTCTCAAACGTGTTCCAAACAGTGCATTATGGCTCTTAAGATTCCCAGCAGCTGGCGAAACTAGAGTTAGAGCACGTAAGTAGACTTAAGAGGCTCCTTTTTTTTATTCCACTGTTAGTTCCACCTGAAAAGGAGAAGCATAAATGAGTCAAATGTGTTTTGATATTTACAATGCCACAAAAAAACTACTTTATACAGATGCTGCTGCCAGAGGAGTCAGACCTGATCAGATCATATTCACAGAAGTTGCCATGAAGAATGAGCATATACAACGCAGTGCATTGGCAGACCTTTTTCTGGACACGTATGCAGTTCTATGACCAATTTCTCTCTCTTTCAATTCATAAGCACTATACTTAAATTTTCTGGATTGTAGGCCCCTCTGCAATGCACACACAACTGGCACTGACATACTGTGGGCTGGTTTGCCAATGATCACCCTTCCATTAGAGAAAATGGCAACAAGAGTAGCTGGTTCTCTCTGCCTAGCCACCGGGCTAGGGGAAGAGATGATTGTTAGCAGGTCAGTATAAATTGAAAACCTATCGATAATTGTCAGTAGATTGTGTGAAGACTAACCTTTCTTTTCCTTTTGGTTCTACTAGTATGAAACAGTATGAAGAGAGGGCAGTTGCCCTTGCACAAAATCCGGCAAAGCTTCAAGCACTTACTAATAAGCTCAAGGAAGTCCGTATGACTTGTCCATTATTTGATACGGCTCGATGGGTAAGTTCTTGCCGAAACATTGTCCCAGAAACATTACTTGTCTTGATGACAGTCTTGGATCCTGATCATACATACATATTATTTCAGGTACGCAATCTCGAAAGGGCTTACTACAAGATGTGGAATCTGTATTGCTCCGGTTGCCACCCGGAGCCGTTCAAGGTGGAAGAAGATGACAAGGAGTTCCCGTACGACCGCTGACGAGCTTACATCACCGGCTCTGTAAATAAGAGAGTTGTAGCATGTGGCCGCTCCAGGCGCTTGTTTGTTGCAGCCTGTTCTGCTGTGCACATCACACCGTCACCTCCGTGGAGGCTAACCTATGTATGTACGCTGCCAAAAGTTTACAGAGTTAGTCTGTATTGCTATGATTATTATTTAATAGTCTAATTATGAGCACCGTCATGATTGGTCCTGGGTTGTTTTGTCTTTGTATTACCGGGTCGGTATGTGCTGTCGCGCTGTCAAAAATAGACTACCTTTTTTCTATAATACAAGAAGCATTGTGAAATTTCTTCTTTTCACTCGCTGATTCTGTCATGATGTTGTTTACCCTCCTACCTATCTATCTATCTATCTATTCTTGTACCGCAGATTTTAATCATGACGGTGCTCATAACTAGAGGTTTGGGCAAGTACATTGTATTTTAAAGGCACTTAGGCTCAACTAGGCCTTAAGCTCTGGATTTATCATGATGGATAATACAAAATTCAAGTGCATCTTCCCACCAAATTGCAGAGAAGACAGTTGGAAAGAAAAATCGATTTGCAGAAATTTGGGTAAATGCATAAAACTAGAGATCTTCATGCCAACAGATGGCTTGTTCGACTGTTATAGCACCTGTGTCTTATGATTAATGGTCACGCTGAGTCTCACTAACCATATGTTAAGTGGATTTGTTTGCGAATTTTGCAGGATTTGTTCTCGTGACCTCTTGGTTGCTGAGCCACCAAGATAACTGTGATAACCGACTGCCGCCTTGGCCCAAAAGAAAAAAAAAGGTGAGAGGCACTATGAATTTGATGGTTAGCATGGCACTTTATGAAGGATAAGTGGAAATCGGCTTGGTAGCATCTTAAATTTAAACAACATTCTTTTTTACCCTATTTAGTTTTGCCCAGGTTTTGGCTACGCTAAAATTTCATCTTGGCTTATTTGGGACATGAACCAAACAGTCAGTCCGATCTTGTCGACGCAAAAAACTCTTTAACTTCCTGTCAGAGCCCTCCTGGACCGTGATCACGCCGCGGCTGACGCCCTCTCACTTGATTCGTGACGACGCCGTGACCTCGTACTAACACATCGAGCGCTTTGTCTTGCGCGGCCCGCGAAGCAGTTCCGAATTTTACACAAAAGCACAAAAAAATACACATACATTCAAAATTTAAAAAATGACTAATTACAATACCACCACCATATGATTTCTACTACCATACTACCAGCGGAAGTATAACTAAATCCTAACTAATCTGATCCATTAGATCAAATAGAATGAACGGCTAATATTTAATATTGTGAATTGTAAAAGTGCTCTTCAAAGATGACTTATAATATACTGAAAGAAGAAAATGAGGTGGTAAGATTGTATGACCTCCAAGCATAACGGAATCATGTGTTCATGTGCTCCATGATTATAATCACCAAGGGAGATCGACCACCGGTTTGGACTCGAGCGTGCGGCAAGGACACGGCAGTGCATCGGCGGCGCGCCCTGGACATGAGAAGCAGGGAAGTGCATGAGAGGAGAAATCAGAGCCAATTGTTTGGAGAATAAGGTAGATTGACTCACCAGGAGGAGGAGACGGCGGCCGGAGTTGGGACCGAAGGCACCCCACCCAAATCGATGAGCAAGAAGGCAGTAGGGGCTGATGATGAGCACGTCGGAACCCCAAGACTAGAGGCGGCGGTAATTTCACGGGGAGGCGCTGACAGTTAAGCAGCTTGGCTGCGATGTGGGATGAGCGAGAGGCGGCGGCGACGGTCTAGTCCAGTGAGGAGGAAGTGAGCAACGACAACGTTGGAAGGGGGGAGGCAAGCGGAGCGCGAGGAGGCCGCCTCCAGAGGCACCGCACCAGCTTGGGCATGGTGAGGCCAGCCAGGTCCCTCTGCCACGTCCACAAGCTCGTCGCTTTTCCTCTCCCAGTGGAAGAAGCTCTGTAGCATTCTGTCGATTGTCAGTGCAACCATTTGCATGCCCAAAAGCTCTCTTCCTCGGCATCACCTCCTCCCCTTTCGAAATGAGATGAGCAGCCTTTCCTTTGTTTCTTCTTCTTCTTCTTTTCTGCATGGGCATGGTGTGGTGTACTGTGGAGCATTACTTTGCACAACCTAGCCTATCCTTGGATGTTTTTAGAGCTCCCAAGTTGCAGTCTATTTTAGATCAGCTTCATTTCCTTGTCATATATTTTATTATACCTATCCATGGGCCATGTAATTGTTGGAGTTTATGGTCTTGGCCCAATTAATATTTTTCATAGATCCTAGAAAATCTCAAAAGCCTACTTATGCATGGAGGAAGGTGAGAAGTTTAGTACCATATTGCTAATTTAGGTGCGTGCTTGCCACGCCATTGCCCACTCATGCATGGCATGCGCGTGAATGGTGCGATGATTTCGGATTTGGTTGTGTGCAAAGCTATATTTTCTTTTTGCACCTCGTAACCTTGCATGATGACATGGCATACCTACACACAACAAATTGGAAAGGACAAGAACGGTTCAAGCCAAACGTTTGAACCGCACTAATCACGCGAGGCTTTATGGCATGGATTAATTAGTTTTTAATGTTGTTTCCAATTTTGTTCTGCGGTGATTTTGCCTTCATGTAGTGCTCGTCTGTGTCTATATGATGAGACGCCCTCTCGATGCAAACACAACTAAGACAGATTTCCTCTTTGTTCCTTTGCATTGTGCTGCCTGATGACGAATACTCATACCAGGGGTACCCCAACGGCCCAGGATAACAAGCAGGCTACCTCAAGCCCATTACCGACCAAAGGACCCGTGGGACCACAAAGGACGCACCTCCCCGACCGATCAGGACTAGCGTCCCCGACCAAGTAAGGCTCCCGACCCCCGCGGCGGGTCGGGATCCTTCGACCTTCGACCAAATTAAGGCAACCTCCGCCAAGGGCCACGTGTCAAAGCCTCCGCCAGTCTACGGCCACGTGCCCTGCGGACGGGGACAATCGAAGTGATTGTACGGGAGCAGGTGGCTCTTTCCCAAGATGGCATAAATGGCTGCTGAAGTCAAGCTTCGATCCCATCAACGATCGCGTACAATACGAAGGCACGCTCCTCCCGGCGGTACCAGCGTTACGCGACCGCCGCGTCAACCATCGTCGAGTTCACGAAGCGGTGCGCCATTTCCGACGCGCAACCAAGCGCCTGTCCACGGGACTACCGACCCAGCGTGGGCAAACCGGACGACGACCCATCACCGAAGCAATTCCCCTCTCCCAACTTCCCATGTAACCTGCCCCATCCAGTTATAAAGGGAGGCAGGGGCCTCTGGGAGCGGGGCGCCTGAGAGATCTCCTCTTCTCGCTAGGCCTCTGCGAACACTCTTGTGTTCAAACTCTTTGCTCTCATTTGTAAAACGTTGTGCAGCCATCTGCACCTAAGGCAATACAACACCACCGAATGAACTGGAGTAGGGACATTCGGCCCGAACCAGTATACACCTTGGGCTCTCGAGTCTAACCATTCAGGGACAGGGAACGCGTGGCCCCTTTGACTTACAAATTTACTTACCGGTGCTCGAAACGCCGACACCTGACTTCTCCATCCCTTTGTCGGTGTGCACCGACGCGGGGAGAGAAGTGTCTCTAGAATCATTCCCTCTGTTCGTTCTGCACGAAAAAAGGCGAATCATGTTTTTGGGAAAGACTTCGAGCGATTGCTCATAGCCTTTTGGTACGTCTTCTTCTGTGACGCCACCCGATTCTGAATCAATCTCTGCCAGCAGATCACTGTTTTCTCTCTTTATTGTGAATTGATGCGATTGTTGTCTTCTGTTTGATGTTGTTTTATTATAATTTAATATTAAAGTATGCTAGCTTGCTTTCTTTATTAGCTATCCTAAAATTCTTAATTAGCACGTTCTTAAGTTGTTTGCTGAAATGCTTATAGATATAATTAACATCTATAGCACATTTGTAAGCTTAGCTACTTGAATGTAGAAAAAAAATCATGACACCAGCTCAAGAGAGGAGGCGTACATGCGGGATCTAAAAATACGCAAGATTGCAAGAGCCTTGCCACTAATTGCTTGTCGGTCTTTATATTTAGTATGTTGCAATCCACAAGATTTTAGCTTGATTAACTTACCTAGAGTTAGTTCTAATTCTTTATGGACCATTGCTTAACCCATGAGCACCTCCTATATTTTCGTTCTAGGTCCGCCGCTGTCTGCCAGAGCGTTTCTCTCTGAGTCGCATTGGAACATCCTCGGTAAAAATGATGTTTGCATGTGCTAGTAGTATTCATATTCTTGGTACCATTCTGTTATCACTTAGCACATATATGTACGATATGTATATTTGAGTTTATGATCATGTTAGCTCCTAGTACGCCCAGTATATATGTTGCGATTATAAAGATCTTTATTTTAGAAATTAAAATAATCGCAAAAATGTGCATAATTTTAACAGTAATCACCTAAGCTGCAATTTTGTAATGTATACCTTATATTAAAGCTGGGAGGATCGGAGCCCTCCCAGCTATGCCACCTCAGCTTCCCTCGCGAAAGGGTCCTTTCAAAAAACCGAAATCATGCTTAGGTACTCTTTCGGTTTTTAACAGAATAGACTCAAAAAAAACCGAAAAATCGAATTACGTTTAGGTCCCTCTTCGATTTACGTTTAAGTCCTCCTATCGGTTTTTAACAAAATTGACCCAAAAAACCGGAATTCTGTTTAGGTCCCAAAAAATGGGGTTTTAGCATAACGGATCCCAAAAAACAGAAATTTTGTTTAGGCCCCTCCGTGATTTTCTCAACAAAAAACCACAGATTCGCCGATGGTTTATAGTAATCCACAAATTTGCTGGTGGCTCCTAGCAACCCATTTAAAAAAACAAGAAAAAATAAATTACGCAAAAAAAATTAAGTTTAGATCCCTTTGCGGTTTTCTCCCAAAACAAATTCCACAAATTCGCTAACAGCTCCTAGCAACCTATTTTAAAAAAAAACAAGAAAAACTGAAATTACGCAAGCACATTTTTAAAAAGTCCCCCCACAAAAAACAAAAATATGTACATGTCCTCATACTTGTTTTAATTGGTAACCATCGGACCAAGTTTCGCACCGCACAAAGAGGACCCGTGGCGCCACAAATTCGCCTATGACTCCTGGCTAGCACATTTTTGAAAAAACCCCAAGAAAAAATGAATCATCGTTTACGTCCTCATACCTTTTTTCAGAAATATCCATCGGACCAAACTTCGGACGACACAGCGTCGCGACCAAAATTTTCACGGCGCAACGTAGCGCGCAGCTCTGGCTTCCTTTTTTTTAGAAATAACCATCGGACCAAATTTCGCACGGCACAGTGTCGCACGACCAAATTTCGTATGGAGCAACGTAGCGCGTGACCCTGACTGTAATGAATAAATGCATTTAGTTGAGAGAGAATAAATATGGGTATAGTAGGAAAAGGCTCATTAAATCTACATGCAAGGGATATAGTAGGAAAAGGCTCATTAAATCTACATGCAAGCTTTATATTTCTGAATAAGATTATTCAAACTATAGGCCTTATATTTTTGAATAGAGGGACTAATCGCGATGCACTCCAACTAAAAAAGGTCATGAAAAATTCTGAAAATTGTCTAGATGCATTTATGGTTTAGTTTACCTATGTATAAAATTCTAAGTTTAAATTTATTCTATGTTAAGAGCAACATCTTCCGACAAATTTGAACTCTTAACCCTTGTCAGATTTTTCTCTTTTTCTGTTACTCTTAACATGGAATGAATTGAACTTGAAACTTTATACATAGGCAATATAAGTTTGAAAGTACATCTAGAAATGTTTTCGAATTTTTTTGTGACTTTTTGAGTAGTGTTTCTATGCATCACACTCCCAATACAATTTGCATAAATATTGAAGCAATCAAAAGTACGTGATCACCGTTCACCCTTCATTAATGCTTTAATATTTATACAACTTTCAAACAATGACACATAGAAGCAGCTCTCTGACTTTATTTTGGTTGGAGTGTGCCGTGATTGCACCCTAAGCTAGATTGCACACAATAGTTCTCACGCATCTTACCACCACAGTTTGTGTTTCGCCTCAGTTTGGACTTTGGACGGTGCTTCATATCTTTTGTTAGCCAAGGTCATGGATATGGATACACTTTTTGCAATTTTTAATGTAAGGTTCCTGAATATAGAATCCATTGTTTTGCCAAACAATGCCAACCTATCTTTGGTGTTATTTTAAGAAAACTCTTGCATTACATATTTTTACACTGCCAAAAACTTAAAATGTGTTAAGGCAAAAAAAAAAGTGACCGATTAAATCATCAGAAAATAAAATCATGTTGCTGATTTGAGCAAAGGTACCTCGTGTTATTATAAGGTCTCTCTTATTTTAAGCAGAGTTTTTTGGAGGAAGCATGCTCTTTACTTCATAGGCTGCTGCTTGGCAGGTGATTTGTATTCTCTGAAAAAAAAATTTGGGGGGTGTGGTTTAAAATCTTCCATTGTTGACAAGTACGGTCTCGTGGGACCATATGCATCACAACCAACAAATGAACTAGAAATTAGGCTCATTTCTGTGTCTGCTGTTTCTTTTGGAGGTTTGTTGGGCTTGTGGCCATTAGTTATTATGATGTTACGCAGTTAGAGAATTATGCAGAGATGTAATGTTTGGCTCAGTTTGGTAATTTTCTTATGTTATTTTGACTGTGCCCCAGGCATCGTGGTAATGCATTATTCTCTGTTTGTACAATTTGTAGATTTACCAACTTTACAAATATCTATATGCATATGTCATTCTGTTTTTGTTCACTATCGCTGATGTTCATGAAACTCTTATCACAACTAATACAGACTGTTAACCTGATAATGCCAATGACGAAGTGTTCCTGCTACATGGCAAAGCTGGATTGCCAAATGGAGGGGAAGGTAGGTTTATACATTATTCCCTCCGGTCAGAAATAATTGTCATTTTGAACATAGGTAAGTTAAACTTTTCAAACTTTAACTATCAATATCGTTTTAAATATTTAAATTGTATACATGAATATCATATGTGTATATTTATCTCAAAAATTACTTTCACAATATTATAATTTTATTAGGTTTTATAAATATATTATAATGCAAATTAGTGGTCTAGGCTATGTTTTGGAGATCATATCGATGTCCAAAACGACTATTTGTAACCAGAGGGAGTATATGGCTGAGAATTTTTTGTTATGCTCGCTTCATTGTGCTTTGTGCACAGATGATAATATCTAGTATTATTTATAGCTATTTAATAGAGTTGTTAGGGTTGCTATTATAATGAAACCGACCACTGACTATAGGAGGGGCAGCTCACGAGCTTGGATTGCGTAAACAAGAGATTCATGAGAAGTAATCAGCATACATGATACATGGATGATTTTTTTAGGGAATTTTGTTGTGAATTGGTGAGGCAATGATGTATTGAGCCAAATTGAGCTACAAGTTATAAATTGGGATGAGTTGTATAATTTGCTTGGTTCTTGGTAATAATGTATGTGTTGTGAGGAACAAAATGCATATTCACAATTTTTAGGGTAATTTTTTAAAAATAGAATACCTAAGAGGAACTTGTTTTTTCTTCAATTGAGAAGAAAATAGGCACTCAAATTCGAGCCAAAGATTTAAACCCTCTGAACAACTGAGCTAGGCCCAGTTCCTTTTTAGGGTAATTTTAGAAAATGCCTTCATAAAATTATAGGGCTTTTCGAGAGACCTCTCGAAAAGAATTTTTTTTAGGGGCATTTATGTAAAGCAAGCAACAATATCTTTGGAGGCGCTTGCGAAGGACACCTCCGAATGTTTTACAAGACATTTTAATTTTGGCCAGAACTAGCTTCTGGACGTCCGATTCCCGAGTGTTGCGTCGGACGCTCGGTGCATCATTTTTTTTCAACGCGTGCAAAAAAAATTTTCGCGTGCACATTTTTGTTGTTATGAAAGGAAAATGTTTCACGCGTAGAAAAAAAAATGTTGCAGAGCGTCCGAAAAAAATCAGATGTCCGACTGCTAGCAATTCCGTTTAATTTTCGCCTTTGTCATTTTAGTTGTTTCCGCAAAACGTCACTGAGAAGTTATCCCTTGGCTACTATTTGTGAGCTATGACGTTTTCTGAAGTGCCCTGGAACGTTATTTTATGATCCTTTTTCAAAGACATTTTAAAGCGCTTCTAATGTCTGCCATCACGTAGTGACTTTACCCCGGCCGGAACCATCGTGGCTCCTCGTCACCAGGTTTTTTCGAGGATTACATCCAGAGAGCTTTATTAATCGATCAAAGCGATGCAATCCTCTCGAAGAGGAAAAGTTAGGAACCGAGAGCACATACAAGCTGCCACTTCGAAATTCCAAAGCTATTGCAAGCAAATTCTGCATAATAAAGTGCACCATTATTGACATGCATGCCTCTTTGAATCGGAAAATCTATTTGGGGAAAAGTTCTCCAACTTCTGCTGGGATGCAAATGCAAGCATATCTCAACTGTCATCTACCTGATTCCACGCACCAGCAACTCTTGCAATTCGTCTTCAGCACGATACGATGAAAGCTCCTCCTTATCACTAGTCTGACGCCATCTCTGAATGAGAGTGCTTCTACCTTGGGCTCTTGTACTTCATGCAGTAGGCACCTAAAAAGGCACCTCTGAAATTTCGTGCTACATCTCATGAACATGCCTCGCAACCATCTAAGCATACCGCTCCATCGAATCGACATTAATTTTTATCCAATTTTCTGGAGACATTAATTTTTATCTAGAGGAGGCTGCAACTGTTCTTTTGGACTAGCTGCCTTCACCTTCTTTTAGATCATGGATCACCCTCTCTTATGATTCTATTTATTTTTTTGGACGCCCAAATATTCCATACGACAAGAATGACATGAAACACAATCCACGAGAATCAAGCCGGCATAACATGCTCCGCACAAAAGAGTTGGAAACGCTTCTAGCTCCAACGGTGACGAAAATTAGGCCCTATCAGCTTCAATTTTTAAAAAGCTAACAAGTCATATATAAAAGCTAAAAACTGGGTTAATCTAAGAGAAATTAGCTATTTGTTAAACGGTTTCTTATAAAAAAAATACAGTTACTTTTCAGTTTAGAAAATCAAAAAAATAGTTTTTTTAGAAAAACTACAGCTCTCCCAAAATAGGCTCTTAACAACGCATCGAGTGCCATCTTCACAATCTGATCACTCTACCAACGTTTGGTTGCTGACTGTATATAGGCTAAATGGAATGTTAGTGGCCCAGAACTGCACCAAGCCAATGCAAAATCGAAGCAGAATCAGGAAGTTCTCACGTCTGACGTTCTAAACGAAATCAAGCCTTCCATAATGCAACTGCGATGTAGAATATCACAGCAAAATATGCCTCGGCACTGGCATCAACCTCATTCAGCAAGCGCAAATGTTCTTTGCGGCTCAGCATGCCAAATAATAATTCATCACATCGAAGGCTAGAAACATTAACAGAGGTCTACCGTAATAACTAGGCCTAGGATCACGGTCATGTAAAGCTGCAAATATCAAATTATGAACGAGTCGGAAAACGTACATATAGAACCTAACAATATCCAGAGTACATAAACCATTCTCAGGTCAGGTCATCAACCTAGAGCTGTTTCATTTTGAGAAAAAAACAACCGACCATCTCTGCAATCATAACATATAAGCTTTCAAGACAGCTACCAAGGAACAAAAAGGGTAGTTCATTCATTGCAGAACAAGCAACTAAGAAAGACTTGCTCTAAGCTGCAGCACCCTTGCCCTTCTTCCTCTGGAGCTTCTTCATGTAGAACTCAAGCTCCTTCCCCTCAAGGATATAGCTGTAACAAGGAACCATGAGTTAAACCTCATAGCAGTGTAGCATAGCTGACGCATCTTTCAGCATATCAAATAAAAAAACTTAAAACTAACATAAAAATCAAGTTTAAACAAGAAATAGGAAATCCAACAAGCCAATCAATACAGCAGGAGCCGACCTCCAAGAAGAAACTTTTGGTGAATATTGAAACCAAAATTCAAATGCTATCTAAAAATACTCCATGTTGACATATAACTAAAACACAGTAAGGCCAACATTTTATCTTTACTAGGATGCTCATTCCGATTAGAAGTGTTCAACTGTTAAGCAATAGAATATGAGATGTCCAATATTCTTACCCATCTGCTCGTCCACACTGCCCAGGGCGGGAAGAGATACAGGCCAACAACCTCCCACTACCAAATTGTTCTTCGATATGTGGGTCAAGTGTCCGTCCCTGTTGGCGCTTCTCAAGCTTCCTCAGGACATGGTTGCTTTTCTTGGTATCCTCTGCAGCAGCTTCACCTTCTTGTCCCTGTAAATTTAACAGTAAAGTTCAAATGTTATGTCAGAGCATATGGATAACCTACTTCCACACAGACAAAGTGAGAAACAGGAAGAAATAAAAACATTTTGTTCCATAAATCTGGAGAGTTGTTTCCGCAATTTAGCAACATACAAAAGTTTTTTAAAAAAGTGCTTCCATGCGTACCACCCCATGCAAGGTAACACATAAGAACATGCATATACAGCAAGACATTTCAACATGGAGAAGGATAACAAACGATTTTTTTACTTTTAGCAAAACTCAAATGCTAAATGAAGCCCAACCATCTTACCAAATTCAAGTAATTGCTCACAGAATATACTACGGTGAAGGAATAATCAGATAAATGACCAACATTGTACCAAATTCAAGTAATTGCTCACAGAATATACTAAGTAAAGGAACATAACGCAAATACAGAGCACAGATACATCCTTGGTTCAATAGGTGTGCCTCAGCAAACCAGAAACCTGGGCAGACAAAAAAAACATACTAGTCTAAAGCCAACAAAATAGTTATCCCAATTATAAACTGCATCACATGCAAAATGAGGTAGTGGATACTCTCAGGGACATCACAGTTCTTTAATATGAATACACAAACCTTGAAATTAGACAACATGATAAACAAGAAAAAACATTCTGTTCAGCTAAACTGATGAAGCAACTAATGTACATCCGATTTAAGGTATAGCAAAGCTATTTTAATGAAACCAAGCATAATAAAATATACATCAGAAAGAAAAATACCTCTGCAGCATCCTTCTTGGCAGCAGGGGCCTTCTTCTTCCTACCAATATCCACTCCATAGTGAGTGAGGTACCACTGCTTGAAGGGGGCAGCATCAACTTGCACAATGGCACTTTTCACAAGGGTCTGAGTCCTCACAAGCTCATTGTTGGATGCGTTGTAGACCACATCAAGGATACGGGTCTTGCGGGTCACAGCCTCACTGCCCCATGAATAGTTGCCAGTATCCAAACGGAGGGCCCTCCACTTCACATTACCTCCACGGACACGCACCCTCCTCACTGTCTTGTTGCTTGAGAGCTTGGTGTTGGCGGGCTGGCGACCAAGCTCATACCTTCACAAAAATGAGAAGTCGTTAAAGCTACCAAAAGTTGAAATTGATATCTACAAAAAAAAGCATATATAGCACGCATCTTTACATAAAACAGTAGGAATAAAGTTTGAACAACATGGCCAACCAAATTCCGCCAAACAGCAATAACAAAACTTACATGATATATTTGCTAGCACCCAACATAAATGGAAGGGCGACATTAATCTAGGAAAACCATCGTTCTTAGTGTTTGCCAAAAGGGACAAAATAGTCATTACGAAAGATTTCCTCACAACAGTTGTTAAAAAAGGCTTCCAGATTTAAATTTCTTGTACAACAGTTGCGCACAATAAAACATAAGCACCAAAAGGACAAGAACCACACTCAAGACAGGAAGCCTACTACGATTAACACATCTAAACATAATTCAAATCAGGTCACTACCTTAAACACATAACTTCTGTAGAATTCTAGCATAGTTCTGAATGGTCATTTGAAACAACATAACCTACGAAAAGATATACATAAGTTTATGGTCATTCTATAATTCACGCGATACCCTTTAAACAGCAAAATCACAAAAGAATCATTCACAAGCTAGAGTGGAAACAACTATGCGATGCGATCTAGACACAGCCGAGTGATGTATCAACCACGTATCGTTCAAATCTATACAGAATAATAATCTAGAAAGAAACAAAGCATCTATCAGGCGAATCTAGAGAGGGAGGGAAACGGATCTGGAGCACTCACTTTCGCTTCTTGCGCCACGCCTTTTGCTTGCCGCCGGTGGCACGGCGCTTGTGCATCGAGTCACGCGAGATACCTGCGAGGAACGCATCGAACCAGCGCAATCATGAGGAACCGACCGCGACAAGGAGAAGCAGTAAAGTTGGCGGCGGTGGCGGCTGCAGCAGTCGAGGTCCGAGGGGGCTTACCCATGGCGGCTGCTGCGGCTTCCCTCCTCTGCTCCTCCTGCCGCTGCTGTGTGGCTGCGCCGCCGCTTGCTCAGCCTCGCTCTTTCCCCTCACGCTTAGGGGTTGCCTTATATAGGTGCCGCATCGGGCTAGGTTTTGTGGAGCTGAGCCGGATCCAACGGCTGCGATGCATGGGGCATGACGGGCCGTCGTGTGATCCAACGGGCCTGGTTGGCTTGGGTCGGCCCATTAGGCCCTACTTGTAAAGCACATGTTTGGGATGGGGGACCGAAAAGAATCGCCACTCTTTCTCCGCTCTTCGCTCCCTCACCGAGGGCGATGTTTTATATATATATATATATATATATATATATATAATATAATCAGGACATCGTAGTGCGCAGGCTTATGATCCAAAAGCGGTATTTTCCTATGTATTTTCATGCGATATTTTTGAAATTTCTATGATCTTTGAGTTTAACAGTTTACTAACAGTTCAAACAAGTTTGAATGAAATTCAAACTAGAGTTTCCTTTTTGATGATAGTTTGGTTGTAGGTATGTCTTGATTTTATATATAAATCAACAAAGCATGTGATCCAAACTTGTTCAAAATCTTTGAATTCGAGTATGCTTTTTCAAAGGTACGTGTTTCATTTGAATTGTTATAGATGGGTATATGCCTTAAAACTAATTTTTTTGAAAAATATACTCGAATATGGCTTGAATTCGCGCATTTGAAATCATGGTGCCCGAGCACCATGGTGCCCCAATTCGGCTTCATATATATATATATATATATATATATATATATAAGTTGAAACGGGGCACTATAATTTCAAATGTACGAATTCAATCCATATTCGAGTATATTTTTCAAAACTTTTAGTTATAAGGTATATACCTATTTTTAACCATTCAAATGAAACACATCTTTGAAAAAATATATTTGGGTTCAAAGATTTTGAACGAGTTTGAATCACATGCTTTGCTGATTTATATGTAAAATCAGCACATATCTACAACTAAACTATCATCAAAAAGAGAAACTATATTTTGAATTTCAGTTCAAACTTGTTTGAACTAGATAGTAAACTGGTTAAACTAAGCATCATAAAAATTTCAAAAAAATCGCATGAAAATATATAGAAAAAATATCCTTTTAGATCATCCTTAAGTAATTATACTATGTATATATATGTGTGTATACGGGCGGAAATCAATGATTTTCTAGCCCTCACGTGCTTTTGTTTTGCAAATCTAGTCTTCATATGAATGTAATTGTAAAAATAGTCTTCTCCCCCACCGCAGAAGCGTCGACAGGTGACACGTGTCACATACCGCGCTTGTATGCCATGTCAGGTCCTGTCGAGCTACCCTGTCGCGGCAGCAGCCTTATCGAGCTGCCCTACCGTAGCAATAGCCTTGCCCAAGCGCAATAGGTTCCCACTTCTACTTAGGGCTGTAAACGAGTCGAGCTTGTCTGGCCCTCCAGGCTCGAGCTCGGTAAGGCTCGACTCGAGCTCGAGCCGAGCTCGAGTAAGCTCGGTAAGCTTGATAAGCTCGAGTAAGCTCGGTAGGCTCGGTAACAAGCTCGATTAAGCTCGGCTCGAGGAAGCCCGGTAACAAGCTCGAGAAAGCTCAATTTAAGGAAGCTCGAGTAGGCTCGCGGACTGTTCGAGCTCGGCTCGGTTAAGCTCGCGAGCTCAAGCTCGAGTTCGGCTCGTTCGGAGCTCGAGCGAGCTCGAACCGAGCCTCTCGCGAGCCGAGCTCGAGTAGCTCGCGAGTCTCGAGCTTTTTTTACAGCCCTGCTTCTACTATAATCAAACTATGAGGGCTTCAAGGTGCCACAATTGCAGAATTTTGCATCAATTAATCATTGGAAGTTGGAACCACACCAAAAGAACCATTAGAGTACAAGGAATTGCAATTCTGACTCACTTTTTTTTTTCCAAAATTCACGTAACATTTAACAAACTCACCTCTTATAACATTCAGAAGGAACAAACTCACCTCTTATAACATTCAGAAGGACAAATGTATGGGAAGGTATAACTAAATATATCAACTGTCCTTATTTTTTGTGTGCATGTGGAATCCACGTTGCAAAAAAAAGCTACAACGCAAAATAATATAAGCCTACACAATGAGTAGCAAACTCCAAATGTTACTAATCAAATTCATTTGTCTAGAAAAAAGCTCAAAGGAAAAGATCAGGCATTAAGCAAACAAATAGGTAACACTATTATATAACTTGGTTAGCCAGCTGTTTTAGCTTAAAACATCATTTGCGTGCAATGAAGGTACCTCTTGCCCTCGAGTGCAATCTGGAGAAGAGTGTTATTGCAACTAATTGTTTGCAAATTATAAAAAATATAAGAAGCCTGAGTCGATGTGGGAGATGAGCGTCAGATCAGAGTTGATCCGTGAGATCAATTTTTGCCATGAAGGTAGGGATCCGATGACGAAAGCTAGAAGTATGTGTTCCTGGGTATTCCTGGCCAGGGTTTAAAAATCGTTTTTGTCAAACCGGTTCGAAATTCGTGTTTCGAAAATCGCAAAAATTGCTCGAAAACCGTCAGAAACCGAAGGATTAAGAAATAAAAAAAATTGAAAAAAAAATCGAACTGAAAACCAACCGACTAATTGAATGTTCCTTAAAAACGGTTTTGCAAGCGGTTTTCAACTAAAATCACGGTTTTTCAATGCATAATTTTTTTCAATTTTTTTTAAAAATTAATTAGACCGGTTTACCAAGTGGTTTTGAATCTCGAACCGTAGCGGTAAAGTCGAAAACCGCGGTTTTCGCCGATTTTTGAAACCCTGTTCGTGGCTGTTACGGTCACCTGAGTTTCTGAATGTACCTTTGTTTATGAATCAATAAAGCCCTACCTTCCACTTAAAAAGAGAGAGACAGCCCTGTTTGGAACGGGTTTAGCTTTAGTTTCTTCTCTTTGAAAACTAGAAGCTGTTCCAAACGACTAGCTTCTTCGTAGCCGGAAGCTAAAAGCCAGCAGCTTATTTGTACTAGGAGAAACTGAAAGCGGAAAGCTGGTTTGGGATAGTTTCTTATGACTTTAGTAGGTTGGGGTTTTGACTTTGCCACTAGAGTTAAAGAAAATTACCCTCTCCTACTGTATAAAATTCCAAACCTCACCCTTTTCGCTCTCATTTCTGACCCGCACCCCTCACACCTAAAAGCCAGACTGTCAAACACCAAACTTTTTTAGCTCAGTCGTTCAACTGTGCAACCCTTCGGCCACGCAGCCTAACCGAAAGTTACTTTTTAGAAAAACTACAGCTATACCAAACAAGGCCAAATGCCCAGACACGCACCGCTTTACATCCTGCTACACCTTCTTCCTCGGCGATTCCCTGGTTTTGTGGTCCTCCAAGCGACAGCCAACTGTGTCGCGCTCCAGCGCGGAGGCGAAGTACCGTGCTATCGCAAATGTCGTTGTCCAGTGCTGTTGGCTCCGATAAATTCTAAGCGAGCTGCATATCCACTTCGACAAGACCACTGTGGTGTACTGTGATAACATCTCGGCAGTGTACATGGCGGCGAACCCATTTCATCGTCGACGCACTAAATATATTGAGCTAGATATACACTTCGTTTGTGAGAAGGTCGCCCTCGTTAGCTTCGCGTGCTTCATGTTCCCACAACACAGTAGTTCGTTGATGTCCTCACGAAGGGGCTCCCGACAGCGCATTCCAAGAGTTTCGTTCCAGCTTGTTCGTCTAGCACCTAAGGGAGCAAGCGTTCATTCATGTCGACACTCATTCGTACCCTTCAATTCTTCATCCATCCATGTAGACCTTGTGCACATTGAATATGATTGGCGGGCAAAAATAATTGATTATTTGACCGATCTTTCGAAACCCACCAAACGAAAAATTAGGAGACATGCTCTAAAATATCTTACTTGATAGTGTACTTTATTATTGGACTTTAGATGGTTTATTGTTAAGACGTCTTGAAACCGAAGAGCTAAAGTGGCGATGGGTAATTGGTGCATGAAGGTATTTATGGAGCCCATCACTCGGCTCACAAAATGAGATGGCTATTACGACAAACTGGATATTTCTGTCTGACAATGTTGGGAGATTGTTTTAAATATTACAAAGAGTGTCAAACTTGTTAGAAATTCGGCAATATACAATTGGCTCCAACGTCGGCTTTACACCCTATTATCAAGCCTTGGTTGTTCAGATGTTGAGGAATAGATGTAATTAGACAAATATTTTTCATGTCGAATAATGGCCATAAATATATTTTGACTGCAACCAATTACTTTACTTTCTAAGTGGGTTGAGGTGACTGTCCATCGGTTTGGAATTCTCCAAACTATTACAACTGATCAAGGCACAGTATTTATGTCTGATGAGTTTCAAAAATTTTCTTGGAGTTTGGGGATCAAGTTGTTAAATTCATCACCTTACTATGCGCAAGTCAATGGTCAACCCGAGTCGTCAAATAAGACGTTAATCAAGTTGATCAAAAGAAAAATTAAAGAAAAACCCAGAAATTGCCATGAGATGGTATCGGAGTCCTTATGGGCCTATCAGATTTCTTGCTATGGTGCGACAAGGCTGTCACCTTACCAGTTGGTTTATGGACAAGAAGCTATGTTGCCATTGGAAATCAATATCAACTCGATAAGGATAGCCAGTCAAAATGGTTTGTCGGCTTAAGATTATAAGGATTTAATAACTTGGCAGAATTACGACTACATACGTTGGATTGACTAAAGAAAAATAAGGTGAGGATTGCAAGGGCTTATAATAAAAAGGTATTGCCAATATCATTTTATAAAGCCGACCTAGTATGGAAAACTATAGTGCATGTCGGCTCTAGAGATAACCGATTTGGTAAATAGTCTCTAACGTGGGAATGACCATTCAAAGTGCATCGGCTTGTAGATGAAAATTCTTATATTTTGGAAATGTTAGAATGAGTAATATTTTTTAAAACGATCAATGGTAAATATTTAAAGAAATATCATCCTAGTATTTGGGTTGAATCCTAATCGACTAAAGGTGACTGTTGGCTTTGGAATCCAAATTAACTCGTTGCAGTTACTTCTGGCTAAGATGTAATAGTAAACATTACAACCGATGATAAAAACTATACTTCACATAAAAAGAAATAAGAGCTCGTAACGTTAAGTAAACAAAATTTGGTTAGACAGCCAATTATAAATATCCTTACAAACATTCATGAAGCATTGTTTCGAAGATAGCCCATTACAAACATTCATTGTTCATAAACAAACAAAGCGGATTATAGTTAATTGAGCGTGGCACCCAGAGCCGATAATGATCTGCTTGCCTTGGCTATAGTCAGTTCCACGTCTTCAAGGATTTTATCATCCTCTTTAGCACTTCTAGGGATGATTTGGCCGACTATTTCTTGACTGATGCTATGGCCGTGCCGAGGTTGATCTTTTGGGCCTTCAAAGCCGACGAGGAGGCAGTCATATCTTTTTTGGGCCTTGGCCAAGAACTCGCTAACCTTTGCAAGTTCTTTGCGGGACTTTTTGGCTGATTCTAGCTTTAAGGTCATTTCTTCGACTGCATTAAGAGATTTCATCTCCTCATCATACTTGGCCTTTTGGGTCTGGGTATCGGCTACCATTTTGTCCAGCAATTTCTGATCTTCGCACTGGCCTTCCCGATGCTCAATCCTGGACTTGGCCGCCTGCACTGCTTCTTTTTTTGCATCGAGATGGCATACGTTCAGTAGTGCAGCCATGGCTTCCTCGGGGAGATCGGCTTGCACCGTTGCCATGGCGTCCCTAAGGGGCTGAGCGTTTTCCAAAAGGTTGGCCGATGGAGTATGGATTAGATCGAAAAAGTGGTTGAGCTTCTCCTTCATGCCATGCCGATACCATTGTGGCCAATGAGTCCTTAGAGATGGTTAGGATTTTTTGGATTTCTTCTGAAAAGCTCACAGTGACCACCTCCACGGTCGAACCCCAAAGACATCGGTGTGGGGCTCTCGGGCTTGTTGGTCTTCCAAGTTCGACCCAGTGAGCTTGAGCTTGAGGGTCGGAACGGTCCAGTAGATTGGCCAAGATGTCGGTGTGGGGCGCAAGGGATAAAGAAAATATGTTAGCCGGCTTGTTGGTAGGCTCGATAGTTGTATTTAAAGCTAATTTCGCACCGTAAAGTAGATCGATTCACGGAGGAAGAATAGGAGCTTGAGCTTGAGGGGTCAGGAAGTAGTCGGCGTCGTGGCGATGGAAGTGGCAAGTCGGTCTCTCGGTTCGGAGAGGTTCTTGCCTCGTGCACGCCAAGAGGAAGGTAGATTGGCCAAGATGTCGGGGATGTGAGTGGGAGGAGAAAGTGAAGGCTGCAAGGTATAAAGAAAATATGTTAGCCTATTCATTTAATTAGATTTGACACATCAGTTTCAAAGGTAATTTATCTAGTCTGTGTCTAAGGCAAGCGGAGAACTCTCAACCGATTGCTCTTGGGTTTTTGCCCCTTGGAGGCTAAGACCTTTTTGTTTGGTCGGCCATGTTTCTTCTCCGTGGGAAAATCGGTTACAAATGTTAGTTTATATGAAGCAATGGAAAATATGAAGCATAGGCGATGTTCGTAGATTTACTGGGCTGTTTCTCTATGTCGAAAGTGGAGGGAGATTGGATACCAAATGTACCCGAAGAGTAACAAGCCAAAGCCGATCCAATAGGACGTGGGCGTTTGTTAGGTTGACCAACGCCCGACGATTCAACCATGGGTTTCTTTCCCGCTGCCTTAGTCTGCAAAATAGAAGAATAGCCGATAAGTGAAGTTCAAGAATGGTTGAGGATTATCAACAAATAGAAATCTACTTTAGCCCATACCTCGCCGGTAATGTTAACGAAGCTCGTGTTGGTATAACCCGATGAACTAGCTTTAATACTAGAACTCGAACCACTACTAGCAGAGTTAGTTATTGTCGGCTCGATTGGCAGATTCGGGAAGGATTCAACGACAATTGCCAATATAGTTTGCTCCGCCAAATATAATACTGCACAGATAGCCGACCACCATGTGGTGAAGGTCCCTGCCCTCCGAGTGTGCAAGATGAAATGCAGCAGATCTTCAACTTGGATATCATCGGCCATGTGAAGAGTGATGTTGGCTCCTTATGCACAGCGAAGCCGATCTCTTGGTCTAAGCCGACTAAACAGCTGAAAACTCGGAGGGACTTGTCTGAAGCCCAACTACCTTGAGTAAACTGATGGGTGATAAAGCTCATAGGATGGCTGGTAAGTCTGATTTTTTGTGTGCAAGCCGACAGATAGCACACTTGGGGAAATAAAAAATTTATACAAGCTGAGGGTTTCTTTAAGTATATCATTACTGTTGGCTATCAAAAGAAGGAAGGACGGACATGGATAATTATCAGCTTTTTTATAACTGAAAAAGTCATGTTGACATAAATCCTCTTGATCAAGCCGAAAGAAGAAGGCCAAATATTTTCTTGATCCGACGGCTGTAATCTTGGCATCATTACCAGAGCAGATGTACCTTTCGTTGTATGATTGGCTATTTCTGTACTCAATTTCTTGGCATTTTGTGGTTTCTTCACAGCTGAGTCAATCTCAAACGATCAGCTAAACATGCAATAAAGTCAAGTCTGGATAAACCACAAAGGCCCGCCTACATTGCCGACCGTATATGATCCCATTCCTGTGAAGCCAACTACATCTGATAGACGACTCCTAAGAACACTTTTCCTAAAGCTAGCCGGCGGCCCTCTACTAACCGCTCAGTAAGGACTTGGTAAACTTGAGTAGGTCTGATGGAGGAGCCACATAATAAGAATCGGTCAAGCCATATATTCAAGAATCCTATATGTTCCTTATCGGAGATTGGGGCCGATCCCTTTATTGTCACTTATATGTACTTGTTCAAATCTTCTCCCTTGTTGTGAATGAGTTTTTGATGGGATTTGCTACTAAAAGCCAATACTTGGTCTTAGTCTGGCATCAAATAGTAGAGTTGGGCTACATTCAAAAGATTTGGACCGACAGAACCTGTCCTGAACATGAATGCATTAAGAATATCTGATCAGAAGTAACTGGCCGTGGCTACTAAAAGCTCATTGGCCTTTGAATCAGCGCACTAAACATATTGAGCTGAATATACACTTTGTTCGTGAGAAAGTCAACCTCGGTCAGCTTCGCGTGCTTCATGTTCCCATGACGCAGCAGTTCGCTGATGTCCTCACGGAAGGGCTCCCGACAACGGCATTCCAAGAGTTTCGTTCCAGCTTGTGCGTCCGGCATCTGAGGGAGCAAACGTTTGTTCATGTCGACACTCATTCGTATCCTTCACTTCTTCATCCATCGATCCATGCAGACCTTGTGCACATTGAATATGTAATCTACCATTTTCTTTCTACCAGGTTGACCAATCCCTGGGGAGTTTTATTTTTAGGTGTTTTGATATGGTCCCTTTCTCTTTTTAATATTTCTTTTATTTTTAATTTCTAAGAGAAGAGCCGATATATATATATATATATATATGCAGGTAAACGTAATCTCTACAGCTCTCATCCCAACAAAAGGTTGTACACGATCTGCACGCATCCGGCAAGAAGCATCTTTACCCTCTTTTGTTATCTTTGACAAGATAGAAAGATATACACAGCACACAGCACGATCAATGTACATGCATGCATGGCCGAAGAAAAGCGTATCGATCCTTCGTCGCCCAATTCACCGCGGAATATATATACAGGTACAGCCGGTTCACAAAACCGAGTTTCGAAATTCGCGATACGAAAACCGCAAAAATCGCTCGGAAAACCGTCAAAAACCGACGGGTTAATAAATCAATTTTTTTTTGAAAAATTCCAAAAAAATAGAAAAACCGCGGTTTTTGCGAAAACCCGCTGCCAACTGGATGTTCATCACAAAACGGTTTTTGTGAGCGGTTTTTGGCGAAAAACCGCGGTTTTTGACGAAAAATTGAGCGCATAAATTTTTTCAAAATTTTTAAATTTTTTTAATAGACTGGTTTATCGAACAGTTTTTGATTTCAAACCTCAACGGTACGCTCGAAAACCGATTTTCGAGCGGTTTTTGTTGGTTTTGTGAACCCTAGGTACAGCGTAGCTCCTCGATAGCTTTTCCGACAAGCATATATGCAGAAACTGTAATATCAACCTGCAGCGCCTGCCTGCCTTCCACTGTGCTAGCCTGCTAGGCAAGGCACCAAGCAACTAATTAACCTGGGCTCTACCTGCATGCCGCGTACCTAGCAGCTAGCTAGTTCCAGTGGACTAAAAGCAAGTGCTCGATCGGCCTGAGCAAAAATCATGGATGCTAAACAAGCACAAGCTGCAGCTAGCTCGGATTCTTTCTCCACGTAGAACAAATATGTATAATTAGAGGGTGTTTGTCATAGCTCTAGCTCTACCAAAATCCGTAGAGTTGGTGGAGTAGGTTATTCTTAGTTTTAGAAATTTATGGAGTTAGAGCTGTGGGTATATTAAGAGTGTTTAGGTGAGTCGTCTTATTTACATTTTAGACTTAAAAATATAAACTTAATTCACTTTATTTTAGTCTACAAGTTCCAGATCTGAGGTGGAGCTGAAATCTAGAACTCTATCAAACAGTTCGATCAAGAAATTAACGATTGACCTAGCTAGTTCCCGACTGACGCGGTCGACCATCCAGTTTGTTCCCCATTGCACTCAGATCTGTAGATTAAAATCAAATTATAGCTGGTGTTTCAATCTACACATGTCCGGAAAAGGGGAATTATATGATCAATCGATGCTGACGATGCAAGTAGAAGCGGTGCATCAGTGCTTTCTCCTTTAATACAAGTTATATAAATATTAAAACAAACAAAAATGATAAAAGTAATCACTATCTACCTCTCCGCGCGTACTCCTGCCGTCTCATCTCCGTCCCTCTGGTCGGGCCTGTGGCTGTGGCCAACACAGGACTTGTGATCTCGATCGAAACATCACAGATCAAAAGCGTCGTCAGCTAATTTGTACGTGCGTGCAGCATATATATATATATATATATATATATAAGGTGTTTTAATGCCTTTTTTTTTGACAGTTGCATAAATATTAAAGCATGAATGAAGGGTAAATGGTGATTACTTACCACTTCGCTTGCTTCAAGATTTATGCAACTCATATTAGAAGGAAAAGCATTGAATCACTGCTCTATATATATTCATTCGATCGGGGATCAAATCGCAGTGCAACTAGTGCTCACAGCACCGCCCGGACCTCTGGCTAATTAACAATAAACCAGCGCTTAAAATAAAGCTAAGCTATATATATACACGACGAGTGCTACCTGATACAAGCTTTTGCCTAACAACCAGAACGTGCCCTCGCTTGTGTGATCTTATCAGCAACGACGTCGCTTTCAGCACCGCCTTGTCAACATGCGTGTAAAGATCGATCTTCGGCCACTTAAGGGACCATCTTTAAAAATAACCAGATGAGTGACCGCAGCGTGTCACGTCGTGATCACTACTCCTCCACGCGAGCAAATCGAGAAAACGCGCGAAACGGTTAAAAGGATATAAACGTAATTACACTTATTTTTATTTATTTATTTATTTAGGGTTCTTTCACGAAGGATCCGTAATTTTACTGAACCAAAAGGTCCTTTTCGTAAAAAAAACAGTTGAAAGGATCTAAACGTAATTATGTATTTTTATATTATTTAGGGTCCTTTTATAAAGGATCCGTGATTTCTCTTAACTGAAAGATCCTTTTCATACAAAATAGTTGAAAAGATCTAAATATAATTACGCTTTTTCTAAGAGCCTTTCAGGGAGGGAGGACAGATGGCCTAGCTCTTTGGCCAGGAAACTTGCAAGATTTAAGAAACCTGCGAGCTCGGATAGGTAGTATAATTCAACTAGCGTTGTTTCGATTGGAGTAAGCTTTTCAGTTCATCGCGCACAATATATGTAACATCTTTTGTATACAGATTAATTGATTTCTAGACCAGGATTAATTGATACTTGGTGCATGCATGCAGACAGGACACCATCACCGTCTTTGTAAGAGGAATGATGGCGTGACACCAACATGCCACGTGGCCTCTATGATTTACTGTTAGCTACACTGCCATATATACATAGGGTTTTGATAAATATCACCCGGATGTTTTCTTAGCAAAAAAACATCTAAATTTTGGATCATTGGATCTGCGGTGAGATCAGTAAGACGTGAAGGGAGGTGGGATTGTGTTTTGATGGATGATTTGATACTTTGATCTGAGTGTCTAAAATTTGGATGTTTGTAAGAAACAAAACATCCGGATGAAAGCTAGACACTCCATATATCAGTATAGTCTGGACCTGCCAGCTGAACGGATATATTCGGGACCTAGCCACCTAAAGCAGAAGAATAATTATTGATGTTGTAAAACAATCGCGACCGTCGTGGGTTCAATACAATATACAATTATGGGGAGAACATATGATATAAGGAGGTAAAACTATATCTTTATTAGATTGATTCTCTTGTGTACAATGAGATGTCATACTTACGGTAGAAATCCATAAGAGATAAATTCGAATTCATTCACAATAAAAATAGAATCCAAACATATTTAAACAGTTAAGACTCATAGTACTTATTATATCTCGACAATTGAGACCCAACATATGCAGCTAGAAACACGTACCCAATGGCCAGGATGAGTGCTGAGATTTACTGAAAATATGCTCCGACGTCGACACGCGCGTCAGACCACTTGTGATTTGCGAAGAATAAAGGTGGTTGGTCGTTTGGCATCACCAGCCGACCCTTGGTTTGTCCTAACCATGCATGCAATTGCAGGCAACAGAGGAAGAATCTTCAGCTCTGAAGAGGGACAAACGAAGCTTCCTCTTCCAACTTGGAAGTTCCACGCAGGAGCTAGGCTTGCCCTCTATATCACTAGCTAGGCGATATATGGCTTCACTTGCAATGCTTACTATACGCACTAATCAACACGTACCCATGCCATGATTCAACAGGGTATTAAGTACGGATCGAGTAGTTGCAAGGGTAGGCAGTAGGATTAGGCCGTCGGTTTGGATATGCATTTGTAGCTCCCATGTCATGTGTGTGCATTCCAATTAGTTCCCTGTCACGTATATATGTAGTGCATATGTTTGACGGATCCTCCAACCTTCCTGTGGAAATCCAAAGTACATTCGGGTTTAGCCCCGTTTGGAACGTGAAGTTATAAAAAATCTTACGGGAATTTTATTGTTCAGTTTGACCCACTAGCAGGTTGCTACTTTAGATTGGCTTTGAGCATATATTTTTCATCTATCTTGTCAATTACATGATCAAATCGACTGACACGTCACGAATCAAAACTTGAACCAACGTTCTCGTGTATCGAATTTTTCGGCGCAACAAGTGTTCTTAAATATTTTCAGTTTGAGAGTAACGCTAAACTAGTTGTACCCTTGCTTGTCACATGTCATTCGGATTATAGACGGAATACGACGTCAAGATTGGCACAGACATTTTAGGAGCTAGCGTCGTACGTTAACAAGACTGGAACATGATCGGCTTGGTTTAGGTAAATAATTAGGCGCATTGCATATTTGCGTGTATGGTAGAACCAACCTTGGCTGTCCTGGCTGCGACCATCTAGAGCTACCAGCTAGGTATACCTGTGCATGAATTGTGGAAGCCTCCTGATGAAATAGACATTAATTTACTGTTCAAGGTAGTCTTCCAAAAGAAATTATTCAAGTGATAAGAAGAGTGCATATGCATTTGTCTATATTCACCGTGGGACGATATTATGACCGCAACTTTAGCGGTTCGTAGCGACCGTTGGATTAAAAATCAATGACTCGGATTTTCCGTGGTATTGTTGAAGAAACACTGTAGCTGATAGATTCGAATATTTCGTTGCTTCGGTCAAACGGTGCTCAAGTTAGCTAGGTAAGCGCTTAAGTTGTAGTTCCTATACGAACTGCACACGAACTCTATCTCCTAATCATGCATCAAGCAGGGTGGTTAGTGGCGTGTCACTATGCAGAAACGGACTAATTACCCGTCTAGATCCTTTGGTCAAGTGGCTAGCATGCATGCATGGGATCAATGCTGGAACTGAGGTGACGCACTAACCAACCAAGCAGACATAGATACATACACCAAACGGGGATTAATGCTAATTAATGGAGTAAATAAATAATGCAGGGATAAGATTTGGAATCAAGGAATTCCGAGCCTGAATACCAAAGTTTTATATCTGAATTAAGTAAGTTTTCATGCAACCGCTCGAGTTTTAGCAAGTTTAGACAGTCTTATAAATAAACACATGCTTGCATCGCACGAGGGCGGCCGCCGCTTTGGGCGACATGCTTTGTGATTAGTTGAGCTTTAATTTCTTGGTGCTCGTAGCGATCAAGTCTTCATTTCTTCCTTTCTCTCTCCCAGAAAAAAGAAAGGAGTCTTCATTTCTCATACTTGATTGACCAGGCACGTATCGACATGGTACCGGCTGCTAACTAAGCAGGGGGGGCAGGATTAGCTACCTGCTCTGCCTGCATTATCCTAGCTGATCTAGATTGCTTGGTAATTAAGTTTATCCTTGGTTCGCTATCTAGCTAGCTTGCTAATGGGGGCATCACTGATTTGGATGAGGTGTGCTGGGACGTCGCAGGTTGTTCACTGCTACTGGGTCAAACTGACGTGTTATTTTAGCTTTCAAAATTTATTTTTAAATACATGTTATTTTACAATTTCAAAGTAACTTTTTACCATTTTTTTCTTCTATGACTTTTCTCAATTTTTAAGCGGCTTTTAGTACAAGCTAGAAGCCATATATAACTAGCAAAAACCAAAAGCTAGCTGGACATACTTTTGCAGCTTATTGCTGAGGAAAATTAGTTATTTGTCAAATGAACTCTTATAAAAAGTTACATCTACTTTTTAGCCGAAAAAAAAACAAAAAACAGGTTTTTTAAAAAAATGATAAAATCCCCCAAACAAATCCTAAAACTTTGAAAGGAGCCGCAGGGTCTGCCTGCAATTCAACTGCAAGCCAGCCCAAGCCAGGGCCATAGTAAGTTAATCTGTGCAGCCATGCCCATGATGCACTGATAGTATGTGTGTGCTGTGTGCATATTTGTACATAGCACTCCCTCCCGTCATAAATAGTTATTGTTTTAGGCATAGATGAAGTCAAATATTTAAAACTTTGATTGTCAATATCTTTTAAAATATTCAAATTAGATACATAAAAATCATGTGTATAAATTTGTCTCGAAAAGTACTATCATAATATTATAATTTTATAAATATATTATAATAGAAATCAGTGGAGAAAGTTGTGTTTTAGATGCCGTGTCATTGTCTTGAAACGACAACTATTCATTTAAGCTTAGCTTGTTCATGTGATATATGTGTACGTATGCGTGTGTCCACGTATGTTCTTGCATCGATCTGTCATGGCAAGGTTATTTGCAAGGCTATAAACTACAGCTTGCAAGTCGGTGTACTTTCAGCTCGATCATGTTTCGGTACAACGTGCAGGGTGCATAGGTTGAGGTTGTTCTCTGGACCACGCGCCGTATGAGCTAGCTAGCTGTTCTGTTTGCCGCCTGATTTTGGGACTGGCCGGCCTGCTGGGATGCATTGCATCCGCTGTCCGAGCTTTTGAGAACGAACTGATCGAAGACCTAATTAAAGATTGAGCAAAATAATTGTTTTGAGATCCAACGATGGAGGGGATCGGAGGCGGTTTTCCTATTGACTAGGGTATATACATATACATGTCCAACAGCCGTCGATCTTGATCGGGAGAGGCAGCCTTGTTGCTAGGCGCGAGCTCGAATTAGGTCTTGCAGCTCAAAACTGCACGTACCATATACGAGCGTCTAATCTCTCTCTCTCCCTCTCCTGTTTAAGGGAAAGTGCGTAAATCTTAAAGCACGTGTAAAAAGAGGTAAGTAGATGCAATCAGTTCGAAAATTGCTTCTGTACCATCCATGGTGCTCGTTGCTGCTGGCCAAACTTCCGTCCGATTCGCGCCCTGTTAGTTCGAAATACCATCACTGTCCCTCTCCGTTCCAATTCTGTAGCATTTTTTATTTGTTTTCGAGCGGAAGAAATAGCAAAACTGAAATCCCTAATTTGCCCCCTCGGAGTCATTTTTTAAAAAACTAAGGACATAAGATCTACCATTCATTTCAGAAGAAGAAAAAAACCACAAGTCCCCGAAGGACAACACCGACCACCAGTCTCAAAATAGGGATACACCCGCAACGGAGAAAGTCCCGAACCTAGAAAACTCTACCCAAGACACTAACTACACGAACTAGCTGCAAAATAGAACCTTCATCATGGTCGAGAGACCTATAACTCTGGATCACAACATAAACAACAACCACCCTACAACGTCTAAAGGCAGGAGCCAAATTGATGCCTGCACTGCCCCGGTCGCTCCTCCCTCCTTGCACCGGCGCTGCCGCTTCCCTCTGCTGTGGAACCAGTTAGGAGACGATATTGATTCTCTGTGCTACATGACATGCATGTGTCCTTGTTTTTGTGTTCTATTTGACCGTCAAGGGCAATTGCATAATGACATTTTGGGTAGTACCGTACCGTGCGTTGTGGGTTCTGAGCGAGTGACTTTTGCAATGGTTTTTGTTTCGGCTAAGGCCTAGGCCTAGGCCTAGGCGCGTGAAGAACTCCATTCCATCCATCAATCACATTCACAGCTTGATTCAATGAGGAGGAGTTTGGCGCGCCGGGGCCGTCCAATGTGCCCATGCCCATCTGCACCACCTTCACCTTGTCGCCTTGCAATTTCACGGCCCCTTCCTTTCTTTTCTCTGTAGCTACTTTTGGATTTCTGGACCATCAAATTATTTCCAACCACCTTCTTTGCGGTTTAACCGGCTTTCTTGACTTACATACGCAGTACGCATATGGAGGGAGGGGGCACTACATCGATTTCGTAAACAAAGAAAGCATCTTGCCAAGTTCACCTGTTGTAGGGGCGCTTCTCCCCTAAATCCCAACAGAGAGAGAGGGTGGTGGCCAATGGCCATGGAAGCACGGCTAAGCTAGGAATCTCTATGGCGGACTAGCCTTTGTGAGTCTCACCTGTTATTGACTCAACTTTACCCGCCTGTCATCTTACGTGGTGAAATCGTTCACTCATTGCACCATATAGACAATACAACCTTACAAAACCGATTTAGCGTGTTATTTGAACCGAATTGTAAAGTTCATGGGATCAAATGTTGCTTTCATAGTTTGAGGTGCTGGATGGATTTTCAAACAAAGTTCATAGTGTCAAATGGACTTCTTCCTAAATTGTTTAGCAAAGTATAGTACTTCAAAACATACAAAAGGGCATAGGGACGGAATTAAAGGAATCCTCGTGTACCTATGTGGTACAAGTGATCTCGGACTTTTTATCCTAACGGTCAATATGTAAAACTAACGGGTTACTCATATGCTGGCTATCTTTTTTATCCTCGTAATGACATATCACATCCTGAATATGTATTTCTATGTGGAAGTACAACTATTTCTTAGAGATCAGTAGAACAGTCGTTTGTTGCTAGGTTGATACAATCGTTCAAAGATTATTGCTCTATATGAAACGACGTGTGAGTGTATATGGCCTAAAAGATTAATTCATTATATCCAAGAGTCTTATGATGTAGGGGTGAAAAAAACTCACACAATCCTTTATAAGGATAATGCAGCTTGCGTTGTACAAAAGAAGAATGGCTATATCAAAACACATATGACAAAGCATATACTCCAAAGAATGGAAATATAGAAATACTGAAAATCCAAACAACTAAGGATCTTGCCAATTTATTCATCCAGTCATTACCAAGACCAAGTTTTGCAATACATACCTATGGCATTGATATGAGAAGAAACAAGGAGTTGCTGTCTTCAACATGAGATGTATAATCTTCATAGATGCTCATCGTTGAGATGCGTACTCCTTTTCTTTTAGTTGAGTTTTGCCCTAATGAGTTTTCTCAATTGAAGATTTTTAATGAAGCAGCACGTGCAATGGCAAGAGCGTAGTGTACGCACTCTTTTATTCTTAAAGTTTTTCCCAATGAGTTTTGAAAGTAGTTTTTAACGCTAAATAAGCATAGCGTTGGCAAATTGTCCCAGGATTAGTGTTGTATATCAGCCTGTTAATGAAGGTCTGATTGTGTGAACATTTTACTAAACGAATGCCTGTTAGAGGCAGTCGGCCCATAAGGTCAATTAGCGTAGTTTAGTCCCATATGGCTTATTCTACCACAAAGACACCCACAAGGCCAATTAGCGTAGATATTTAAACATTCGGTAAAAGTTAAATGGACCAAATTGGGTTTTTCGGACTATGGACAGTACAAAGCAACTTACAGTTGAAAACATAGTAATAAATATTAGATTTTTGTTAGAGTGACTTTTGTCCGACACATGTGTTTTTCTGCCTTTCAATCCACAGTTTTACACGATCTTTCCCTGCCGTTCAATTAAGGTTACTTCTGTTTCTTTCCGTGTGTATGACCTGAGTTCTGACCATGAAAATAGGGCACACAGAATGTGTGACACATGTTCCTCTCCTATACGAAACTATTGTGGTTACAGCACTTGAAACAATGAGAGAATTGGAGCGTGTAGAAGTCAAGTTCCTATGCACGTAAACAGCCCCAAATAATACAAATGTAAAAGGGCAGATTTTTATTCACAAAAAAACAAGTAAAAAAGAAGTTTTCTTTCTGTAGAATAAACAGAATAGTAAATTTTATCGGAAAAGATCAATAGTTATTTTCATAGCATTATGGATCACATGAAAACACGGGGAATATCCGTTACGAAATCTGGTGCAAAGATCTCTAAACCTATGTAGGCTAACTAAATCTCTACTACTTCTAATTAGGAGTTGGTGGCAGTGGTCCGTTCTCCTCTAGAGTATATGATTCGTTAGATCTGACATGTACGGTTGAGATAGAAGAGGATTTAATCATATCTTTTCTGAATAGAAATATTATTTTAGCATATCTCTATTCACATGTTCTTACTATGGAAGGATGTTATTCATATATCTTATAAATGAAAGGATTTTCTCATCATGTTCTGCATGGATAGAAGGATATACTCACCATATCCCGTAATACGGGAATTCTATCTCATCATATCTGAAAATGGATAGATTAAAAAGGAAAGAATCACGTAACTAAATCACATGCCAATCACGAAGATATCGGGGAGACTTAGCTTCCATCCGTCTGCGTACGCTGTCTTATGCTTTTATCTACTCCATATGAGAGGGCACCCACTCTCATCTCCAAGAGGATAGACAGGTCGGTAGCGGAGACATACGCAGGAAGAGAAGAGAAGATAAAGGCTGCGTGCAAGAAACAAGAAGATTTCCTGCAAAAGGAATGCAATAACTTTATTATCCTTCAATGGTAAGGATTGATATCTCTTTACTAATTCTAATTAAGAGTTGGCAGTGATCGTCCGTTCTCCTTCAGAGTACTTGATTTGTTGGATCTAACATAAACGATTGAGATATAATAGCATTTAATCCGATAGTCAAATCTCTTCGGAGGAATAAATTTTTTCTACTATTGAAATATAACTAAAGTTAATGTTCTTTGCAAATGATTTTTTTTGTCACAAATTGAGTTTTTATTGTAACGCATGGACACATGACTAGTAAGCTCTAAATTAGAATAGAACGGTTCAAACACCGTGGTTTCCATTTTGTTTCTGGCACATGGCCTGTTTTGGACATATGAATTTGGTAGGAAATTTAAAAATAAACTATCTCCTGTGGAATTCCTATCCTACGTTTCAAACACGCCATAAATATGTAATTTTGCATGTTACGAATTGATGGTAGGTTCGGATTTGCTGCTGGATTGCACCTCCTAGCCCTAGGTAATCACTCTGCACAAAAAGGAAAAATTAGAGAAAAAATTAGTAGTATCTCTAAAGAGCTCACTAATCCGCCGCTGGAAATCACGGGATTAAACATATATAAAAAAACGGGCCCTCCACTGGCCACCGCAAACGCAAACCACCTCAGGTCTTTTCTCTTAACCCCTCCAGCCTCTCTTCACCACCACTTCCCCCCTCTCCCATGCCCGTCGGAGCCCAGCGCAGGCCCGACCACGGACAGCCCGAGCCCTACTGACCGCGGCATGGCGAAGCCGACGCCGGTGGCGACGGCCGAGGAGGCGGCGGCGCTGCGGCGCCGGCTGCGCCGGCTGGTGGCGGCCTTGACGGCCGGCGGCGCCGACGGGGACGCCTTCGACGAGGCGGCGTCGGCGCTCGCAGCCCTGCGGGACGCCGAGCTGGGCCGGCGGAAAGATAGTGCCGGCGGCGCGGGAGCCGAGGCCAAGAGGGCGGCGGTGCCGGAGCAGTTCCTGTGCCCGATCTCGTCGGAGATTATGAGGGACCCCGTCGTCCTCTCGTCCGGCCAGGTAATCTGCCTTTCTGCGGTTGCCGTTCCTGTGGGGTTGGAATAATTGACCGGCCGCCCATTGGCGGTCAAAATCGGTTCCTGCTTTGATTTTGGGGAGTTAATTCGGTCAATCGCCGTTCTTGAATTCGCCACTTCGTCGGAGTTTCGTAGAGGAATTAATGGAGCGCGTTTAATGGTAACTGCGATTTTATGGGATTATCTTTTACCGATCGAGTTGATAAAATTAGCCTGCTGCTGCTTGCCCATTTTGGTGTGCTTCTTGTACCAGCTTTTTCTCCAGGAATCTCTGTTGCTTCCCTCTAGCTTGTTCCCCTTTGTTCTGTCCTCTTGAATTCACGGTGCTTCTAGTGTATCTGAATCGTCAAACACGAGCAATTAATTCTGTGGTGTACGAGCTTCGGCTGATATCTCCTGTCCCTTTCGTGGTTCGGACAGTCTTGCCTTTTTTATTTTTTGCTGATTTATTGTTTTTCTGGATCAACTTTCTGCTCGTGATTCGCCGCTCTTCCGTGATGTGATTGTGTTTGGTTCGTGAAATCCTTGGGTTTCACAAATAGTTCTTATCACAAATTTCTGTCAATTTCTTCTTGTCTATCGAATTTGGTACAGAAGGATTTGTTTTCTTTTGTCCTTTTAATTGTTCATATTGCAGCGAAGATTAGAACTTCCTCTTTCGGTGCTCCTGTTGGTTTTGGAACCTGTGTTCTTGATGTTTTTGCCTTGCCTTGTTTTTAATTGATGAACATTCTTCACGCAAGGGGTGGTAAATTAGCATATTTTTATGTGTGTAGTAAATCACTACTATCTACTTTCTTCATCTTATTTTGTCTTTCAATCTGCAAAAAAATGTATCCTTTCTTTTGGTAAAATTACCTATGAAATTTGAGCTCAGTTACTGTTTCTGTGTCATATTGGTTGCACTTTCTCTATGTGTTTTCATAGAAATGAATCCACATGGTGTTTTATCCTCTTTGTTACACAACCGTGTGCACTAAATCATGTCTGTTTCTGTTCCATTTCGTAAGTAACGTGTTACAGGACGAGACCCGGTTTTTATTGCCTGGATTCGAAATTAGGAGTATTTATTATGCGAATCGTGAAAATTAACCTTAGATGCATATTGACCTGACACACAATGCTAGGACCATGTGAATTGAGTCATTGCCATTGCCACGTTTGCTTGCTGTTTCTTTGCCTTTCTTCGCACTGGCAAATCATAAAAGATTCAGCTTTTTATGGTTTTGGATTTGGTTTTCGTCGTTCTGTCGGTGTGATGTAAGTGACGCGTGAATTGAATGATTGATCCAGCTATTTTTGGTCTGGTATTGATGCCATGGCACTAGTACTTCTTTGCTGTAGTTTTCATGCGCAGCGAGTTTGATTTATTTCCTAGTAGTTCTAAGCGCTTGTTTTAATTGCTTCATAAGTTAAGTAACATCTTTGCGAGTTCCAGCTGTTAAATTCTGCAAGGGAGTGAATCTACCTGCATCGATTGCTTATCTTTGACTTGCAAGTATTATGTTGAATTTGCAAAGAAATTTATAACTGTAAAAAGTTATGTAATGCATAATTGCTACTTCTTCATAAGAGATTTGTACAGCTGCACCATGCTGAAGTTGCAGTTCAAAGATTGAGTTTAACTATTTGTTTGGATAATAGGTTTTTAGCACTGGAATTATGTGTCCCTTTCAGAGATGTGCTGTATTCCATACTAGCATTGCAGTACTGGCCCAGTCCTACCTTGTCGGCGTGCCTTACTCAAATTTATATTCTGTTGTTCAGGAAAATAGGTCAATTTAGACTCTTGAACAAAGTTCTTGTTATACTGACCTCATTTTCCCGCGGTCCCAGATTTGGCACTGTGCGTTTATTATTGATACGCTTTAACAAAATTCTCCTTATATTAACTCCTACTTCCCGCGGTCCCTGATTTTGACATTGTGTATTGATGCATTCATAGCCTTTTGTTTGGCATGAATTGGAACGAAATAATTGCTTATGGGTAATGATGAATCAATCAGTATGCTACATAGGGATCACGACGTATGCTTACGGAAAAGTTATGTAGCTTACTAATATGTTCGATCAGTAGTCGCTGTCTTCACGGCTGCAGCGACATATAAGTTCCAGTTGAATAGCCACGTTATCAGTTATGTGTGAGAGTATTTTCCTTTTGTTTCAATATGCAAGCTTGAGATAACTATTATACTTTCCCTACAGACATATGATCGCCACTTCATTCAAGAATGGTTTAGTGCTGGAAACCGGACATGCCCACAGACTCAGCAAGTCCTCTCAAATACAATTCTCACCCCGAACCACCTTGTTAGAAGGATGATCTCACAGTGGTGCACAGAGAGTGGGATAATTCTGCCACCATTTGAGAACCAAGAGGAAGATGTAGTTACCAGTAAGGAGCGAAAGTCATTCAGTGAAGTATTTGACAGGATCTCATCCTCATCAAACATATCCGAGCAGAGACAAGCTATTAAGGATCTTCGGCTTCTCACTAAGCACAACAGCTCATTCCGAGCAGTCATTGGAGAGAAGCCAGATTCCATCTCACAAATGATTTCCCTTGTTTCCAACCCAGAATTGGAAAACAATGCAGAAGTTCTAGAGGATACGGTAACTACAATTCTGAATCTTTCGATTCATGAGAGCAATAAAAAGATCATTGGAGATGACCCAAAGGCAATCCCATTCCTCATAAAGGCTTTACAGTCGGGAACTATGGAGGCCCGCAGCAATGCTGCAGCTGCCATCTTCAGTTTGTCAGCTCTTGACAACAATAAGGCGAAGATTGGTGAGTCAGGTGCAATGAGGCCTTTGGTTGATCTTCTTGAACACGGCTGCATGATAGCAAAGAAAGATGCGGCATCAGCTATTTTCAATCTTTGCATGTTGCACGAGAATAAATCAAGAGCTACAAAAGGCGGAGTTATTGATGTGACACTGAAGGCCATCAGCGATGAGTCACTCATCGATGAATCCCTAGCCATCCTCGCTCTGCTATCAAGCGACCATGAGACCGTTGAGGAGATCGGTGAGACTGGTGGTGTGCCTTGCATGCTCCGCATCATAAGGGAGGATCAATGCAAGCGTAACAAAGAGAATGCGGTAGCTGTTCTCTTTTCAATCTGTATGTACGATCGCACAAAACTGAGGGAGGTCGTGGAGGACGAGAACTTGAATGGCTCGCTGGCTTGGCTTGCACAGAATGGCACTTCAAGGGCGCGGAGGAAGGCTGCCGGCATTCTCGATAAGCTAAGGAGGGCCATGCACAACACGCATTACTCCTGTTAGCGCTGGCGATGAATATGTAATTATGAGAATAAGGGGGGGTGTTCATTGGGTGTATATATTGAGCTGCATATATAGCTACTCTTGGTTTGGTACATAAGATTACAGTTTTTGAGTAAGTAGTGGAGGTGGTGCCTTTCCTAGTGAAGGAGTTATGTACCGTTCATCTGAAATTTGCAGTTCAATTGTTTCTGCAGAGCTTTGCCATCTTATCCTGAAGGCTGAAGCACATGTGGTGTTATAAATTTTGCACAAGTGAGCTTGCATATCTTTGTTCGTGCCTATTCTCTCGAGTTCAAACATTTCGTGCTGGTTATGATAATGAGCTGTAGCTGCATCTTCGCATTGCAACTTTCATGTCAGTAGCCAGTAGGTTCCTGAGATGCATCGTTGGTTCATGTGTTGCCAATCATCTTATCTGTTGATTTCTATACGAGCTCGCAGTCCTTTTTCAGGCTGTCGGTGAGCTTTCGACTGATGGTCCGATAAACTGTCATGATCAGGGATCATGGTCACTGCACTGGACAGTCTGGACTTATCTGAAAATGTTTAGGTCAATTAGTCTGATTGGGGGGTCCCAACTCCCTGCCTAGGTCCTAGGGTGACATGGCACATCGCATTGTTTGTGTCACCGTCATTCATTTGTTGTTTCCATTCCTTCGATGCTGAGCTGGACTGGGCTCCAAAGAATTCTTTTCCTGTTCCAGGGGCTGTGCCCGTGGTAGTGACATGCTTCATCGATTCCTCTCAAAAAAGCGAAGGAGTTTGATCCTATCCCTTGGAGATCATATGACATCACAGACCATATAACAATCTGGTGCCTACCTTGCTTATGCCAAGTGTGATAAAACGCAACACGATCACCACTTCTTAAGCAGTGCCAAGCCCATTCCTTGTCCTCAAATTTGCACCACAGTAACAACTAACAAACAAATAAATATTTTGCAAAATGAGTGAGCTTATTATAGAGTTAAATAAATCACGATGATGGGTTGGTCCTATAATGATTTCATTTGGACTCCTAATTAAGCCGAGCTGGGTTAGCGAAAAAGCGTTTTAATTCTGTATCGGACGGACCCAGCCTTTGGGCTTCTACCGGCATTTTGGCAGGTCTAAGCGCACCGACCTTTTTTATTTTGCTGGGCAGTTAGTCAGGTGTCAGTTGATTGTGAGCTCGACATTTCTTTTGGCCTCACTCCATTGTCTTTTCCCATCTGTTTCGAGTTACTCATAATTCTTTATGCTTATCACCAATGCCCATTTTGTTGTTGGCAATGCTCTAAAATTCTTATGTTTGCCCTGCAATAGTGCAATCTTCAGGGTAGCATAACAAACTCATCAAAGTCATTGGATGATTTGGACCTAGCTACATGTGTTAGCACATGAAGCTTGCCTATGTATAGCTCAGCTATTCGGCATCAATCAGTGGAAGTAACAGTAACATTAAAAGTTGGAACATTTACAGCTTAGTCGATACTCAACTTGCTAGTTTAATGGATTATGCCAACCCGCAATGGCGGACCCGGGAACTCCAGTACGTGTGTTCAGAGTTTATAAACTATTGCCTAATGAAAAAGAAAAAGGTCCACGATAGAAAAATCAAAATATAAGTTGTTCGTACTAGAGATGGCATCTCAAATAATTTAGAGGAATTACAAAATAATTAATAAAAATTGCAATTCGAAAATAACACAAGGCTCTACAATCTAATTTCTTTTTTCAAAAAAAAAAAGGCCTGATTCATTCACCAATTACAATTCCAAAGAACATTGGAATTGGGGGATACCTACGCTGGTGTGATGCCGTCGAAGTGTGCGGCCTACTTCACCGGTCCCATCATGCTCCCTCCCCACAACTCGCATGCTTGGTAGCTGGTACTCCTTCCCCGGCCGCCGCGTGCTCCCTCCCCGCGGCCCGTCACACGCCACCGCCGAGGCCAAGCCAGAGCCTATGAGCTGTCTGCCACCCTCGCGGCCTCGCCTGCTCGCCACAGCTCCACGCCTTCACCAAGGCACCGCCACTCACTAGCACTGCGGCACTGCCTGTCGCCGGTGAGAGAGAGAGGAGGACAACGACGTCTCTGTTGAGAAACCCTAAAGCTCACCGAAGGCCCATGTGGTCCCTAATGCCGAAACCCTAGAAGCGTATATAAAGGAGGAGGGTCCCACGTGTATCTGAAATTCATTAGCAATAAAGAATTTCCGCTTTCGCTCTCCCTAAACACGTGTCTCTCTCTCGTTTCATTCTCTACTTGGATCTGTTCGGGAACCGGACTATTCGATAGCGAAGTTCCTCAACACGTTATCGTACGAATTGCTCTACTGGAGATCGAATAGAAAAGGTGAGAAAAGGTGGGATTAGCGTTTGAATCTAATCGTTCTTCTCTATGCATGCATGTATCCTACGTGGCACGGTTACGCGAAGAACGCTCAAGCGCCCGACGCGAAGCCACACAGTACATGAATTAACTTTACATCCAGAAAAAAAAGCGGGGTGGGGCGTCTCCTCGGTTTCGCGACGAAGAGCAACGAGGTCGCCGGCGCATGAAACCCTCGTGGCCGTGCCCCGCCGGTACAAGATGAAGCGCTACTGCGGCAGCCGTTTTTCCTGGCCGACGGTTACCACACGCGGCTTGAAGCCGACCGAAGACGCCGCGGCCTTTCCTGTCGCCGTCATCCTGTCGGCCTCGCGGTGCCGCCGCCGCCACCTGCTCGAAGCACCGTCGCCTTAGCCGCAAGAAGAAGCCGGCCGGCCGGCCCGGCAAGCCGCCGCGCCACACTCGAAGAAGAAGCAATGGCCGCGCTCTCGGCGCCCGGCGGTGGCGTCTCTCGTCGCTCAAAGCAGATGAGCGTCCACGCGGCGCCGAAGAACGACGCCGAGCGGCGGCGGCGTATCTGCGGCGCCAGCAAAGACTCCGCTTTCGCTCAGCGGAGGCCCTCTCCATGGCGCATGGCGCGCCCGCGGCCATGGCCCGCGTTTTCGGCCGCCACCACGCCAGCTCGCTGCCTGGCGGCCAGCCGTCGTCGCCGGCTCGTTTTTACTCGCCTCGCTTTGCTTTCGCCGCCGGCTCGCCGCGCCCAGCCTCGCTTAGCGCGCGCCGGTCTCGCTTCGCGCCGCCGGCCGCAAAGACGCGACCCTACCGCGGACCACCTCGAGCCGAAAAGGCCGCCGTATGGGCCGCGCCGAGGCTGAACGCAGCCGCCAGATATCGAAGGCCGCCGCAGTACGCAGCTGTATGCCGTCGCCTCGATGTCTGCGATGCCGGCCGCCATGACCCAAACCAAGTCGACGCGCTCACCTCGCGGCAAGCCCGCGGCCCCGCCTGAAATCTTTGTCGCGCTTGAAGTCGAGCCTTGCGCTTGGAGTATGTGCATGCGGCGGCTAGGGGATGGAACCTAGCCGTTGTGGTGTACTTGACCAGCGAGCCATCCGCCCAAAGCACATGAAGATCGGCCCATATAAGCCAAGAGGCCTCTCGCATGGAAAGGCCAGTAGGGGGTTCAACTAGAAAGAAAAAAAAAAAAGAAAGAAAGGAAAAGAAAAAAATTGCGAGAAAAATTGCAGAAAATTTTTGAAAAATTGCGGAAAATCAAGAAGATTTATTTGGCTCTGTTTTCAAATTTTCTTGCTTTATTTCTTTTTTTCTCTTTATTATTTTTTGAATCTTTTGCTTTATTTTATATAATGCAATGCACATGTATTTAATTTTTGAAATTTATGCTTTTCAGAACCATTTTCTATCAGTTACACGATAATCTAAACGAATTTTGAAATCATGCAGATGTCCGGCATTGTAAATCGTGAGTTTGAAGAACGGCCCAGACGGTCGAACTACCTCACTTGGGCATCGGACGTAAAGATTGTTCTTGGGGCAAGAAGCTCGTTCGTGATTGGTCTAGGGTCCTCGCGGGACTCAAAACCTCACCGTGGCGAGCGATCAAGCTCTGCATTTTTCGAGGCACCACCTCTCGGCCACTCTAAAGAATGAATATATGGTGAGGAGAGTGCACTTGAGCTTTGGACCGCACTTGAAGCGGTTCAAAAGCTCAAGTACACTATCTTGCCCCAAGCACGACAAGATTGGGTGCGCTGAGGTTTGCGGACTTGAGCGGTGGCGAGTACAATTACGCCTTGCATGAATTTGTACCAATCTCTCTATGTGGCAAGAAGATCAGCGATGAAGAGAAGATTGAGAAAACTCTCTCTACCTTCCACCCTAATGCTATCCAGTGAGTGCACGCAGCTATCGTCGGGACGCATACAAGGAGTATAGCGAACCGATTGATGTAATGCAAGTTGCGGAATCGCAAGACGATGTTCTCTGAAAGAACTATGTCTCGCATGACCACCGGACGAGGCAATCGCATCAAGTCAATGCCAATAGCTACAAGGTGAGAAAGCTCACTCATAGAAAGAAGGGCAAGCAGGTGGAAAAGAGAGACCCGTGCCAAAGGAAAGTCAAAGCCCACGTGAAGAGGGATGACAAAGAAAAGGCGCGACGCCAAGCCGTATGGACAGCAGAACAGGCGTGCTTCAAGTGTGGCACTTGGGGACATTGGTCGAAGATATGTCGAGAATCCAAGGAAGCGATCAACGCATATCAGACTAAGAAGAAGGCAAAGGAAAACGCCCCCGCAGAGGCGCACTTCGCCAACATCGGTGAAGATGATGTCATGGATGTAGACACCCCACTTGCCTCATCCTCACGAATAGCCTGAACATCGATCTTTGCGGCCATGATTATGGCAAATGAAGAGAAAACTTCTGCAGATGATATAGAAGCAGAGATTAATGCATATTTTACAGATTCTGTTTAATGCATTTCTTTTAGATTATGGTTGTTAGCATTTTTCTTTGAATAAAGGGTTGTAAGCTCTAGAAGAGCATACTTCTTTCTTGAATAAATACGCAATTTATTCTTTATTCCAATATTCTTCAATTTTGCAAGTAATATTTGGATTGGTTTGCCTCTATCTGATTAGAATTATATTTCTTTTATCTAGAAATCGTGTAGCGCCCAAATGGAAGAGATATGCATTGTTGATAGTGGCACAACAAATACCATCTTAAGAGAGTCTAAGTATTTCCAGTCGATCACGAAGAACGCTGGAAAGATTACTACGATCGCAGGAAGCGACTCATATGTAATCGGCTCAGGAAGAGCCACTATTATATTGCCTATGGGTACAACTTTGGTAATTGAAGAAGCCCTTTTGTACCCTGAATCAACACGTACTCTCTTAAGCTTTAAAGACATCGCGCCAATGGTTTTCACGTAGAAACCAATGAAGAAAATGGCAAAGAATACTTGTGCATTGTGAAGCACGCGGCATGTGGAAAAATGGTATTAGAAAATGTCCTCATATGAATCAGGTTGTACTACACGAATATTCATGCACCAAGTGTATACTTCCTTGAAGATTTTTAGAAGCTCGAATTATTTTCTTTATGGCATGGTAGATTAGGTCATCTGGTCTTAGAATGATGAGAAATATAGTGAACAACTCACAAGGTCATGGCATTAACGTTAAGAATTTCCCGAATCATGAAGATTTTGTGTGCCTGCATGTGCCACCGGAAATTAATAACTAGACCCTCTGTCATGAAAGTGCAAAGTGAAATCCCTGCATTCCTGGAACGCATCCAGGGGGATATTTGCGGTCCGATTCAGCCCCTGTCAGGGCCGTTTCGATACTTTATGGTGCTCATCGATGCTTCCTCGAAATGGTCGCATGTATGCTTGTTGTCAACAAGAAACCATGCTTTTGCAAAGTCGATCTCGCAGATCATAAGAATTAAGAATGCTTTCACGATCATCGCGTGAAGTCCATTAGAATGGACAATGCCGAGAATTTACTTCAAAGGCATTTGATGATTATTGCACAAGAACGGGGATAGCGATTGAGCACTCCATCGCACGCGTTCATACGCGAGCGGACTAGCGTAAGCACTAATAAAGAGGATTAAGTTCATTGCCAGACCGCTTTTGCGAGTTGTAACTTGCCCAACACTTGTTGGGGACACGCGATCTGCACTTGGCAGCTCTTATCAATTTCGGACCGTCGGCCTACAACATCCATTCTCCTATGCAGCTTGTGCACGGGATCATCCCGAAGATCTCCCATCTTAGAAAATTTGGGTGTATGGTATATGTACCTATACCACCCCCTCAGAGGACTGCAATGGGCCCTCTCCGCAAGTCTGGGATATACGTTGGTTATGAGAGTGCATCCATAATCAGGTATTTAGAACCCATGACTGGAGATTTGCATACAGACCGATTCATTGATTGCATCTTTGACGAGGATCGTTTCCCGTCATTAGGGGGAGGAAATCAACCTTTGGATGAAAAATGCCGGGAAATCATATGGCATTCCACTGGGATCCCCGCACATGACCCCCGCACTAATGAAGCAAATCAAGAAGTCCAGAAGATAATTGATTTGCAGAATTTAGCAAATGAACTGCCTGATCATTTTTGTGATCTGAAGGGCGTGGTTAAGTCGCATGTACCCGCAAGGAATGCACCAGAGAGGGTGGAAATACCAAAGAAAATAGAAGGTATCCTCAACCTTGTTGAGGCCTCAAAGAAAAAGAGCAGGCAATCTGGCTCCTCAAACCCAAAGTACCCGGAGACGTCTGGAGAAAACTGGGCGAGAGGACTTACCACAACCAATCACGAAAATGCCCCAAGGAAAGAAGGGGAGCCAGTTGAGACCTGGCACTGGAAAGAAGCCAACAGGAAAGGCAATTCTGCACTTGAATCTTCCACTGCAGAAGTCGCGGAAATAATGTGTGCGCACACATAGGCGATGAAAGCTAAAGGAACTTGCTCTGCGATAGGAAAAGCAGAGAAGAGCAAGTAGAAGTGCATGAAGCACCCCATGAAGAAATGGCCATAAACTTTGTAATAACAGAGAATCCACAATAGAGCAACGACCAACGTTGATGCATACTTCAAAGAAGATTGCCTCGATCATTGATCATGATCCCGAGCTCGCATCTCTCGCAGAGTGCAAGAAAAGGCTAGATTGGGAAGAATGGAAAAGGCAATCATCTGCAGAGTTAGTCTCTCCGAACAAGAGAGAGGTGTTTGAGCAGTATGCCGCACACCTCCCCATGTAAACCCCAGAGGTCACAAATGGGTCTTTGTTTGGAAGAGAAATGAAAACAACGAAGTTGTAAGGTACAAAGCAAGGCTTGTAGCTCAAGGTTTTACTCAACGCCCGGAGTTGATTATGAAGAAACCTATTCTCCGGTCATGGGAGGAATTACCTTTAGATATTTGATCTCAATGGCATCAACGTGAAGTTGAGAATGAAGCTAATGGATGTTGTCACAAAGATACCAGATGGAAACTTGGATAGGAGATATACATGAAAGTACGGAAGGAATTCCTATCCCAACCAAGATGGAGCAAATAGAAACACATAAAGGTGAAATTGGAGAAATCATTGTATATGGGTCAAGCGATCAGAAGAATGTGGTACAATCGCTGAGTGACTTTTCTCGCAAGAAAGGCTACACAAACAAATAAGATTGTCCATGTGTGTTTATACAAACGATCCACGAATGGATTCGTATAATCTCCGTCTATGTAGATGACTTGAACATCATTGGGACGGATGAAGAAATTGAAGAGGCATGCTCATACTTGAAGTCCGAGTTTGAAATGAAAGATTTGGGTAAAACCAAGTTTTGTTTAGGCTTGCGGCTTGAACATGTCCAAGGAGGAATCTTGGTACACCAATCAACCTACACGCAGAAAGTGTTGGAAAGATTTAGCTTTGAAAATCATATCCTGCAAAGACTCCAATGGTGGAAGGTCACTCCAAGCGCAGACCTAGACCCATACTGCACCTGAGAAGAGGGGAGGAAGTCCGGGAGCAGAATTCCCATATTTGAGTGCAATTGGAGCACTCATGTACCTTATGAATAGCACTAGACCGGACATTGCGTTCATTGTGAATTTGCTAGCTCAGACAAAGTGTAACCCACCAAAAGACATTGGAAAGGGATCAAGGACATCTTCCGCTACCTCCAAGGAAGCAAAGACCTCGATGCATTCTTTAGAAGAAATAATGAATTGAATTTGGTTGGCTATGCCGATGTCGGGTATTTATCGACCAGCATCTCGGCAAGTCCCAAACGGCTATGTTTTCCTATGTGGAGGAACAAAGCAATTTCTTGGAAGTCGTCTAAGGCACTCTTGTCTCGACGTCGACAAACCACTCGGAAATCATCGCTTTGTATGAAGCATCGCGTGAATGTGCATGGCTCGTAAGAATGGTTCACCACATCCGTAAGTCATGTGGTTTGAACATTGAGCAAACTCCCACGATAATTTATGAAGATAATGCAGCTTGTGTTGCCCAAGCACGATGGGTTATGTGAAGAGCAATCTCACGAAGCATATCAACCCCAAGTTCTTCTATGCTCATGAATTGCATAAGATGAACGAGATCAAGATATTGCATACTAAGTCATGTGAAAATCTTGCATTTGTTCACTAAATCACTCCCAAAGATCTACCTTTGAAAGGTGCGTGAAAGGAATTGGGATGATGAGACTTAGAGAAGTGCAGATTTGAGGGGAGATATTTCACATACTCCCACATGAATCTCAAGATGAATTATGAATACCCAACATGAATCTCAAGATTAGCATTTGAAGTTGGGAGAATTGTACTCTTTTTCCTTAGCAAGTTTTTCATGAAGTTTTCTTGCGTAAGGTTTTAACGAGGCAATTAGTGCAACATAGTAAGCGTATGCTATGTACTCTTTCTCCAAGTATTTTTCCCACTCGGGTTTTTTCTCGAGTTTTAATGAGGCATATGCATCTCATGCAAAGGGCCCAAGGGGAGTGTTGAGAAACCCTAAAGCCCACCGAAGGCCCATGTGGTCCCTAATGCCGAAACCCTAGAGAGCGCTATAAAAGGAGGAGGGGGGTCCCCCCCATGTATACAGAATTCATTAGCAATAAAGAATTTCCGCTTTCGCTCTCCCTAAACACGTGTCTCTCTCTCTTTCTGTTCTCTACTTCAGATCTGTTCGGGAACCCCGGACTATTCGATAGCGAGGTTCCTCAACAGTCTCCACTGATTTAGGTTTTGAGGGGGAGGGGCGCTTCGGATGGGGTGAAAAGTATTGGACTATTGGGATATAAATACTTTCCTATTTGATATGATTATCAGTTATTTATATGAAGAAGTTTATATAACATCTCGAACTTTTGTTGAAAGTCATCTAGCACCTTGAACTATGAAAACAAACATTTGATTTTTCAAAATTTGCAATCCGGTTCAAATAACACTCTGATCCAGTACATTGTTTGATGAATTTGTGTACGCAAAATTCATTAAATAAAATAATAAATAAAGAAAAGAGTTAATAGCCCACGTGTCGGTAAAAATTATTAATATCTGGCGTATAAAATTTTCTAAAACATGTCTATAACGAGCGGGTCCCACATGTGATTAGATATTTTTATACGTGTAACCTATCGAATGTTAGACTCGTCTAAAAGGTTTTGTAACCAGAAATATGCTTTCCGGAAGAAGGACGATCAAAGAAGTACAAAAACAAGAAGATAACTAAGCTACGCCCACGTCATCACCATGCATGGCCGTACACGGGCAAAGCTGCCTATAAAAGCCACAGCCATCGTCCATCAGGGACGCACTCGTACTTGGAGAGCCGCCACAGGAACAGCCAGCCAACACGCGCGCGGAAATGCAGCTGCAGCGGCAAAGAACCCGAGCGCGGCTTAATCGATTAAGCTGCGTATGGACAAGTTATATAAAGACGACTACCAAAGCGCAGCTTAATCGAAGGTAGGTCAAACCTACAGAAGTAATTAATCGGACTCTATGCAAAGACGCCGGGAATTAATTAACGAACTACGCAATCTCCAGTCAGGTATACTCCTTAAGGAGCATAGGCACAAAAACAAAAGATGAACTCCTACGAATGTATGTAATTTTATATGTTCGGAACATAATTAATAAAATACAGTGCTCTTCGTGTGTTCAATCTTCTTTTGCTTTCGCTAATATACATATTAAATACTGTGTTTTGGAGAGAGAAAAATTGGGTGTCGAACTGAACACCGTTGTGCCTTGACCCATATTAGCCCCGCCCACGGCAACCCGGTCAATATGCGCTTCCCTCGATGCTCTCTCTTCACTGAATGCACACACTTAGATGCACGATTAGTCCCCGAGCTTGTTTAAGTGGGTTAGTTTGGTCCCAAATACATTACGCGGGAGCAGGACTAGAGCGCTCACATCACATGGTGGGTTCGCCACGTCGTCCAATGTTCCGCTTTAGTTCCTGTTTGTGTTTCGACAGTAGTTCTTGCAAGCGTTCGAGCTTATCCGTCGCTGCGGTGTTGATACGCTTGAATGTCTCTTGGATCTGTGACCACAGTTTTCCTGCCTAAGCCTAACAAATAAATTGGCAGTGCCAGTATCATTTTGTTTGCTACTGCCATTAAACAGATCGGCCAAGGAGACATTATTGTTTGTGGAACTATGTGTGCTTCTTCTTCAGAAAGAAGGAATCTGTCTTGCTGCTTGAAAGCATGTTTAATTGCATTTGCATACCTAAAGATTTACTGTTGCAATTGTATTTGGGAGTTATCGATCTAAGGGTGAAGAACATATATAGCTTTGCTCCTGAAACATCTTTCCAAACTTTATAATAGTAGGCTAGATAGATATACCTTGGGTTCATCTCTCTCTCTTTCTTTTTTTTTTCGTTTTTTTGAAATCCATCACATCTGGAGTTATTATTAGGGAAATGAAATGCAAGTATTGTTGGAAATATTAGAAATTTTCTCAATATTTTAATCCACAGAATTACGTAAATCATGATTAAACAAAGATGCATTTTTTGTTCAAAGCCAAAGGTACTAGATAACAAATTATCTATCTCATACGCAAAGACTAATGAACAAGAAATCAGCATGAATAAACACACGGTATAAGTTAATATACCCTTGAGCCGGTGCCACCGTTAGCGCGGTAGCGCAGTAACATTCTCGTTCGCCATGACGGTCAGTAGACGATCACAGGTTGTCGCGATGAAGCGTTAGTGCGATGAAGAAGTTGATGCGGTCGACGCGCAAAGTGCGATGCGCTTCAGAACACCTTCGGCGATCGCGTGGTCGCTCCCAAAACTCGGCCTTCTATCTCGAGCAAGATCTCAAGAAGGGCGAGGTTCCGAGGCTCGCTTCCTCTGCTACTTGTGCGCGCAAAAACAGAGGCGGGAATGCAAAGGCAAAGCAGAACAATGGAGTATGCGGAAGAGTCAAGCGGTGATGAAAAGCACGGTAGTGGCTCTCCTTATATAGCCTCGCGATATGCAACGGCGGGAGCAGGAGTTACGACCATCAACTCATGTAGCCGTTACGAATCGACGGTCATTATGGCGACCATCAACCACGTCCGTTACGTGTAATCGGCGGCATCATGGTCACATTGATCATCTGCGTTCTTGGTCATATTGACTCGAAACGGCAAAACAAACCGCCCCGCGACACATCACGTCCGGTTGGATGGGATCGATGGATCGATCGGCTTGGCTCGCTTGCTTGCGCGCACGCGCACGCCACGTCACGTCACGTCGTCTCGTCTCGTCTCGTCTCGTCTCGACTCGACTCGACGACGCTTTCGCGACACGCCACGCCACGCCACGCCTCGGCTCGGCTCGGCTCGGCGGCAGCGCTGCTGTGGTGTGTGCTGACCTTTACCCTTTTCCACCTTGCTAATTAAGAGACACACAACTCAACTATTTAAGTTGGTCAAACCTTCTCTCAATTATCTATATGGTACTAAACCAATTTCATGACTCCTAGTATTCTAATGGGCCTTTTGGAATTTCTATTAAATTAATTATGGGCCAACCCCATAATAATCTAACAATCCCCACCAAATTTCAAAGGCACATTTGAAATACTCTCTCGCCCATTGTAGTTTGATATACCGTTTTTCGATGGAGACTGTTAAGTTGAACTTCCACCTAGAACAAAGGTTACACTCATCCACAATGAACAATGGATTATGCTTTGAATTGACAGTTTTGTGCGAACAAGTTTCACCAAAGTCCTTTATCGATACTAGGTCGCTAAATGCATCCCTCGGTTTGGAGCTTATAAGTCATACTCCTTAGCCTTTCATGAGCCTCTAGAGATCACCCAATCTCATAGACTCGTGACTAGCAATCGAACTCGTATAGGTGTATTCCTCATAAGATGTTTCGTAGGACAACATCTCGCTTATCAAAGCCACTCGGAATACATTAAGGTATAACCAACCTCGCCATATAGAATAGGAGAGTTATTACATCTCAAACGGAGTGGGCTAAGCATGATGTACTCTCCTCTCGGCCATCACTAGCTTGTCTCAACATCCTAATTCACGGGATCTCCGATCAAATAGGATGAGTTACCACTAAGACATGACTTTATGTGGGTCTCAAGCCCATCTCCCTCGATGCTTCATCTATCACATTCCGTGATAGTCCCTTTGTAAAAGGATCTGCCAAGTTTTTAGCCGTCTGGACATAGTCCAACGCTATAACTCCGGAGTTTCTCATTTTCCTGACAGACTTCAACCGCCTCTTAACGTGCCTTGATGACTTCATGTTATCCTTAGAACTGTTCACCTTGACAATCACCGTCTGATTGTCACAGTTCAAAAGAATAGCAGGCACCGACTTCTCAACCACCGGTAAGTCCTTCACAAGTTCACGCAGCCAGTCGGCTTCCACAGAGGCGGTATCTAATGCTGTGAGTTCTGCTTCCATTGTAGACCTCGTTAAGATGGTGCGCTTGCAAGACTTCAAGAAAGCAGCTCCACCACCCAATGTGAACACATATCCACTTGTGGCTTTTATTTCATCAGCATCAGATATCTAGTTTGAATCACTATAACCCTCAATTACCCTAGGGTACCCGGTGTAGTGAATTCCATAACTTGATGTCCCTTTTAGATAGCGCATTACTCTCTCAAGAGCATGCCAATGATTATCTCCGGGTTTGAGACAAACCGCTTAGTTTGCTCACAAACAAGCGAGATATCGTGCCTTGTTGCACTAGCTAAATACATCAATGAACCAATGATTTGGGAATATCTCAATTGATCCTTTGCTATTCGTTGGTTCTTTCGTAATAGCACACTTGGATCATACTGGCGTTGGAGCAGTTTGCAATCGCTATAGCCAAAGCGACTCAACACCTTTTCCACATAATGGGACTGCTCAAGAGTAATCCCACCGTCACCTTCTCTTAACAATTTAATGTTTAAAATGACATCCGCTACTCCCAAATCTTTCATTTCAAAGTTTTGGACAAGAAGTCCTTGACTTCCTTAATCACATTAAGGTTCGTCCCAAAGATCGAGATGTCATCAACATACGGACACATAATCACTCCTTCAACCCCACCATAGCGGTAATACACACATTTGTCGGTTTCATTCACAACAAAGCGGCAGATGTTAAAGTTCGTCGAACTTCTCGTACATCGCTTAGGTGCTTGCTTAAGGCCATACAAAGACTTCAACAACCTACACACTTTTCCTTCATGACCCTTTACTACAAATCCATCAGTGATCCATATAGATTTCCTCTTCCAACTCTCCATTAAGGAAAGCCGTCTTTACATCCATCGATGAATGATCGACCGTAGGAGGCAGCCAAAGACAGTAGTACTCTAATAGTAGTCAATCCGCCTTGGTGAGTAAGTATCAAAGAAGTCCTCGCCTTCTTTCTCGGTATAACCCTTGGCCACAAGCCTTGCCTTGTACTTTTCAATCGTACCATCGGGCCTTAGCTTTTCTTGAACACCCACTTACATCCTACTGTGTTTACACCCATATGGACGTTCAACAACTTCCCAAGTTCCATTGCTCAAGATGGAATTCATCTCACTCTGGACCGCTTCCTTCCAATAGTCAGCGTCCTGCGATGAATAAGCCTCCTCAATGGTTCTTGGAGTATCATCCACTAGATATACAATGAAGTCATCACCAAAAGACTTTGTAGTCCTTAGTCTCTTACTCTTACGAGTTACTTCATTGCCCTCATCTATTGGATTTTCCTCAAAAATGGGCTCAATTTGTATAGGAGTGGAATGTTTAGGAGAGAAGATAGATTCTTGGCCAGATGAGCTAAGTGTCTCTTTCATAGGAAATAAGTCCTCAAAGAATGTGGCATCATTGGACTCAAAATTGTACCTTCATTCATATCGTTACTCTAGATTTCACTATTAAGAATCTATATCCTACTGTTGTGAAAAGCATAACCAATGAAGACACAATCAACGATTTTTGGTCCAAGTTTACGCTTCTTTGGGATAGGCACATTCACTTTAGCCAAACAGCCCCAAGTACGTAAATAAGAGAAATTTAATCTTTTCCTCTCCCATTCCTCGAATGGTGTGATTTCTTTATTCTTTGTAGGAACCCTGTTTAGGATATGACAAGCAGTCAATATAGCCTCACCCCACCATTCCTTGGAAAGTCCCGTTGTTTCTAACATGGCGTTAACCATCTCAGTTAGAGTACGGTTCTTTCTTTCGGCAACCCCGTTTGATTGGGGCGAATAGGGAGGCGTCCTCTCATGGATTATTCCATGTTCCTCGCAGAATAAATTAAACTCATTAGAAAAGTATTCTCCACCACGATCTGACCTAACCCGTTTGATTTTTCTCTCAAGTTGGTTCTCAGCTTCAGCTTTATAGATCTTAAAATAGTGAAAAGCCTCATCTTTTGACTTTAATAAATACACATAGCAATATCTAGTAGAATCATCAATCAAAGTCATGAAATACCTCTTACCACCCTTTGTCAACTCCCCGTTCATCTCGCATAAATTGGTATGAACTAGTTCTAACGGTGCCAAATTTCTCGCCTCAGCTGCCTTGTGAGGCTTGCGAGGTTGTTTAGATTGCACACACACTTGACACTTAGAACCTTTGACTTGGGTAAATTTTGGGATTAAATTCATACTGGCTAACCGCATCATGCAACCAAGATTAATATGACAAAGTCGTGAATGCCAAACATCGTCTCATGATTACAAACATGATTCACAATTTTATTCATGTCCACAAAGACAAGCGAAACAAGCCTCCGCTCTCATAGCCTTTTCCAATAAAAGTTCCAATTTTAGAAACAACACATTTATTGGATTCAAAAACTAGCTTAAAACCATCTCTACACAATAGAGACCCGCTGACAAGGTTTTTATTTATCACGGGCACGTGATGCACGTTCTCGATCAGACGACTTTTCCGAAGTAAACTTCAAGTCAATGTGCCGACTCCACATACAAATGCCTGCGACCCATTCCCCATCAACACGGAGGTAACCCCTGCGACCTGGTAAGAAGAGAATAAGGATCTGTCAGCACAAAAATGTATATTGGCCCCCGTGTCAATCCACCAATCAGGTGAACGACATACTGATAGAACGATAGGCATTGAAACATACCCGGATGTTCCCTCCTCAGTATTACCAATAACAACGTTGGCAGACTTTTTCTGCTTATTATCTTTGCGATCAGGGCAATCCTTTGCCCAATGATCAGTACCATTACAGACAAAGCAGTTTCCATTTCCTTTATTCTTCTTCTTCTTGAAGCTAGTAGTTTGAGCGGCCTTGTTCTTGTTCTCAGGCTTTTCAGACTTATTTTTATTCTTCTTGTTGAAGTGAAAGATTTTCTTTTGTACCACATTGGCACTAGAACTTTCTTTCCCACGTATATCTTTTGCCTTCGCTTTCTCCTCAACATTTAGAGACCCAATGAGACCAAAGAACGCTGAACTCTTGTCTCTTGTGTTTTAGAGTAGTGGCAAAATCCTCCAAGAAGGTGGCGACTTCAAGAATGATGCATCCCGCCACAAACTTGTCGGGTAATGCACATGTAAAATTCTCAAGTTCTTTCGCAAAGCTTGAACCTCATGAGCTGTTCTACTACAGAGTGGTCATCAACCATCTTGTAGTCATGAAACTGCTCTATGACATAGAGTTCACCGTCGCGTCGAGACTCGAATTTTGCCTCAAGTGCATCCCACATTTCTTTACCACTTGGCAAAATCATGTACACATCAACAAGATTTTCTCCAAGAACACTAATCACGGCGCCTCGAACAAGTTATCCATGGTAGTGAAGGCACTCTCCGCTCGGGAGAGAGCCCACTCAGCCGTGGTTTGCCTTGCGCAACGTGATACACGTTCATGGCGATCAACCACAAAATCATCTTGGCGCTAACGCTTGTAATTTGCGCGTCAAATATAGTTGGCTTAAGTGCGGCGAAGAAACCGATGAGTTGTAAAATTCCTAGGATGAGGTTTTTGGATTGTTGGAAATATTAGGAATTTTCTCAATATTTTAATCCACATAATTACGTAAATCATGATTAAACAAAGATGCATTTTTTGTTCAAAGCCAAAGGTACTAGATAACAAATTATCTATCTCATACGCAAAGACTAATGAACAAGAAATCAGCATGAATAAACACACGGTATAAGTTAATATACCCTTGAGCCGGTGCCACCGTTGGCAGCAGCGCAGTGAGGTATTCTCGTTCGCCATGACGGTCGAAGTAGACGATCACAGTTGTCGCGATGAAGCGTTAGTGCGATGAAGAAGTTGATGCGGTGGTGCGCGCGTTGCGGTGCGCGATGCGCTTCAGAACACCTTCGAAAGGCAATCGTGGTCGCTCCCCAAAACTCGGCCTTCTATCTCGAGCAAGATCTCAAGAAGGGCGAGGTTCCGGAGGCCTGCTCCCTCTGCTACTTGTGCGCGCAAAAACAGAGGCGGGAATGCAAAGGACAGCAGCAGAACAATGGAGTATGCGGAAGAGTCAAGCAGGTGATGAAAAGCACAGCCGTGCCTCGCGACATGCAACGGGCACTGCTACTTGTGCGCGCAAAAACAGAGACGGGAATGCAAAGGACAGCAGCAGAACAATGGAGTATGCGGAAGAGTCAAGCAGGTGATGAAAAGCACAGCCGTGCCTCGCGACATGCAACGGGCAGGAGCAGGAGTTACCAGCCATCAACTCATGTAGCCGTTACCAGTAACCGACGGTCTCACTGCGGTTACTGGTCATATTGACTACTGAAACGGCAAAACAAACCGCCCCCGCCCACGTCACGGCTCGGCGCGCGTGTGGCACAGCCTTTACCCTTTTCCACCTTGCTAATTAAGAGACACACAACTCAACTATTTAAGTTGGTCAAACCTTCTCTCAATTATCCATATGGTACTAAACCAATTTCATGACTCCTAGTATTCTAATGGACCTTTTGGAATTTCTATTAAATTAATTATAGGCCAACCCCATAATAATCTAACAAGTATGGCATTATTTTGAGTGTAATAGCAGGGAGATTGGGCCTCGAGCTTATCCGGGGCGACGCCGACGGCATCATTTTGCCGTACTGGTGATAAACTACGTACCCGACGTCCGACGAAAGTCTCAGCAGCTGAGGATCGGACAACACTTGTCCACTTGTCAGCGTACTGAAACTTATCAAGATTCAAGAATTTGAAGCTCACAACGCAAGAAAACAAAATGCACGTATGATAGATCTAACAACTTTTATTGACTCTTGGGCTAATATGCCAAACGCCACCTGTGTTGTGTCGTCGCACCCAGCCGACTCCTAATTTATGTAAAATAAAACGTGAAGAGACGGGCCTATACTAGGATTGCCACTCATATTCAAAACGTGCCCAGCTTTCAAACGATGATAATAAGTAATCAGGCTGTTATGTTTCCGATGAGAACTCGACAAAAACCTACCCCTGCATCGCACCATCTATTGTTTAGGTTGACATCGTTGTAACACTTGAACTTATGTAAAACGTGAAGAGGCGGCGAGAACTCGACAAAAACCTACCTACCCCTTGCATCGCAGCATCTACTGTTTAGGTTAACATCATTGAACTTTCGCTTGTTGACAAGTCCGCTCGCATGATGAAAAAACTAACGGGAGCGATTAGAGTCCGAACATTCCATCCAAGCGCTTAGTATCGTAAGCCCTCGACATTTCTGGGATCATCGTAATACGAGTTGATCTGGTACTCAATTCCCATCCAACAAATGCGTATATCAAAACGCCATCCTACCCTTTTTTTTCTTCTTTCTAATGGGCCTCAGGTATTGACTTCAACCTCGTCCACGGGAGCATTGCCTCTAGCTCTCTACCTTGGTTTTCATCTTCAATGGAAATCCACAACCAAATCTTCTTTTCCCACTCCCTTCGCTTCTGATGTCTTTGGCTTTTAAACCGGTGAAAAAGCTCAAATAAATAGGGCCTTTATCTAATCGGAGCTCTTGTAGCGCAACAAAAAATCACAACTACTACAACAATGATTAATAAAACGTTAAATAAAAATCCATCTAGATTTGACTACAACAACCCATGGCACAAACAAAAGCAACAAATAACACAATCTCATATTGCAACAAAAAAATTACTCTGGTGCAACAAATCACAGAGCCCATTGCAACAAAACAACTCAATGCAACCTTTTAAGAAGTCAATCGGAAACAAAATAAAACACTTTGTGCAACAAAATGAGAAAAGGGCTTCTCATTTTATGGCGTGGCAATTAGGATGAGCATGTGTGAAACTAGTTAGTTGAAATTCCGCGCGTTGCCGCAAGTGACTCCCAAATTTTAATAGAGAGAGGAAAATTTTCTAAAAAAGGGAAAATAAAAAACCAAAATACTATAACTGAATGTTAACAGAGATAGGGGATTTTTTTTCTTCAAAAAAGTTTGTAAAAAACAAAAAAATATTCCAAATATTTTTAACAAATAAAAAAATACTGTAGCTCTTACGCCGTGGAAACTATAGTGTTTGGGGGCATGTGGTGCCGGACGGCCAGGGTCCTGTACATCTCTAACAATAGAGAGTAATTACTGGTTAGAATCCTGCGCGTTGTTGCGGGTATCCCTCAATTTTAACAGAAACAAGCAATTTTTTTTTAAAAAAAATATTGTAGCTCAACTTCAAAAGAGTGAGGAAATTTTAAAAGAAAACTTTTTAGAAAAATACTGTAGCTTGCAACAGTTCAATTTTAACTGAGAGAGGATTTCTTTTCAAAAAAACTGAGACAGGAAAATCTTAAAAAATAATAAAAAAACTGTAACTTGAGCACTGTAGATGTACAGTATGTGAGCAGCAGCACGTGGCGGAGGGGCCGCCCTTCCGTACATCACCAATAATGTAGATATTTCGGTTAGTTAGAATCCCGTGCATTGTCACGGACGACCCCTAAATTTTACCAGAGAGGAAATTTTGCTAAAAAAGATAGGAAAAAAAAACCAAAATACTGTAAGTGAACATTAAAGAGAGAGAGGAAAATTTAAAAAAGATTAAATCTTTTCCCAATTTTTTAAAATAAAAATACTGCAGTGCTTATACCACACATGCTACAGTGTTTGGGCTGCGTAGCAACAGAGCCCGTACCTCTCCAACAACAGGCTGTAGCTCTTACATTGTAAACCTATAGTGTTTGGGGTGAGTGGCCCCTTACTTGGAGCTGTTGGGAGCTGTGAGGCTGTTGTTAGACTTAATCCTGTTGCTAAATTAAGTTGAGTCTGTCTCGGTTCATGTGAACATGTATGGCAAGTCTGTTTTTCTAGCCGATTTTTGTGTATCCGATTACATGTTAGTATCAGATGGATGTTCTGCTATATAAGCGGGCCTTTATACTCGTTTGAAAGTAAGAAAAGGTGCAGCAGTTTATAAGCACCACAAAAAAGAACTTCTTTGCTAGCATCGACAAAGAAATTTGACATTTGGTATCAGAGCCAGGTTTTGCAGCAAGAAGAAGCACGAGGAGGCGCATTTGACGTAAGCTGACGATGCTGCACCAGCGCTGCTCATGGCGTATGTGGACACTATGACCGAGGAACATGTGCATGCCATTGACGAGGTTCAGCTCCATGAGGAGCATGCCTAGGTCTTCCTTGGGTGCAAGGACGATCACCACGACCGTGCCTGGTATCTTGATACCTGGGCAAGTAACCACATGATCGGCGATAAGACGGTGTTTGTCGAGCTCGACGACAGTGTAAACGACACTGTTGTTTTGGCGACGGCTCGGTGGTCGACATCTGCGGTCGCGGCACGGTGCTATTCACATGCCACAATGGCAAACACAGTGAGCTAACAGGTGTCTACTTCATTCCCCGCCTCCGCAACCACATCGTCAGTCTTGAGTAGCTAGATGAAAACGGATGTGAGATGCGCATAAAGGGCGACTATATGAGCATTCGAAATCATTGTCATCAACTGCTCGCTGAGGTAAAGTGCAATGCGAGTTGACTTTATGTGCTTAACCTCGACCTATAGCAGCCTATATGCCTGTTTGCCTGGCGCGACGACGAGGCATGGCGATGGCATGCCCGGTACGGGCATCTCAACTTCCACTCACTGTGCAAAGCTCGCATCCTGAGGCATGGTGTGAGGTTTGCTGCACGTTGATCAGGTGGATCAATTGTGTGATGGATGCTTGGCTGGGACGCAAAGTCGAGCCCCATTCCCGAAGGAGGCCAAGTATCGCGCTAACAAGTTGCTCGATCTCATCCACACCGACCTGTGTGGCCCAATCTCACCACCGACACCAGGCATAAAACGCTACTTCTTGCTACTCATTGACGACTGCAGCCGCTACATGTGGCTGATCCTCCTCACCACAAAGGACGAGGCACCGGCGGCCATCCAGTGTTTCCAAGCAAGCGCTGAGGTGGATGCCGAGCGAAAGCTGCGTGCGCTCCGAACAGATCGAGGTGAATAGTTCACCTCCACAGAGTTTGCAGCATATTGTACTGATCGCGCCGTTAGGCGGCAGCTCACGGCATCATACTCTCCGCAGCAAAACGACGTCGTGGAGCGTCGCAATCAAATGGTGGTGGCAATGGCGTGAAGTATGTTGAAAGCCATGAACGATGGCTATGCCTCCTAACAGCGATGACGATCCATGATGCTACCGGATTGTCCAGAACATTATCAACACTACTGAGGTACATGAACTCGACGCCAAGGAGCTGTATCTCATGGTGGAAGAGGAGCCCGTGAACTTCTCAGAGGCGGAGCTACACTGGTGCTGGCATCACTCAATGCTTGACAAGATGGAGTCCATCGAAAAAAATGGTACGTGAAAACTCACCGATTTACCTGCAGGCTATCGTCCCATCGGAGTCAAATGGGTCTACAAGTTGAAGAAAGACTCGCGTGGTGCTGTGATCAAGCACAAGGCGGGTCTGGTCACCAAGGGGTACGTGCAGCCCCTTGGTGTGGACTTTGACGAAGTGTTCCCGTCGGTGGCACGTCTTGGTTCGGTGTGCCTGCTGATCGCACTCGCGACGCATCATGGTTGGAGGTGCACCACATGAACGTCAAGTTGGCTTTCTTGAACAGCGATCTCGAGGTGGATGTCTATGTCACTCAGCCACCTGGGTTTGTCATTGACGGCCATGAGCACCAAGTACTCATTGACGGCCATGAGCACCAAGTACTGAAACTTTGGAAGGCAGTGTACGGCCTTCGGCAAGCGCCGCGTATGTGGAACACCAAGTTGGACAGCAGCTTATTGTCACCTGTGTTTAACTGAAGCAACTCCGAGCACACATTGTACATTCAAAGCACCATAGCTTTGAAAGCATCTAGGCCCCTAATTTAATTTGGTTTTGGTGATTAATGACAATTTCGGTTAAAGGGCTAACATTTTCAATTTGAGTATTTTTGAAAATAGGCTGGCCACGCTCCTCGTTGATAACAAGTCTGCAATATCACTCAGTAAGAATTCGGTTTTTCGCGACCGGAGCAAGCATATATATTGACACCCGGTACCACTTCATCTGAGAGTGTGTTGACGCCGAGAAAGTCATGGTGGATTACGTCAGCACAGAGGAGCAGCTGGCGGATATTTTTACTAAGCCCCTCGTGCACATCAAGTTCCAGGATCTACGCACTCGGATCGGTATCATCGAGATAAGTAGCAGAGCAACATGATTAGGGGGTGATTTGTTAGACTTAATCCTGATTCAATGCTAAGTTGAATCCGTCTTGGTTCATGTGAATGTGTATGGCAAGTCTGTTTTTCTAGCCGGTTTTTATGTATCCAATTACATGTTAGTATCGGATAGATGTTCTGCTATATAAGCACGACCTTTGTACTCTTTTGAAAGCAAGAAAAGGTGCACCAGTTTAGAAGCACCACAAAAAAAAGAAATTCTTCTTTGCTAGCATCGACAAAGAAATCTGACAGCTGTGACCACACCTGATGGAGTCCATGGACGTCGAAGCCGCCCAAGACATGCAGGCTGTGCTCGCGGCGCCCGTCGTGAAGGGCCAGGAGGTGCTTACCTTCCGGCGCGACGAGGGGAGCCACACCCACAGGGACGGCATCACCAACCTCGTCAAGACCATCGTCGCGATGGATCCCGCTGCGACGAGCGCGTTTAATGTGCTAGACCTCGGCAAGGTCGCTGAGCTGTTTGTGGCTTGGCGCCGGGGCCTGAAGGGCGTGCGGCCGTACTACGCCGTCAAGTGCAACCCGAACGCCGCGCTCCTTGGCGCGCTGGCTGGCCTCGGCGTCGGCTTCGACTGCGCCAGCCGTGCCGAGATGGAGGCCGTGCTGGCGCTCGGAGTCGCGGCCTACCGTATCATCTACGCAAATCCATGCAAGCTAGAGTCGCACGTCGCTTACGCGGCAAGTATGGGTGTCAACCTCAGCATCTTCGACTCAGAGGAGGAGGTCCACAAGACAAAACGTTTCCACCCCAAGTGCCACCTCCTGCTACGGCTCAAGGCCCCCGATGACGGCGACGCAATGCTAAATTTGGGCACCAAGTACGGTGCACACCAAGACGAGGTGATGCCGCTCCTGGCTGCTGCGCGTCGCGCCGGCATGGCCGTCGTCGGTGTCTCGTTCCATGTGGGGAGCGCCGTGTCCCGCGTGTGCGGTTACAGCAGCGCCATCGAGGCCGCCCGTGTGGCGTTCGACGCCGCCGCCGCGCTAGGCATGCCGCCAATGCGCGTGCTCAACATCGGCGGGGGCTTCAGGGCTGGCGGCTCCACGTTTGGAGAGGCCGCCAAGGTGATCAACAATGCACTTGCGCTGCACTTCGGTGATGTGCAGGGCGTTGAGGTGATCGCCGAACCGGGGCGCTACTTCGCGGAGAAGACGTTCGCGCTCGCGGCGCGCATCTTCGGGAAGCGCACCCGCGGCGAGGTGCGGGAGTACTGGATCGATGACGGCATGTTCGGCACCCTCTGTTGCGTCCACTTTGAGAACTACGTGCCACGCCCCGTGCCGGTGAAAAGTTGTACAGATGGCGGCGAGGCTGGTCGGGAAGGGAAGATGCACCTGTCGACGGTGTTCGGCCCAACGCTCGACTCGTTTGACGAGGTGGTTAGCGGGTACCGTCTGCCGGAGTTGCGCGCTGGGGACTGGCTGGTGTTCCACGACGTTGGAGCGTACACCACCGCATGCAGCTCCAACTTTAATGGCTTCTCGACGTCGCACATGAGGACTTACCTTGCCTACTCCACGTCTCCACGGCACCTAAGCGAGATTTGACTTGCCTACCGGATCGCTGAAATTTCAATGCGTGGCACTGTTCCTTGAGTAGAATCCTATATACTCCGTCCGCCCAAATTCGTAAGCGTATTTTTTTTAATGATTTTATTTATAAATATAAAAGATATTTTTATTTTAATATATACTAGGGTGATGTTCCTATGTACCTCTAATATATATATATATATCTTTATTTCATATTCTCTACGTGCATGCATTGACTATAGTGCTTAATTATAATAATTAGAGGTAATCTAATTATTTTTAATATCTTCTTGGTTTATATGCCAAAGAAATATGCTTTGTAAATTTGAACGAAGGGAGTACTCTGGTTGGCACGCTTTGCTGAAAAGTGAAATTGTGAAAAATGAGATATATTGGTAATTTGGTAGGTGGTATACTCCCTCTACTAAAGCCGGTGGAAATCGCGCTCCCAGGTTCATTTGAGCCGGGAGGGAGCCGAGCCGGAAAAAAAATTGCGTTTGGGTCTTTTTTTTGTAAAAAAAAATACATTTAGGTCTTTTTGAAAAAATATTACGGTTAGGTCTTTCTTTTGCGAAAGAAAAATATATTACGCTTATGCATTTTTTGCGTTTTTAAGCCTTGTGCTCAGGTCCTTCTTCGGAAAATCAAAATTACGTTTCGGTCCTTTTTGAAAAAAAACATGATTAGGTCCTTTTTATGGAAAAATATATATACTACGTTTAGATCCTTTTCCTTTTTTTAAACGTTCCGTTTAGGTCTTTTTTCCGAAAAAAAACTCGTTCAGGTCCTTTTTCGCCGAATAAATGCGAAAAAACGCGATTAAGTTCGTATCCTTTCAGACGTTTCGCATGTTTCCTCAATTTTCTCATGTAAGAAGCGACAATCACATGTTTTCTCGATTTTCTCGTGTGTGGAGCGACGATCGCGATGTGACACGCCACGGTCAATTATCTAGTATGGTCTACGGGGACTTAATTCTACTCTCTGAGAATTCGTTAGAAACTCACCCACGCACACTCATGTATAAGACTCACTATCTATCACATAAAAAGCTTCGTAATCGCTAGGTTATAGGTGTTATACATCAAACTCCCAGTGAACGCACGGCACGACTATACTATACCTCGCAGAAATGCCGCGCGCAGGGCGTTTTGAGCCGGGACGGGGCCGGCTTGGGCTCGAGGCCAAATTTTTTTACATCCGAGTCCTTTTATAAAAAAAACTATTACAGACAGGTCCTTTTAGAGAAAAAAATGTTGCAATTTGGTCCTTTTGCCGAAAAAAGATTATATATTACATCCATGCCCTTTTAGCGTTTTTAGGAGCAGCGCTAAGGTCCTTTTTAGGAAAATCGAAATTACGTTTAGATCCTTTTTATAAGAAAAAAATACCTTTTTTAAAAAAATATGCATTGCATTTATATCATTTTTTCGTTTTTCTAGCATTACGTTTAAGATCTTTTGCGGAAAACACAGGCTTATTTTTAGATCCTTTTCGCGCGTTTTTTCGATTTACTCGTGTATGAAGCGTCATTCTTGCGTTTTATCGATTTTTTAGAGTGGACAACGTCGCCGCGCATTAATTTTAGTCCAACAAACTCCCAGTGAAAATCGAGCTGCTACAGCACATGATTCGTCGCCTCCCCCTTCATCCAGAGTCCGCCGTCTCCCCCTCTCTCGGGGCGATCGATTTGGGATAAACGAGTAGCCAGGTCGAGTGGTCGACTCCCTCTCCTCTCTCTGTCCAAACTCCAAACGCCCGGGAGTCTCCCCGCGTGGCCGGGCCACCGCCGGCCCCAGCGGGAGCGCATGTTCCGCGAGGAGTTCGAGCCTCGCCGCCGCCGTCTCCGCGAACTCTGCCGCGCCGACTGCGTCTACAAGGTGCCCTAACCCTGCCCCCAGCTTGCGTTTCCTTGATCCAATTCCGGTGGATTGATAGATCCGGGAGCTGGGCAAATGTGGCTGGCGGTAAACTCTGTGAGATACGAATGATGCAAGTGGCAAAAGGGTACATAGTTCTTTTCTAATAATGGTACAAGTTAGAGCGTTTGTACAGTAGTTGGATATAGAATTCAATTGGCAGCCTCGTGTGCTTGGGAAGCTGAATCAAGTTGGAAAACGTCTACATGTATCCACTGAAGCAACGATCACGAACCATTTCACCAAGCATAGGCATTCCTGCTTGGGACAATAATGTGCCATTAAAGAACATTTTTGGGTGATTGCTTGATATGGTTAGTCCACAATCACTTGTGCTCAGCTTTATTATATAACTAATTTATGTAGATTTTACAGATTTTATGATCATTTGTACCTGTATATTTAGTTGAATTCTCTCTCTTTACTAGCAGTGTTATTCAGTAATTCCTATATATGAGAAGTGTATTCAGCTGAGGCAAGAAAAGGAAATACGTAGCGCCGTAGCCTAAGAGAAACAGCTCCTTGATTTTCCACACTACTTACGTTTTTGAGTTGTTTCATCATTGATAATGCATTTTATATGACCTTATGGAACTCAATTGAATAGTTGCTCTAAATGCGCTTGACACCCTGGCTGTGCCTGAACAGTACTAATCTGGGCCTCCTGGCCCATTTTACCGTTATGGCATTATGATTAGATTAATACCCTCTTCTTTGTTTTTAGCATGTGCGATCACCTTCTCCCCTTTTCCTATTTTACTAAATGTTCATATCTTAAAATTTTCTACTTATTCTCTCTATATGGTTGCCAAAAGCTATCTTTAGCAATACGAGGAAGGAAAAAAAATGTTCCCTAGGAAAGCAATAACATCAATAACAATTATAATTTTCTAATAAAGTTAAGTTTCTTTTCTTGCCTCATATCACTTAGTCTCCTTATTTTTTTCTTGTCAGAGACCTGTTTCTAAGATGATGAGATACATTAATAAGTTAAAATCTGATTTTGGCGGAAACATTGTGTCTCTTGAGCGTGTTCAACCATCCTTGGATCATGTACCACATAGGTAAGCCGCAAGCTAAAATTTGTACTTTTCCCCAGAAGTTCTATTTGTTGTTAAAAGGTTGCACTTAAGTCTTTGCTTCTTTACAGACTTTCTAAATTCAAATCAAGCATTACAGTAAAGCAGATTAGAGCTTGTGTTTGTATAACTCTAGTTTCTAGTAGATCAAGCAACCATGCGCCCACTAAGATAACCAAAACCACTGCATCGAGCTCAAAGAGTAGATGGATCTATAGCAGTCATTTGCCTCATTTGGACTATGTTTGTGAATTGTGAAAGTTACATGCTTCACATTTTTGTTGTTATGTATACTTTTTCTAATAAATTGCAACATGTATAAACACAATTAGCCACCTTTTGTGCCTAATAAACCAGCCGTATGACAAGAACAACTTCATAATATATGGCGCTCAACACAAAGTAAAAGGTGTTAGCATCAAAAAGTAACCTCAGCCAGTAAAAAAGAAGTAGCCTTTGGTAATAATATCACATAAACAATATATTATTTCATCTCGTAACTGAATGAAAAACTATCAAATACCAGTAACTTGTCAAGTACCAATTAGGTCTATCCAAGATATGACAGTAGTTCATTCAACTTTCTTGGATTTTTTAATTTGGTACGACTCTCATTATACAGATGTACCCCCTTCGAAAAATTGATATACTATCTTTAAGCACATACGATATGAATCTGGAGTTAATATTGGAGAGCATTATGCTTTTTTATGTGAATTTTGAACCCATATATCTTGAACATTAGCTGCAACCGCAAGTCATATACTTTTGGTTGTTGCATTAATAAGGTTCGTGTAGGAGAATTCCAGCTAGCACGATGTCTCTTGTAAGTTCTAAAACATTTTATATGTTTGGATGTTGTACTTGATCGATAGGTTACTGCATGGAACAAGTTTTGCTCTTCCGGTTGTACCTAGGGCTTGCGAAGTTCTGAGTGTTATATTTGTAGGTATTTCATTCTTTAATTGAAGATACCCATACACAGGTATTCAACGGTTATTGAAACTCTACCATCAGCTACTTCATATTCATTACATCAGGAAATGCAACCTACATTGCAAAAAATGCGGATTCTAGTTGTCCATCCACTAAAGCAGTCTCCAAATTACACTAGTGAGGGTTTTATGGTTCCTGTGGTCACATATATCGATTCAAAACCAGATTTTGGATTTGAGACATTGTTTGAAGATAAAGGTTGTTGCAAGGGTTTGAATGAATTTCTTATATATGGTACAAGTGATGTTGTAACCATATGTAAAGAGGTCTTTGTTAGGGCACGGAGGGTGAGATATGCTTGGACTAGAGGTACCTCCATATCTACGGGTGTGATTATTTTCTTGTGTTCTATGGAAATGCTAAACTGGAGGTGTATTTATGCATGTAGGGTTCAGGTAAAACTTCATTGCTAAAAGCAATGCTAGGACAATTTAAAGAAAGAAACAATACAGTTCTTGAGTGCATTCATGTAGATTTGCATGGCAAAGGAGTATCAAATGGATTGTGCTACTTAGATTCAAAAACAGTGAACTTGCAGGAACAAAAACAGTGAATTTGTCATTATATTATTTGCCTGGCCGTAAGAGGGGTAAAAGCAGCTTAAATTGTCCCAGAAGAGCACATCTCGCGTAATTCCAACCGGCTCACCGGTTTCCTTTCGCACTCCCTGGTTGAAATGAGCTATATATGAGTCTATGTTACATTGCAAGGTAGCAGCAGAATTGTAGCCTTAACGTTTCTCTCAATCTGATTATACCTGACGTGCTCATTTAGGGTGGTTGTGCCATGCTTATTTTCCAAAGTTGTTAGGGAAAAGCGAGTGTGAAAAATCTAAGACCTATTTGGTAAGTTAGAACAGGCAAATTAGATTTAAGTTTAACAAATTATGTTTATCCAGTGGCTGATTGTTTCATATTCTCCCAGGTGATTTTTTTTCTTTCCTAAACTATTTCTTTGTCTTGTGTTATTTGGAATGCAACAATGTCTTTGTTGTAACGTGGTTTACCCAAAAATAAAGCACTAAATATTTTGAAAACAGTTCTACCAAACAAGATTATCTTGATCAACTCAGCAAGTTCCGTATGTTTTAAGGAAACTAACGTAAACTTTAGAGTGTTCCTAAAATTTCAATTTTTGCAATCTCAAATTTATGCTCCATCTCCAACAGAGCACTATATAGTAATTTTAAAGGGAACATCCTTTTTCCTGCAAAACTGAAGTTCTGCATTCTCATCAGTCCGTTATGATTGCTCCCTACCACTGGAAGAATCACTTGAGTTGAAAAAAAAACACTGCACTCTTAGTCAACGAAGATTTTTTCTGCACTCGATGAAGTTTACAAATTTCAATTCGTAAAATTTGGCTATATTAAAAGCCGATTCATCGAGGATCAAAGTTTGTATACTACACCAGATCAGAGCATAAGCCAACAAGAGAAAAGAATAGCTTTGCTACCGTCCGTCCAAACGATCGTGCAGTGAGCGGCCCAGATCTATCCAAGCCCACCTCTTCTCTCGGTGGCCTCCTCCGCAAACTCCACGCAAAACCCTAGCCCCCGCCTCCCGCCGCTGCCTCTCCCGTCCCCTCGCCGGAGCTCGCCTCCCCCTCCTCCTCTAGCTGCGACCTCGCGAGATCGCACCCACCCATAGCGGCTCCCGATGTCCATGGCGCAGAGGGCTGTGGGCCTTCTCCGGCGGTCCCTCGGGCTCGCGCCGACGACAGCGCAGAGAACACTGAGCACCAGCGCCGCGCCGGCGGCGTCCGCGGGGGGAGAGGCGGTGGCGAAGGAGGTGAAGAGGAGGAAGAAGAAGAACCTGTTCGACGTGGTGCAGTTCCTGCCGGGGTGGGGCGTCGGCTACAAGGTCGCCAAGACCACCTGGCGCGACGTCTCCTACCAGATCACCAAGATCAACCTCTACAAGGTACAAGGTTATCCATCCCCTAATTCCTCCCCCCACACACACACACATTTGGATTAAATCTTTCTCTTCTCATTTTTGTTGTGATTTTGTGATTCGTGTAATACAGGACGGTCGGCACGGGAAGGCGTGGGGGATTCGGTACAAGGCCGGTTGGTGTTCAATCTCTCCTATTTTCTTCCTAATTTGGCATTACCTGTCTTGAAGATGCTTTTTAGTGGATTTGTGGAGTGTGTGACATCTGATAGGGCGTGTGTAGTTTGGTACACCATGAATGTGCCGTGGAAGACTACTGCTGCTGCTAGGCATCAATCTGTGCACTTGCACACACTAGCCTCTGATTTCTGTTTGCAGCTTGTCATCCTCAAAATAATTTGATTATGCCTTATGATTCTGATTTGGGATAACTTTGCGTCTTGACTAATGAATTTCACAACAGAATTGTCTTTAGGCAAAGTAACAGATAATTTTTTTACCCATGCATAGCTCAATGCAAATATGGAAGAAGGACCTGCACTTTGTAGGTTTTGAGGTTTGATATGTAACAAAAACACCGGACCCATTCTCTTTTGAAATCAATTGTGAAAAAGAACTACTGATCCTTAGCTTTTGTAGGAATCCTTCTCCAGTGTAAGTTTTACTTGTACTTGGACTCTCTTTTCATTCCTTTGTGTTCTTCCCCTATTGGTTAATGTGTATGATTCAGTGTCCCTTGAACTGTGTCGTTGGATAATACTAAACTAACTTGCAAATTTCTAGCTGAGCTTGGCCTGGGTTTCTGGTAGGACTTCAAGCAAGAGTTTCTGAAGGGTATGAACCTCGAGAAAAGAAAAACATGAGCTTCACGATAGAAACTTCAAATTTCATAGCTAGGTGTATGCAATTGCAAAACCAAAAGGGATGCTCAGTAGCAGTTGGAGCATATGATAAATTTTCTGCGGACATTGTAGATTGTAAGGTCTTAATCAACAAGTAGAGGAAAGAAATACAGGCAGCAAGTGTAAGAAGATACTCGTCAATACAAAATGTATTGCACATAACAGTTGATCAAGCTTTAATGGCTGTACAAATAACAATTAATGCCAGCTTCAACATCAACAACAAACTGGCATGGTGGGGTAGGCCAGCCAATTGGTATTTTTTTTCTGATGTACTTGAATTCGGTAATGTATCTATGTACGACTTTAAGATCTCTTGAGGCGTTGATAATCATATATAAGTATACGAGTCTCATACTCTCGAATCTCCATTGATTTGATGTAACTGAAATCAAATTCTATTTCCTGCTTGTGATAAGTAATGTGTTAAATCTTTTATGAACTCATCAACAGTATTTGAATCCCCATCTATTTAATGTTTTTGTTTTCACTCCCAAATAATATGAAACTACTATGTGTTGTTTATCTTTTTCAATAACATGAAAAATTATAAACATAGCCTTCAGAATACACTAGATGAACAGATGATTTGTGTCTCCAAATACTCCCTCCAGTCACAAAAGGAAGTCGTTTTTGGGTGGCATGCAGTCAAACATTATAAACTTTGGCTATCAATATTTTTTTTTGAATATTTAGAATGGACACATCGAAATGATATGTCTAGATTTGTCTCAAAAAATACTTTCATATAATATTATAATTTTAGTAGGTTTTATAAATATGACAATAAAATTAAGTGGTCAAAGTTGTATTTGTGACTGGAGGGGGTAGCACTTTTCTCTGCTTTCTGTTATGTGCTCCAAAACTTTCAGTCGTATGCCGCCTTAGTTTGCCCCCAGCTATTTATTTTCTAGTATCTGAATTCTGAGACAACGATAGAAATCAGGTGGTTTGTTTAATCATGTTTATGACGTTGCTGTCTGTCATAAGTGACAACCGGGTACATTTAACTGGCCCCAGTCAAAAACGTTTAGGAAGCAAAATGTTGAAATCTGCCATAACTACCACTTACTGAGTCAAAAGGCATACTCTGGCTTTTAAACTAAATTACAGAAAACATACATACTTGTCATAACATAAAATTAAATTATCTTATGTCCGGGTTATATTCCCATGATTTCTCTTCTTAGTTCTCTCATCTGCTTCTCTTCCAGGTGCGCAAGCGGCAGATGCTCCAATAAGAATCAGCGGAGTTAACAAACGTGGGTGGAAGTACATAAAGGAATCGCAGAAGACAATACAAGATACCCCCAAAATAGAAACGCCTGTCGGCGCTTAGTCGCAACCCAAAAGATCCTGCTTTGCCTTTCCCTTGATGAAAATCGCTAGATGGTTGTTGCTAGATGAACAGAGCCACTGTTGTTGAATGGATTGAAGCGTTCCTTTTTGTTGATCGATGACGATTGAACTCACTGTAGTGTTTGACATCCAATTTTTTTGGATCATTTTCCATAATGCACTCTATACAGGTGCACTATGTTCTGTATGGTCAACTGGACAAGTGGTGATGGCCTCTAGTTTGCATTCTAACGCGCGTTTGTTTCTGTTAGATGCTTGCCCATCTCCATTCTTCGCGTGGGGCTAAACATCCAGACGGAATTTCCAGTGGCAACACCTGGCCTTCGTGTAGAAGCAGTGTTGAACTATTGAGACGATGGTGTATCTCCGATCTTTACAAGGGTTAAAACATTCGGACGGAATGCTCTTTTGCCTGAAAGTGTCTTAATCGTACGATCTCAATTGAAAATGTTTCATGCAACTAGGCATGAGACGCTTGTTTAAAAAGTTGCACATATTTTTTTTGCTACGAACTTTTTTTTTGTAGTGCAACATTTTGAAGTAATTATTTCAACGGAATTGCTAGCAATCAGACGTCTGATTTTTTCGGACGTTTTGCAACATTTTTTTCCTACACGTGAAACATTTTTTTCCCACGTGTGAAACATTTTTCTTTCGATAATAGTAAAAATATGAGCGGAGAAAAAAATGTTGCACACGTTGGAAAAAAATGTTGCAGCGAGCGTCCGATGAAATGAACAGTATCGGACGTCCGGACGCTAGTATTTCCCATATTTCAATAGCGGTTTCAAAAAAAGCAATTATTGCAATACTGGTCCGATTCATGGAAAATTTCTGGTGTCCGATTATTAGCCCTTGCCAATATTTTTTTGGCGTCATCAGCCCGTCATCCCATCGGCCATTTTTTTCCTTGGACGGCGCAACTAACCCACTCGTGGACAAATGTGGTGGATGAAAACGTGTTGGAATCTTCAGCGTAAGTAGACAGCAAAACAAAGCAAAATGACTGGCTTTTTCCCCCTCTAACATGGTATGTCGCTCTCAGAGCCTATCCAATTCATAGTAGCTCTCGATGGTTGTTTTAGTATAGAGTGTTCGTCGTATCACTATATCAGCTTAACTTGCCTTACAAAACATTCGATTCCAATGTATAATAGATACACAATAGGTCCACAAAAATCTTAAATTGAAGCTTGACTATATACTCCAATGAACAATAGCTGCAGAATACATCCACAAAAGCTGAAGCTAAGATTTCTTCGTTACACTCGAGAAGGAATATATCCGAATGTTACTTTTTAAAACAACCATTTGTCGCTCATCTCCCCTATATTCACGGTGAAATATTAGGGTTGCTCTTCGATTGGAAAAATCCAAGGATCTATTTAACAATCACGTTTTTTTACTCAAACAGTCGATTTTTCATCGGTTGGATCAAACCTATCGTTTAACTCTCGTCCTATAACTAATACTAATGGATCTCCTCCCACCTCTTCGATCCAACCTAGCGCTTGATTCATGGCCTTGCCAGAGCTTCGCCGCTGCCTCCTCTACCTCTACCATGGCACATGCTCCTCCACCCCTTGAGCTACCACATCCCTAAGCACCGCCGCTGCTGCCTCGTTGATGTCTTCCTCCTAATGCTATTGTAGTTGCAGTTGCCTTTTGTCATTGATGCCTTCCTACTCCTCTTCCTCCTTATGCTATTGCTGTTGCTTTTTGGTAATATTGAAGTATAAGTGAATTGTTTAATTTTCTTATTAATTTAAGCTTTTAAGTGAACCGACCGATATAAACACTTAACTTAACAGGCAACTCTTCATATAAGGGGAAAAAAAAGCAGTCAGCGACTGAGAGCGTAGCGACTAGCGAGCATTCATAAAAGTGGCATTCGGCGGCAGCACTCGCCGGAGACAGCTGCCCCAAAGCACGAATGTCCAAGCGGATCTCAACTGAGTCTATATATAAATATAAAAACAAAATCGGAAAACTAAAAAACGGTTGGAAAAATGGGAAGCGTGCAAGGTTCAAAATTTCGCCGAATTTCGGCGAAATTTCACCGAAAATTCGGATTTCGGACCACCCCGAGATCTCAAGTACCGGCCGGGAAAAAAAGTTAAAAAAAATTTGAAATTGCTACAGTGAAATCCGAGATTTCGTTTTTTAGCCAAATTTCGTGTTTTTTGGCCGGTTTTGAAAGTTTTAGGACCGTATTTGGTCCAATAACCCTTAGGAAAGTCATCTCCTATGAAAATTTGTTGAAAAACCTAATTTTTTAAACATTTTAAAATTTTGGCAGAAACACTATCAGATTTTTATAAAATTTTAAAAGCATGGTAATAATCTGAAAATTTTATGGTACTATACTTAGTAGATTAGGATTATACATAAAAAATTTAAAAATAATTTAACTTCATTTGTTATCTTTAAAAAATCAAAAACAGAATGAACATAATTGGGACAGTTATATTGTCAGAATTTTATAAATTTTCTTGTGTGTGATTATGATCTAAATTTTTTTTGAGAGATTAATAATTGACTCAGTAACATTATATAAATTTTTCAAAAAATTTCAACTTTTTTTGTTTGGTCAATCAAATCTATGTAAGCATTGAACTTCGTTTGATATATTATATTTCAAAAATCAAAAAGAAAAGAACATAAATGGTACTGTGCCTTGTAAGAATTTTATAAATTTACTGGAGTGTGATCATGAATCAAAATTTTTATGGGATATTAAAAACTTCCTTATCACCATTATTTAAAAATTTCGAAAAAAATTATGGTTTACATAATTTTTCATTTTGTTCAAGTTTACCGGTAAGCCATTTAACATGGCATTAGTACTGTTCGAATTTTTAAAAATTCATACAGTTTGATCATCATCTGAAAATTTTATGAGAGCATTATAGATACATCATAACCATGCACAAAAAATTTCAACATTTTATAACTTCATTTGTATCATTTTCCATTCGGATCAAACTTGTCGGTCAGTGTTCTATCAGGACAGCGTCACTCTCCGAATTTTTAAAAATTCCTCACATGTGATAATCAGCTGAATTTTTATGATAATATTAGTTATGGATCATAACTATGCAAAAAAAATTTCAACAGTTTATAACTTGATTTGTACCATTTTCCATTCCGATCAAACTTGTCGGTCAGTGTTTTATCTGGACAGTAGCACTCTCCGAATTTTTAAAAATTTCTCATGTGTGATAATCAGCTGAAATTTTTGTGAGAACATCAGCATTGTGTTAGAAACCTCAAAAAAAAATTTCAAAATTTTTCGATAACGTTTAGACCACTTTTCAGCCAGTGCAAAAAACCCGAAATTTCGAGTTTTTTCGCCGAATTTCGGTTTTTTTTTCCGGATTGGACCGGATTTGAATTTTCAAATTCAAATTTTATCCGAAATAATTTCGAAAGACACGGAGCGAAATTTATTCAAACCGAAATTTGAAACCTTGGAAGCGTGAATCTTGTGGAAGTGTGGCACGTGGCCAGCAGCAGCAGCAGACTAGGGCAGCTAGGACTAGGACTAGGACTAGGGGTGCGAGGAGGAGAGGAGGGACCCTGGGCCCCTGGCCCTGGCGATCGGACTGGCACGAGAGTTAAAGCGAAGCCGGCCGCTCCAGACCGCACCGTCGCCTCGCGCAATCGATTCATTCGGTCTTTGGCCCTCCCCTCCGCTCCCCTCCGCCGTGAACCAACCCACCGGCCCCGAGACTACCCTTGCCGCCCCGCGCCCTCCTGCCTTCCGCGAGTCCCCACCCCGCCTCCTCGCTTCCCCCGGCCGCTCGCTGCAGGAGTCTCCGCCTCCCCCGTCCCCGGCGGCTCCCGAAGCCCTAGGGTTTCGCCACGGCAGGTAGCTACCTCGCGGGAGGCCGATCTCTCCCGCCCTCCTCTTCGCTCGTTCTGTTGGATCGGCAAGGGTGGTACGTGCGTTCGAGTTCAGCTCGTACACCTAAGCGAGTAGGCGTAGATCTGCGGGATTGGGGCCGCGGGCTCGATGATGCTATCCATTGGGGTTCTTGGAATGCGTGGAGAAGGCCGTTGCTCGGGTCGGATTTTGTTTGTATTTGTTGCTGTAAGCTGATTTTGTTTGTATGCGATGCTTTGGACCTTTGGTAGTAGCCATGTCATTAGGGGAATTTTTTTTGTAATGTAGCTTTGTTCATCGTTTTTGGTTGTGTGCATGTGTTGTTGCCATCCAACTCCAGTTAGTGCTCAAGTAGCATGGTAGAAGGAGAAGCAGCACCAATCACGGTAAAGTTGGATGTGATGTCGAATCTGGTTAGTCCAAATAGTGGAAGCCCGGAACTATAGTTGTTGATATTTCCTTGCTGGAAAGGTTGCGTATATACCATTGACAAGTTTCGGATGCTTACTGGTACTGCATCTATTTGTATGCCCAGCCCAGTGGCTGAGGATCATCTGCTTGATCCACAAGACTTGTTCCAAGGGGCAGAGAGAGGACATGTTCTGTATCGTACCATTAGAGTCCGTGTGGCCTTGGTCCTAAGCAATCCCAGATGAAACCCAGTTTGAATTAAACAGAGAAGGTACGGACTATATCATTTGGAGCATATGAAAGGAAATGGCTACTGTTGATTTGCTGGTTCATTTGTTAGCTTCTCTGCATGTTCCATGTCACAGCACAATTTTGTGGAAAACTAATAGATGCTGACAGAAATTCATATAGGAGTGGACATTAATTGATATTTATGTCTATCATGTAGCAAGTAGGATTTGCGACCATTTTCAATTTTGTTCATCTCAGGGCCCCATCATGATATTATTTAGCTTTATGCTCAGTGTTCATGGTCAGGCTAGTCAGGCCTTGCCAAATGAGTTAATAGAAATTTCATTATTCATTTAAGCACCCTTTGCCCTTGCTTATCTGCTTCTAGTGTCTTGATTTGGTTGAGATGTGAACTTTCGATCTAGTTGCTGTTGGTAGCACAAGCTTATAGAGTGAGCATACTGATCTCCAGAGTCCAGATGCAAATGCAGTATTAGATAATCATGTTTATAATTTCAACAGGTTAAGGTATGGTGGTCAACTTCATAAGTACATGTAGTCAATTTATAATAAGTAACTAATGCAATTTGTGTTTGGGCTGTACAGAAGTTTGCTACTTATATTTCATTCAACATTTAATTCTGATTTTCTTATGATGCTTTTATAAAAGTAAAACTGAGCTTTTGATGTTGTTCATGCAGGGATTATGAATCGTCAACAGCAGTCTGTACCTCCTAGAAATTCCACCAATGGATTCCCCCATCGGAAGCTTGATAGGGAGGGTAGTGGAAGGCATGAAAATAAAACACACCTGATGAAATCTTCATCTGGCGGTTTTACCAATGCAGGTGAATATCTTATCCCATTTTACATGTTATAATGTTCAAGAGCTAGTGTTGATAACGTTCTATTTGGGTTTAGAAAATGGAGGTAAACTAGGGCACGCAAGCCCTTCACGGGACCGACTAGTCTATGTTATGACACAGCTTATTGGGCATCATGTGGATGTGCATGTCAAAAATGGGTCTGTTATCTCTGGAATCTTCCATGCAACAAACACCGACAAAGTCTTTGGTACATCTCTCACTTTTCTCTCCGATTTGACATTACTTTTTTTTTTTCAAATCTTTTTAGCGTTTCCTTACTTCTCTGTTGTTCATTGGAAGACAATTTTTCCCAAACTGTTTTCCTTGTCATAATCTCTGTTTACTTAAGAATCAAGCTTTTCTTGTAGGAATTGTCTTGAAAATGGCACAGCTGATAAAGGATGGTTCTGTTGGTACACAAAGCAATTCTATTGATGTTATAAGAAAGTCTGAGACTATGATAATACCAGCAGGGGAGCTTGTCCAAGTTCTTGCTAAGGTTTTGTTCTCCACCTTTAGTTTTCTGTCTGCCCTGCTTTTGAAATGAACTTACAGGTTGTCATGAACTATTGTTCCATTTTCTGCATTCTTTATATAATGTCTATCACTGTTATCAATTATTAGGACGTAGCACTTGGGGGTGATGAGCTGCCAAAAGGTCCTGTCCATGATAAAAGGATAGACTTAATGATAGATTCTGCTATTTCTCGTTCTCATTATCCTGAAGAGAGGGAGCTTGAGCGCTGGGCACCAGATGAAGGAGATTCAGATTGCATCGAATTGGAAAAATATGACAGGAAGGGGAATAGGTACTGAAAAACTAAGTTAAGATTTAGCTTTATATTTAACTGTAACAATGTATCTTCTTGGTTATTATATTTCGTGTGCATGATGACTATTATACTTGAGTGACCTAGATTCATCTCTTGAATCGACTGCTATGAATCATAGCAGGGATATCTCCCTTGTCATATTCTGTTAATCGTTTCATGCTGATACAGTGTATAATTGGTTTTATAACAACATAGAGCACCACATGAATGCCAATCTATTCTTTTTTTTCAAAAACACTGTGTCAAGCTATGAAAAAGGATTTACATGCTATGCAATACATTGCTTTGTCAGTGAGTATGCATTTTTCGTTCGAGTTAATATTCTCATCTTTGTTCTTGCATCAATTTGTTGTTTTGGTTGGAAACCTTGCTAGAACATGTGCTCACATCATTAATAACTTGTTAGAAACTTTGATCTAAGCAAAAGAAAAAGTTTATGCAGGAATTATTTTCTGCTGGTATCACCATGATTTTTGTTAGATTTTTAGAATTTTCTTTCATGGAAAGGTGCTTATTGTAAAGCATGGCAGTGCCTTACATATTTTGTCCTGTGCTTCTATTGTATGTGTTATCATGATGATCAATAGTTAAATGTTGCTAGGAGCTGGGACCAGTTCGAAACAAATGCAGCTTTGTTTGGGGTAAAGAGTACTTTCAATGAAGAACTTTATACCACAAAGCTTGACAGAGGTCCTCATATGAGAGAGCTTGAAAAGCATGCTTCAAGGATAGCCAGAGAAATAGAGGGAGAAGATACAAAAGATATTCATCTTGCTGAGGTAAGCCTCTGCTCACATGGGTTTTCCCGCCGTTTTTAATAAAATATGGGGATGGCTATGTAATAACTACAAACACTTTCTGGCTAAAAATGATTTCCAACTTTTCTCCACTTTTGAAAATTTTCTCTTCTCCCAGTCCCACTTGTGGGATGATTAGTGGATGGTAAAGAAAGTGCTAGTTACTGCATAGAGATAAAATACAAAAAATGTAGATAGTCATTCCAATAAAATGTTTGAATATGATAATCATTCCAATAAAATGTTTGAATATCGTGATTACTTTCACAGGAAAGAGGTTTATATTTGGATGAAGACTTGGAGCATGATGAAGAGATAAAATATTCAGCAGTGCGTAGAGATACCGATAACTGCAAATTTAAGTCATTTACGAATGTCTCAAGCAGTACGCATCCTTTTGATTCGGTTACCAGGGCAGGCAACATTGATACCAAGGATGCATTGGCATGTTCAGCAACAACGGTACGGAAATGAAACAACTTCACATGTTCTGTATTCCCTCTATCTGACGTGATCTGCAATATGCAGCTTTTACCATTAAATTTTATACTAATATGTTAGTAAAAAATTTAAAAAAGAGTGAGGTGTACCCTTTGTCCCTAAACTTCCACTAGTGTGCCGCACTCCTTGCAAACTGCATATTTAGGTGCCTAATTGTATAATTGAGTCTAAGTCTAAGATTGGCTGAATTAGCAATTAGCAATGACATGGCACTTCGAACCAAATTTGAGTTAAAGTTTGACAATGTGCTTGCAAGTAAGATCAATGGGAAGATAGTAAAAGTAATCCAAAGACGCCAATATTTCCTTCAAATCCAAAGGCAACAATTTTCCATTGATTTTTACATGGTCAAAGTCGATTTAGATTGAACTAAGGTGTCATGTCATCTCAAGTTACTAATTAAATATGGTTTGCTTCTCTATTGACTCAATTATACAAGTTTAGGGACCTAAATGTTCAATTCGCAAGTTCAGGTTCAAGTGAAACACGAGTATAATTTTAAGGAGATATTATGCAATTTCCTCTGAAAAAATATAATACTAAAAAGTAGTTTTTATAATGAATCAACTAAAATTATCTTCATGTGACCTATCTCAGAAATAGTTGCGCATTCTAAAAACAAACTTAACCCCCATTGTTTTGGCTGGCAGAAGTTGGTGAATCTTTTGCCTTTTCTCACGGATTACAAATTTGCTGCATCTATCTAGTTACTTTTGGGTTTGAGTGACTATTATTTTTCAGTTAGAGTTTGTGATACATTTTCATGCTGTGAGATATCCCAACTGTAAGTAGCTGTTCTGAAGAACCTAGTGTTTAAACAGTAATTGTCTGATGCACTCTTCTACACACTTTTTTAAACAAATGGCATCAAATGTGAAAGCAATATTTGTTCTAGTGCCCTAATCTATGCACTATTATTAAAAATGACATTAACTGCTAAATATCACAGCTTGTATTCTTGATATTCAGGGTGAAGAATCATCTTCCCATGTATTTGGTGGTACCCGTTTGTCTGCCACTGCTGCAACAAATAATGCTAGCCAGCTAACATCTGATTACCAGGCAAATAAGCTCTTGTCTGTTGACGCCAACAGGTAGAAAAGGCTTTTTCTCTTCATGGTTGTTAAGTTTTGTCTATTCAATTTATGAGCAGAGCAGATAGGTTGTGTCAAAAGATTTATATCTTCTATATGTTGCAACGTGCAACACAGTCCCAATGCAAATTTATTTTATCTGCTACACTTACTACATTCTATCATAAGCTTTCTTTTATATGCTGTAACATCAATTAAAATGATTTGCCGCGAATCCAGTAACTTTGGTGCTTATGCATGGTTTGTTACAATTCCACTTCAGTGTTAACTGGTTAAATATTTACATTCAGTTTTCCCCACGGGGCTACTACATCCTGGTTACTATGCTACCTTGCTATTCATTAGCATGACCATGTTGACTGCCCTAGCAGGAACCTTTTAGGATAGAGAATTTTAATGGCAATATCATTGATTTCGTAGGACAATGTTTGACACATTATTATGAACCTTAGGTTGGATGGCAAGCACAGCAAAGGTGACAGTGGTGGCAACAGGAATTTGCAACCTGAGAATACTGTAAGCTTCCTTTCCTTTTGTGTTAATATAATTATGATTTTACTTTCTTTCATACCTGAATTAATGTTTTTTCCTTAACAGTCATCTGAAGGCAGTAGACCATTGATTTCTGAAGGTAGGCAGTAAATTTATGCATCAACTGGAAGTTTGTTTAAGTGTATTCTTTGCTCTGTTTAGAATGCAGTGGTCATTTGGATTTCACGTGTTAGCTTTTAGCCCTATAGTTTTCTGGTGATTGTTCTTGATTTTTTTTTAGGTTTCTTGTGGTAGTTTGTGCCTATATGGTATAGTTGAATGTGTGAAGAAAATACCATGATGGGTAATTCTAAGTTGTATTGACAAATGGTAAATTCTAGCTGTTACAAAGTCATTATATAAAAAGTTAAATGTGATCCAGTTGTGGATATAGCGAGTAACTCCAATTCAATGGAATCATTTCTTCACTATTCTGTGCCAAGTAGATTATACTCGTGTAGTCGTGTTCCAGCGTAAGTTTTACCTTCACTGTTTATTTATTTATTCAACAACAACCACCACTAAGCCTTTTGTCCCGAACAAGTTGGGGTAGGTTAAGAAAGAAACCCAATTAAAGTCAATAAAACCCCTAAACTTTCGATTTTAGGTCATAGTTCTGGTACGTGATCGCTAACTTTCATGTACTCCTATCCAACGCCAAATCTTTGGAAACGTTCCAACCCCTTAAGTTTCTTTTGATTCAGTGTTGATAATTTCCCCTCTACAACCGCAGAATCCTGTTTTATGTTTAGATGCTTTCTGGTGTTTATGTTAAATTAGGACCTTTACTCTCACCACTCATTTATTTTTACAGCGGAATCTAGTGGCCTTATTAATTTGAGCTTCCTACACATGCACCATTCTGAATTGCATGAAATATATTTAACAGTACATTATGTGATGATGTGATAATCTTTTGACAGATTTGGAAGGGCCACCTTCAAGTTCGCATGCATATGAGCCTTCATCTTCTGGTCAAGGAAACAAGTCCTCAGATAGTTCGACACCAGAATATACTGTATCTGGCAAACTTCCTTCTGCAGCTGAATATGTGAATTCCTCTCAAAGACCTGGTAGTTCTACATCATCAATATCTGAGCGTGTTGCTGTAACCTCAGCTGCGAGTGCTCCAGGCTTGTCACCAAGCTCTTCGATGGGATCACTTAGCTCAGAAAAATCAAGTTTGAACCCGAATTCTAAGGTCAGGCTGTGAGGAAGTTGTGTATTATATTCGTCCATGTTTTGTGCTTGAATGTCACAAACATCTATTTTTTTTAATTATTTGGCCACTTGTGTCAATGGCACTGACAATTGGTATTTCTGAATCAGGAATTCAAGCTGAACCCTAATGCTAAGAGTTTCACTCCCTCAGCTCCTCTGAGACCACCACATCCTCCAGCATCTGATGGACCATACTACTATTCTAATAACATGCCGACTGCCCCTCTTGGACCTGGTTTACCAGTTGGCATGGGGGTGAGTTCTTTGTACTATTTTTATTTGTGAGTTGCTTGCAATTTATATGAAATGAGTGCAATATTTGAATTCAAATACAATGCATTCATTTAAATAGTGGTCTAAATTATAAATATATTTGTTAGTTTATCTTTTCTGAAAACATTACTGAAGTGTGGCATTGGAATGTTGACAGAAGGAATCAGTCAACGAGTTAATTTCATAGTTACCGGATTCGCGGTAAACCCCCGGTAATCGCGAACCGGATTTGTCGAACCCGAACCGGTTTAGGGTACAGGGTTCGCGTTTGCAGTGGAAATTGGAAGAAAAAGTGGCGAATCACGAACCTGAATCCCATACCACTACTTGGACGAACCGTGTTTCTGGTAACTATGGTTAATTTGGTATTAAGGTTTAGTTACCTGCTAGTCCAAAATGCAAAACCACATGTACATGCGGACAACGTTATTAGGATCGTGACATGGAGTGTAGGATCTTGCATTCTACGATGCTACAGCAGCTGGACGACACGGATCGGGACGAAATCTTGTAGTATCATGGTGGGATTGTGACACAGCTCGTAAGATCGGTAGAATTGTGATACAATCCGATCCAAATTCTCGTGGCCCTCTTGTGACCTTAGCGCAGCAACCTTGCTGGAACCTTCAATTGCGATTTATAGGCTTCACTGGCGAGCTCTCAGTCATGCCGTCCTTCATCAGGATCAAGATCGATCAAGAAGAGAAAAAAAGCACAGCGATTAAGGAAAGTACGACTCCACTGTGGTCCTTCACACCCTCTATGCAGATCCGTCATTGGATGCTTGGATGGGAGAAGAAGATGACATCGCTGGATGCTGGATGGGAGAAGAGGTGCTCCCATGAGCTTCATCGGTAGAAGATGAGAGCAGAGAGTAGCTTCTGGATGGGGATAAGACAGCAGCGAATAGATGTAAAAATGTAAAAATAGTGGATGGAGTCTTATCCAGAATAAAAGAATGAGAGCTACTGTACATCTGTACCTTAAAAGAAATTAAAAAACAATTACAAGCTGTACTCATGCATTGATGCAGATACAGATCATATTTGTGCTTAGTAATGGTATTACTATGTTTTCCTACATAAAATTTTATGAATAACCCTTATGAATTAATGCTTTGTAATATGCAGATTTGTTATATTCATTTTAAAAAATCTCATAGAATTGTGATCCTACCATCCGATCATGTCCAACAAAAAATGATCCTACCTGGGATCATGATCCTCACAACCTTGCATGCGGGTACATGCACTATCTTAAGTTCTTAACCCTCAAAATGCATCAGGATTCGTGCAAGGGGTATTCAATTATTAGAAGATGGGATGGTTTGAATTTTGAGAGTTCACATCAATATCGAGGCACACTTGACGATGGTGATAGCTCATCTACCCACATGTATATGTGGAAAAACCACATTTGTACTAGTCAATCCATTTGTGTTGTAATGATTCTTATTGACCTACGATTGTTGTAGGCTTTCACCATTTCCAATCGTAATTTTAATTGATTGAATTCTTTGTCGTAGTTATATTATATCTAACGACATTAATTAGAATCATGGGATTTTTGGACCAAAAGTAATATTAGTGAAATGTGATTTTACAGGAAAAAAATTGCTTGGGTCATGCCTTCCAAGCGTGTTTTGAATTAAACTAAGTAATTAGTATCCCCTTGAATAATCGGAATTACAATCTTGTTTCTCTGAAAGGAACTACCAGATGGTAAATTTTTTCAGTTGTGTGATGGTCCTTGAACACTGTACAAACTATTTTGTGTTCCTTTTCTTTTGAAAACGCTGCACTTCCACTGGTGGTGACTTGCACAATTTTTCCTTATGCTAGCTAATGGGTAAGTGTATATGATTGCCTTATCACATTTATGCCAATTACATTGCAGTTCCCACCGGCCTATGGTGGCCATCCTATTGTGTACAATGCTCAACCTGGACCTTCGCCCCAGGGTTACATGCACCCTTCTGGGCCACAGGTGAGAGCTTACCCGAAATGAAGTTCACTATGCATTCTTAGTTGATTTACAGCTCTGGACATCATGTTTTAGCTAATCTTTGATCTGAAGTACTGTTATGCTTCATGCTCTAGTTTTAAAATTTGGTAATTGGGTCCTTATCTAAGAATTACACAAATAGATACTTTCAGGGATTTTCCTGGTTATATATAGTTACCGTGATGGCTTGTGTGTGTGCACAATCTCAGGCATGAATGCAGTACCTTTTCTTTTAAACCTTAATCTTCTGATATTTCTGTCCCTCTATTTTCTCTCAGTTTTACATGTTGACATTGTGTCAGCAACTTTTGTTTATTTGCTGAACATGATGCCTAGCTGTGTTTAGAATTGTAGTTTATTAAGCCACGCAAAAATAAGGCAATGACTGAAAGATGTAAACTTTCCACTTGAAAGTTAAATGTACATATTTATTATTATGCATAATAATAACTCTCTTTTTTTGTATTTGCAGTATGGGCAGCAGATGGTGATTGGGCAGACCCGTCCTGTGTATTATTATGCCCCTGTAAGCTAATATAACTGTTTATACGCCTCCTTTTAAGTGGATGTCATACAATCGAAGCACCATTGCGTTGGAGGACCACAATCAGAGCCCGAGTCAAATCCCACATCCTGATTGTGTTTGACATCTGTTTTGCAGGAGATGCAACAATACAGAGGAAGAAACTTCTAGATAGACGATTTTGGTCTGCTGCATGTGGAAGTCGCAGCAATCCCCATCGGTGGGATGCTAACCAGGCCAAAGCGCTGTTAGGACGGAAAGAGCTGGCGATGATCTCTAACACCAATCGCGTGTAGCCAGGATGGAGCTCACCATTGTTCCGCAACAGTGTTCAAGTCTGAAGCAGGTTAACTGGGATTTATATTATTCGTAGACGTGTTGTAAATTAAATTGCAGGTCATTCGTTTGACCCTGAAATGACATTCGTACATGTGTGAGACTGTGCCTTTTTAATATTTGTGTTTTCCTTATCTTTCTGATTTGAGATTTGAGTGAGAATGAGATAACAACCAAAGTAGCCTGAGTAGCTCTTTTTTGTTTCTTTCTATTTTTTGCCGCCTGTTTGGTGGGGACAGCTTGAGGCCTCAATTCTTGCAGGCCATTGTTACAGAATCATTCAGTTGACCACCCTAATTAGCTCCATGCCATTTTCATGTTCTTTCAAGAAGCCATACTTTGACCTTTCACATATTTTCTGAAATGTGCATTGTAGAATTGTGGATTAAATTCTATCTTGATATGCACAGCAAATAATTTTGTAAAAGCTTAATGCTGTATTTTAATATGTGAAAGTTGTGACTTTTGCCTCGCAGCATCGTTTGGGTAGCGCACTCTCCCGTGTAGTGTTTCCGTGCGTATGCATCTTGGGGCAAGATTGGTTGCCATCAAGGTTTCAAATTTTGGTTTCAGATTGTATTTTGGAGGTGATCAAAATCTGAAATCTTCTTGAGATCTTGAAATTTCGAATGAAATCTAAAAAGTAAATTTCAAATTTGGATTCTTTTGGATTGGGATTTTTGAGATCTCGGCGAGAAACACTGAAATCTCGGCCCAAAAAACCTAAAATCCTATTAAAATACCTAATGTTAACATCACAGACGATTTTTGCTAAAACTGTATGTGATGTGCATTTTTGAAAGTTTTTGAATTTTTTTCATTTTGCTGGGATTTGAAATCTTATCCCCGATCGAAATCGGAAATCTCTGCTGAGATTTCTGAAATTTCGCTGGGATTTTGAACCTTGGTCGACACACAGAGGAAGAATAAAATCGAATAGCTAAGATGATTTGTTTTTGGGTTATATATGGGCATGAATGATGATAATACATTTTTACGTGTTGTATTTTTTTTTTGCGAGGAAGCTGTAACTTAACACCTTTAAAATTGTAGTTAAAATTTGAATTCAAGATCTGTTCACGGCAGTATAAATAAAGATACCTATGTGGATTAATTTTGTGACTAAATCCACATACACCTCTAGAAAATAAGGTGGAATCGAAGTGTTTCTTCCACAATAGATTTTTCGGCCCTTGTACTTTTGTCCAATGTATCTCGTCACACCCTCCATCCTATATACACCTAGGACCTAGCCTCCTGTTGGCCAGCTACTCGTCCTCCCTTACAAATTGCCACCCTCCGTACGGTCTTTGGGCCATTTCATAGACAGCTAGTGGCAAAACAAAAAATAGGTATTCAAATAACATACAATACAAAAGTAAGTAATACTATTGTTTACACAAATTTCTAATAACAAACTCCTGCAATTATTGACAACTAAGGATCAACCTAGGCTTGCTTCAATCTTGTTGAAATTGTCATCATCTAGCCTTAGAAAAAGTCTAATTTACAACATTGAACTCGAAAACTATTCAAATCGGAACCTCAAACAAACGAAACCATTTACTTTACATCCTCGATCCAAATCAGAGTGGTTTTGTCTGACGTGGCATCCCAGTTGGGCTGAGTTATCACCTACGTGTCAATAATTGGCCAACATGACATACACCACATCCCCTAATGCACTAGGGTCCACATGTCATTATCTCTTGTTCTAAAAAGAGAGAGAGAGAGAGAGAGAGAGAGAGGATGGGTCACTACTTATTTGCTTCAAAAAAAGAGGAGCAAGGGAGGTGGCCACAGTGGGGAAGGTGATGGCGGCAACGAGCAAAGGCAAAAATGGATTAGGGGCATCGAGGCAAGCTCTTGGGTGGTGGTGTCGCGGCTTGACATGCACCAAGTTGGGTGAGCTGTGGCACACGATGACCGGCTGCAAGCAAGACAAGGGGGCGACGACACCGAGAGGGAGAAGGGTAGAAATAGAGGGCGCATGAGCATCAGGGAGGAGGAAGGAGCTCACTGTAGTAGTTGGTGAAGGCGGGGTAGACCGGAGGCAGGCTAGGGAAGATAGAGGTTGTTAAGGAGATGCTTTGGTAGGAAGGAATCAAGTTGAAACTCACTCGAATGGGAATTGGCGTCGATGACAACGATTTTGGCCGGTCCCGAGGAAGGCGATGGTGTTGATGAGATACTACGGATAAAACCAAAAGTTGGGTGAGGGTAACAACCATCTTTGGCGTCCTCTCAATCTCTCATCGCTCTAGCTCCAGATCCACCATCCTTGCTTCTGATCCGTTGCTAGCTTTTGGCCTCTGCATCAGCGGCCTGTGCTTGCCGTTGTAGTGATTCGTCATTGTCATTGTCATTGTTTTCCTACTGGATTTGGTCATCGCCCAAGTGGATCTGGACACCACCGATGGAGCTCTCCTCGCCATGCCCACCTTGTTGCATGACATCCGGAACTCGAACATCGGTGGTAGGGGTGGCACCGAGCTAGAGGGAGGTGGAGACAACTGTGGCATTTGGACACGGCTGTGAACGAAGAAGAGGGCAGTGCTGAGCTAGAGGGAGGCAGAGACGGTGGTGGCAGGGGCAGCACTGAGCTAGAGGGAGGCGGAGGCGGCAGTAGTGGCATCTAGCAAAGCTCCAGAGAGAGCTCAACTTTGTTTCCCTTCCTTTAGAGAGAGGTGGAGAGAGAGAGGAGATGGACAAATAGGGTGCAATGAATGCCATGTTGGCCAAATGTTGACACAGCTCAATGAGGATGCCATATCAAATCAAAACCACACTAATTTGGGTCGAGGAGGTAAAGTGAATAGTTTCGTTAGTTTGAGGCCTAGATTTGAACAGTTTATGAGTTTAGGATTGAAAATCAAACTAAGACCAGATTTCAGGGTTGTAAATTTGACTTAATCATCTAGCCTTCAAGATCCAAAAGTAGTATCACATAGTTGTAGGACTTGAAAAATAGAGGGAGTACTTGGTTTCAGTCAAAGAAGAATGCATGAGCATACAGAGGCATGTAAGCATCAAGCCCCTAATCTATTGATTATCGTGTCTTGGTAATTCCTGACTCCTAAATCATTAAGACTAACATGTGTTTTCAAGTGTTGAAAGAGGTTAGGTCTTAGTGATAGATTGATTTGGTTCTTGGGCATTGTTTTAGACAAGTGTTCATATAATGGCAAAGCAATGATTTTCATAAAAGGTTAAGGGATCAAGGTTAGGTTGCAATGACCTCGAAATTAGAATCAAAACAAGCTAAGTCTAAAAATTTCAGTGGATGTGGATTGTCAGGACCCGAAATATGATTCCGATCCCTACGTGTACTGTGCTAATCATATGATCAATTGTTAGCACACACATCCAATGTTAACATATCACATCCATGCACGGTATAATAAATAATGTAGGACATTTATTCAACGTCAAAATATAGTTCTAGATGACAAGTTTTTACAATAAAAGGGCTGGCCAAACAAATAGTTCACATGGAATAGAAGTTTAGCAAAAACAGAAATAAACAAGGCACCAAAAACCAACAAGTATGCCTTAACCCTCATACAGGAAACTGATCAGGTTAAACCTAGAGATCGGTGTTATCATTGCCAAAACCCTGTGTGCAAAAGTAACCATATGATGGGTCTTCTTCAACATCTTTTGAATATATTCAACAAGCAATCGTGAGTACATTGGAAAAGTTGGCAACTGAAAAGTTAAACCTATCTAGTTTTCCGTTATGCACAATGCGATCTTTTATTTTCAATAAGAAGTAAATACGTCACAATCAAGAGTTGTAAGAGCATTTTACATTATAAGCAAATAATAATAAAGTATAAATAACATATTTAAAACAAGTGGCTCACTGCCCCAAAAACAAAACAATGGCAAATTCCCTTTTGCTGACTAAGCTATGCATGGATTCCTCATCCACACATCCACTGAACAATTTTGCAAACATAAAGCTACTACAGTGGAGGATTCACCAAGTCATTCATAACCGGAGACACGACTACTTGAATAGTTACACTCTGCAGAGGTTGTATAACTTTATCAACATAATATAAACATCTCATCATGTCAAAACATGTCATGTAATACCATCGGATACCGATATAAGATTCTATGACAAGGTATTTACATTGTCGGTCCTAACAACAACCGCTCTGTAATACCTCCTTAAGATATGGAGTGCCCTCCGATACCCTAAGGCTCATAGGTTGTACTGGAAGACCTTGCTTGAACCAGCAACACCCATACAAACATGGATGGCCTCCATGCACGCACTAGCCCAATACTTTTCACCTACAATCTAACGCTATGGTTTATTGCTAAATCCTGGCAACTTGTTATGCTAAGGCCATCCTATAAGAGGCACATATGGTTTGTACTTTGTTCCTTGAATCTAACTACATTGTAGACTCGATTTTTGATGATTTGGGTGAGACAACCAAATACCAAGATCTCATGCACAAGCACCGGTCTCAACATACACCTAGCCAAAGTCGAAATCAAATTTTAAGTTTTAATTGTGATACTAAATTAACAGAAGTATCCCCCTATGGACATATAATACATGTGTCTCCCATTTTGAACAATTAACAATTTTCCAACCTACACATAGTAGCCTCGATATCTAAGTATTTCTAAGCATCAACTACTCCTATTCATCTACAAGTTCCACCATTCACTAACATATGGTGACTACTAGAGTGACAATAGCAAGGATGACAAAATATCATAGGGGGATCAATGTAACGAGTAGGAATAGCTACCAACTATACCAATATAGACATACATTTGAAAAGTAACATATATAACAGTTAAATATAGGATCAAATATAGTCGAAGGAGTTGCTTTCCTTGCTCGTTGAATGTTGGTTCTTGCTTCTGGTTCATCGATGAAGTTTTCTGGAATATCGATATCTACACGCATAACATCAAATAGCATAAATAAGAGTCAAAAGAATACAAACAGAGGTTAAATTCAAATATTTTTTTCATATTATAAATGTTCATGATTTTACCAAAAAAATTAGAAACAAGTTTCACTCAAGTTGGCGTAATTTCTTAAAAACTAAGGCTCCTTTTCTATTTTCCTATTTATAAATCGAATTTAAGGGCTAGGCCCATATGTCAATGACCCACGTTGTAAATCAAGATTTAATTAAGAAAATTGACAAACGGGACCCACTTGTCAACGACAGATTAGATTTAGACAAAGATTACTGGCTCCATTAGGGCCTCCTGGCGCGGCGCCCGCGGCGGCGGCTACGAGGAAGCGACGGGAAGGTGTCAGTGATGGCCAAAATGGGAAGAGGGGGTCACAACGGAACGGATGGTGGTTATGGTGAGGCTGACAGTGGCCGGAGTTGAGCCGGCGACGAGGATTAGCAGTGGTGGCAGCACGGTTACAACGATGGCTGCGAACGATGCAAGGATAAGTCGAAAGAGTGTGTGCAAAAGATGGAGGAGATCTCGATGACGCTAGAGGTTAGAATGAGGCCTTAAGGTCACCGGAGCTATGCCGGCGACGTCTACTATGGCGGCGCCATGAATGGCAACGGCGCCAACTATGCAAAGGGCCATAACCATCTAACCTACGCAGCGTGTTAACATCTACAAGCTCCCAGGAACTCTCGACAGCAGACGAAGTCGACGGAGGGGGTCTACGGCGGTTGGACAACAACGAGCAGAGGCGGTGATGACGTGGCTCAAGGCGGCAGAGAGAAGCAGAAATGAAGCTAAATTAAGCAATGAGTTAGCTTCCACAATTGTCGGAGGAGGTGTAAACGCAAGGAATCGCGTTTGAGCTCACCGGAAAAGGAGAACGACGCGCGGGGGCGAGGTTGGCCGGAGACAAGAAAGACGACCACATACTTCCTCCACACCGCACGAGAGGAGATATTTCTCGAGGGCTTTTATTCAAGGAGCAAAGAGACGCATACGGACACACGATAGCAGAGGCAAAACTCACTAGGATGAGGGGACCGGAGCACAACAGCGTGCTCGCCGGTGCCGATAACGGTGTTTACATTCCCGCTGAGCCAGAGAGCGAGAAGCTCTGGTTCTCACGAAAATAGAACGATTGGGGAGCTAGAAGAGTTGTGGCGTGGTTGGATGGCTTAAGTACCTAGGAGAAGAATGCGAGAAGTCTACGAGAAAAATGGCGGCTGCGGCGAGAACTCGAGAGCACACTCCCGTTCTCTGCCTGAACGGACACGAGGAGGCAACAAAACAACGCAAAGAGGAACTGCAGCGATGGGACGGGACCAGATGGAGGCAACGGCTTGCCAGGCGTTCGAAACCGTGGATGAACACAGTTGAAAACAAGGGCCGGATAGCAACCTGCAATTGCTGCGCGCGGTGACGAGCAAATTGGAGCAAGCGGCGAGCCAAGGGCAGCGAGGTAGAAAGAGGTGCCTGTGGCATGGGTCCTGGCCCGAGCAAGCCGGCACCGAGCACTCTGTCCTCGCGCGCGCGGCCATGGTGGCGAGCTCGATTGGCGTCGTGTGGAACAAGACGAGTGGCAGGTGAGCCCGGCGTGTCAGCGAGAGGGGAAACACCGCGGAGTCAATTGCTACCTTCGCGTGGAGGAAGCGTAAAGAGAGAGGAAGGAGGCGGACGGCAAGCGACCGTTAGTTGGGCTGAAATAAGAGTGGGCCAGGCTGTGGTTGAAATTGGATTTCAGCCGAGCCGAAAGAAAGTGGAGGGAAGGGAATTGATTTCAATTTTAATTGAAATCTCAAAACTTTGTGGAATTTTTTTATCATGGCAAATAAGCTCTAAAAATTATGAAACTTTGTGGAATTTAGCGAAAGAAGCCTACTGACCAAATAAACATGTCGGACAAATGAATCAGCGACCAAACGATTCAAAACCATTGGCTAAATAAAACTATATCGTCAATTCATTTGGTGACAGACTTCTGTCGCCGGATGAATTGGCGACAAGTTGATGGGAAGCTTCTGTCACTATTTCATTTGATGGCAAATGATCTATCGCTAATTCATTTGACAATAGGAGCTCTGTCGCTAAATAAACTGACGACAGAGGTATATTTATGCAATTGTTTTTTCGACGTATTTTTGCTGTAATTTCATTTTTATTTGTATTATTTATAAAATCGCTAGAATGATACTAATTCTCTCCATGTCCATCTTGTTGGACGGACTCCTGTGTGCTCTTTCAGGTAAAGACCATGCATTCTGCCGGCAAATTTTCAAAGTGAGGATGTGAAAAGGAAGAACTTTTTTGCATAGCTGTAAAACATTTACGGGGATAAGCTGACTTTAGTTCAAAATTAATGAGTTAACGTAATTCTGCAAATTGATTTTGCAGGTGTTTTTAGGGGCTTCAGACAGCAAAGGGTGGGTGATTTCATCAACCTCTCCGGTATCCCTGAAGCTTCCCTTTTGCATTTGTCTGCCATCTTGGAGGAATGGTATGTATTTGCTATCTCTATAACTAATGTCCATTATTTTCTTCCTTTCAATTGGAGATTTTTTTTTACGGGTTTGAGCTCTCTGAACAGGGGCTTTGGTTTGGAATATTGTGCAGGCTGGTGGTGCAGATGCTCTTGCTTCTCGCCATTTCCTTATGCACCAACTGGGATAAAGAAGTAAGCATAGGTTTGAACTTTCATGATTTTTTTTTTCAATCTTGCTCTCAATGTTTCCAGTTGGTGACAATGTATCTGTTTTGTTGGGTCCCCAGGCAATGAAGCCGAAGGACAGAGTTTTCAGTTCTTCGTTTCCTCTAGACATGAGACAACATGAGATTACATCGAGCAAAGTTCAAATAGATGCAGTTTTGCTGGGAAAAAAATGCTCAAGAAACCATGGAGAGATACATGGAACCCACGTTCTTTTCTGACAAGAAACAAATTCATATTATATAGAAAATAGTCCATTATTGGCCCCTCAACTCTTCGCATGATTTAATTTTTATCCTATATACGTAAAACTAGTTAAAACACGTCCTTCAATGTACAAAACCATTTAGAACCTATCCCTCCTGCTAGTAAAAGCGTTTTTGACCAAGTTTGATCTATATGGCCACTTTAGGTCCGAGCTAGCCAAACGAGGTGGGGCTAGCATATGCATAGTGTACCGAGTTCACGAACTACTCACAGGGTAGGTTGGACCCACATGTCATTGAAATATTAAGTATTTTTTGTTTTAATACAAAAATAAAGGTAGGACTCGCCTCATTTTCGCTAGGTGAAATCCAGTGTAGCGTGTCACGTGAGTCAAACTCAGTCAAAATTGACTTTTGCTAGCGATAGATGGATTCTAAGCTTTTTAAGAGTTAGAGGATGTGTTTTATCCAGTTTTGTAGATAAGTGACGAAAATTAAACCATACGAAGAGTTGAGGGACAAGAATGTACCTTTTCCTATTATTATATATATATATGTTTTTTTAGAAAAAGGTGGTAGTACTATAGCAGAACTGGAAATCAACTTGTTAGAAATCAAGTGCATTTAGTACTTAAGCAAGAATCAATGCCGATGAATTGTCTGCCTTATTCGTGCCTGAATAGGTTTCTGCAGACGAGAATACACATGAGGAACTGCACATCCATGAAACCCGGAGGCATTTAATCTCAAGATTTTGTACCCTGGGGCTGGCAGTATATGTCTAGATCGGCACAAAATTGCTGGAATTGACTAACAGTCGGAACTAATTGAAGTAAATCGGAGTAACTTTGTGTCAAGACAGTGTTGGTACCTACACATTTTCTTGTTTTGTGCATGGACTAGCAGCAGATGCACTTGGGGTCCTGCAGGGTTGGTGGGACCCCATTTTAAGTTGCACATTAGACCTTTTTTCTATAGATCGCTCACATAAAATTACACCTAACCTAAGGGCTCTGTTTTACTACTGATAAACATGGATTGCTCTACTGATAAACATGATATGAAGATCTCAGATAGAACCTATATATGATCCCGTGTGACATTTACTGGTGCGGAAAAATCTGCCATTGTTAAGTTGCACATAATAGAACTAAAGAATAACGAGAAGCATTCGGACGCGATTGCTTCAGACATGCACGAATCGTTGTCAGTTTTCCTTGCGGTGTTTGCTTAATAGTTTGGACCTCTTGCTTGCGAGTGGAAGATGTGCTCCGGAAACGTCACGGTAATATCTCTGCTCATACAACAAATTTGCAATTAGCATGTAGCACACCGCAAATAACCCGCTCCATACTACCAAGTAGATGATAATTTACACAGTGCAGATTGGTAGTAGCAATAAATGTGCTCCAAAGTTTGGTCTGTATTCTTTTGAAAAATACAGTTGCAAGTTAATTCAAATCAGGCATACTTTCAATTAAGAACGTACTAACCTTGACTGAAAGTAATAACAGGGCAGTGTAGAGCACAAATGCAATAGTGAAGGAGAGTCTTACCTGAGGTATATCAGGGTCATGTTCTTCAGCAGCGAAGGATGCGCCTTCACAAGATTGCGCCACTCCTCGATATCAATTTTCCCATCTTTCTTCGTGTCTGCTTCCTCAAACGTCTGAATGACAGAGTAAACAGATACTTTGGTGAGTAGCCTATATAAAATCTTCTTATTTTGAATCCATTGCTGTTGGTTAATTTTCCACTAGACGAGCAGTGTTTCAATGCTTTCTTTCCCAATACAAGTTGCACAAATCTTGAAGTAAACGAAGGGGTAAATAATCACCATCTACCCTTCATTTATGCTTTAATATTTATGCAGCTGTTAAAAAGAAAAGCATGGAAGCACGTTATAGTCAACAGTACGTCAGTTCTGAGTTCTAACACAATGCATTAGAGAGAAACGTAATCGGGAATCCAGGAAAGCACAGATATGTAATGGCATATACCTTGTCAACGATAACTTCTATGACCTCGTCTGCCAGGTTAAGATCTGATTCGGCAAGTGTGGCCTCCACCATTTGCTTCAACTAAGATAAAAAAAGTTTATGATGTGAAATCATTTACAATAAAACAAGTCTGATTCATCGTTCATGTAAAAGTTTGTTATTTAGTCTTCCTAGCAGCTGATGGCAAACAAATTGAAGGCTACTAGTAGTCGTCATCTGATATGAATTTGCATATAATATGATAATCTAGTAAGACAATCACCTCCTGTCTTTCGATGAAGCCCTGATTCTTGAGATCGTACGAGTTAAAGGCAACTGTAAACATAATAGCTTCGTAAGTTCTCTTTCTTTGGAATTTTCAACCATGGTTAGTAAAATTTCACATACTATAAGGCCCCGTTTGGAATGCAAGAATTTCATAAGAAAAGGCTCAATTCCCATGAGAATCGGGAAAAAAATCTCCCATTGCAAACGGAACTTAACATCTGTAGAACTATGAAAGACAAGTGCATGTAAACGAATATGAGGTCGCACAAGAATATGCTTAAAGAGTTTGCCCTAGACTACCAAGTCATCGTATTTATAAATCACGAACAGGGCACAACAGCACTTGTTTTTCTTTTTCACAAAGATGCCATAACACAAGATTACAAGATATGTAAACTCCTAAAGAAAGTAAATTGTATTCTCTGACCTTAACTAAAAGAAACTAAGGCTCAGTTTGGCATTGTGATTCCTTTTAAAAAAACACTTGTTTATTTTTTACTTTTGGATGTAATAGTTAGTTCAATGCATCTTTCCTTAACCTATAACAACAAAATCTTATTGACATTGGTAAAAAATCTACTAACTAGATTCACAGCGCAACATATGTTTCCAAAAAAAAAAAAAGATTCACAGCGCAACAAAGTACAACACTACAACCGCTAATCTGGCACTCAGGATAGCATCATAAAACCTAAGTACTCCTCCCATTCTCAAATACTTGACATTGTGCACTCTCCTAAATATAAGGTTTTTCTTCAGTTTTTATAGCAATATATAAGTAAATTGTTATTAATACACAATATTATTAAAACTACGTTTTTTGGCAAATCTAATACTATCATTTTCTTGTTCCCTAACCATATATTTCAAGAATTATTATTGGTCAAAGTCAACAATGTCAATTAATTGAGAACGGAGGTATCGTAATCTCTGCCAAATTTACACCAGAGTTAAGTGCTTAAGCTGAAATAGACCAGATCACAACCCAATGTTTTTAAGATAAAAGGATCATCTACCGATAAGATGATAAGAATAAGGTCCTAGACTTTTAGTCCTACAGATACCAAATTCTTTGGTAGATTCAGAAATTACATTCCTTACAGTTAATCTTATCATCAACGGGAGCGTCAGGATGGAAGATCCATAGAGCTCGTGCAAACTCTTCAAATCCGAGAGCTTGGGTTTGCTTCTTGTTGAAAAAATCGAACACCTAAAAAGAAGTTGCGAAACATCAAAGTTAGAAAACAGTGGATTTCACCATGAACACCATCATGCAACGTTGTAAACATAGATGCTGATCCTAGTTACGCTATTGATTGAACTAACGGGGAAAAGGAGAAACCCTAATGCTGGCTCATGCAAATATGCAATATATACCCGATCAGCAAACAAGTTGCCTCTGTTGGGTCCGAAGATTTTCAGGTTAAACTCTTCCTGCAAATCAAAACGCCATCAAACCGTGAGACAAGATCAGATCGATAAAACACTAGACACATGTTTTGATGTTAGTTTATTGAAATTTAATGCTCTGGAGATGCTTCTTTTCAAAAAAGTTTACGAATCTTAAAGCAATATTGGTAAAATTAGTTGGGTGGCAAATATATACCATAGGAACAGTAAGACTTGGTCAGCTACCCAAAGATTCTACTAGTATGGAAACCTCCTAATCGAGTCCTTGTTGGCTGTTGCAAACTAATCTGCTTCCTTGTTTAGAATACAAACGAACTTGACAGAAAAGTAGTTTGTATGCGGTCATTCTTGAACACGATCTTCAGGTTTGCACTCACCTAAAGCACACTATTTTGCCTTAAGATTTGGAAACTTTTCAAAAGGTAAAGTATCGAAGCAATCCTTTAAAGCAGAACAAAAGGCAGCGTCGATAATTAGCAGATGCCAAAGGGCTGTAGATCTATGATCAATCAAGTACTGTATAACTCGATCCTTTTGCCATTAACATCTGAATTCCACACGACACGAGATGTGCAGTTCAGACATATATATGGACGGGATTTTTCACTGACCTTGCTGATCCTGCCGTCCTCAACGACGGCGCGGTCGATCCGCTTAAACAGCACGTACAAGGCCTCGATCTCGTTGACGCTAACTGCAAATTAATATATATTACGCAAGAACAGAGCATGAGCAACAAGAAATTAATTCCGTTGCATGCAGATGGGAGCAACGAACTAGGTCTATATACGCTTACAGCTTGTTTGCCTGGCCAAGGCCTCCGGGTCGTCGGGGCCGTCGCTAGGATTGCAGCAACGCATCAGCAGCTCCGCCACAATAGAAAGCCACGACCGGAACGCCGCCATCAGCCCCGGCCCCGGCCCCGGCTTGGGTGGCGCCGTCTTCTCCTTGTCCGTGTTATGTCCCGGCTCCTCCTGCGATCAGTTTTCGACCAGAAGCGATATATATATCGTTCACATACATGTAAATTAAGAGAAAACGGCCGAATTGAAGAACAACAGCACAGAATTGAATAACGTGCGTACGTACCATGTAGAATTGTAGAAAGATAGCTAGATCGATTTGCAGATGGAAGATGAACTCGTACGTAGAGGTAGGGATGGATGTATCTGCATTGCTATTGCTAGTTAATAAAGCGCCAGCTGAGGGTTTTTGCATGCTCTCGTACGTACGTGTTGTGCGTAATCTTAAATCTGACGGGTGGGCCAGCGATTCCCTCGCTCCTCGTCTCGCCGTGCTGCAGGGGGCCTCCAGGCTCCGGGCCGATACGACGCCTCCTCTCCGTCGGCGGAGCGAGACACTGTGCGCGCGCGACATACATACAGCTAGCACTTTGTAAAACTGTCGGTAAGGTGTGGACTAAAACGTCAAGCTAAGTATGAGTTATTTTGGTAGATATCGGACAAAACAAGAAAGGTTAAAATGGTATTGCAGCCGATATCAGATGAAAGATAATAGAATTGTAACTAGAGTTGTTCCAAACAAGGAGAGTACTGTCCGGATTAAGGCCGATACAGATTATACTAGACAGCGTATTGGAGGAGGATACGATCGGCCAACAGCTATAGAAGATGGTCAAGAGCAGGCGAGGAAAACAACACAATCAAAACAAAACATCTCGCATTTACTCTTTTATTTTCTTGTCAACTAGGAGTAGCTTTGTAATTTGGAATCTTCTTCGTAATCTAATATCGATCAATAAAGTTGTGCACCGTCGATTGTTGATCTTCATCAGTTACGCTAATTAGGTTTAATTTTCTTTGATCTTGCCGCACATCGTTTTTTTCAGGAAAATCTACCTCTTACCATCTGATTAGCTTTAATCGGCTAATTAGACTTATCATTACCTTTAGATTTGATCGGCTTTTCTAGCTGTTTAGATTTTTGCCGATTTATTGTGATTGATCTGCTTTGAGCGTATTTTCTGTTTATCTTACTGTCGGCGTTTCGAGCACCGGCAAGTAAATTTGTAAGTCTAAGGGGCCGCGCGTTCCACTCCCTGAATGGTTAGACTCAGAAGTCCAAGATGTATACTGGTTCGGGCCGAAGGTCCCTACTCCAGTTCGTGTGGTGGCGTTGTATTCCCTTCAGTACAGATGACTGCACAAAGTTTACAAGCGAGAGTGCTAATGACTTAGCGAGATGGGTTCGATTGCGATCCGCCCCTCCTACGGGGGTTCCTGCCTCCTTTTATACGAAAGGAAGGGGCAGGTTACATCGAGAATTGGGAAAGGACGAGACGACCTACACTAAGAGCTTCGGTCTTTCGTTCTGCTGACTGATCATCGCCCGTCTCGCTCATGCTGGGTCGGTAGCTTAGTTGGTCAGGGCGGTTAGGTATTTCCCCGGGAAACGGCGTACCTGCCCTCTGCGAACCTTACGAGTGTTGACGTTGCTGCGCATGACGTGGGAGTTGCCTCGGGAGAGAGCGTGTCTTCGTACTGTATGTGACCGGCTGATGGGACTGGGAGCATGACTTCGGTCAGTCATTAAACCTTCTAGGGAAGGAGCCACCTGCCCTTGTATAGTCACTTCGATTGACCCCGTTCGTGGGGTACGTGGCGGTTGTCTGGTAGAGGCTTCGACACGCGGCCCTTGGCAGGGGTTGTCTTGGCACGATCGGAGTCAGGGGATCCCGACCCGCTGCGAGGGTCGGGAGCTCTGCTTGGTCGGAGCCGGGGGGTCCCGTCTCGCGGCGGGGGTCGGGAGCCCCGCTTGGTCGGAGACACTTCCCTCGATCGGTCGGGAAGGGATGTCTCGTGTGGCCTTGCAGGTGCTTCGGTCGGTAGTGGGCTGGGAGCGGCCTGTTGGGCTTGAGCTGTGCTTGAGGCCGCCGGCTCGTCGCTTTGGGCCGTTGGGGTACCCCTGTTATAAGTATTCGTCACTTACCGATTGTAGGATTGAATCGGTTGGCACGCCTTAAAACTATTGAACCTAATGTGTTGAGACCGATTAATCACTCGTCATATTTTTGGCGCCAACAAAAACCTTTGTTGAGTTTGTTCATTTTTTAGCTAGCTCAATGTTCTTCTTCACGAGGTTAGTCGCGCACAAAATATATAATACCATAAGAACTAGAATCTAATTTAGAATAGCATATTATGTATATATAGCAAGTAAATCATCATAAGAAATAGCTAGAGATATTGATTTTGATACAAGTATTGCTTTCTTGAGTGCCAAAGGATTGAGGTTCAAGCTCACAAATGGTACTACTATCAGTTTTAGTCACAGCAAATTGCTTGTTAAGGATATAATCATGCTCAATTGTAAGCAATTCATACTTAGCATTAAGATCCTCAAACTCGGTGCTAAGTATGGTGTATATCTTTTTGAGTAACTTCAGATTTTGTTTCTCCGTGTCGAGAGCCGAATTGTGCTCCTCCTATCACCTCCAACTAGATCATCATAGGAAGAAGCGAGATCGATCCTTTTACCTTCTCATCCTGTTCTACTAAAATACAAAAAAGGTAAGGCATGAGGTAGTGAAGTAGACTCCGATCCTTTTACCTTCTCATCCTGTTCTACCAAAATACAAAAAAGGTAAGGCATGAGGTAGTGAAGTAGACTCAGTGAGGGTAAGTAAAGCTTGACCTCTTGGTGGTGTAGGTCCATCATCTTCATCATCACTTGAGCCTTCCTTGGAGCTCTCCTTATTCGTGATCTACTTTCCAATACAGGCTTCTTCCTTTCCATCTTTGGTGACCTACTTGAACTTTGAACTTTATGTTCTTGCCATTTCCATTAAACTTTGTTTTCCTCCTGTATGATTACTTACCCTTTTTCTTCTTGTTGTTCTCACATCTTGAGACGATGTGACCTTCCTAGTTGCACTCATATCAAATCACATTTGAGAAAAGGGTTCTTCTTACTGGAGAAGTAGCTTGAGGATGATCTTCTTCGCTTGTTGAAGTCAACCCCTTTGTCATTAATCTTCTCAAGGAGTCTTCTTGTCTTCTTCATGAGCAAAGTTATACCATTTGAGTCCAAGCCTTTATCATCACTATCCTTGCCTTTGGTCTTGAAAGCAATATTCTTCTTCTTGTTTGCCTCATCGGCTTCGTGTTTTGTCAAGAAGAGCTCTATGCGGTGAGCTTGCTCAAGAGCAAGATCAAACAACTAGAAGTAATGCAGCAAAATAAGCAGCTTGAGGGCCTTGACCGGCGGTGGCGGCCAGTGCATCACCCCCTCCCGGCGAGCCTGGGCCAGCCCGAATATGAGCCCCACACTTTGCCAAATAAAGAAACCCCTACTATTCTACGCTAAGTCACTAACCCCACTCTTCCCCTCCTCCCTTATTTAAAGCCCCTCCTCCTTCTACTCTGTTCCTCCGCCCTACTGCCTTACAACTAGAGGGGAGAAATCATCTCAAAAGACAAAGAAGAGAGGGGGAAATTAAAAGAACAACAATAGAGGAAATGAACGGTGTGGAATCGGACATGGGGGAGGAGAAGGGCACCGGCGGTGGCGTTAGTTGTGACGGTAAGGTGGGACTACAGCGGTGAGCCTGGAGTAGCCACGGAAGAGGATGGCGGAATTCACCAGGGAGAGGGACCAGGACTAGTTCCATTCTGCCAGGAACCTCCTCCTCGCCCTAGTCTGCTTCTCAGTTCCTTTCTTGATATCTTTTGGGCAATTTCGTTTCTTTATTTGGAATCAATTTCTTGTCCCATTTATTTAGTGGGTTAATTTGGGGGTTTCTTGGGTTCTTGATATGAAAAAGAAGATAGAAAAACTTGAGGATCTTTTTTAAGTAATACATGAAAAATAAAAAATTACAAAAATAATAAGCCGAAAAGAAAAATTACAGAAGTAGGCCACAGTTGCTGTTCTGACTGGCGGCAAAACTCTATCGCCAGTCAAAATGGTGATTATATTTCTGTCACCACTCCAATTGGCGATAGTAAGTCAGTCGCCATTTCAATTGGTCATAAATGCGTCAGCTCATAGCCATGTCAGCAATCGCCAATTGGACTAGCGACTAGTATTTCTGTCACCAATTGAAATGGCAACTGACAGTTCACATTCTTAGTCGCCATTTCGATTGGCGATAGAAACCCGAGCCTTGCCCGTGGAACTGTTGATGTATTTGGCTCATATTTTTCGTTTTTGGCTCCCGTGCTGACTTATTTGCAAGATTGCCCCCCTACAATCATACTACAACAATCACTTACGTGGATTGTAAAATTGTGCTTTATTTTTGTTTTTGCAAATCATTTATTTTTGTGGAAACCTAGTGATGATAACACGCAAAATTACAAACGACAAACATACGAAACATTTGACACTGAGTTACGCAGATTGCATAGTGCATATGGTTCAATGCAAATGGTGGCACTGACGGACAATGTGCATAAAGTACATATGTTTGCCTTTGCAAACTAAAAATAAGGCAGCGCGACATAGGCTTTAAATGATAACAAAAAATTCAGAACAATGATGATTACTGTTGGTAGAAACAGAACGAAGATAGGGAGTATATGGCTCATACGGAAGAAAATGACATAGCATGATGTAGAAAACGATGAGAGGAAACACACATACAAAAGTAAGGGTACATAGCATGACATTGAAATATTAGGGTGGTATATAGCATGACATAGGAAATGACATAGCTTGACATACAAAATGACGAAAGAGACATGGTGCGACAACACGGATGAACCACGAACGAAAACTACAGCTAAGGTACATATACGCCTTTTGGAAATGGAAAAAGTCATGCTTGGTGGCGTAGACCCTATATTGAAGGATCCATCAGGACCTCCCCCTTTGATCGCGCGAGGTGTAGTGCCTTGGATTTTTTTTAGTTACTCTCGTAGACATCCACCCAGTAGTAGTCTTCAGACATGATCTTAGGCTCCTCCCATGCTCATGCGTATTGCTCATCGGCTATCTCCTTCATCTTCTTCTGATGTACCTTAAGCTCCTCATGTGCCTTCTAGAAGTGCGCTTTGTCAAGGTGGTAGCGCGGTGGCTTTGGTTTGTCTTCATCGATCTGAGGCTCAGGCTTCCAACGTTTGTATCGCTCGGGCGCTATAGGGTAGTTCATCCAGTGATCCTTTTTGTAGAACGCCCTGTTGTACTTGTTTGGACCATTGATCCACTAAAAGAAGTAGCATCTTATGTGTTCCTGGGATTATGCGTGGATAAAGTTAGAGCTCGGGGAAAGACAACATGCATTACATAATATAATTGCTTGTCGTTAACTTACAAGGATCTCGCTGCACCTGTAGAAAGCTCAGCCAGTGATGTCTACATGCTCGGATTGCTTGATCCATGCCGGATGACCGTAGTTGCAGTTTGGCCGAGGAAACTCCGGGGGCACAGGTGCATCCTTGCAAGATCAATCAAGGTTGGATGCCACCTTCTTAAGATACCTCATCCACTTGTGAAAAAACTCCACGTAGCTAGACATCGACAACCCTGATGTTGTAGGGGAGTGTTGGGTGTGGCGCTGGCATAGATGGAGTATCTGCGGTGAAGGTTGGCTTGTGAAGAAGTGCTGTCTGGGTGGCCGGTGGTTTTATAGTAAGTGTGTAGTCGATGCAGGGCTGTTATAGTGGGGGGTAGCCTGTCCTCACTTTGGTCTGACAAAGCTGACGGTAGCGTATTGTCACTTAGGTATAAGAAAGCAAGTGACAACGTGTTGTCAAATTGGTCTGACAAAACAATAGCTAGTGTGTTGTCACTTCGCTCTGAGAAAGCGGAGTCAGCGTGTTTATCATATCGGGCTGACAAAGCAGTAGCCAGTGTGTTGTCACTTCGCCCTGAGAAAGCTCAGGAAGCGTGTTGTCAAGTTTGGCTGACAAAGCGCTGGCTAGTGTGTGGTCACTTTGCTAGTCAAGCAGCGTGTTGTCAAATTGTGCTAACAAACTAAGTTTGGATGGAAGTAATAAATTTGTCACTTTGTAGATATGCTAGACATGGGTGATAGACTAGGCATGAATTGAGTGTGTTTAGCTTTAAGAAAGTAGTGGACTCATCCACGGAATCTTGGTAAGTTCGTTGTTAGCAGAACTGTTGACTTGTGTATTACAATATGTGAGGCTTTATCAATCAGAGGCTATATCGATGCACCATGTGTTTTAAACTGCATGACGGCAAACATAAATATGAAATGGATAGTACCACGTATTCATTAAATAGCATGGAGGCAAACATAAACATCAACTGGATACATGATTCATATACCATTTGAAATGGAATACGTAACCAACTTACTCTCCTTTGCAGCAAACTAACTACTGCGCAAATATAGCATAAAGTACAACAAAGATACTCACACACAAAATCTTCTTAAAACACTTGATATGATCTAAAATACGGTCCGTCTTTAGCATCAATATGTTTAGCCTCTGCTTCATTGTAGGGTCTATCGTCTGCTCCAAGCTAGGCTACATTATCTGCCCTATCATGGTCCCAATGTGCTTTAACGCTCTATCCATGGTGTCTACCCACTGAAAATATTGTTATCCTCAAGCCTAAGTTACCATGTTAACAGGCATTGAGGCAATGAAAAGAAAGAAGGGATCTATATAAATAGACAACTCAAGCTGCAAAATAATCGTCAAAACTAGAAGAATCCGAACTCAATTTGTACTTATAGAGAAAAAAAGGACATTTGTAAAACACCCGCCCACTAGTTCTCTCAGTGTTGGTGTAGAACACATTAGCTTGCACATGGCAGTTAGGGCAATCGGCCCGCTTGGCAGTGGCAAGCACAAGGGCTCTCCGATTCCTCGATGCTTGAGACATGCTCTTCACCGAATAGAGGAGATAAGATATGGGATGAGGCCTACTTATGAAGCCAAAGCAAAGATTCAGCGGGAAAAATGGCGCCAACAATTCGTTGTACGTTGTCAAATCATACTGACAAAGCAATGGTCAGTGTGTTGTCACTTTGCTCTGTGAAAGGGGGTAGCATCTTGTCTCATCTGTCTGACAAAGCAATAAATTTGAAAAAATAATTTAACACAGAAATTATTTACTTACTGAACCTGACTTAACGCAACGATGGTGGACCAGGTGATTGTGAAGTATTGGCGCATCATCGAGCTGACGTCATGCAGGAGGCCCAGGGAGAAGGACGTTGTTCCATGTGTCGTCTACTTCGGCATCAACTACCACACTTATTGTTGCTGCGGCAATGCCAACTACAGTTGTGATTGCCACTACCGTGACCAGCAGCCACGTCCATGCTGTCCTAACGATCAACACTCCTGTGGATGCCATACAGTTACCTATTCGAGCCTTAACGTCCTCCGCTCATAAAGCGTAGTCTATCATGCCCTTTTACAATACCAAAAGGCACACTTGTATCGTACTTTTGTCTATATTCGTGGTTGCTCTGTGCCGCCATTTGTACCGTCCAAATGACCAACGCGAACATGGGCACCAAATCAAACTGTATGCGCCATATAATTCCCTTATTTATTATAAAATGATATCTTTCATTTATTCCGTGTTTTCGAACATTAAACATGCAATGATTTTACCAGTTTCGAGAACAACAATAGATGTGACAACACAGTCCAACCTTCTTTACCACATAAAACAACAATAGATGCTAGTTTGACTGAGAACTCTGTCGCCACTTCAAACGGTGATTGAGTTCTATCGCCAGTTGAAGTGGCGACAGAGTTCTGTCACCAATCAAAATGGCGACAGAGATCCTACGCAGCATCCACATCATTAACTCGCCACTCTGAATGGCGACAGAACTCTATCGCTATTCAGAACAACGACAGTGGGCTACTTCTGTTATTTTTTTCGGTTTATTATTTTTGGAATTTTTTTAATTTTTGTGTATAATTTTAAAAATAAATTCAAAACTTGAGGGTAAGGATGCGATCGGGTGTAACTTTCTTGTCCAGAGAGAGGATGATTGCATGTAGACAACCCTTGTCCTCCTGGCCGTTGTCAGGTTGGTTTCTTTTTGTTCTCTTTTACTACATTGCATGGTTAATGGAACTTTCTCTTTTGGGTGAAGTCTATGATGGCATGTGATTTTGCTCATGGGGGCACACAAAGGAGGAAGGAGAGAGGGGATAAAAAGGAAGGCCCTGAACAAAGTGTTGAGTATTGACATTTGGGATGCCATTTAAGTTATCTAATAAAATGGGTGGTCAAATAAAACTTAGCCATGGTTACAACTACAAGAAGTATGAACTATGTTTTGATCTGTAGAGTGAAGTATTGCTTCATTTTAAATGCTATCATGTACCAACATATTTACATTTCTTGTTGTAATGTGTTCTGTTCATATATACCATTATATTTACATAATTAAATTTATTCTAGAATATTACTATTGAACTAATATAACGTTAATGTATTACAGAGTAATTTATTTTTATGGCATCCTCAATAGCAAACCACTTTTGTCAAATGGATGTGGCATTTAGTCCATCATTGATGTTGAACAGGGATGGATTTGTTAATTTTCTTTCTTTAGCAAACCTTGGATCTCAAGGTTTGTGGAAATTTAACTAGCCTTATCCCACAAAATGACTCAGTGTAAGCCCAATTAGAATTTGGCATGCTGTACGCCACATATTTCCTCAAAATTTAGTTTTGTCGGGGATCGGACAGCCTGGCGCGCGTCCCCCTGACACGTGGCCGTTCCCCCTCCGTACCCAGAGGACTGTTCCTAAGCCCAGGCAGAGACGTCTCCGGTCTACCGGCCCGGGGCGCCGAGCAGACTGTTACCAGTCGGGATCCGACCAAAGGTCTCAAGAGGCCACCGGGGACCTCTCCGAGCTCTCCCCCGACCCCGACCGAGCTGGGCTCTCGACCTCCGCATCGGGACGGGGTCCCCCGACCCCGACCGAGCTGGGCTCCCGACCTCCGCAGCGGGACGGGGTCCCCCGACCCGACCGAGCTGGGCTCCCGACCTCCGCAGCGAGACGGGGTCCCCCGACTCCGACCAATCCAAGGCAACCCCCGCCAAGGGCCGCGTGTCAAGGCCTCCACCTGCCAACAGCCACGTGCCCCACGGATGGAGACAATCGAAGTGACTATACGAGAGTAGGTGGCCATCTCCCAAGATGGTTTAATGACTGCCGAAGTCGTGCTCTCAGTCCCATCAGCCGGTCACGTAACAGTACGAAGACACGCCCTCTCCCGAGGCAACACCCACGTCATGCGCAGCAACGTCAACACTCGTAAGGTTCGCAGAGGGCAGGTACGCCGTTTCCCGGGGAAATACCTAACCGCCCTGGCCAACTAGACTACTGACCCAGCATGGGCAAAACGGGCGGTGATCAGTCAGCAGAACGAAGGACCGAAGCTCCTAGTGTAGGTCACCTCGTCCTCTCCCAACTCTCGATGTAACCTGCCTCTTCCTTCCGTATAAAAGGAGGCAAGAACCCCCGTAGGAGGGGGATCGAAGTCATCTCGCTAAGCCATTAACACCCTCGCTTGTAAACTTTGTGCAGTCACCTGTACTGAAGAGAATACAACGCCACCACACGAACTGGAGTAGGGGTTCGGCCCGAACCAGTATAAACCTTGCGTCTCCTATTTGGTTGCACAGGTTCCCCTGCTTAGTGCGCCCGCCGAGGGTGCCACCCGGACGAACGAAGCTCTGGGCCTTGCCCTCCGTACGATCCTTCCCCCTCTTTCTCTGCGGTCGACGGTGCCGATCGTCGACAAGTTTAAAAATCCTGTGTGTCTTATGCCTTTTTGAAATGATTTTTGGGGGCGAAGTTGGACCAATTGTGTCGTGATTTACTAAAATAAGGGAACTTTAATCTTCCCTTGTCTGTAAGATGTGTTCATGGCAATTTAAGCAATCTCCCTAAAAAAGAGTGAGGTAGGACCAGAGGAGGCTAAAGGAAATTGGCATTGCATCGTTTTTTTGCTTTTGTAACATGGAAGATATAATATTTTAGTTAAGATCCGTAAGCAAGATGGTTAACATCTCTGTTTGGAAGTGTGTAGCATCTTAGTTAAGAACCATAAACAAGATGGCGGAGTAGGAGCACTTGGGGGAGGAGCTCGCCTACGTGCTCCTCTACCTCGTCCGGCTGTTGGACATGTGACCTTGGCAAGGCTGGCCTGCGCAAGCTGGAGGTCAACGCACACAAATACCCGGCCGGCTTAGTGCAAGGGCTCCGCTCATCCAAGAAGCACAGCTAGCTACTAGAGCTCCAATAATAATGCTAGTGCCAATGACAAACGCCACCAGCTGTCTCACCGGTAGTAAGAAGCGCAACAATTAACGAAAACGTACGGAGTCTAAGACTTGGCTGGTTCTTGCCTTGCCTTTTATAATCTAGGTTATGTGCTAATGGTACAGGGAAAATTTATCTGTTTGGGTTTGAGTCCCCCACCCCCTATTATATAAAATGCCTAGAGAAACTAGTGTTGACTGCAATCTCTGTAGGCTACATAGCTAATGAAATGGTATTTAGCTTCTGCTTAACCTGCTCCAGTATCCAGCTGCATAATGTGCAACACTGGTGAGCATTTACTTACTGTACTGTGACACTGTTCTCTGCCAGGCTAAGTCAAAAGTGTGGCCTCACTGGTCGATCACACCAATGTTACGCCCAGGGTTCAAAATTCCGACGGAATTTCGGTGCGGGCCGAGATTCTAAATCTCGACGGAATAAAAACTTTTGAAAATCTCGGAATTGCTATAGTGTTTTCGGTAAATCTCGACGAAATTCTAGTAAATTTCTCCAAGATTTTGGTTATTTTGACAGGATTTCATACATTTTGGACCGGATTTAGCATAAATTTTTTGTAAAGAATTGTAATACCTTTTATGAGGAATAAATATGAAAATTTTACAAATATATATATAGTATAATTACCTAGGGCACCATGATTTAAAAAGGATATTTTCTCTATGTATTTTCATGCGAAATTTTCTAAAATTTTTATGATACTGAGTTTAACCAGTTTACTAACTAGTTCAAACAAGTTTGAACTGAAATTCAAACTAGAGTTTCCCTTTTTTATGATAGTCTGGTTGTAGGTATGTGCTGATTTTATATATAAATCAGCAAAGCATGTGATCCAAACTCATTCAAAATCTTTGAATTCGAGTATATTTTTTCAAATGTATGTGTTTCATTTGAATTGTTATTGATGGGTATATACCTTAAAATTGAATTTTTTGAAAAATATACTCGAATATGGCTTGAATTCGCGCATTTGAAATCATGGTGCCTGGGCACCATGGTGCCCCATTTCGGCTTCCTATATATATATATATATATATATATATATATATATATATATATATATATAAATTATGTAATGCCTTTACTCCATACATGCATGTAAATACTCTCAATTTGACCTATAAAAGAGTATGGCATCGGAATAATGGATTTGACCTTGCTTGTTTTGTTTTCGCATCCATCCGGTCTAATACGTGCCACTAAGAGCACCTCTCGGAATATACTCCTACGTTTGTCATATTTCACACACATCACACATGTACAGTGTATATCACCATTACAGAAAAGCTTACGTTAGACGCCTTATTACAGACGGTTCTTTAAAATCGTCTGTGACGATGAACATCATTGACGGTTCTATATTGCAACTGTCAATAACATCATCACAGACCGTACTCTTCAAAAATCGCTTGTGATATACATCAATATCACAGACGGTTTTATAATAAAGCCGTTAGTAACTTATCACAGACGGTTCGTTAGACAATTTATCCAGACAGAACCGTCTGTGATAATATTTTAACTTTCCCGCTCTCACCAAATTTGAACTTCCCACTCGTCTCGTTTTCAACTTCCTTTAAAATACCAGCCCGCCGCTCTTCTCCTGCTGCTTTCTTCTCACTTCTCCTGCTCTCCTCTTCTCACTCCTCTCATGTTCCTGTTTTCTTCTCCACTTCCTCTTCTCATCTTATTTCCACTCCTCTCCTCTTCCTCCACTTCGGTCGCAACTAGAGCATACCGCCGTCCATATGTTAGGTAAGAGTGGTGTTCGAATCGTTCAATTAAAATGTCATAGCTCATCCTCTCCTCTTCCTCTTCCTTTACCTCTTCTATTCTCTTTTGCACTCTTGATGTTGCGGCGTTTTCGTTTTCGATCTGTGCACCTTTGGTAAAACGGCCATAACTTTTGCATACGAGCTCTGATCGCGACGTTCTTATGCTCGTTGGAAAACTAATGAAAAGTTCGTTTTGAAAATCCATAAGGCCAAGTCAAGGGGCTACATCAAAAGTTCTACGTGAGGCTCCTAAAAAACGTCGTTTAGGGCCTCAAAACGGCCTCTGAACTTTTTTCGTTGATTTTGCGTTTTCAAGTTCTCCAGAGTAGGGACATGGGATATCTCACATCCAGTAGCTCTTCCATTATGCTTGAACTAGCACAGAGCAGCTGGATCACAAAAATATCATCTGTACGTGACGATATTTTTTTGTTTCCAAAAGTAACATCACAGGCGGTTCATAATAAAAATCGTCTGTGATAGTTTGTTATCACATACGGTTCTTAGTAAAAACCGTCTGTGATGTTTGCATATCACAGCCAGTTTTAGTTTAAAACCATCTGTGATATGTTCTATCACAGATAGTTTATAAACTGTCTGTGATGACGGTTTTGAACCGTCTGTAATAACCTTTTCTGTGTGTAGTAGTGTACAAGATAAGGCAAATTAAGACATGAAAAAAAAAAGAATATCAAACTCAACTGATCGAGATGCATGGTGTAATGTTAATACACTAACATTCCCTGTCATGTGCTTCCACTTTCATCGATATGGAGTTTAGTACTAGTAGATGATCACTGTCATGTGCTTTGGACAGTCGAGTAGCCGACACTCCTTCACTCTCAAATTGTTAAATTGTTCTTTCATGACATGGAAAATTAGTATTTTGCATTAAAACTGATAAGAAATGTAGATAAATTCTTGCATGATTATTTCATATTTTTTTTCAATTTTTTCTAGCCTATAAGAAAAAGAAAATACCAGACATTTAGAGAGAAAAGAGAATATTACGATAATATTCCTTCGCATGACACTGATAGGTGGGGCTAGGATCGATCGATTGGGTTCACAGATGAGGCACACAGTATACAGTGGACGTGGCTCAAAAAATACGGCCATGTCATGTGGGACCTATGTATCATAGACTCAGTTCACGGTACACACGGTTTACTGGTTTGGATCTAGGGTTTGCACATGTGGTGGCTAACTCGGCAATAAACGCTGACATGATGCTGGCGTGGCTGACACACGGTGATGATGCCATGGTGACGAAGCAGCTGACGTCAGCGATGGTGTGCTGAGAGTAGGGTCGACGGCGGATGGTAGCATAACTCTAGCGATGACGAATCATAGTGACTTTGGCAATGCGAAGCGGTGCAATGGAAAAAGGACGTGATGGTGAACTTAACGGTGGTGGCAGGGGAACCTATGGTCACCGAGGCGACTAGTGGCGAGCTCGAAGCAGCGACGCAGCTAGGGTTACAAGGATGGTGTAGATCCAGCATCGTTCAGACGAAGACGAGCGACGAGCAGGGTAGATCTCAACATGGCGACGATGATGGGGTTGACAAGCGACGGTGCTCATCGGTGGTGGTGGAAAATGATGACGAAAACCTCAGTTTGATGGCAATGGCGGTGGAGAGCTTTGACCTCCAAATCCAAGGCAACGGCGACCCGATCCGGTCTCTAGGGTTAGGGTTTCATTGTTGGCGGACCTTGCGATGCGGTTCCACTGTCCAGGCTTCCCTTTTATCCCCTGGTGAGGCGGAGTGGAGGTGATCTGGGTCAGAGATGACGGTGTTGGCGCGAGGAAGTCAAAGTCTGCGGAGACGACGATAACACTGTCTCATAGTCAACGATCAGCCGCTCAGGCACGGGCTAGGCAGGCTATCCGGGTTGGCGAGCGAGGCGCCACAGCTGCGGCAGAGCGGGCCAACGCGCGGGAAGGCGGCGGACGATGTGGGTTGGACTGAGGGAAAAAGCAACAGGCCGAGGCAAAGGGTTTCGGTCCAAAGACCAACCAGCTTTTTAATTAGTTTTTTCTATTTTAGAAAATACAGAAAATCAAAGAGCACAAATAAATAAGCAAATTCACTGAAAAGATTCCCAGAAAACTTTGAAAAATATTTCCAAACAAAATAATTTTCGCAAATGTTGACTTTGAACTTAATTATATTAAATTGTTTTTAATTTACGAAAGTCCCAACTTAAACTTTAATTAGCAAAAAAATTGGTGACAACTACACAAAAAGAATTTAAAAGTGTAAAAATTGGAATGTTACGATGCAAGAGAAAATCCAGGAAAAAAGTAAACATTGTCACTAATTAATCTTGAAATTACGGTTGCATGGCTTCTTTCGGTACGAAGGTATGTTCGCAATTATAATTTTAACCCTATAGGATTCTACTACTTATAGTATCGTACGAAATATAAATAAATTCTAATTAATATAATTTATTAGAACGAAAAGAATGAACAACTTGATACCATAAAAGAGCTCGTCAGATAATCTGTTCGAAAGCACCAATGGACATGCGTACTCAAATTATCTGCTGATTTGGAGAAACGTGCTATGCTTTGAATTTGCCTCTTTCATCCAAGTAAGAACAACTTCGGTTCCTAGGTGTGTAGCTACTTAACAACTATTGTTTTGCTAATTTTAGGGTGTCTTCACCGATTCTTTTTTGAGAATGACCTCTTGTCGAGACATATGGCACCATCTTCTTCCTCCCCTTATCTTTCCCCACTTCTCTTCCCTCTCAAATGCTATCTCGTCATGATATTTGACGACATCCCCTTCATTCCCCTTTCCTCTCCTATTCTCTTCCGTCAAACTCAAGAAAGTTATTGTTTTCAAATTTTCTCTCAAATTTTTGAATAGAAAGTATGTTTAACCATTTTGAAAGATTTTAAGTAGAAAGTTTATTCAACCAATTTTTTTTGAATTGAAAGTATTTGAACCGGAAGTTTTTGTATCAAAGTTTTTGAACTGAAAGTATTTTAGTTGAACTTTTTCGCTCGAATCGAAAGTTTTCAAACCGAAAGTTTTGAATCGAAAAGTTTTGGTTGAATCAAAAGTTTTCAGTTTGTGGAAAGTTTTTGAATCAAAAGTTTTCAAACCGAAAGTCTCTTACTCGAAAGTTTTTGACCCGAAAGTTTTGATTTATTTGAAAGTTTTGAATCCAAATTTTTTGTGTTAAGAGGGGAAGAAAGGGGTGGGAAAGGAGAGAAGAAGAGGGAGTGAAGGGAGAGACGCTGTGTGGCACCATCTGATGTGTCATCACCAAAAATTAACAATATCCTAACAACTAACTTGTGGTCAGGAAAAGAAAAGGAAAAAGAAACACGCGTAAGCTCCAATTAGGAGAAAGGTGAGATAACTGAATTGCAAATAGATAGCATATCTGTTGTATTACGGCACATATCTCATACGCACCTATATCGACAAGCTAACACGAGACTCTCCGCTAAGCACACATGCAAAACGCACTATTTGTGAGTACGTAGTGCTAGACTTGTTGCATATTATTCTTAATAATAACAAAAAAACATAAATAGTACACAATGGTAGACAACAAGGCATCCATCCTGCAGGGCAAACTCTTGTTTGTTTTTGTTCACGCATCTTCTGATTCTCCTTCCCAGTTGCTATATGTGAAGAACTCTTCTCTTACTTCTATTAGGATGGTATAAACATCGTGTGCATTTGGCCGTTCTCTTGGTGATTCACTAGAGCACAAAAGACCAAGTTTAAGAAGATTCGCAATGCAACTTTGCACCCGTGCACCCGCACACTGTTCTTGTACTCCTGAAGCATGGCTGTGTTGCTCAGCTCTGATATGTGTAACAAGATCAGGGTCCAAAACTTCATTATAATGTGGATATGATGCCGCTACGTATTTGTGAAGGGTCAAACCATCTTTGAACGATCCATCAGTAGGGCGCTTCCTTGTGAGTAGTTCCAAAATAACAATACCAAAGCTATAGATATCACCATCGGTTGAAATTTTGCTACCCATGCCGTACTCTGCGAGATGGTTAAATCACAGGAAAACATGACATTACTTGTCAACAGAAAAGAGTATTAATGTACAACAAACGACTAGTAATCAAACAAACTAATACTGTCACTACTCACCAGGTGCGATGTATCCCACGGATCCCCTTGGTCCAACGAAGCTTGTGGGCACGTTGTCTTCTCCAAAAGAATAGCAATCATGGAGAAACCTTGCCAGACCGAAGTCACAGACATGGGCGTTGTCGCTATCGTCAAAAAGGATATTGCTTGGCTTCAAGTCACAGTGAACCAATGGTGGGACACAGTGATTATGAAGATAATCTATAGCAGAAGCTACGTCTACTGCTATGCATAACCTTGCAGCCAAGCTCTGATCAGCATATCGGTGAAACTTATCATGAAGCCGGCTTTCAAGGCTACCGTTTGCCATGTGCTCAAAGACGATAGCTTTGAATTCATTTCCCATCGGATCACAAGTGGAGCACACGGTGATCACTTTCACAAGGTTTCGGTGGCGGATGTTCCTTAATGCCTCACATTCAGAAACGAAGCTATCAATGGCTCCACGCTGATTGAGCTTGAATACTTTGATAGCAACTGGATCATCTTCTGAATGCAACACACCTTTGTACACAGCCCCGAATTGCCCGGTGCCTATCAAATTGGACAAAGAGAAACCATTTGTTGCTTTTCTTAGATCACCATAGGACAGCGTTTTGAGGTCATCGCAGGGGCTGTGTACCTCCTGTGGGTTTTCCATTTCCCTCCTCTTCCTCGAATGATTAATGACAAAGAAGAGCACCGAAAGTGAAATAAGAACAGATAAAACTGTTAACAATGGCACAAGAAAGTTATGCTTCCTTTTAGATTTTGATGCGGAGCATAATGGTAGATGCTGTAGCATCGGGAAATCCGTGCACAACCATGGATTCCCCTGTACGAACACTTGGCTTTCATTAGCGAAGACTCCCTTTGTTGGAACTGGTCCATTGAGGTTGTTGAAGGATAGATTTAGATATTCCAACGTGCTAAATTTCTCAAAGAAGAAAGGTATTTCACCGGATAAGTTGTTTTGAGAGAAATCCACCTGCATGATGCCTTTCAAGTTCATCAAGGATTGCGGGATGCTTCCTTGTAGGTAGTTCCCTTCCATATGGAGTGATTGCAAGAGGACACAACTACCAAGCGTGGACGGGATTTGGTCGGAGAATTTGTTGTGCGATATGTTTAAAGAAATAAGATTGATCAATCCGCCAATTTCAAATGGCACGGAGTGTGTGAGTTGGTTGTACGACAAATCAAGGTGCCAACTCAGTTGATTCAGATTACTGAAGAGCTCATTTGGTACGCTTCCATTGAGTGCATTACAAGAGAGGTTTAGGGCCAGCAAGTTTTTGCACCGAGATAATTCCACTGGTATGGTTCCCGCCAGATTGTTTTCCTGTAAATGAAGTTCGCTTAGCTGATTCAAATTTCCCAGGGAAGAAGGAATCTCTCCATAAAGTTGATTTCGTGATAGGCTGAGGATATGCAAATTGGAAAGACGGCCAAGGGTATAAGGTATATTCCCAGTTAACAAATTTCCCTCGAGATAAAGCATGGTGAGGTTGACAAGGTTGTCAATCTCTGAGGGAATAATTCCAGTTATGTAGTTGGACCCAAGAGATAAGGTAACCAAACTTCTGGGAAGATTAACAAGCGATCTCGGCAACTCACCATGCAAGTTGTTTTCGAACAAAGCTACTTTCGCTAATTGCGTGCAGTTCGTTAGCGAGGAGAGGAAACTCCAGTCTCCGGCTGCCAACATATTGGTAAACAGCATCAATGTACTCAAATTTGGTAGGGATCCAAAAGGTGGGATAGCCCCACTCAAATAATTCGTCGCGAGATAGATTTCCATGAGGTTAGAGGAATTGGCTAGCGATGGAGGGATCGGTCCCTCGAGCTGATTCACAGACATGGCTAGTACTGCGAGGTTTGGGAGAGCACTGCCCATGTCAGAAGGTAAGCTTCCTACAAAAGCATTGTTTCCTAGGCCAAGAAACTCGAGGAACGTGAAATTGTAAACAAAGTGGGGCACAATCCCTGTCAAATTGTTGTAAGATAGATCAAGATATTGCATGCCTGACGCCCTAACTAGACTCTCTGGTATTGTTCCTTGAAGTTGGTTTGAAAAGAGCAAGAGAGCAGCAAGGGAGGACAAGTTTCCAATCGAGGATGGTATCTCACCTGAGAAGCTGTTCGAGGAAAGATCAACACGACTGAGGGATGATGGCGAGTTGGTGAAGGGAGGAATCGGCCCCGAGAAGTTATTCATCCTAAGGGTAATTTTTTGGATTGAGGGGCCGTTAAAAAGGGATGCCGGGGCGCCGCCACTGAGGCTGTTGTTCGAAAGGGAGATGATGCGTAGGGAGGAACTGTTCGCCAAAAACGGTGGGATCTCCCCGACGAGGTGATTGTTGGAGAGAAGAACAGTCTCTAGAGAGGCGGCCGAGCTCCCGAGTGACACTGGAATCCTTCCCAACAGGTTGTTGCTGGTCAGATCTAGAGACACAAGGCTGGGGAGTGCACCAAGGTTTGCCGGGATCTCACCTTCGATGGAGTTGCTCCCAAGCGCGATGACCCGAAGACCGGAGCAAGATGACAGATTGGACGGAATCTTACCGCCGAGGGAGTTGGAGCTGAGGTTGAGGTAGTTGAGTCCGGCGAGTAGGCCAAGCTCCGGTGGGATAACCCCGGTGAGCCGGTTGTTTGGGAGGTGGATTCTTGCAAGAGAAGTGAGGTTGGATACGCAAGGCGGAATTTGGCCAACGAGGCCTACTCCCTCGAGGTCCAACGCAGAAACACGACGTTCTGCCTGCTGTTCGCGGCACGAGACGCCATGCCAGCGGCAGAAATCGAGTGACGCGTTGTTGTTCCATGCGGCCAGTGCGCCTGTCGGATCCGAGAGGTGGGACTTGAGGCAAAGCAGGGCCTCACTGTCGGATGACAATATGGTCGAGGAAGAGGATAGGAGGATGCATGCAACTACTAGGACATGAGAGAGAGTGGATACGGGGGCCATTTTCAACTGCTCTAGTTCAGTCTCGATTGCTTCTCAGTTCTCATGGAACCCTAAGTATTTTATAGCCGGTGGCCACAAAACTATCCACGCTGACCAGGGACACCACACCGCATTGATTCGGAAAAGATACTTCGTCGACGCAGCTAATCCTTTGTGGAAGAAGATTTGGAAGTTAAAAGTCCTGCCAAAAATTCAGATTCTTTTTGGTGGAGCATGATACATGTAGCGATGGCCAAGCAGACCGCTTGACACAGCACAATCCGTTTAAATTACAACACATTTAGGCCCGGTTAGCAAATCGACTGTGCCATGCCGGCCCACATGCTGGGTCACAACCCAAGCACGACCTAAGTGGCTTCTGGGTCGTGCCGTGCCAGCACGGGCTCAAACGGGCCGATGGGCGGTGCCAGGCTGTTTCAGTCAAAAATTCGAAAAAATAAAAAAAAATCAGAAAAATTCAAAAGTTATAAAATTGGAATATCATGAAATTTTGAAAAATGCATATTTTTCTAAAAAAATCTAGAATAATTAGAAAAACTCAAAGAAATGTAGAAAAACTTTTTACGAATTTATATAAATTAGAAAAAGCTAAACGGGTCATGCCGTGCCAACCTGGCGGGCCGCGACGACGGCCCAAGCACGTCCCGTCCTATTTGGCCATGTCGGCACGACTCGTTTACATTCGGGCCGTGCCATTGTAAGGACCAAGTTGGCCTAGAGGGGGGTGAATAGGCAACTTTAAAACTTTTTAATTCTTATCGAAAAACTTTTCTCAATAAAAATAGTAACAGAAACAATTAGTATAAAGATTCATCATAGCTCTGTTTAAGTAAGATTTGTATAGAGAAGAATTTGAATGAGAACTGACAATAAGAGGAACAAACAAAGATAAACCAATAACAGGAAGACTCAAAGATTTTTTCACCGAGGTTCAGAGCTCAAACTCCTACGTCCCCGTTAGAGCGCTTCTTCAGAAGTATAGCTTAACCAAAAGCACTTCTTCAGATGTATTGCTCCACCAAATAGCCAATCTCAATGGCTTTTGGTTTTTCACTATCTTGACTCTTCCACCACTCCGGTGAGGTGAGTCTCAACCTTTCACAGCAATGTTGGCCTTCCACAATCTTTGTTGGATAGGGCGCACTAACAACTTCTCCAACCGTCTAGGAACAGCTAGTTCCAAGAGTAATATACTATCCACAAGCCCTGTCTCTTGGTTCAATAGCTAGATGCAAACTAGACTTAACTTGGAGTAAGAACTCTAAATATTCATAATGAATGTTTGTAGTTTATGTGTTGAAGTTTAAACTCTTTGATTGAATGAAGGCTCAGGAATGCAAGAGATCAAAGAGTTGTAATTGATTTGAAAGATGTCAACGGTGTTCAGGATGTCAAGGATGTGTATGTGCAAAGCTCTGTATTTTGTGAACCCAAGCACTGTATATATATAGAGCCTGAAAAGAAATAACCGTTGTACCTGCCATTTGCCCGTTGGGGGTTGGTAGGATAGATGGGGTATGTCAACTACTACCCTTTTTATAAGAATTTTAAGGTGTATGAGTCATAAGTCAAAATATACACACGCCGGATTGAAAATGTTAGTCCGGGGTACATAAGATTGGATAAGTATTATTGTACTCAATGTGACCCATTTGCGCCGGACCGAAAATAACGGTCCGTCGTATACATATACTAGTCAAGGAAGTTTGTGCCGGACTGAGAATGTTGGTCTGATATACACATACTTTGTTTTATTTGGATACCAGCAAAACAATGTTTGCGCCGGACCGAAAAAGTTGGTCCGGCTTACACATGCCTTGTTCCATTTGAGTACCAGCGAACAATGTTTGCGCTGGACCGAAAAAGTTGATCTGGCGTATGTGGGAAAACGGCTGGTTTTATCTGAGTGAAGTATGTTTGCGCTGGACCAAAAAAGTTGGTCCAGCGTACACATAGAATTCTAGTCCATAGCAGACGTCATATTCCTGGTTAAGATTTGGGCAAAATAATTCTTAACACAGACTAGAAATTTATTTAGAGTGAAAACATATGCCGGACTGAATCTAAGAATGAATTCAGATCGGTCTGACATGAACGGAGTATGCTCGGTTGAAAAGAATCAAAGAAGAGTTCTTAGCGCCGGACTGAAAAAGTCGGTCCGGCGTACATGGAGTGCGCTCGATTAAAAAGAATCGGAAGAGAACTCTTAGCGCCGGACTGAAAAAGTCAGTCCGGAGAATATGGTGTCCGAGAGAGAACTCTTTTTGGCTAAGAAAGGGAAGATCTGGATTTTTGAATGAGAAATATGAAATGTCCTTTGCTCCAAGTAATCTTAGTGATCTTGCATATGAACCAAGATCATTTCTTATGTATAATCCCTCTTAATAGTACGGTGATTCTAGCTATATGACTTGAATCAACTCCCAAGCCAAAACTAGAAACAAACAACTTAGCCTTGATCTTCAAATACGGTTGTTGTCGGCTTCCACTTAGTATCTTTTTTTATCATCAACACCAAAACCTACGTAATAAGCATAATTGGCAAAAATAGAGGGCCTAGATGCTCTCAATCTCCCCCTTTTTAGTGATTGATGAAAATATCTTTGATATTATACCTAGAGAGCTATATAAGTATTACTTTTCCTGCAGATAAAAGTTAGTCTGATAGAACAGATAATGTTTAAATGACTCGAGTACTTTATGCTCCCCCTGAATGAATGCATGAGATGAATTTCATTTGAACACATGAAGCAATATCAGAATCATTCAGAAGGTGTTTTTCAGATAAAATCAAACAAATATCAATAGATCCAAAAGAAGCATATGCATAAATCATTAAGAGGAGCAAAATTCATAAAAGACTTGAGTTATTATAACAAGCTATTTATAACAAACTTAGATTACTAAGAAAGGAGGCTCTACTGAGAGAACTATTCTATTCTTAACTATTCTATTCTTCTCCACCTTTGGCATCAATTGCCAAAAAGGTTACTTTTTGCGTTTGGAGAAAGTTCTCTTCAGCATGCTTGTCATTCTGGAGCTTGTAATTCTTCTTGGAGGAGAGGATGGTGCTTGCCCTTGGTCAGATTCAGAATGTGGAGCAGCCATTGTTTGATCATGCCAATTGGGATAATCAGGATCACCAGGCTGAAGATTGAAAGAAAGTTCATTGAAATCATGCTGGACATCTCTGATCAGCTCTTGAGTCTCATTAGACTGATCCAACAAGAGTTGTGCTATTTGCTCCTGATTAGAGACTAAGTTGTTTCTTGCATCTTGAGAGAAGTCCCTAAGGTATTGAAGCACATCCCCTTGCCAGTCCAAGCAGTCGTCGGTTTTGTCAAAGTTTTTGTACACAATTTGAGCAAACTGGCAATTTCGGCATCTTGGGCATTCTGCTTTTTGTTGAGATCATACAATCTGTCTTTGACCACCAACTATTCAGTCTTGATCTCACCTATTTACTTCCTCAGATCCCATTGATTTCCTCTGATCAGATCAAACCTTTTATAAGTTTCATCCCTGAGATTTGCTTGGTCTTGATAGATCTTTTGCAGCATTTCTTGCTGTTGTTGAATGGCTGCCATTTGCTCATTGTGTCTCTGCGCTGCCAATCTTCTTTCTTCTTCAAAACTCTCTTGAGCATGTCTGAGATCAGAATTGTACTGTTGCTCAAAACATGTGAACCATCCAGGTTGAGAGTCCCACCAAGATGTATGCTGACTATAATCATGTGAAAATTCAGGCTCAGCAAATTCAGAGTGATGAGAATGATGAGAGTCCTTAGAAGATTGCTGAGTAAAAGTTGGCATATATTCCTGAGGAGGCCTAGAACCACCTGCTTCATGCTCATGGGCTACTGATGGAAATCTTTGTGCCTCCATGAACCTAGCTGCAGCTGCTAGTTCTTGTAATTTGTGTATTTCCTCATCTTCATGATGAGATTCTGAGCTGACAAGAATTTCAGTGCCTTCATGCTGGCCATAAATCTGATGACTCAGACTCTCAGAGCCGTAGCCCACCACTTTTGTAGGTGTATGTGGATGGGCTGGGAAGTGAGGAGCTGGAGAGAAATGTTCCTGAGTATGATAATTGTGACTTGAAGCTCTGCCATCATCATCTGAATTGGCATTTATCTAAGTGTCTTCTTGAGCACTTGCCTCATGTATTGCTGGAAGTGGAGGAGTAAGAAGTCTAGCTGGCCTTTCTGCATCAGTTGTTGGCTTAGGCATCTTGTATTGTTTAGGTCGACAAGAGAAATCCCTATTCATTTCATTCTGGGAGATGATTCCTTGAGCCAATAGCATTTGAGTGATCTGCATGGCAAAAGGAAGAGGTCTGCCCATTTTTTTGCAAATGGCTTCTTCCATCTCTCCAAAAATGTAATCTGTCATATCAATGGGCTGCCTTGTAGGACAGGTGTAGCAATCAAGAAAGACGTAGAGTTACTCCCTCTTTGTATCCAGTCTTAGGGTAAATTGTATGCCTTAGAATCAGGAGCAGAGCTTTGGCCTCAGCAGACAGACATTTAACCCTATTTGCATTAAAACCAGCCTCATTGATGTTTCTGTAAATATAGGCTGATACTTGCAAATCTGGCATATCACCAACCTGTCTCCATCTATTGCCAGGAAACATTCTGTCATGAATCCTGGTTCTGTTCAGTAAGGGACTTGAGGCACCGATAGCAGCTTCAAATTGAGGTGATCTCACCTTTCTCTTTTTTCCATCAATAGTGAATAGAATATAGTGCCTATTCTTGTTCACAAGCAGAGAAGCATAGAATTCTAAAATTCTATTTTCATTCCAAGCTGGCCCAGCAGAAGACATAAAAGCAGCAAGGCCAGGGGTTGATCTTACACAATCCAAAATTCTGTTTGAGATTAGGACTGAGCTAATTTGGTTCCAGTCCACATACTGATGCTTGCACAAGGCTGACATGGGTTTACCACTCTTATTTTTTCTTTTCTTGTAGCCCATATATATGTTTTTCTAGAATGTGGTGATGAATTGCTCATTAAAGGGTGTCTATCAAGGGGAAACCATATCTTTTCAGGCACCATTCTAGCAGCTCTCAGTTTCTTACCTCCCAAGGTAGCTAGCTCATGCCCAACAATCATGTCAATTTCATCACTAAGTTCTATTTCTTCCTCAGAGGGGATATTTGCACTAGGCTCATAGTTACTGTCATAAGAAGAAGAGGGATCATATTGTATTGGTTGCTTATCTCTTTTTGGTGGTTTAGAAGTTACTTTCTTTACTACTCCACCAGATTGCTGTTGACTAGAGCTATCTGTTCTTGCTTTCTTTTTTCCTTTTGACCTTATCAGCAATTTTCCCAAGAAGACTTCTTTTGTCTGGGTTATCTGAACTCATCTTGACTAAGACCTTTTCTTAGGTTGAAATACTGAGCTGACAAAAACTGGCTATTTACTGACAATGCAGAGCGCAAGAACTTAAGAACAACATAGAGAGCAGAGAGATGACCTTAGGATGATTGCTAGCTAAGGTTTCAATCTAAGCAAGAGAAGAGATAAAGTTGAAGAACTTACAGGATCCTAGGTGCAATGCCTTGAGCACACAGGAGCACCGTTATCAATCACCCGGTCAGGATGTGCTTAGGTGAAGAGTTGATCTTGCGCTCAAGAACAGATTTGCGAGAGGATTGATGTAGAGAAATAGAGCTTGAGATGCTTCTGAAGAAGATGAAGGTATAAGTAGCACAAGTTGCGAGGAGTAAAAACAGGAAGTTATTGCAGTAGTTTGGAGTACGGACAAAACATGGGAAAGTACCAACTGCAACAGCCTTATCAGGAGAAGTCTCTTTATGAAGGGGTGGTTGAAAACCAGAGAATCCAAGAGGTATGTATATCTATTTTGGACAGATTTAGCAAGGATTATCCCTAAGAATAGAAAAGAATTTGACGAGAGTAGTAAGGATAAGATCTTTTTGAAGTTTGAGATGAATATATTTTTGAAAAAGATAAGTTTTGCGATGAACAAGATTTGAACAAGATAAGTGCTTGAGATGAACACGATTTGAAAAAGATAAGTGCAGAGATGACAAAGCTATTGTCGTGTGTGCCCCGGACTATTTTTCGGTTACAACAGACATTCTCCATCTACGCCAGATCGAGTCCATATAAGGAGTATTTGGTTCACCGTAGTTGGAAAACTCTCTGTTTATGATTAAATTACAAGTCCGTGGTACATGGACAGCTTTTCTGAATCGGAAAAATACAGATATAACTAAATTTAAAGATTTTCAAAGATCCCCTTTTAAGAATAACACTCATAAATAGGTAGAGGAATCTTAAAAAAATCTTACGATCAAGAACAGTCAACCAATAAACTTAGGAGACATTTGAGTCAAAAAGGAAATATTTGAGCCCTAATTTTCATAAGAGCATGAGCATGATTAACTCAAACTCAAAGAAAAAAATTCATGTGCTGAGTAATTTAGGTTTTCAAAATCTTGTATAAATATTTTTCTTATGAAGCTTACTTAACCTAATCACTGTGTTTTTGGAAAGTATAATATAGTAATAGAGAAAGAGAAGGCTTTCAGCAGCAATTTTATGACTTTCAATTTTCAAGTAAACTTTTTATTTGAAATATAGTCTTATCATTATTTCAGCACTGGTAATTACTTTGTCCATGTAAAGGTACCAAGATATGCATAGCAAGCAGTCTTGACTCCCTCTTAGTGTGTTATTAAAAAACTCAAACTATATTTGAAGAAGCAAGAATATTCAGTTCATTTCTCAATTTTGAAAATCTGGTCTCATCAAGCGGTTTAGTGAAAATATCAGTCAATTGATCCTCAGTCCTGACGTGACTAAGCATAATGTCACCTTTAGCAACATGATCACGTATAAAGTGATGTCTAATTTCAATATGCTTAGTTCTAGAATGCTGGACTGGATTGTTGGCTATTTTCACTACACTTTCATTATCGCACAACAGAGGCACATTTTCGAACAAAATATCATAATCCAAAAAGGTTGGAAGATCAAGCAGATGCTGCTCAACGAGATGCTCACGGGCAAGGTCTAAGGTGAAAGTTCTTTATGGGGAAATCGCTGGTTGAACAAGCTCATTTCGACCATCTAACAACACAACTGCGGCGCGTCCATCAGTGGTACACACAGCAGTTCAATGATGGTATAGAGGCGTTCACAGTCAGATACACAGAGCAAGATTTTCACAATGACGATAATATCTTCTTGGTGGGTTTCGAAGAGTTGTATATGTTGTACCAGCAAGATGCCCTAGACGTAAATATACTTAAACTGTGGACTTTGTAAGTCTCTACGTATATTATTATGCATTCTTATACTGTTTAATTGCATGTCTAACTTCTTTCTTATGTAGAATGGAAATACAGACATGTAGAAGAAATGGCAATGACAATCTAGTATTTCTAGATCCGGGGCTTATCAACGAGAAGCTTGTAAAGGATAATCCACAATATAATGAAGACTATTTATTTAATACTTTCTTGAAGTTGCAATACAAAACCTCCATAGTTTTATCCTATAACTTTAAGTATGTATTTTGCTATTTCTAATATCGTTTTACTATTTTTGCGTAACACGTACGATGTGGGAGTAATTGACTATGTTGACATATATGTGTAGGTTTCACTGGGTCCTCCTCATCATCCAATTAGATGCTAGTAGAATTTTTGTCTTAGACTCTAGGAGAAAACTAACTAATATATATCAAGACTTTTGGGACATGCTGAACAGGTAAACTCGATCGTTGCGTTATTGCTCTAGCAACATTCCATTCTATTGCATTTAAATTTAATTACTATTCAAAATCATTCACAAGGCATTCGCACGATACTGCAAGAAAAGTGTTCGATGTCGTCCCTACAGGAAACATTTTTAAATAATAACCGACTTTCCATTCATGAGGTAGGATCCGGAAAACAATTTATATGCATACTATGTATGTACAAATATACAGTCAATTGTCACGAAGACTGTCGGCTATAACGAAGCCATTGTACATAATTACACATTGATGTCTACTTTTCTTTCATTTAATATATATCATCATTAATTAACTTTCACTTTTCTTCAATAACAGCGCCCCAAGCTGAGAACTAATAAGTTATTACTGATGAAATTATAGCAATTCAAGAACAGATCGTCGGATTCATTCATGATTAGATCGTCAATCCAAAAGGCGTGTTCCATGAGTAGCCTCATCGCCCTCATTCCTTCGATCTCGACCTGTGACATGCCTACTTCGACACCTTCTATTGTAGTCGATGCAAAATCAAAGTGAATGAGATGTAGTCAAACAATATTTGTAAACAAACAATTGTAAAAACCAAATATTGTGATGCTTTAATATATTCGAATTATTATTTTAACGATGTTGTATATACTATATATAGACACTGTATAAAAAAATTGTATAAAAATATATATATTGCAGAAAAAATATGCAATAAAAATATTTGGTGCGCGGCTTATCATTGCTGGTTCTTAGACAGAACCGGCTGTGATATGTAACTATCACTGTCGGATTGTGGTTTGAACCGGCAGAGATAGTTCGATATCACTACCGGTTGTAGATAGAACCGACATTCATATGTAACTATCACTGCTGGATTTTGGTTTGAACCGGCAGTGATAGTTAGATATCACTGTCGGTTGTAGATAGAATCGGCAGTGATAGTCCTCGTCACTGTCGGTTCCTGAGCCGACAGTGATAATCCCTAGTATCACTGCCGGTCATAGTAACTAGCAGTGATGGTGTTTTAGAGCCGGCAGTGATGTGTTGTTCTATAGTAGTGTGCGTAGTGAATACGAAAGGCTACTATCAACCCCTTGCGAAAAGAAGAAGAAGAACGGCGTATCAACTATCTACAATGTACGCTTGCAAGTCATCAATGGCATCAACTAATACATGTGCCAGTCCGTAAAAAACTGCATCACAATATTGATGAGCAAGTCATATACTTGCTGATAATTTTTTCATGGGACATACTAATTTGTTATCGAAATGTTCATCTGTATATATAAAAGCTGTACAATCATATGTAAGTCAAATCGCGGAAGCTGTAAGATCATTTAGCATAATTTGATTCAACTGAAAAGCAACCTTTATACGTGTAGAAGCTCAAACCCAACTTGAGACACACTGGCTCCTTGTATATCAAACTTTCTCTCCTCTCGTCCTTCTTTACCTTTAGAGTTCCCTTAATGGTCAGAGAACTTTCGTTATTTGTGTACTAGACTGATTTCTGCTCAGTTTGTGTTTTTAAAATGTCATGACCCGATGCATATATATATAGATAGTGATCAGACAAGCCAAAAGCCATTATTACTTGCAACTGAAGTACCATGTATGCAGCGTAGCATTCAACACTTGAAATTGAAATTTTAATATTCATTCAGTACTTGACTGAAGCACCATACAAAGCACTATGGCTAATGTATGTTATTCGCACAAAATTTATTTGTTACATCTTTGAAGAGAGATGAGAGGGAATTACATCCATAGATTCTCAATACTTTTACTTTAGTAACTATCACACTTAGACCTTTTATTATAAAACCCTTTTTGTAATTTACATAAATCATATTACGTTAAAATAATTTAACACCTATAATCGACTGGCAGCATCGTGGAATCGACCAGCAGCAACGTGGATTCTCGACTTTGGGACACATAGATTATTTGCAACAGTCCGAAACTCCTGGTGGCTTTCTTCAAATTTCCGTATACTACAAAAAAATTCTACGATTTTTAAATTTCACTGAGGTGTTGAGAATAGCGTTTGTTGATACAACGGTATATGCTTTACTATAGAGAAAAATAATTATGATAGGGATAGAGTGTAATTACTATTATGTATTATATGTATTTAATTTCTATTGTCATAGCAAGAGTCAAATATTACTGGACTGGTGTAAAGTTAGGTATAGAAGATGTAACGATTCTTATCATGATCTCCCTGCCACACACCCAAGTGTAAATACAATGGCAACGAGAGTTGATCATATCTTGTGGGTAAAGTTGTACACTCTGTAGAGTGTAAATCCTTTTGGAAAGCCATGCTCACGTTGTGAGAGACTTAGTGCACTAACACTAGTTAGTCTTTAGATTTTAAATAAAAGGGTTTGAATTGAAAAAAGGTGGGTAGCCGTTATTTCAGATGATTTGCCAGGATGTTACGAAATAGATCGTTGAACACAATCATAGAGAATTGTGAGTTAATTATGTTTGTGTTATACACTTGTTATTTACATACATGTCAAATGCTTTTTAAGAATTCCATTTACAATCTACCATTGTTATTATTTACTAAATTTCACTTTATGCAAAAGAACATAATAGGATAGCCATTTCCTTGACGTAGTGTAACATCTCGGAAATTCCAAAAATGGGAAAAATAAAAATTTAAAATTTTATTTATTGTTGAGTACGAAAGTACTCAACCTTACTTAATCTATTGTTTTAAGTGGAAAAGATAGCGAGACTCTAAAGATTACTCTTCGTCACAGATTGCGGGAACTTTAATGAAGCGATGTTTTTAGAGATTATGTCTTGTCAGTTGCCTAAGGGTTGGATGGACACACTACAAGACTTTGCTTCTTCTATTGCTATATACTCTGAAATGTAAAATACAATGTATAAATAGTTTTCGCTTTAATAATATGATGTATAGTTGTGATTCCAATTGTTGTATATGTGCGTACTAGCCATTGATCATAAGACTAGTATTGTATGCACATAGATTCTCATTTTCGTATTTTATGCAAAAATGAGGGTCGTTACACGTAGCCAAGCATATAATTATAATTGTGATAAGCTATAAGTCTTGCTGAGGACAAATGTGCTCACCCTTGCTTGTTGATATTCAGAGGTTGAGGAAGCTGCGGTCCTCAATAACTCTTACTTTACCATAGGTTATGGGGACTACAGTGACGAGTTTTTCCAGGGCTTAATCCTTGTCGGCGGTCTATGGATATTTTGGGTCGAGGCATACCGCTAGACTTGGCTTTTATTCCACTACTTTCTGCTACATTTTACTTGGCCAAGTGCCCCTTTTGTTCTAAGAACAATTATGTGTTTGTATAAATAGGATTTATGACATATGCATGTTGTATGAATACGATGACAATGTTATGAATGTGCTACTAGCCACTTGCCATAGTGACTGTAGGTTAAACCTTAGATAGAATGACCGTTAGCATTGGAATTAGAAAATTCAAAATTTATTTTCAAAATATTACATCAATTGCGAAAAACATAGAGTTATTGCTGTCCTTTTCTTCTTCTTAAAGATATTTTCCTTACACTCACTTTTATTTTCATTTCTAAAACTTCCTCTTTCCTTAAATAATTGTAGATGCCAACCGGGAATCAAGAAATCCATACGTCTTGGACTAACCTCATATGGAAGTTAACAAAGACTTTGGGACGTCACCCCCTACTTGTTCGTCAAGGAGGAATACCTGATAGGCCAAGTAGTCGGTTACCGTGCTATAGATTTTCCACGATTTTTCTACAAGCATTGGGGCCTTTCAACAATTTCACCATCGGGTCGGTGTATCCGGTCATCGGCACTTCGGCAGCACTTTGGTCTCGACCGGCAGCATGATGGATTCCCGAGATCCATAAAATGGATGATAGGTCTATCCAGTTAGGATAATAGGACAAACTAGTTAGTCAGATTCACATGTGATTTCACATGAAAGTAGGTAAACAGGGACGTTGAATCAAACTTGAATGGTTCAGATATAGATAGAATCCCATCTCCTCACTTAAACACATTTTATACATAACCCCCAGAAAAATTACAAAATTTAACACATTAAGTGAAGGGGCTGGGATTTCACATAGATCTTAACCATTCAAGTTTGATCCAACGCGTCCCAGATATAAATTATTCAAGTTTGATCCAACGCACCTTTTTGACTATTTCTATGATTTCCCCATGTCTACTTTCACCATATACTTCCTCGTATATATAAATATTACATGTTATATATATCTATACATATATATACATATATGTTATATATATGCACATAGCTTTCAAAACTTGTACATATAGTTTTCACGGACTTTCACTGCCAAATGACTGATCTGTGTAGGATTTTCCAATTATACTGCACGATAGTAATTTCTAGTCATAGATGTAGTAATTTCATGTTATAAAAAATAGTAATTTATTTTACCAGTTAGCAAAATTACTGTTTAATAGCAAGACTTATATCATTTTTTTCTCTCATCGTCAATAAGCTACGGGTGAAAACCATTTGTAAATCTGAGCTACCAATAAAAAGATATGGTAAAAATAAAGAAAAAACATATTCATGTACAAACTACAATACGCATTAACTAGTTGGGTTGACCAACGTATTAACTAGTAACTGATTCGGTAGTAATTGCATCTGTTGTTCTATAGTAAAATGTATTTGTGATTTACTACCTAATTGCAAAACTCTAGTGCATTTATTAGTTGGTTTTTGCCACGTTAGATTCAGTAGTAATTTCTTTCGTTCTTCTATAGTAAATGTAGTACATAAGATAGTAATGCATGGCTCGGTCAAATTGGATTAGTTCGATAAGCTGTTTAGTGAGTTGCATGGCTTGGTCAGACTAAGTTAAATAGCAGGGCAGTAGAATAGGCTATTCTACACTTAGCTGAGAATAGTACGAATTCAAAAACAACGTCTAAAAAACAACGGAGAGAGTATGACGTAAGAAGACCGGCGCTACACAGCGGACGATGGGTAGGCACATACTAAGAAACTTCTCGGCTCCTTTGATCACAAAAATTGTGTCATTTGGAACACGTGCGGTCGAACTTTTGAAATTCTAGCTATCGATATCTTCATAATAACTTAGATCAGATACTACGTTAAAAATACTATATTTTTCTTAAGAAGCTTTTTTTTAATATCATTTTTTTCTGTTAGGCTATATCAGTAGATTTCAGTAGAAATTAATAGTCTATTTCTGAAATAGTGTCGATGTTAATGTTCAGTGTAGACACTGTAAAGTGGATGACAAGTCTAACCAGTTAGAATGACAGATAGGTCTAACAAGTTAAGTCAGCTATTCACATGTGGTTTCACACCAATTGCAAGTCGTTTCCTTTACCAAATTACCAATTGACCATCTAAAGTTAATTACTCATTAATCAAATTTGACGAGTACTCGTACCATGGGTACCCCAATGGCCCGGAGTAATGAACGGGCCCCCCCAAGACCGACTCCGACCAAAGGCCCCGTGGGACAACGAGGGACGCTCGTCCCCGACCTAACGGGCTGCCTCGAGCTAGCCCCCACACGCTCATCCCCGACCTGACGAGCTGCCACACGCTCGTCCCCGACCTGACGAGCTTCCCCAAGCTCGTCTCCGACTCGATGGGGCGGCCGACCCCTGCCACGGGTCGGGCTCCCCACAAGCTCCGACCAAGCTGAAGCGATTTCCACCGCGGGCCACATGTCGGGCCTCCGCCAGTCATTAACCACGTGCCCCACGGACACAACAGCTCAGAGTGACTGTGCAGGGGCAGGTGGCTCCTTCCTGAGGTAGCGAGGAGGTTGCCAAAGTCAAGTCCCGGTCTCATCGACCGGACACGCGCGGTGCGAAGACGCACTCCCTCCCGAGGCAAACGCCAGCGCCTAACAGACTTGCAGAGGACAGGTGTGCTATTTCCCAAGGAAACGACAAACTGCTCTGCTCAGCAAGTTCACCAACCCAGCATGGGGTGAGGCAGACGCTGAATCGCCAAGACGAAGGACCGGAGCTCCCAACACAGCATAGATCACCTCATCTGTTCTCCCAATTTCCCATGTAACCTGCCCCCTACAGCTATATAAAGGGAGGCAGAGCCCTCTGAGGAGGGGGGGCGAAGAGGTTCAGGAGCACAGATACACACGTGGGGGAGAAAAAGAAAAGAGCGCTCTCTTCTCATTCTCCTCGAATAGGCTGTTCTTGCTCTCACATTCTTGAGCTCTCAGCTCCTATTTGTAAAAAATCGTGCAGCCATCTGCACCTAAGGCAATACACCACCACGTGAACTAGAGTAGGGACTTTCGGTCCGAACCAGTATACATCTTGGGCTCCCGAGTCTAACCATTCAAGGAGAGGGAACGCGCGGCCCCTTTGACTTAAAAATTCACTCGCCGGTGCCCGAAACGCCGACAAAATTCTATTTACAATTTATTACATGATATTCATATTGCAATATCGCTTTATGCAAATTAACTTAGCAGTATCTTTCTTGACATAGCCTTCATTTACTATATATTGCGATACACTACAAGTCTTACTGAATACAAAAGTACTCACTACTACAGAAAGGCTTATATTAGACGCATCATCACAGACGGTTCCTCAAAACTGTCTGTGACGATGAACATCACTGACGGTTCTATATTGCAACCGTTAGTGACATCATCATAGACGCTAATCTTCAAAAACCGTCAGGGATATACATCAATGTCATAAGACAACTTAGTTAATAACCATCTGTGATATCCTGTATTATCCCAAACGGTGTTACAACAAAACCGTCTGTGATAGATCACTGATGGTTTTATTATAAAATCGTTTGGGATTCTATGTTTATCACTGACGGTTTATGAGTAGAACCGTCTATGATATCTGTCAGTGATATATAATACAGAGACCTGAGCACTTGGTACATTTTTGGGTTTCGGAATCTATCTTTCATTTGGTTGCGATTGTGAGGCGATTTGGTAAAGACAATTGATTTTGAAGGGTGATTCAAGATCTAACTTAGTATGGAGAGAATTTGATAATTTATTAGATCCAGTTTGTAGATCCATGTGTTCTTTTCTATGTAAGAGTAGTAATGGATTCTAATTGCATTATATTCATGATCTAACTTGGTATGGAAAGAATTTGAAGATTGTATATAGATCTAGCTTCTAGATCAATGTTTTCTCGGTGATTTAAGGTTAGTAATATCTTGGGTTCTAATTAATTGCTTTATATTCGAGATATTACTTAGAAGAGAATTTGAAGATTTTTTAGATTTAGCTTGTAGATCCATGTGTGATCTTGTTGATCTAAGGTTTAGTAATGGGTGACTATATTATATTCAAGATCTAGCTTGGTAAGGGGAGAATTTGAACATTGTTTACATCTAGTTTGCAGTTCCATGCATGTACATGTTCTCAGTGATCAAAGTTTAGTAATTGGTTAATCTAACTGTATTATTATATATGTTTAACACTAAATGCTATATGCGTAGCGTAGATGGACCGAAGCTGGATGTACGCTGAGAACCGTGCGAGTGCCGAGTACATTAATGGCATCTCCGATTTTAGAAGAGCTGCAGAGGAGGATATGTTAAATAAGAGGGTGCAGTTTATGTCTTGTCCGTGCATTGACTGTGAGAATCTGAAGATGTTTTGAAACTTCGCGCAGATCGAAGCTCACTTGATTTTGAGGGGTTTTAAAAGGGGCTATACATGTTGGACCAGTCAAGGTGAAGAGCAGGATAGACAGAAAGCAGGTTTCAAAAGGGGTATAACATATATACATATATGTTATATATATGCATATGGTTTTCTGAACTTGTATATATAGTTTCACGGATTTTTACTGCCAAATGAATGATTTGTGTAAAATTTTTCAATTATATTGTACGACAGTAATTTCTAGATGTAGAAGTAGTAATTTCATGTTATAAAAATAGTAATTTATTTTACTAGTCAGCAAAATTACTTTTTAATAGCGAGACTTATATCATTTTTTTCACTTGTCGTCAATAAGCTACTGGTGAAAACCATTTGCAAATCCGAGCTACCAATAAAAAGATGTGGTAAAAATAAAGAAGAAACAGATTCATGTACAAACTACAATACGCATTAAGTAGTTGGGTTGACTAACGCATTAACTAGTAATTGATTGGTAGAAATTGTATATGTTGTTCTATAGTAAAATGTATTTATGATTTACCACCGAATTGCGAAACAGGAGTGTATTTATTAGTTGGTTGTTGCCACGTTAGATTTAGTAGTTACTTCTTTGGTTCTTCCATAGTAAATGTAGTACATAAGATAGTAATGTATGGCTCAGTCAAATTAGATTAGTTCAATGTGCTGTTTAGTTAGTTGTATGGTTTGATCAGACTGGGTTAAATAGCTGGAGAGTAGACAACTGTAAAATAGCATTTCTATATATATAAAAGCTTGGAGTGTCTACCCTCACTGTATATCACTAGATATTAGAGATGCAATCGGATAGAATATTTATGGACCGACTGACCGACTAGATACATTCGAATCGAATCAGCGTCGTCGGCAGCAATGTGGAATGGACGGGCAGCATGGTGGATTCCGATGGTTGTGTTTTCCGATTTAAGAGAGTGATGGTTGTGCTTTCCGTGGAAATTCGCGCTGGTCATCTCGACGTTAGTTAGTTTGGTGCGTCCTCTTACTCATGGTTCATCAACATTTTCTTTTTCTATTTGGACTTGCAAAAGCGGATTATTTTTGTTAGTAACACAGTCTGTGGATAGTAAAAGGTGCGATGGTCAGGGTTCAAAAAACCGTCGAAAACCGCTCGGTTTTCGTGAAAACCGGCCGTACCGAGCCGGTTCGGTAATTAAAACCGCTCGGAAAACCGGCCAGATGAACAGTAAATTCAAAAAATTTGAAGAAATTTAGCAAAAAGTGTCAAAAAATTTTAAATTTTTTTTTGTGAGTTCCTGAGGTAATACTAATGATTCTGTAAAATTTTTAGATTATTATCGGATATGTACATTTTTTAAAAATTCTGACAGTGATACTGTCACAATATATGCTCTTCAGTTTTTTATTTTCTAGGGGCATAAAATGAAGTCTAATATTTATTAAACTTTTTTGTGATGTTATAACGTCATCAAAATGATTATGTAAAATTTTGAGATGATGATCAGATATGTGTATTTTTTTAAAATTCTGAAAGTGCTATTATCATTGTATATGCTCTTCTGTTTTTGATTTTATATGGGAAATAAATGAAGTCTAATATTTCTGAAAATTTTAGTACATGATTATTTGGAATTATTTATATTTTCAGTAAAATTTTAGAATATAATAAATCATTTTACTATTTATAAAAATCGATGATGTATTTGTTCCTTTTCATTAATTTCTGTTTTAGATTTTTTAGAAGAAATAAATGATTTAAAAAATTGTAAAAATTTCTCTTAGGTGTTTTATAGATTAATTGGGATTTTTTTTTACATTTTTAAATTTTTTTTGCAATTTTTGCAATTTGTTCTTCTATTTTAACTATTTTTCCTTCTGTCATCGGATTTCAATGTTCCGTTCATGTAGGTCGAACATGTCATTTTTGCGATAATGGAAGAGTGACGAAGCTATGCTTATGCCTACTCCACAACCTCCATTTATTTATATGCATTATAATGTAAATGGTGTTGATAAGTAAATGGTAGTGAATTTGCAAATGATTTTACTTTGTAGTTATGTAAATGCTGATTTTTGCACTTATGTGATTGTAGTATTGTAATGAAAGATCATTTATTGATATATTATTGCTAAATACATAACTAACAACTTCTAATTCTCTAAAATATAGCAAAAGCCATGTCGATTTTTTTCCAAATTTAGGAGAGATCATTCTGGAATTTTTCACGTTTTCACATACCTTATTTATATATTTATTTTATTTTTACTCAATTTTAACCTTCCCTGTATTTCTACAAATTTTACAATATTTTTTTGCATTTTTTCCCAATTTTTTTCGAGTTTTTCCCCAATTTTCCAACCTCGGGCGGTTTTTACGGTTTTCTCCAAAAACCGCTCGGTTTTTCGCGAAAACCGAGCGGTTTTTCGTCAAAAACCACGGTTTTCGCGATCTCATTTGACCAAATTTCAAAATTTTCAAATTTGCAAACCGTTCGGTTTTTCACGGTTTTCGAGCGGTTTACCGCGAAAATCGGTACCGCCGACTTCGCGAAAACCGCCCGCGAAACGGTTTTGTGAACCCTGGCGATGGTCGTGCTTTCCGATTTAAGAGAGCGATGGTTGTGCTTTCCGTGGAAATTTGCGCTGGCCATCTCGACGTTAGTTAGTTGAGCAGTGTTTCAATGTTTTTTATTTTAATACAAGTTGTATATATCTTGAAGCAAACGAAAGGGTAAGTAATCATTATTTATCTTTTATTTATGTTTTAATATTTGTGCTACTAAAAAAACATGGAAACGCTTCTTTAGTTAGCTTGGTGCTTCCTCTTACTCATGGTTCATCAACCTTTTCTTTTTCTATTTGGATTAATTCCCAACTGCACTTAGAGGACTCCAATGAACGGCGAGTTATTTGGTTAAAAGGAGCGATGGTTGTGCTTTCCGGGGAAATTTGCGCTGGCCATCTCGACGTTAGTTAGTTGAGCAGTGTTTCAATGTTTTTTATTTTAATACAAGTTGCATATATCTTGAAGCAAACGAAAGGGTAAGTAATCATTATTTATCTTTTATTTATGTTTTAATATTTGTGCTACTAAAAAAACATGGAAACGCTTCTTTAGTTAGCTTGGTGCTTCCTCTTACTCATGGTTCATCAACCTTTTCTTTTTCTATTTGGATTAATTCCCAACTGCACTTAGAGGACTCCAATGAACGGCGAGTTATTTGGTTAAAAGGAGCGATGGTTGTGCTTTCCGGGGAAATTTGCGCTGGCCATCTCGACGTTACTTAGTTTGGTGGTTCCTCTTACGCATGGTCTATCAACCTTTTCTTTTTCTACTGCACCTACAGGACTACAATGAACGGCGACTTAAACCACAAAATGTCGACGTGTAAACTTTGCCATACAAAATGCTGAGGTAAAGTTGATACTGATCTTCATATCTGATTGTCTATGGTGCAAGTTAAATAACAACTCTCGTGTCACATGCTTCAATACTTTTCTTATTACAAGTAGCATAAATCTTGATGCAAGGAAAAAAGTAATTAATCACCATCTACCCTTCATTTATGCATAAGGTGTTTTTTTTTTGCCTGTGTGAGCACAATATTTTGGTGAGCCGGGAAACTCAGTACCATATCACCTGTAATATCCTACTAGTTAGATATAAAGCACAAGAACATCTATTTTCATATATTAATCCCAAAAGAAATTACCGGTATATGGGAACTGTAAATATCCCAATCCCTGGTTTTTGATATAACACTTTCTTCAGAGTAATTTGAGCTGCAAGAAAGACAACCAAGTATTGCCACTACTGCAGAACAGGTCATCCTTACCGGCATATCACTGCCGGTTGGATTAGATCCGGCAGTGATAAACATATCACTGCCGGTTTAAAAGTTCGACCGGTGGGAGCACATATCACTGTCAGTGTGTGAATAGAACCGGCAGTGATAACAAGAAATCACTACCGGCTTATATCCCAAACCGGCAGTGATGTATCACTGTCGGTTCGATTTTCACCCGGCAGTGATATGAGCATTTTCACTGCTGGTTGTGTTCTAGAACCGGCAGTGATAAGTATTTTTTCGCGCAAACTGGTAAGTATTTTCCCGCGCAATCCTTATCACTGCTGGTTTTGAGCAGAACCGACAGTGACAAGTACTTTATATAGGTGAAATTGTTTTCCCAACCGAGCATAACAGATGGGCTCTGTCTTTGATCGGTGGCAACAAGTTTGGCGATTTGCTAGCAACAATTTTGGCGATTTGCTGCTTGACAAATTGTTCCAAAATTCATTTCGAATTTCTCTTCAATGTTAGTAACTTGATCTACATTATATTTATAGTTAGATTGTACTTTATAGATTGTTCTAGATTTTGATAATTAGTGATTGTATGGTGTGAACATTTTAAGTCGGTAGAGATCAAATTAAGATCTAACTAATTTAGTGAATAAATTACAATTATTATTCATTTTAGTGATTTAGTGGAATTTTAAAAAGTGAAAATTGCTAGATGAATTTTAAATAGTGAAAATTGCTAGATGAATATTTAAATAATAAAAAATGGTAGATGGATTTTCCAATAATGGAATTTGCAAGATACATTTTTAAATCTAATTATGTACAAATATATCCTTTTTTTCAATTATATGCTTATTTTTAATTATATGCTTATTTGATGTATGTTAATTTAATTTATTAGTACTACATAACAAATGAAATGAATAAATCATTTAAATAATAAAAAATTGCTAGATGGATATTTAAATAATGAAAAGAGGTTTATGTATTTTAATATAGTCAAAATTGGTAGATGGGTTTTTTAAATCTAATCATTTATAATTGTATTGTTGTTTACAATTATATGCTTATGTGATGTTTATTGATTTAATTAAATAGTACTGCATAACTAATGTAAAGAATAAATTATTTTTTGATCGTTTTTTGATTTACTAAAATTTAGTTTGATATAATCAATTATAGATGGACCGAAGGTGGATGTATGACACGGACCGTTGCGGCCCAGAGTTCTTTAATGGTGTGACTTGTTTTCTGAACGCGGCTGCGGCGCACAAGTCGAAGAAGCTGAAGGACTACATGTGATGTCCATGCGTTGATTGCAAAAATGAGAAGCTGTTTTATGCAATAGAGTCGATACGTGCACACTTGCTTCGAAGGGGTTTTAAGGCTGGCTATACCTGTTGGACCGAGCACGGTGAAGATGAGATTGTACATGAAGGGCAACACATTGATGAAGATAACGGAGACAACGATATGACGACGGTCGAAGATACATTCGTTGATAGCCACGAAGACGATCTAGATCAAATGTTGCGTGATAGGGCGGGGGACTTCGCGAGTGAAAGAGAGTTTCAAAAGTTTCAGCGTACGGTAGAGGACTCCACAACAACATTGTACCCGAGCTGCAAGGAGGAGTACAAAAAACTGCATACCGTGCTTACACTACTGCAGTTGAAGGCAAGCAATGGTTGATCTGATCAAAGCTTTACTGAGCTGTTATGTCTCTTGGGGGACTTGCTTTCAGAGGGTAACGTGTTCCCTGCAACTACGTACCAAGCCAAGCAGGTTGTCTGCCTGTTGGAACTGGAAGTACAAAAAATACACACATGTCCAAACGATTGCATATTGTATCGCAATGAGTTTGCAAACTTGGATGCTTGTGCTGTTTGCAAAGCAAAGCGGTATAAGGGCAACGATGATGATATAGATAACGATGATGTCGGGGTGAAGCGTAAGAAGAAGAGATCCCTTCGTAAGGTGGTGTGGTATTTTCCTATAACCCCCCGTCCGAATCGATTGTTTTTTCGAACAAAAGGCATGCCCAATTGCTACGATGGCACACCGAAGAGCGTAAGAAGAATAGAATGCTTAGACACCCTACTGATTCTGTGCAATGGAGGAACATCGACAGAAAATATAAGAAGCACTTTGCATCTGATGTGAGGAATATAAGGTTCGGGTTGAGTATGGATGGGATGAATCCTTTCGGCAACATAAGTAGTCGTCATAGCACTTGACCGGTGACTCTATGTATCTACAACCTTCCTCCTTGGCTTTGTGTGAAGTGGAAGTACATTATGATGCCACTACTGATACAAGGGCCCAAGCAACCTGGCAACGATATCGATGTGTACCTCAAATCATTGGTTGAAGATCTTCTAATATTGTGGAACGATGGAGTACGGGTATGGGATCAGTATAAAAGAGAATTTTATCCTCCGCGCATTGTTGTGCATAACCATCAATGATTACCCTGCCCTTGGTAACCTGTGAGGCCAGACGACAAAAGGCTTCAACGGATGCGTCCAGTGCTTGGATGATACAGCTAGCCGGTGGCTACAGAACTGTCGAAAAATGGCTTACATGCGGCATCGTAGGTTCCTCCGTAAGGATCACACATACCGCAATAATAATAAGAGAGTTTTTGACGGAACAAAGGAGACTGCCTTAGCTCCAAAGAATCACACTGGGAAACAGATATTTGTGGCTGTAAAGGATCTTAAAATTATTCACGGAAAGGGAGTGGACAGTACATCTATCCCGAGTTCCCGTTATAAGGCTCCTTTGTGGAAAAAGATATCAGTATTTTGTGTCCTACCTTATTGGCGGTATTTGGAAGTTCGACACGCAATCGACGTCATGCACATAGAGAAGAACGTATGTGACAACTTGCTTGGTATCTTACTGGATATACCTGGCAAAACATAATTTTTAAGGAAGTTGGTTCAGAAACACACTTTAGTGTATCGACAACCAAATTATAAAAAAATATCCAAATTACAACTTGCTTATAATATAAAATCTGTTAACGCAAACATCCTAAATGGTAATATAGAAATTGCTCCCATGCATGAACACTTAAGGTAAGTACTATACATGCAAAAACCTTAGTGACTTTGTTAGTTTGAAATTTTCGATAAACTTATTAGAAATGACCTCTGACTAGGGACAAGTGCCGGAGGGAGTTGGACCCTCAAATATGAACGAAGGAGGAACAGGTAGCCTGAACCACAGCGCAACGTACTGCCTGAACTTATAGCATCCTAACATGGAGCAACATGACGCCACTGCCATGGACCAACCTGACATCACTAACGTAGGCGAGGGAAAGTATTAGTAGATTGTGGTTTCCAAAACATTATAGGGCCACACGACTAATAAGAAGATCAAATTAAAGGCTCAGACGTCTGACGAACGAAGGCAACGCGCAAGTCGTGGTCCGAGCAAGATGCCTAAGGGACTTTTTAACATAGTGGAGCTCTCGTCAGTTGGGGAACCTGTTATACCCGAGTCAGTGTTGGGGTAGTACAGGACAGCATGCGGGGTTCTTGCTAGGGATGATGTGCCCATCAGCTACAGATCATGGACTGGCGGTCCAGGTGACCAGTGGGTGGTTCCCAGTGACCTGAAGAACTCGTTGTGGGATAAGCTAAAATAAGTGTTCTAGTTCCCCCAAGGGACCGAACTGGTTGCAAAGAAACGTGCACTATGCATCATGTGCACAGTGTGGAAGAATTGGAAGACGATACTGAATAAGTACTATGTAAAGAAGAATGAAACGCCAAATTTTGACACGTACCCAAAGTTAAGGGAGTTTTGGGAGGAATTTGTGGTGTACAAGAGGTCTAAAGATGCCCAGATAGTAAGTCAAAACAACAAGGCAAACGCGGATAAGAATGTTTACCCTCACAGACTAGGCATAGGTGGGTACGTGAAGAAAATACTAGCATGTGATAGGTCCGAAGAAGAACTAACCCTCAGAGGTGTCATTCCTGCGACGACTGAGTTGAGCGAACGACCGAAGCACTGGTTGCTTGGGAGCGGTGCTTCTATCTCGGATGATGGTAGCTTAAGATTCAGAAGTGATAGAGACCAGAAAGTGTCACATAGAATCAAAGATGCTCACGTGCAGTCTTTCCAAGGCTCTTTCAGGCCACGAAGAGAGAATGATGAGCTAACCGTAGCCCTGGGTAACAAGGAGCACCCTGGTCCCACCCGAGGAGTTGGCTTGGTGTCATGGAAAGAAGGATTACAACTGACGCATGGTTGTATAGGCTTCCGAAAAGAATAAGAGAAGATCAACTTGACCGTTAAATAAAAGTTGCTGTGGAGAGAGCGAGGAACAGAGAGCGGAACTAGATAAGGCTGCGGAGCAAGAAGTACAGAAAGCTCTCAGGTTACAACCGTCACCCGATGAGAGCCCTCAGCTCATCAGTCCCGTTGCTCGTAAGAGCAGCTGCGCGTCCACAGGGATTCCCGAAGAGCATGGACTCTATTTTCTTGTGGATGACATCATAGAACCGACACCGTGCAAGCTACATTTGTCCGCACATGGCATTACCATCAAGGTGGCTGAGGGCAGGGCTTGGCCATGCCAGGAGTCGCAGGTGTTGCACTGTCGCCCGATACCGTCGGGATTCGCCAGGGTCGAAGTGGACAGTGTAGTCCATCAATACCGTAAAATGGAGGTAGAGATCCTTGGCGAGGATAGAAACAACAAACTAGGAGAAAACGTGCATGGCTTCCTCGCGTGGTGCAAGAGCTTGATTAAGTTTGGCTCGAACGATGGAGATGATGATCAGCCACACTCTCCACACAGAGACCACCCGCCCTTGTTGCCACCACACAGAAAAAGTCCAACTCCTTCGCTGACATCTGAAAAGAATCGAACACCAGCACAATCTCGGAAGTCGGTACCATCGTCTAAGAAATCTCGATCATCTGAGAAGTTAGCACAACCCCAGAAGAAATTACCAGCTGAGATGACTGAAGAAGAACGAAAAAAGCATGTAAGCGCCAGCGTAATATCTCACTTTAAAAAGGTGCTATCACCTGAGAAGACTAAAGTTGATGCTAATGCGCAAAAGTTTTTCTTGAGTATACGGGAAAAGTGCAAAAGACAGGGCAGACTTCTGAACCTTGCAAAATGTCAGACTACGAGCGCATATCCAGAAAGCAATACTTGAAGACAGCTAGTGCCGACGCCTTGAGGTTGGAAGCTCAAGCAGATGCTGCTTAACGAGATGCTCACGAGCAAGGTCTAAGGTGAAAGTTCTTTATGGGTTATTGCTGTCCTTTTCTTCTTCTTAAAAATATTTTCCTTACACTTACTTTGATTTTCATTTCTAAAACTTCCTCTTTCCTTAAATATTTGTAGATGCCAACCGGGAATCAAGAAATCCATACGTCTTGGACTAACCTCATATGGAAGTTAACAAAGACATTGGGACGTCACCCCCTACTTGTTCGTCAAGGAGGAATACCTGATAGGCCAAGTAGTCGGTTATCGTGCTATAGATTTTCCACGATTTTTCTACAAGCATTGCGGCCTTTCAACAATTTCACCATCGGGTCAGTGTATCCGGTCATCGGCACTTCGGCAGCACTTTGGTCTCGACCGGCAGCATGATGGATTCCCGAGATCCATAAAATGGATGATAGGTCGATGTTAATGTTCGTGTAGACACTGTAAAGTGGATGATAGGTCTATCCAGTTAGGATAATAGGACTAACTAGTTAGTCAGATTCACATGTGATTTCACACCACTTGCAAGTGGTTTCCTCTACCAAATCTAATATATATATATATATATATATATATATATATATATACACACACATGTATATACGTATATATGTGTACATATGTATACATATATACGTACGTGCATACATATACATGTATACTTATATACGTACGTATATATGTAATATGTATACATATGTGTATATAGGGGAAGTATGTGGTGAAAGTAGGCATAAGGTGAAATCATGAAAGTAGTTAAACAGAGACGTTGGATCAAACTTGAATGGTTCAGATCTAGATGGAATCACACCTCCTCACTTAAACACGTTTTATACATAATCCCCCATAAAAATTACAAAATTTAACACATTAAGGCCCTGTTTGTTTCGGCTTAGGCTTTTTGGCTTTTGGCTTAAAGCTAGTTTTTTTGGCTTAACGAGCTTTTAAGCCGTCTGCTTTTAAGCCAAGACATGATGTTTGGTATCCTGGCTTTTTGATAGGTTAGATGGTGTAGCCAGGGTTCACAAAACCGGCGAAAACTGCGGTTTTCGAGTGTACCACTGTGGTTCGATATCCAAAATCGCTCGGTAAACCATTTTATTTAAATTTAAAAAAAATCAAAAAATTTGAGAAAAAATTATGCGTTGAAAACCGTGGTTTTCGCTCGAAAACCGTTTCTTAAAAACCAAGCGGTTTCTTGCGAAAAATCGGAATTTTTTCAAATTTTTTTTATTTCTTAACCCTTCGATTTCTAACGGTTTTCGAGCGATTTTTGAGGTTTTCAAATTTCGAACGATTTTTTAAAATTCGGTTTTGTGAACCCTGGGTGTAGCTTATTGCTAGAAAGTTTGAAATACCTTTTAAGGTTGTGGGTAATTTTGGAGACTTCCAGTGGAAAAGGGTTATTTCATCCCAAAAAAGCCCAAAAAAGCACCTCTCACCTGGCTTTTGGCTTATAGTTATATGGAGGCTTTTGGCTTTTTTAAGCCCGGCTTAAAAGCCAGTCGTTTGTTTCGGCTTTGGCTTTTCTGCTTTTAAGCCAGTGAAAAAGCCGAAACAAACAGGGCCTAAGTGAAGGGGCTGGGATTTCACTTAGATCTGAACCATTCAAGTTTGATCCAACGCACCTGTTTGACTATTTTCATGATTTCCCCATATCTACTTTCACCATATACTTCCTCGTATATATAAATATTACATATAATATATATATATATACATATTATATATACATACATATATATATATATACATATATGTTATATATATGCATATAGCTTTCAAAACTTGTACATATAGTTTTTACGGACTTTCACTGCCAAATGACTGATCTGTGTAGGATTTTTCAATTATACTGTACGATAGTAATTTCTAGTCATAGATGTAGTAATTTCATGTTATAAAAAATAGTAATTTAATTTACCAGTCAGCAAAATTAATGTTTAATAGCAAGACTTATATCAATTTTTCTCTCATCGTCAATAAGCTACTGGTGAAAACCATTTGTAAATCTGAGCTACCAATAAAAAGATATGGTAAAAATAAAGAAAAAACATATTCATATACAAACTACAATACGCATTAACTAGTTGGGTTGACCAACGCATTAACTAGTAACTGATTCGGTAGTAATTGCATCTGTTGTTCTATAGTAAAATGTATTTGTGATTTACTACCTAATTGCAAAACTCTAGTGCATTTATTAGTTGGTTTTTGCCACGTTAGATCCAGTAGTAACTTCTTTCGTTCTTCTATAGTAAATGTAGTACATAAGATAGTATTGCATGGCTCGGTCAAATTGGAGCTGTTTAGTGAGTTGCATGGCTCGGTCAGACTGGGTTAAATAGCAAGGAAGTAGAATAGGCTATTCTACACTTAGCTGAGAATAGTACGAATTCAAAAACAACGTCTAAAAAACAACGGAGAGAGTACGACGTAAGAAGACCGGCGCTACACAGCGGACGATAGGTAGGCACATACTAAGAAACTTCTCGGCTCCTCTGATCACAAAAATTGTGTCATTTGGAACACGTGCGCTCGAACTTTTAAAATTCTAGCTATCGATATCTTCATAATAACTTAGATGAGATACTACGTTAAAAATACTATATTTTTCTTAAGAAGCTTTTTTTTAATATCTGCGCAGATCGAATCATACTTGATTCTAAGGGGTTTCAAAAGGGGTATACATGTTGAACCAGTCAAGATAAAGAGCAGTATAGACAGAAAGCAGGTTTCAAAAGGGGGTATAACATATATACATATATGTTATATATATGCATATGGTTTTCCGAACTTGTAGTTTGTGCAAGATTTGTGTAAGATTTTTCAATTATACTATACGGCAGTAATTTCTAGATGTAGAAGTAGTAATTTCATGTTATAAAAATAGTAATTTATTTTACTAGCCAGCAAAATTACCTTTTAATAGCGAGACTTATATCATTTTTTCCACTTGTCGTCAATAAGCTACTGGTGAAAACCATTTGCAAATCCGAGCTACAAATAAAAAGATGTGGTAAAAATAAAGAAGAAACAGATTCTTGCACAAACTACAATACGCGTTAACTAGTTGGGTTGACTAACACATTAACTAGTAATTGATTGGTAGAAATTGCATATGTTGTTTTATAGTAAAATGTATTTATGATTTACCACCGAATTGCGAAACTGGAGTGTATTTATTAGTTGGTTGTTGCCACGTTAGATTCAGTAGTAACTTCTTTGGTTCTTCCATAGTAAATGTAGTACATAAGATTGTAATGCATTGCTCGGTCAAATTGGATTAGTTCGATGTGCTGTTTAGTGAGTTGCATAGCTTGGTCAGACTGGGTTAAATAGCTTAGGAGTAGAATAGGCTATTCTATACTCAAATGTATAATGGCATTTCTATACATGTACATATACATGTAGACATATATGTATATACGTATTTATATAAGCTTGGAGAGGCCACCCCGCCATATAGCGCTAGATACTATGGGTAAAATTGGATTAGATATTTATCGACCGACTGACCGACCAGATTCATTCGGATCGACGTCGGCAGCAATGTGGATTGGACGGGCAGCATGGTGGATTCCGATGGTTGTGATTTTTCGATTTAAGAGAGTGATGGTTGTGCTTTCCGTGGAAATTTGCGCTGTTCATCTCGACGTTAGTTAGTTTGGTGCTTCCTCTTACTCATGGTTCATCAACCTTTTCTTTTTCTATTTAGACTTGCAAGAGCACATTATTTTTGTTAGTAACTGTTGACGTTAAAAACTTGAAGTAGGGTTTCTGATAGCAGTATGACAGACAAACATCTGGTTCTGAGCGTGCCAGTCGATTTAACCTGTAATCGACAAGGTAAACTATGAACTTTAGTTAAAGCTGATCGTGAAGATCAATCGGCTTAGATTCAATCAGCCCAAAGCCAATTAAATTGAGACAAAAAAGCAAGCCCAACTAGCCAATTAAGGCTAATCGGAGGATAAAGGTAGATCGATTCTGAAGAAGGCGATGCGTAGCAAAATCAGAATAAATCAAACCTAGGCGTAATTGATAAAGATCAACCATCGGCGATGCACAACTTTATTGATTAAAATCGAATTACAGAGAAGATTTTAAGTTACGAAAGCTACTTGTAGTCGACAGGAAAAAGAGAATAATGTAAATTTGTGGATTTGTTTGTGTTGTTGTCTTTTGCAGCTCGTCCTTGTCCGCCTTTTATACCCGCCGGCCGATAGAGTCCTAGTACAATACTTGGGAGTAGTATCCGTATCGGCCTCTATTTTGAGGGCGATTTTCTTAATGATTTGTCTTGTTTCAAAATATCTCAATCCGTTATCTCAATCGTATTTTACTGATTCTGGACTGCCGATTTAACCATACTTGCCAAATTTTGGTGCAAATATATGCCCCCTATTTTTGATAGATGAATTGTTATCTCTCAAAAATCGTAATCATCGGATTTGCACAATGTAACTTATTTATTTGCCAAAAAAATTTACACATCGGCTTTTGATCCATCGGCTAATTGCTAACCTTCATTCAGAAACTGTCGCTATAATTGCGCCGTAATTCCCTAACACGCATATAGTGTGTTTTAACTGTTCGTGCCCCTCGGTATCTTCCTTCCCGCCTTTTCATCTTTTTACAGTGTTACAAATATGTGGCCCCCACACAGTTATTAATTATGGCTCAAGCTCTCGAATCATCTACAATCGGCTTCAGTCATCAAGTCTTTCAGTGCTCACTGCCTTCAATCGGCTTCCTGCCAAGATCGCCTGAATGGATCCCTCTCAGGTATTCATCCCAATTCCTAACAGCCATGACCAATTTTATCTAAGCCCGGTAGGAAATCTAAATACCGATTCAGTTATTAATGAAGAAATTCCTCACCTCCCTCTGTCGGCTACTGGATACAATATAGAGGGTTGGAGTAAAAGCTTCAGAGCTTGGCCGACAGCACTTAAAGGATGAAGATCTTGGCATATCCGCGTAGTAGCCTAGAAAAGGGGTGAATGGGAAAATATGGGTATAGCCGAATGTCTACCCCTTTCCTTAGCCGATCCAGAGGCCAACGAGCCCTTAGTGGCCACAGCTTGCTACTTCTGGTCGGATACTTTTAATGCGTTCGTGTTTCGTATCGGCCTCGTCGGCCCAACTCTCCTGGATGTAGCCCAACTGTGCTACCTGAGACCAGATGGAGATAAATATCGGCTTATAGTGCCAAGCCTAGACACAAGCTTATCAAGTCTAAAGGTGAGGGATGGGCTAAGTACATCAGCAACAACAATAAGGTGCATGGACCAGTATCGGATGAAGAACACGTTGCATTTCTCAATCTCTGGCTAGATTGGTTTTTATTCTGTGGCGCCTCTTTGGGGCCAACCCAAGTATACCAGACCATAGCAGAGCGACTAGTAGGAGGTCATCGGCTAGCCCTTGGAAAAATGCTGTTAGGGGCAGTTACCAGATGATGCATATAATAAGGTGTCAACTTTTTAGTGGTTTTACAAAGTTCACCGTTGGTAAAGTTGGAGGACCGCTCTGGTTTATTCAGATCTAGTTGTATTGTTTATTTAGCCAATCTTTTGAGTTTAATCCATCTGAAGATACAGTATTTCCTTGTGAAGACACTCAGAGGGTGTAGTGCCCCAATTTAGAGCCAGTCGATCTTATGGAGAGAGATTCATGATTTGCTCCGAGAATGAGACAAAAGTGACACCTATCGGCTCAAAAAAGTATTTAACATTCTTCTTACGACTTGATAGCAATGAGTTCAAACAAAATGACTTCTTTAGCTACACAAGTACAACCGATTTTGCATGGCCTTCTTTTCTTCACTTAGATGTCGATAGTGCTCTAATGCCGCAAGAGACTTTGAATTTATTTAAACTTTTCATCTCGCCAAGCATATTACACATCGGCCTTCACACAAGAAACCGGACTTTTCAGCCTTCATATGAGTTCTATTGCCCATCAGTTTATGCTATGCAACTAGGCTTTGGCTAAATTGTTCCAAGCTTACCATTTCTCGATCGGCTTCAGCCAAGAGCCAGAGTTCGTAATGCAGCCGCAGCTGATATCGTCCTTGAGATAGCCGACGATTTTCAGATTGAAAACTTGTCGCATTTCATATTGAATACGCGTCGGGCAGAACACTTTTCTTTTTGGTGGACAGCAATTGCATAAGCGCTTTATTCCTAGAAGACACATCGGTCATTGTTAATGATTTTTTTCTAAATCTACCCGAGCCGACAGTAGATACTAACAACGATTCAAGTGAGAATAATTCTGTGGGATATACTAATACAAGCCTTGTAGACATTACCAGCGAGGTATCGGCTTTAATCAATTTTATTCCTTGTTCATCTTTACTTTCACCCAAGATAGTTTACTAACCGACCTTTGTTTACCTCATAGGTCAAGGCTGCTGGCAAGAAACCCATCCTTGGCCAATCAGGCAGCGGCCAACAAGGTAAGAGGCCACAGCAACCGACTGGCCTCACCGGGTATACTTCAGGTACCTTGGGCATTCAGAGTCCATCGCTGTCGGACATGGAGAAAAAACAACCCAGTAAGTATACCATGATCGACTGACATTTCTTTATATCCCTTTTAGTAAGTAACTCACAGCCGATTATTACTTCAGAAAAGAAGAAAACCAAGTACACCAAAGCTCTAGCAAAAAGGGGTTCGAAACCTCAGGAGCAAAGTGTCGAGAGCTCGCCACATGCATCGGCTACTGCCGGGGTAAGTTGTCCATTTAAGTGATTTTATGACGTATGCTCTTAAGACATCATCTCACCCTTTGTCTTCTTATACAACCGACACCATTAGCGCAGGTCGCAAAAATTTTGGCCGACCTTCCTGACGCTTCTTTGGGAGCTCTCTCTCCCTCTCAGCCGACGCCATCGGCCCTAACAATCGCGGCGTTCCCAGAATCCTCTGATCCAATGAAATTGTTGGGCTTTTCGCTGGCTGATCTTGATGATCCAGAGATCATGGCCACGGATGATTATGATGCGAAAATCAGAAAAATCCTTGAAGTTTCTAAAGAAGCATCGACCGCGGTGACATCGGCTCCAGGAATGCAAGAACGCCTCGATAAGCTTTTTGATTTGATGATGAGGCCGCAATCGGAGATCCTTGCTAATAACCAGCCGATACGTGATGCCATGGCAGCAGTCGAAGCCGACTTGCCCCCAGAGACGATGGAAGCACTTATGAACGTCTGCCACCTGGACGAGAAGAAATCACAAGTGGAGGCAGCTCAGGTCAGAATAGCCCAGCGCGAAGCTCAAGAAGCCAATCAGAAACTTTTAGATGAGTTGGTTGCTGACACCAAGGCAAAAAATCAAAAATTTGACACTGACACTGAGCTGCTTAAGGCTTCCAAGGAGT